>OX063281.1:1324500-1985500 GCA_944039245.1 Nebria salina
CGTATTTAATAATTGTTCACGTTCTATCACTTGGGCAGCACTAAAAAAATATATATTAATTAATACCTTTTTAAGTTATAGACTTCATAAAACTTACAGTGTACATCTTTGGTGAATTTCCCTTTGTTGAGGGGACATATTTAAGATACCTGTACCGCATATATCATGTAGCATTATTGCTACAGTTGCTATTAAAGAAACTAAAACATATTTGATTATAAATAGTTTATTAAAAAATATAATTAAATAATACTTACTGTAAAGTGATCCCATAAAGAATAATTCTAACCAATAGTAACCATAGTGATCAACAATCATACCAGCTAAAATTGATATAACTGCTAAACCCAAATTTTGTACTGATTGGCAACTGAAAATTATATAAAAATAAATCTAACGAATCATTATTTTTAATTTTTTAACTTACATTCCATACGCAGTACCTAATTGATACTCAGGTATCACAAGAGCTACTAGTGGCCAAAGAGCGCTGGCTAACACTGAATAAGATAATCCCATAGTTATCTAAAAATATCTGTTTATTAAAGTATCGCAATATGATTAATTGTGTCTCACCATTGCTATGTACGGATTTAGTTCAGTAAACGCAAGTAACATGTGTGCCCCAACAGTTACATTTATCGATAAGAACACCCAATACAAGTTACGGCCCGTTAAATCAATTATATACCCGAATATAGGTGATACTATAGCGGATACTAAGTAAACGATACTGTTAACTGTGTTTGCATCATCTGGCAGCATATGGAATTTTTGTATAAAGAATACTCTAAAAATGTTCAGTACTTATTTAACAATTTTACCAATAAATAATAAACACTTTATTGCATCAATAATATTTAGATAATTAATAGATGTCCTCTAATTTTAAGATGAATTACAATTTTTTAATTGTTTTCCTTCAATTGTACTTATCTATTAAGAATCTGTTTAACGTATTAATTTCGAAATTAAAATGAACTACAATTAAAAAATTGCATCTTTAAACCAAATTATATAAATACCAATTGTAAATATTATAGATGTAACTGTAAGGTAAGAACTTACTTTCCAAGTGCAATAAAAGGAAAAATAGCGACGTAGTAAGCAACACAAATGATGGAAACCATCCAAAAGGATGCTGGAAAATCTTTAATATCTTTCAATCGCACAACCTCACCACTAGAACTAGCATTCCGTCGAAGAATACGCTCAGCTCTCTTATCAAGACATCCCAAGATAATCGAGCAAATAAGCGACATCACGCAAGTCAACGTCGCTATAAAGTTTGATATTTAATAAATTATACACCTTAATACTCAAAAAAGGCGTTTATATATTATAAATAAATTAATAACAATTTATAAGAATTATTAAAAATTTTATTTCAATACAATTTCGTCTTTTTGATTCTTGAATTACCAAGAAATAAAACAATGCCAGTACACGTATACCCTGTGTAGCTCTTATTCACCCATTGGTAAACATGTCCGATCGTCATGAAATTAACAAAACTTCCAACGCGAGCAAAACTCAATTGTAAACCGAATACCATATTCAATTCTTTGCCTTTGAACCACAAAACAGCGTAACTATTTTGCGCAACTGCTAACGACTCAGCGCCAATTCTTCAAAAAAAAAAAAAAAATCTTCAAAATATTTCTATCGAGTTTGCAATTAGAAGACATACCCAAATATAAAACGACCTAACATCATAAGCCAAAACGAGTCAAACAGCCCCCCAGACGCAAACAATATTTGGCCAATCAATGTGAGGCCCATATATAAATTAGTACCCAATCGTATACCAAACAATCTAAACACACATCAATGAATTGAGAAATAAACAAATGTTTATTATTTCATAATTAATACCTATCGATAAGAAATCCGCCTATAAAACATAAAATAACATTCGGCCACGAATAAATTGAGTATAATAGCACGAATTGGGTCGTTGAGATGTTGAGGTCTGTTATAAAATTATCCTGCAACGCCCCTGGATTGTCATAGCAAAAATACGAGCCTACACATAAGATATTTGATTTATTAATCAATTGTTTATGTAAGACATAACTTTTAAATATTACGAGTGTGATACGAAGGGCATAGGTCACTACCCTATTTTCAAATATGAATAATTTTTTATAAAAAAATTTAAATAATCTTTGTTTAAGAATTTATTTTTTTTTATTATGTGAAAAAATATATAAATAAAAAAAAAATAACGCAAAGTCGTATATGGATTACAAAATCTAAACTTTAAAATCTTCATACAATTAGTGGATGTCGATATATTTTATTATCGGTTAATTCTTACCAAAGCCTAATAGACACATAAAAAATAACGCAATAAATCTATGCATAGTCCTACGTGGATCGCAAAGCCCTATATCACAGCCTGCTTCTTTTTCGACATCATCAGAAGTCGAAATATCATTCTCATTTGTTTGTATACTAGGCCCACCCTCCATTTTAACTAATTTTTGGTGCACTAATCGAACTAAAACTAAAACACCCCCAATGAATTCCTACTAATATTTAATCGAACTATACAATTATTTCTTTGTTGCAACCCACAACAATAACATTTCTACACAAAACACTTTTGCCTTTGACGTATACGTCATTTCGTGGTATTATCTTGCGAGATAATCTCAGACATACGGAAGCGATTTGAAACACAGTTTGAACATTTCAAATCGATATTATTCTAAACGAAAATGAGACGCATAAGCGTTTTAGAGCTGTGCAAAAACATGAAATTCAGCCAAAAAAAATATAAACATTTTAAATATATGTCATCTTATCAATTTTAAACTCGTTCATTTTTAACGATAAAGATAGCAAATTTATAAATAATAAACAACGTATGATTTATTTAAATCCCCTAAATACTAGTTATATTTGCTCACTTATGTTGGTAATGCGTATAATATGTTTGTCATTTAACAACAAAACAAATTTTGTTTTTAGTTAACAATTGTTTTCAACAATAATTAATAAACGATTTTTTAACAATGACGTCTGCTAGTAAGGTGATTTATGCATAGTTATAATATGTACATATTTATTTTTAGGTTATAATTTGCTTTAAAATTCGATTTAAACTTGTATACAAACGTTTAAAATTGCTTTTACGTTAAACCACTCAATTACATTGCTTAACTTTATTTCATTTTCAACTTTATTCTATTTTTTTTTTTAAAAGTAACTTTAAGTAAAAGTCTCTTTAAACATGTTTATAAATTGTCTATAAATGTTATATATTTGTTATTTTAAAGTAACTTTAAGTAAAATCATCTTTAAGTATGTTTATAAGTTGCTTATACTATTCAAATGTATAGATATTAAAAGTATTTAAATTTAAGAATCTTAATTTTGTTCTTTATATTTTAAAGTAACTTTAAATCGAAAATAAAAATAATTTAATTTGAGTTTAGGTAGGAGAAATATTCACAGCTGCAGGTTCTGCATTCAATAAATTAGGAGATTTAACAATGCAATTGCACCCAAACGCGGAATCACCAGCAGGGTAAGTAAGCCCCCTTATACGAAAGGCACCTAAATTATATTTGACACATTAAAAATTTTCGGTGAACAGAAAATGGACGGATGAGGAAATCGAGATGTTGCGCTCAGTAGTCAGAAAATTCTCAGACGATTTAAACAAAATTAGCGAACATATTAAAATCCGCACCGTGTAAGTGGCACACCTTGATTTCTTCATCTTAAACTAAACAAAAAAAAAAAAAAACCAACAAATCTAACCACTTTACTGGTGTCACAGATCACAAATCCGGACGACGTTAAAAAAGAAGGCGTTCGAAGACGCAGGATTACCGGTACGAACAATCACCAACGTACCAACATCACAACAGTCTGTGACCACACAACAAACCATGATCAACAAATCTGCAGACGTTACCCTAAACATGTTAAACGCGCCTGAAAGCGAAGTGGACGTGGAAGGGCTTCACGAAGACGTTAAACTCGAGTTCGATGGCGCCACCGAAGAAGTAACTTCGTAATTTTAAGTTTTATTCGAATTATGACTCCTAATTGTACCATTTAAAAATAAAATATTTCGAAATTTATTCTAATAATTTAGATCCTTTTTTACAATAAAACAAAAATCTCCTATTCCAGGAAGTACAATTTGTTTTATACAAATTAACCATATCGCATTCAGTTTCTAGAAACTCTTCTATAAATATTTCTATGTTTTGTCGTATTTTTAATTCGTTAAATAACGGAAAATCTGCATTAACTTGTCGTAAGCGCTTCATAGCGCTTTTGTAACACTTCCATGGTTGTGGTTCAATCACTAATAACTCACTAAAAGCACTAATAGTCCTAAGAAATGTAAGTAAACCCTCATCGCCGTGATTTAAATGTATCCACATGGTAACAGATAAACAAAAAGTCACTTGGAATTTGTTGGTGTTAAATTGTTCTAAATACACATTTATTTTGTTTAAATCAGTCATGATATCGAAACACTCATATTGGATTTGATTGGATTCGTGTTCTTTTGCTCTTTGGATTAGAGTTGGATCAACATCAACCCCTAAGAGTTTCAAAGTCGTGGTTTTATTTGTGATATTATCTTCAATAAATTTCAATAAGGCGATTGTAAACTCCTATAAATGTTATTTATTTTCAATTGTTTTTATTTCATTTTTATTAATAAACCTACCCCTGAATTACACCCTATGTCTAGGCCTAAATATATTTTTTGGTTTTGGTCACATTTCCATATATGTTTGGGAAATAAATTTAGTCGACTTTCGACTGGATGAAATTTGTAATAGTTTATAAAATTGCCGAAACGAACTGCGCCTGGGTTGTCCCCTTTAAAATTAATTTCATTTTCCATGTTAAATTCGGAGTTAAAACCCCAAAACAACAAAATTCACGTAAAGTGTATAAATCAGAGACTGCTCTAAATATCATCTGACAAGTGCTGCCGGTGTCGAAATATCAAACTTGGTCTAACACGTGGCAAATCGATTGCAAAATAATTGAACATTTATTATTAATTGAGAAAATAGTCTAGAATTATTTAATTAAATACCTAATTACTAAACTATTTTTTTAATAAACTAGGTTTAGTGCAAAATGTATTATTTATATTGCATTAAACATTTTTTACATTCTTAACCCCGACCTAAAACCTTGGCTGTTTATTGTAAGGGCAATTGTTATTCTTGACCTACACTAAATAAGTGATTTTTTTATTAATTTACTATAATATATATTACAAAAAAAAATTATAATATTCTAGAAATTTTCCTTCTAATAAAATAAAATTCACTTAATTATTTAATAAAATTCCAATTTGGATTGAATTAAAATGTATTTGAATCTTAAAGCGATTAAGTCAAAAAATAACATTCAATCTCAAATGAAAAGTATTTTACGACTGTAGTTGAAATATTAGCATTAATTAGGCGCAATTAGATTTTGTATGAGAAGTATTTAAGATTGTTAAATTTGTATTCTTTTTAGCAGATATTCATTCAGTATCTATAAATAAATGCGTACACATGGTTTGCCATGCGCTCATATATTGATTTAGTTTATAAGGTGGCCATGAAAATTATTTTTGACGATCGGGAAAAATTGCCAGAAATAGCGAAAATACCTGTTAAATTTACTTCTATGAGTCAGTCATTACAAAAATAAAATTTCCTATTATAGAACGAACAAAGACATTTAATAAACTAACAAAAAATTCTCAGTAACTTATTACATTTCACCTTCAAAAATGTCATTACGATATTTTTTAAATCAACACTAAAATAATAACTCCAAATATCACAACTTATAGGCGGGGGAGGGGTATATATTATAATTAACTATAAAATCATTCTGTAATTGTATATTTAGGGACTAAGGTGAAACCAATGGATGCTGTTGCCAATAAGTGAAATATTTTAAATTAAATAAAAAACTTTCAAGTGTAGTTTTACAAAGTACTTTATTCTCGACTAGTTTGAACTTTTAAACCATATTTAGGTCTTCAGGCTTAAGGATGGTTTAAAAACCGCAACTAGTAGTCGTGCATAAAGTATTTTATGAAATTACAGCAACGCGCGTATTTATATAGAAAATAAACCTATATTAAAGCTATACTTTTTTATTAAGTTTAGACGATCTAAAATTAAACTATCGAAAGTATCTGTAATTTTTTTTATTGTTATGCATTTAAATATATTCAGTTTTAATTAGAATATAACAAACAAAAAATATTTTAAAATTCGCTTTCATGTTTGTAAGTTGAGTTGAGTATATTAAAGGGGCAAGGTAACCATATAAATATGAACCAGTACTGTATTAAGGGAATATTTGGGATGAAATGAAGCTCTATTTAATTTTAAAAATGTTATAATATCGCAAGCTTTTTAGTTCGAATGGAATAAAGAATTATTTTATAGGCAATTTATAGATTAAAAAAATAATTATTTCAATGGATTTAATGACACAAACATCTTTTTATGTCTATAAATTAGGTAGATGTGAGTTTAAAGTGGGATTAGTGTAAAAATGAATATGGATCGCAATGAAATTAGTAAATATTGTAATTAATATTAAAAGCGCTGACATCAGCACAACCTTTAGTATCATTGACAAAATCTATTTTCAAACTCCTACATTAGAATATTGTCAACTAAAACACGAATATTTCGCAATATTCATTAAGTAGCGTTTATTTCAGAAGTTTAACCTTAGCCTTTCAGTTTACGTCGCATGAAAAAAGACACTTGCATGACAAAACCAATGAGTTAGAGAGAAGTGAGCGATACGATGCGCGATTTGACCATGACGCAATACATTGCGAAAATCCCATCACCTTGAATCGGTGTTAAGGTTGACCCCCAAAACCACCCCACTTTTTCTCATTGACGCTGCCCGAACGCATGATACTATAAAGTATCATGTTTTATTTTTAAACACCAATTGATTTTTAACGAACAATTATTTTTGAATAAAAATTTGGAGACATTCTCTTTTTGAGCAATCGCTAAAGCAGCGGCTCTCAAAACGTATTGCAAAGTCCATATAAAGGTACAGGTGTATAAAGAACAAAGATATATAGGAATTATTTCTTAAGAGTTAACCTTGAGTGCTTATTACAACATATGCTAGCCGGTGTAATATGCATTGTAACGAGAGACACGTGTTTACGCATGCGCAATACTGTTGTTTTATGTTGTAATATAGATTGATTATCGATGTATAGGTATTTAGTGTTGCATCAGAATAGGTTTTATCACCCCAAATTGCATATATGGTGTGGTTTTTTGCACAAATGTGTAATTATTAATATGGTTTTTTTTATTTTCAAGTGTAGACTTTCGTCATTTTATGATAAAAATGAATGGTGTATTTAGCAATATCAAGATTATTTTAATCTTATCTAAATTTTTTTTTATTAAACCCAACAATTTTTCGCAAATTATTAAATCTGTTTTAATGTATACGGTGCTATTAGTCTGTAAGTGATGATTTATTTTAAATATAAATAAAAAAATTAATTCACTTCCTTACTCAAAGTCGTTTCCTTAACACTTTTATTATTTTAATAAAAATATATTTTTAATAGCTATTCATTAAATTCGTTTGAATATCCTTGATATTAAAACCATATTTATTCAATTGTCGTTGTGTGACCTTAACAAGCTAAGGTAATTTTATTTCGACATTTTTAACCGCGTCCTATGATCTCAGCAATCGTTATTGATAAATTAAATTAAACCTAGTTAAAGGCCCGCACGGAGACTAATACCTGCGAGTGCACCGTCACTTACCGCCAAGATTTCTAAACGTCGGACTTATTCAATTCGCACGTAATAATAATAGCTAAATAATATATTGATAATCAAGCTAATATTATTTAATATTACACTAGTATTTTGGTATATAGAGCAATATAATTGTGCATTATATTTGTTCTTTATTTAATAAAATATGTATACGGTAATACACATATAGGAGGTAACAGTAGATTTGAAAAAATCGAAATAAACCGCGTTGCGCAATTGAATTATGTATTTATTTCCAAAAAGTGAACACCCGCGACGTCTATGTTCACAAGAAATAACTAGCAGAATTGGAAAAATCAATAAAACCGAGTTGCGCAATGGAATAATTATTTTATAAACAATTTTATGAAAAAAAGTGAACACCCGCGACGTCTGTGAACACTAGAAATAACTAGCAGAATTGAAAAAATCAATAAAACCGAGTTGCGCAATGGAATAATTAATTCTTGCTTTGTTGCTGTAGTATGACTGAAAGATTCCGATAATTAGCATATGAAACTATAAGTGAAAAAAGGCGCGAGAAATTACCCTGACGCCGCACGGCACGGGATTGGTAGGAACAGGTTGTTTCTGGGAAATAGGCGGTTAAAAATGTTTAAATAAATCTAGAATAAAACCTTATGTATCTATTAATTGTATATTTTTATCGATAACAGCATTTATAGACCAACGATGACAAATATTATTCACAGAAATGATGCGAAGCTATTTACAAACATTAAAACTACGACTTATTATAAATAATTAGGAAACAATACGTAACAACAAAAAAAAAAAAAAAACTGTACAATTCGTTCACAAAATTGAAATTTTCTGAAACTAGAATACGAGATCAATAATAAATATTTATTTACAATAATTTCGCGTGATCACGATGTTTTTTTTTAAACTAAACAAATTCATTATATAGTTACATTTTGTGGACCATTTACTCGATAATAGATATTGATAGGAAACATTATATTTACGCCGATTCACGGGGAAAATTAAATGTATTTTTATATATATATATATATTAAAAATCAGTCAGTCTTTGATTAATCAGTAGAATCGTATCTACCGGTTCAATAATCCATCTCTTTTAAATAAATAATTCGTAATAACATATAAATTATTAATTATACAATAGTGATGGTCACTTTTTTAAAAAAAAAATCTCAGTCACATTCTTTACAACTGTATTTCTTCTATCGATGACGAAATTAATTTATGATGAATTGTCGATAAAAGAAATATAGTTATATTTGCAATATGGCTGCGTTATAATTAACAAAAAAATCCCTAATTAAAAACAATAACGGTGAGATGATTTGAACAATAAATGTTCTAACAAAAAAAAAAAAGAAAACGATTTTTGAAAACATTCAAAAAAAATACTACAGCCAAAAACAAATAAATCATAATAAACAAATTCATCGTGTTGCGTCAACCAAGTGCCAATTGACTATATTTCTTTCGCATTTGCACATTTTAAAAAAAAGTTCTTTACAACGAAAAAATCAGGTACCCAAAATGCAACGGCAACGAGCGCTAATTACTCGTCGGTTGTTGGATTGAACTGTGGCACAAGTTGATCACACGCTCTCGACTGGAAATCTTTGTCTTCATGCACCAACCACGGATGGTACAAAATGTCTTCAGATGTTATCCGCTCGGACGGCTCCCGGCGAAGCAGCGACCGGATTAGGCAACGGGCTCTCGACGACAAACAATCAGGAATGAGAAAATGACCGCGGGATATTTTCGCAAACAGCGAAGCGTGTTCTGAGTCATTGAATGGATACCTAAAAATTAAAAAAAAAACATACATTATTAACGTTTTAATTAACACGTGTCGCATTTTTATTTTAAAGAGGACCTATTCTACTGGTCATCACTTCCGGTTTAGCGTGAGAACTAAAAACAGTATTGAATGCACGTTATGATACATAAAACACCTGTTAACTATTAACTATTATTTTATATCACTAAATAAACATAAATTGAGCCATATTCCCTACTAAATAGACGCCATTATTAATAAGTTAAAGTTAATTTAGAGCGTCTTACATTTTGAATTTGGCGGTTTGTTTAGTACATGACGCCTCTTACATCGCCATTTATCGGCAAGTGTGCGACTGTCAATAGTGCGATTAAATATCGATAAATAGTGGTAATTATCTCGTTTCTTTATCAAATTTTGATTTATATTAAGTCTATAAGTATTCAATTAACTTTTGTGATATAAATTTCAATGGGGGGTTGTTTAAATATTTAGATTTTACTTCATATGCTTTTGCATATGCTGGGTTTAATTTGTTGGTTGTAAGACATGTAAAGTTGTGTTTTTGACGATTTGAGTCACAAATTTGTGTTTATTGGTTTATATTTTGAGGGTTTGTATACATATTAGGATTAAGAACTTTAAATCATGTATCCTTGAATAAATTTTTCGGGTGGGTATTTCATAAGATATTCGTCCCTAAATCACAAAAAATCGTGAACATCTGCCCTTGTTCGAAATAAAATTTAAAAAAAATCTTTCGTGCGCAAGGTGCATGCAGATAAACACGGTACCCTTATACCCACTACCCTTAACACCTGCTTCAATCAAGTGTAAAAAAAATTGATATATTTTAAACAACTTGCATGTAAGATGCAACGATGCACCTGTCTACCCTTTTCTCGCTACGAATGCATCACATGCATCCATAAGCGTGCACATTTTATTTTTATAAAGGGGCCTACATTTTTTTATATTTGTGTTAATTTGTTATTAGTTTCTTAACGACTATACTATGTCCATTTGGTATTTAAAAATGTGGGTTTAATTAAATTAAAAAAAATTATAGTACGTGCACAAAATTACGTTTAGGGCCTAAAGACAAATGGAATCACCTGCTCTCAGGTAGAAAGTGGCTACTGGTTTTTCTCGAGTTGTTTTAAACATTCTCGTGCTTTATTTGAGGTTTTACTGAGTCTAAAAGACAATTATCTTTAGAACAGTTTTAATTATTCGGTTACCGTTGTGTAACTAGGATATCCGTTTTCTCACGTGAACTATTTTTATTGTTTTTATTAACATTGACACTGACTTTTATTAATTATGAGTTTTAAAATTACTGAAACATATTTAATTATTTTGCATTAAATATGAATTGAATATATTTTGTGTTGACAAATGTATGTGTGTGTATTTCCGTTTGGAATAAAAAGTCAAGACAATGAAATGAAGCGAAAAAAAAACGCCATATGTGTTTTGCTATGTGAAGTAAAATGAAAAGCGAGCTAATCTCGCCTTAATGTGGTTGATGTATAGGGTTTTTGTTTTGTTTTTTTGATTGGGTGTAATATAATTGTCGGAGCACGTGGTGCGTAACGAACTTGCCATATGACGCTTGTAGGATGCAGGTGAATTGAGCAACAGTTGTCCAATAACAATCCCCTTGTAAGTTGTAACATCCCTGTTATTTGTGTGTGTGTGTGTTGTATACTAAAGACTTAAGATCTTATATAGACGCATCATTATTTTTCGTTTGCCATATGTTCGTTGGTTGGTTAATAATTTATATATTTTCGTTTACAGGAATCGTGTGAATATCCGTTTGAATTTTAATACGCTTTTTATTTCCTTTATACATTTATGGTATAAGGGTAAGTATGTGGGATTTGTTTTCATGGATATGCACTAGTGCATTTTCACTGATTTCAAAACACTTGAACCGTATACACCGTTCTTATATATACATAACATACATATGTGTGTTAGATTTTATAATTATATTTCGGAAGCGCTTAGATTTTTTATGTCGCATTTAAACCATTTTTGTTTCCAAATATTTCCACAAATTGTGGGTCCCTAATGATTTTAAATTTTAGCTAAAAACTCGCTTTGAAAAGCGCAAAGGTGATATCTCGAACTGTTTTATGACCAATATTTTCAATATGCGTGTATTAATTTTGTTTTTATATTTAATTACAGGTATATTGGTGAGTGTATTATAAATGTGTATTTGAGAGTACAAAGGTAATATCTCCAAGTGTTGAAATATTTGTGTATTTTATAATTTTGAAATATGTGTAGGGTATAAAGGTGACATGTCTAAGTGTGTATTAGAAAAAAAATACATACCGTCCAACTAGCATGGTGTATAAAATAACGCCTAGCGACCACATATCTGCAGCTTTGCCCGAATAATGCGCCCCGGCGCGTAGAATCTCGGGACTAACATACGCAGGACACCCTCGCTTATCTTGCAGCCAGTCGTTATCTTGTTCTTCTAATACAACTGCGTCCTCTAACGATTCCAACTTCAACTCGGTTCTGTAACAATAAACGTAAGAATTAATTAGTAATGTATTTATTAACATCCCCCCCTGAGATCTTCTCCAGCGTTAAATTAGTAATAGTCTTACGAATGAACGTTATACATGATTGACTATCTCGTGCCCATAAATCAACGGTGGCATGGCCTTGTTGGATTCGTAAATGAATGAACACGCGAATAAAACATCCATGCCATATGATATGAGGATTACATTATGCAAATAACTGTTGCCAAATAATGACAGTGCGATGACGAGATATTGCTATACCAGGTCCATTGTTTTTCTGTTAGATTTTGCAATAATTCGGGTAGGATGATGTGTCATCGAGACCATTATTGACTTAAATCAATGCACCAGTGCTCGTTAAACAGTGGCACAATTTATAATATTTTATTAATTAATTCTATTATTCGCGCAATTGGGTCAACATTAATTATGATTCTACAATAAATCGATTTTAATTCTGCATCAGGTCATGGACCAATGACTCATTCCTTATAGACATAACTGTAAAATTACAAGAAATTTTCATAGCGAACTCCAAAAAAAGAAAATAACTTTTAAGTAAACACATAAATGATAACAAGTCGTTGAACTGGTATCGATACCTAAACGATATATTTTCAATAAAATTATAACCTTGGCGCATTTTCCAATGCGCGTGTATTTCATGTAATTTTCTGTCTTGTGAATTGCAAGACAATGACATTATTATGCAATAAACCTTGGCTCGACCTCATAAATAATACTAGACGTATGTATTAAAAAAAAAAAAAACGACGCTGTTTTAACATCCAAAATTTGCGATGTACAAAAACCAGTTCGACAACTTGCAATATGTACGTAAAGAAAATGCGCAAAACGAAAAAGAAAAAAAAAATTTGGCAAGTTTAGTGAACTGTTCGCCACGCCTGTAGCGGTCAAAATGCGCAACATTGAATCGCTGTAATATTTTTTTGGGCACGGTGACTGCGCAATCCGAAAACAAAAAATTATTTAAGTTGATGTTTATGAAATAGTCACATATCACAATCGAGATGAAACTTCGTATTTAGTTGCTTCATTTCTGACTGTGTTTCAAAATCAAAACACACACACACACACAACTTGTACCTGATCGGTTGTGCAAGAGCAGTGGTTCTCAAAACGTTATCCATTTTAATCAAAAAAACCCATTTGATTTAAAATTTAAATTATTTAAACTCCTATTGTATGATAATCTTTAAAAGACTATTAATAAAAAAAAATTAGTGAACCAAATTTTCTCGTATCAAAAATAAAGTAGTTTACGATTTTTTATGGTAATTCTCACACTGTTTAACAACTACTGTATTCGAACTCAAAAGGAGGAAGTTTTACCCTTTTTTTTAATTCTAGAATTATTTCATAATAAACATGACTTTCTTTGGTAAAAGCTTTAAGAAAAAAAGGAATGCTTTCTCCATAACGTCATAGTTTCGCGTAGTGTTTGTTAAGACCCGGGTTCAAGCACCGTTCGTACAGCGATCCCGGAAATTGCTATCCTTGTCTAACTCACCGTATATAACCAAATTTATAATATATCAACAATAAAGTCATTTTGTAAATAATTGTGCAATTCCACAAAATAAATCATTTCCATCGAGCTTTTAAATTCAAAATTGAGTCACAATTGATGTTTGGAATAAAAGTCATTGATGATAGAATAATCAAAATATAAATAACACTGTTAGGGTCATTGACCTAATGTTCGCTACTGTATAGACAAATACGGAATTTATAATTATTAAATAGAGCAGTATATTTGCAATATGATTTTGCAAGATCATTGTTGGCTCTTATGTATTTGTGTATTATTTCTTTTTTTTTTTTTTTATAGTTTGTTTTTGATACTAAATTGTGTATTATTTGCAGATTTATTAATGATGCGTGGTTAATGTGTGGGGGAGTTGGGTGGCCTGGTGGCCTAGTAGTGCCGCCACTGGAAGAAATGTAAGACTATGAAAGTCTTCACTGCAATCTCGCGAGGTCAGTGACTTCGTTTGGGTATATATTGCAATATGTCGCGACATATAGTCATCTCAGACACTTGGATATATTTGTCACATTTTTCTAATTCAACTAGACCAAGTAGTTAAATATAGCACACGGTCATAACTCAATGTCTATTCAGTATTTCGAATTTAAAAACACTCTTCGACATATATACAATTTCCCCAATTGCAAAATCGTTCACATTAAACCCAATTATCAATGATTTATGTTCATAACTCATAAAATATAGAAATATTTCGGTCGGAAACAAGTGAACTAGTAAATGTCGCTCTAAGTCTACGCTATTTATATTTATTGGTTGGGTGCAAGTGTCTTATGATGCAATCATATCTAAGCTACGATTGCATTACAAACACATACAGATATAATAGTTATTTGATGTGAGTCAGAAAACCAGTGGCATCACATTTTCTTTCATATAGGCCTAAAACAACATATAACCCAAAGCAAATTTTATTCAATCCTCCATTGAAAGTAATTTAGCTAGTTGGTATTAATTGTGTTTGAGGTTTGGGTATATTTTTGGGTGCCCCTGTGATGTGCGCCCATGGAGGCACATATGGCGCTCCCTATATTGCGCTAGGTCGATCAACGGGCGAGTTCGTATTACCCAACATTTCAGTCGACTGTTGTAACATAAAATCACCACGGCGCAAGCTGGTGTATTTTGTTACTAGTGTATTAACAAATACCGAACATAACTAGGCTTATTATTTGTGTACATGAACGTCCAAAAACTCTTATAAATGGTGACCTTTACTAAAAATAACCATACAACCTTCAAATCCTATCGACAAAACATAAACAATTAAACATCCTTACAAGAGCTGTTGATTAGATCATTTCGCAATACATAAAAAAAAAATATAACATGACTCTTCTACGGCGAAAAGTCTGTCTCGCATAAAAAAAATTACAGTTATCGTTGTAGAATAAAAGAACTTGGGAAGCTTATATATTAATACAGTTAAAAATAGACGTGAATCAAATCGAAAAAAAATCGCGTTTAGATAAATCTTCCATATATCGAATTACATAAAAAAACCAAGTGTAATTGTCTATTTTTATTTTTTGTATATAGTATTGTAATCATGAATAAAATCGATCTGACTATTTTTGGAATGGCTGTGTTCCTGTGTGTGTGTGTGTGTGTTAGATTTGACCAAATATGTCGGAACAAATGAATTAAAAGGTAAAGTAATAAATAGAAAACTAGATATGTGCCAATGTGTGTGTATCGTAAAAGTAACAAAGAGTTTTAAGTAATATTAGAAATAAATAGAATATTGCATAGACACAGCAAGTATGGTGTAGTGTGGTGTGGTGTGGTATGGTTTGGCATATGATTTCAATCTTTCACTATAATTAAGTGTAGCGCTCGCCACAATTTACCTAATCGGACATTATATAACACAAACAATCCTATGTGCTAACCTACTGCTGTCTGGTAGGTTGGCGAACGAATAACGAAATGCAGTTGCGCTATACTTTACAGAAATATGGTCCCGCCGTAATATTTTTGCAACCGAACAAATATTTCAACACACTTTTAATGCCACAACCAGCCGCACAATATTTTTACGCAAATAATTACCAAGCATAAATACTAGTTGCCATATACATACATACAGTCAAACATACACACGAGAGTCGATATTCACAATATATATATTTTATCGAAAGAAATTATTGCGCAATTGCGCATATTTTCACTTCTCAATCTTCCTGACATTTTATCGATCGCACTAAAGGAGAAAGCTCGACTCATTCCGATCGCCATCTAGAAGAGAAAGATTCATTTTGTCATCACGATAGACGTTTAAAAATAGACTCACTCTATACGCGTCTCACTTTATTTCTTTAAGGAGAAATGCGGAACTTGATACGGGTGCATTAAAGTGCATTAGCACTGCAATCAAACGATGCAATTCCTACCCATACAAGCGTGGGAGTGATTGATTTCATCAACTTATTATCAAACCGCATTTATTGTATAAATCAAAATTAAACTACTACAAATTTACTATATATTCAATCATTCTTAATTTGAATATTTATTTTTAGTATATCACCTTTGTCTTCTAAACATGGATTAATTTAGAACACAAAGGTGAGTAATTGATTCCATTGAATTTTTATTTAAATTGTCTATGCATATTTTTAAATAATGTGAATTTGTCACCATTGAGCTCTAATGTGGCTTTTTATATGTGATGTATGATTTCGCTTAAAGAGTTACTTAAAATTGTTGTACCTATTTGAATTAGAAATGTCTATGTGTTTCGCGCAAAAAATTCCTCTTTGAAAGAATGTGGACTTGTCACCGTTGCACTCTAAAGCGCTATTTGATACTCATACCATTGGTGTGTTACCATGACAAGACGCTGTTGCCTTGCCAAGGTTGCATATAAAACACCTACACTACATCTGAACGTGATTTAATTAAATATTTCGCGATTTAATCACCAACTACTGTTTTAGACATCTAGACACGTTCGTCATATAATCACGTATCGACTCTACGAAAGGGTATTCACATTAGAGGTATCTAAACACTCGTAAATAACGAAAACAAACCCTAATCAAAATATTTCACGGTATTTTTCTATAACTAAATTCACCGTATGGTTTAAAGATAACATAAAATATGACCACATTCATTTTTAGACTTTTATCACGCTATACATCATTTCCAAGTACTGCTAAATTTATATCGCAATTAATGGAAATAATGTAATAAACGTACTCAGAATAGCTTGAATTTAGCTAAATGTGTATCAAATTCAAGCTATTCCGAGTCGCTTGTTCTCAATATTAAAATAACAATTGTAGAAATGATATCAAAATTAAAAATTAAAATTGTTGCTAGATTGCATTTAGTGTAAAGTAATTTGAAAAATGTATCTGGTGTATGCGTAATAGGAATAAGATAGCGCGTATTTCCAAGGCTTGAAAAGTTGCAAAATCCCCCCAACGAGACTCATTAGCGTTTCTGAATATAAATCGCAATCGTTTTGTACGTATATAATTATCTTGATTGCAGCATCTTATTTCTTGGCGCTAAGGGACGTATTTTGTTGGCTAACGCGTAGGCCACATTTATATCTATAGTAACCATGGGTCGTTAACGTGGCCGGCGCCCGTACTATTATCGTCTACGAATGCAATGAATTTAGACAATTTTGTCTGCAAAAAATGTCTACCTCAACATTCATGGCCATTATTCAAAGTGTCATCCTCATTAGTGTATTATGATTAGCCCCCATTATCATATTAGTGTTATTTTATGGTAGTTAAATAGAAAGTGCTTAAGTATTCATCTTTTATTTTTTTTTAATCTTTGATACTAAGCTGCACAAATAGTTTCTATATTGCAGTTTAGCAAGTTCCTTAATTAAATATGTGAATTTCCTATTTGAATACTACGTATAAGACAATTGAGAGTGGGATATTTTATGATTTTTGAAACAAGTAAGTGTATTGATTAGGTATTATTGAACCGTTTATTTTTGCAATGGCGAAGGTTAAACAATCACTCAAACCCATGTCGTCTTGTGCTGGATACGTTTTTTATTTCATCTCGTTGCGAGTTTTGCTTTGCGTTCAAACTGGGTTAAGGTCTGAGAGCAAGGCTTTCCATAGCAGAAGTGTTCTGCATACGACGACCTTCTTTATTTATTTATTTATTTATTTATATATATACATACATACACCCAAATCATGGTTATTCGATATATCAATGGCGATCCATTTACCTGCTCCACACAAATTTTTTTTATTCCTCTTACAACATTGAAATTCATTTTAAATTATATTGTAACATTATATATTTATATATACATTTACAAAAGAACTAGATCACCTTTTATAATATCGACAACCCTTATTTTCATATGCCCTACTTTCCATAGAACCTTAAGGGTCTGAACCTATTACAGAATTATGTACGCCCATAAATACGAAACCCAAAAATATTTCTAAATACAAAATATTTATTAAATAAGATAAATAACTTTTAATCAAGTCTCAATGAAAATAATAATAAAAAAAAATGTTTCTAGAAACAAGGATAGTTTTGTTTCGTTAACCGCATTCCACATCCACACATCTGCTTCTGGGTAATTCGATGTTTTTTCCGGTATTCCACATTTTCCGTCTGTGGTTCACCACTTTAGACAATTTTTATCAGATCGAACATTTTATGTGCATTATATCATTTTACCTAAGCGTTTTCTACCTGGATTGTTATAATAAGGTCCATTGTATACTAAATAACATTTTTTTTTTCTATACAACGGGATTCTAAACCAGGCAAAAAGTGCGAGTCTAAATCAAGGAAAACTGTATATTTTATCTAATGACGATTTTTAATGATTTAATTGTGTTGAATTAACGGAACATCCCGTTTGTTGAGTTCGTAAACCCTGATCCTAAGCGAACATGAGACAAATCAGCTGTTGGTCCAAAGTGGACCATATGCCTTTCCTGTTTGCACTCGCTTTGATTATGTTACCTTAGTTTTCTGGACCGCCCACTATATATGAGTCCGGTTATGTTACCTGACCTGGTCCAACATCTGCCTAACGCATCATTATCGTCATCATTCTACCAATCTCTCCGTCTTTCTTTGACTGGATAAGCGTGTCTGGAGCTTCAATGCGGTGTTCTTTAGCATATTCTCATTTTTTCAATGCTTTTTCCTATAATAGGGACAGCTGCCACGTGGCCACAGGACGCGTGTTTCACATTTTTTTTTAGATTCTTTTGTAAATGTCCTACAGTTTTTTCTCTTTTGTTAAATACTCCTATTTCCAAAACAACCCAAACCATAAAATGACAAATGTTTTGAATTTACTCATTTCGCAAACGCATTACACATACTAATCATACTATAATTATTACATTGTGAAGACCAATATATAGCGCAATGTATTTTTATTCAACTAATAATTAAAAAAAATAATAAACATAAAAATTCAATTTTTTTAACATAAAGATTACTCAATACTGATAAACTTTAATAACGCTACCACCTTTCTAAGACAGCAAAAAACTTCTCCTTTTCCACCCCCTACCGAACTAGCTTAGCTAAAGATGGTACAATAATAGAATTTACGACAGATGCAAGACTTGCTTCCTCTGTTATTGTTCTCTGGGCAAAAATACAACCAGTCAACTAAATACTGGTATAGCTCGCGTATAAAACCACGTCCATGTAACGAATGGTCAATTGTACAGTTACCTTTTTTTTCCAAAGATATCTACACACATCTGCTGTTAGGCATCCATTGATCGACTTTTTCGACAAAAAAAAATATATTGTAAGAATTGTAAAGTGCGTAACAATACAGCACCTTGGGGATTTGTAGGTGGCTTTACTTGTACAGGACCGTATTATCCATAATTATCAAAATAGGAGAGAGGGTCTTAATATATTAACCAAAATTAATATTTACTATTAAGTCAATTTAAAATTTACGTTTAATCAATATTTAGATTTAAAATTTTTCTTAATAATTTTAAATAAAATTTTATGATGATTTATAAATAAAATTCAGTTGTTGAGACTATTTTTGTTATTTATATTTATTTTCGTTAAAATCTAAAGACAACTCTGCACATACATTTCTATAGCCTAACACCTAACAATTGTCCATCGCGAAATAATGGTGTAAGAAAGGTGCATTCGTTGCATCTGTCACCAGGTGCACTGCTGCGAACTAAAGTGCATTTATTGCACCATGAACATACACAAACCAACGAATATATTCGACACAAGTTGCAAACAATATACCGACTAGAGCAGCTCAAACCAACAAAAATAAAAGAAGCAGAATAGATGAATGCCAGACCATACTGTGTCAGCCATGACACCTCCAACCAAACAGTGTAAGTTTGAATGTTTTACACAAACATCGTTTTCAAAAATCCATGACAGTCAACGCGTGGCTTAAAAACACTAATTCCTGGAATCTAAAAGGGTCTATTTACTTCATAGATTTAAGAAATAAAACTTGTTGAAATCATGTCGCAAGTGCGAATACGAAAAAAAAAAGCATAAACAACACTTGCGAAACTGATTTTTGGCAACTAAACGGGTAATAACGTAAAAAACGGCGCCTTAGCATTGGCAAAAATAAAACTGCAAACATCAATGTCGTACAGTGTTGTAAATCTAAATTTACCGTAAAACTCATGCACGCCTAAAGAACTATTTTTTGGCGTTGCATTATTTCCGAAATGCTATTTAGTTATTATAGTCAAATTAATCGTAATATATAAATTAATTGTGAAATGATACAATTGATTCCATTGAGCCACTATTATTAAATGTTCACGATTGCAAATACAAATTTCAAAATCGGTTTCAAATCAATTTTTATAATGTCGTTTTGCGCAATTTTACTACGCTATTGAAATGATTAACAAATTATTAAAATGAACCGATTTAAACATATTTGTTATTTATCGCCTATACTCAAAATAGTACGTTTTTTTTCAACTTTTGGATATAATCCAGTACTTTTTTTTTATATTTTGGATAGTTAAATAAACTCTATAGTAAAGATATTTTTAAATTTAAAGTATTTTCTATATTTATACATTCTTTACATATAAAATCATAGAGGTGTTTTTTGATATGTATTTTTTTAAATATGTTAGGCTTTTAATTAATATATATGTGAGTAATACTAATATATGAAATCATCGTAAATTGTATTGTTGTGCTCCCTGTATATAACTAATATGGGATGATTCACAACCCTCGATGACTCGTCTCCCTATGCACCGTGCCTTACTCATCATCCCGTAGAAACATACTGAAGTAGTTACGTGGCAAATTTTGTATTTTTTGGAACAGTTTTTCAATGTAGAAATAATATTTACAAAACAATAATCAAGTTATGGTATTTGGAAATAATCTTGCATTATTCTTTTTTTTTTGCATGTCACGGACAAAATTATTACTAAGTCTTTGCAATATGAACAAATTTGTTAATATTGTCTTGAAATTGTTCAAAATATTTAGTAACTGTTTGTTACCGCATGAGGGTTTGAATTTTTTTTGAATTTTGAAATGGTTTCCGCTCGCATATACTCTGTTGATAAAACCATTTGAAATTACAAATATCAATCATTCGAGGCTTATCTGGTTTGTTATCGCGACATGGAGTTGAAACTTTACACTCGTGTATTATAACTAACAACCAACAAGCCTTATAGACTTAAAGCTGCACATTTTAATAAAATCTATGAATTATGTTAAATGTTTTTTTAATTGAGTAAAAATTTGTTAGAAAATAATTCAAACGAATATAAAAGCTTGTACACTAACGCAATTTAATTTCAATTATTAATTTATTCTCTAATAAATTAATAATTGATGAAAAATGATGTTAATTTCGTAAATAAATGTACAAAATTGCATTAATAATGTTTCAATAGTAAAAGGGTAATAACCCATGAACCAGATAACAATTACAAAAAATATATAGATTATAGTTTTTTAAAAGAAAAGACAGATTACTTAAGTGCCCTGTGTGACAATCTGTGACCACAGGACACTTATATATATAGTAGTATCCTTTATATGAATTCTACCATCTTTGTATGAGTCAGTGTACAAATATTCGTTGCAAAACACCATAATATACTATTTAGAAAACAACTATAGAAGATTCAACTCGTTTTAACGAAAAATAAATAAAATAACAGCGAAAATATCGCAAGCCGTGACCTTGAAGTACGACTCAAAGGCATAGGTGGGTATAAGGCAGACATGCATACATATATACACACATACATGGTTTATGTTACGTAAAATGATATTAGTGTTTGTTCAAATGTGTCTACACGATAAATTATTTCGTTTTCTTTGATGGGCGAGGCGTCTTAGTGACGTCACTACATCAAATGCGTCATATTTCTCACTATACAACCATCCAGTGAATTGGGAATAAATTATTAATTACTAGGAAAGGGGGGTAATTTTGTTTTTGTAATAATAATAAATGTATTGATTAAAGAATTTTTTATTATTTATTAAGATAGTTCTAGTTTACAATGAATTTATGTAGAAATTAGCACAATTTACAAATTCTAGTTTGTAAAAAAACGCAATAAATTGCAAAATTCTGTAATTTATCTAATAAGGATTGCTTCATTCATCTATATACAACACATGTGTTTGCACATGCTAAAAATAACCTTATATTGGATATTGCAACGTAAAGAGGTTAAACGATTACGACATTTAATATTTTGCTTCAAATTGAACAGTTTCTTGTATAAATATACAATTTTTCCTTTATACTGTGGGTGATTTCCAATTTTTTACGTTCAAAGTGCATCGTTTTGCAACCAAATTACTGATTGCCAATGACGCAAATTTATTTTATCTTACGAATTCCAACTAATCCAAATTGACATTTTCAAAAATACTCCGCCCGCCTACTGTGTGCGTTAGGGACAGGAAGAGACATGTCTGTTTTCTAAGAAGGGATGCAACAACCCCAAACCATTTTTTTTTTTTGTATTGTGTGATTTTGTGTATCACCAGCTGTAGATGTGTTGCGTTGGTGTTTGTATTAGTCACAGGAAATGCGCCGAAGTTCGCGTCCCGGAAGTCTGGTAATATGAATAAACCGGAACCATCGACATTGTAGTGTCGGATGGTCAAAAGCTATAAGTTATAATATGAATTAAAAATATTGTTTTGTTATGAATTGACGACTAATACACGTTTAGAATTCTTAATAATGGGATACTATATAAAATAATATTTTTTTTTAAAGAATTTTATTTGTAATAAATCTAAAATTATTTTAAAATTTGATCAGACTTAAAATTGAAATAAAATATAATATGGGATGTTTCATAAGGAAACCAGACAGGATGTATGCATATATACAAGATGTTTGAAACAGGACGCAGTAAACGCGTGGCGGATATTACCGATCAAGGCAAAACATAAAAAACCATTATGTCCCATATTAGTTTAATAAAATCTTAAGACCTTAAGTCGAACTTTATTTACTAACTTTTATTGATTCTTGGCTATGATTGATCAAATGACAATAATCGTTTATTTTACACTCAACCTTGACATTGTTCAATTAAATCGAGATTTGGCAGACGATCAGTCTGCTTTAGTTTTGCAGAGGTTAGAGGTCGCGTCTGGAGGTCATACACATATTAACCTATCCTACCTTACTTAATAATCCATAATAATTTAACCATAATCTAGATATGTTCTCCGAAATTTATTAAATATTATCAAATTTTACTAATACGCGTAATTTATCAACTAATATAATTAATTGAGCACTAATGATTTGTTTTTATACTTACACACTTTATTCCAAATGGTAAAATAATAATTCAAATCAAACATCTTCAAATTCTAAAAACAAATAATAATTATTTACTCAAAATGGAAAACCATTTTCATTTAAATAACATTGCATACCCATAAATAATAAAATTACCTGGTTAAATAAACTAACCGCGATTAGTCAAACCGGACGTAACCACTTCAAATCAACACTAAACAAACTATAACTCAACTCAACAGATTCTAAATTAAACGAATTTTTATTGATTCCTAAGTCTCTAAAAACCCGTCTACCCGTAAACAAGTGCAAATAAATTTGTTTATTGATGTTATAATTAATTAATAAGTACATCAACAAATATGATATGTATGAATAAAAATCTGTTTAATTGATAATCCACATGAAGTTGGTAATGTTCACATGGTAAGTGTTGCTAACTTTACAAAAAAACAGCATATCAAATTCGTTTAGTGACGTCACAAGCGGAGATACATATGGGTTTCCGGTTAAAATAAAGCGCTATGGCGTCTTTAAAATGTTGAAAAGAAATAGAGTTGTTGCATCAATGTGTTTAGACAGAGATGGATGTGTTTAGCTTGAAGGATATATATTGTTGACTACGAATTTATTCTAGTCAATGAATGGCAAACGTATGCATTACCACGTGCAAAATGTTTAGAATTTTAAACTTAAGCCGGAAGTTATGTTAGGTTTAAGAGTTTATTTTTGGGTTGATCGCCCACATTGAAATTAATTTAGGTTAAGTAGGATTACCAACTTGAAGAATTGACAAAATTAGACTATTAAGAGTTTTCAACCCTAGTTAGGCAAAAACTTTTTTAAATATAATTAAATATATTTTACTATTTATAAATTTATTTTCTAAATTTAAACTAAATTTGAGTAAATTTGAAAATTTGGATTTAGAAAATACCCATGACTTCACAGCGTGGGTTATTTTTAATTTAAAATAAACATTCAAGAACCTTCAAAAACCATTTTGCTAAATGCTTTCTGCTATTTAACTACTTTTTCTAATTATAAAACCTGTTGGATAGTTTTTTTTATACATTTCTAAACGTTGTTGATCTTAAAAATAGAATATTCTCTTTTAAAAAAGTATACATTTTTAAAATAAAATATGTAATAAAAATAAAAAATGCTTACCTTTGAGTATCGGCAAACACAAATTTCCTCAACTTTAAGTCTCTAAGAACAATTCCTTCGCGATGGCACGCGCGTACCGTTTCAGCAACTTGCCGAAAAAGTCGCCGCGCTTCCGGTTCGCGAATGCGCCGACGCTGACGTACGTATGAGTGCAGGTCACCATGCGCTTTCGGGAACACTAGGTACAAGTACCGGTCCCCCAGGAGCACCTCCTGGAGCGCCGAAACACGCGGTTCGGAATCCAACCGATAATGAGCCGCAATAAGATTGTTACAATCACGCGTTACAACCTAGAAACAAAAAGCAAAAAAATTATTTGTAATGCATCGCGCAATTTGAATTCGTAGTAGAATACAGTTATGTAGTAAAATTACAACACAATTTATATATGTAGCTCGAGTATCCGTTATCTTTGGAAAAATGCGTTTTGTTTCTTTCGCAAGGCTTTTAAACATGAAGCCGCAATATCTTTCGTTGGGATTTTTTTGTTTGTAGTATGTGCTATGTATGCGTCGAGGCGGCAAATGGCACAGTTTTACAGTGACCGCTCAACGATGTCATGGGTTACTGGTGCATAAAAATTGTTTGCCCTAGCACAAGGTCGCACGCACGCCATTGTTTTTATTTAATCGGCCATTGTTACGCGAAAGAAACAATTTTTTACAACACTAAAACGTCCCCATTTCGAATGCATTCAGCGCGCCTCTGCTTTAATAATTAATAATTCTATAAAATATTTTGTTGTTTATATGTCAGGTTCAGAAATATCATCAAGCATTAACATTTTCAATGCAACCTATAAATCCGTTAGATGTTAATTTATAAATGTTAATACTATATTCACGTTTCTTAATAATTGATGCTTAATTATAAATATAATCGTTAATTTTATTTGATTAAATTTACAAAGAGTAAAATTTCGAACAAAAATAAAAAACAAATTCAAATTAATCGAAATTATTTTTTTAAATTCAATATTGCTACTACTTAATTTAATTTTTAGGAATAAATTTAATTGATTCAATAAAATGCTTATTTTATTTCTTGAAAGTAAATTTTAATTAAATGTAAACTACAATATCTCATTTGTAATTTCTGGCCTCATTTCTCCAATCGTTTATATATTATTTATTTTTAGTTTGCTAAATATTATCAAATTGACACAAATCGTAAATAAGTATCTCTTTCAGAAATTATCCAGGTGCAAAAATGCCTTATAAGTCAATATTTAACGATATATCGTAGGTTGTAGATTATTTCATACGCACATGTATTGAGTAATAGAATTATATCACACAAGGTTGTAAACAATTGATTTTTAATAGATTTATCCTTAACAATATGACATTTTAACCAATTTTAACAAGAAATTATAATAAAGCTTTTAAGATTTTTTAATCATCCAATAAATAATACTTAATTTTTTATGTAAAATAATAAGGAAATTTCATGTATTGTTATTTGAAAATTATTAATTGAATGTCAAATAGTAAAAATAAAAAAACCTTCCAAAAGCAACTAATGTTATACGGTAAAAAAATTACGGAAATCTGTGTACGAAAAAAAAAAAACGCAAATTACAATATCCGTTTTGCAATGGGTGACCTAGACCCAAAACGAAGACAATCATATCGTCATTCATTCAAGTACGAGTGGGACAACGCCAATATATACTA
The DNA here is from genome assembly GCA_944039245.1 of Nebria salina. NCBI lineage: Eukaryota > Metazoa > Arthropoda > Insecta > Coleoptera > Carabidae > Nebria > Nebria salina. The sequence goes on from OX063281.1 coordinate 1,350,850, forward strand.
TGTACAGCTATATATCCCAAAAACGTCACCTACATCCGAATAACATACACAAATCTTTCCTAACACATCGTGCGATCTTCGTCCGACACACAACTGCCACCGTATATCTCACTTTGTTTATGTTGGACCACGTGTAACTTAGTGTAAGTTAGTGGAACACGACCTTCTAAAAAGGCGCATGCGTAATCATAGGTGTGGAAATAACAAAAAAATTGTTAATACTTTCAGGATATTTTTCAATTATATTTGTTTTAAAAAAACTATAATTACGTAATAAAATCAATATTTAACATAAATTCATGTTTATAATAATAAGCACTTCTTGCAAAATGTGCTAAGATGTACTATAGTGGCTCATATGTAGTCGGCGGATGTGACGTCATGAATTTACTCATTCAATGCCAACTACGATATGTACTGTATGTGAAAATATCATTCATGTAATGCAATCAGTAGCGGCGTGCGAAGCACATTAGTATAAGTATTTGGAGCCTTGATTTCAAATCTAAATACTTCCTTGAGAACTTTAAAACTATATGCAAACGTAAGTACGATTTTTTTTTTGCTTATAACTAGAGGGTCAGTACCCTTAGTAACTTTTGGGAGGGTCCTTGATAAAACAGCGCTAAGGGGTTGTTTTTAATAAATAATGAAAATGTTAAATAATAAATGACATGGGAAAATGTTCTAAGTATGAGTAGATGAAAAATTGGAGCAAATTGCGGAGGGTGGTCAAACGCAGGAGGGGGGTTTTTATTTTATGTGCGATATTTTAAGAGGGTAGAGTTTGTGTGAATTTATAGAGTGCTGATTTTATTATTTAGGGTGGTGTCATGCTGTTGTGACCAAATACGTATAATAGCTGTGGGGGAAGGGGTCCAGTTATTAAGATTACAAGTAATTTGCGTTAGAAAAGGGGTTCGATGTGTATAGAAATGTGTTTTGATCGAGGGGCGAAAATTTCACACGCGTTATTCCATTCGAATTAATTTTATGCCATTATTTGAAATAATCTATATTAATTATACATTTTTAATTTACGAATGTTATTTCTAGTAAATCAAAAAATGATCTAATGTAATGCAAACAGCGGAAAATCCCGAAAAGTAACAATTTATATGTTATTTATGCATATACCAGGAAATATTTCATCATAGGTTTTATTACTACATCTACACTATAAACAATCTTAAAACGCAATAATAGGTACACAATTATTAATAACTTTATTGCATAAATATGAAATACCATTTCTCAAATAATATCTTTTGCAATACTAAACCACGTGCATCACTGCATTTATCCAAATTCAAATCCAATTTAGTTTCACAAAAATTATTTTTATTTGCCCCTACAATTTTGTGTATAAACAATTTAATTACAATAATTATTGATTTGTGTACGTCAATTTTGACCTTTTGTATTAACTTTATCAATAATTGTATACTTGATAAACAAATAGTTCTGACAACAACGACAAACAAGACGGAAAAAAATATTATACCAACAACAATAATTTTGTATGAAATATTCGTACTTTTAATACAAATAGTAAACGAAAACTCGAAAACAAATTCGATTTCCAATTTGGTCGCTTTGTGCTCTGATACATATGCGATAAAATAGGAATGAGTAAAAATATTTTAGATACATCTGCTGTAGAATCGAGTGTGCAAATAGATACTGGGGTTGGAAAAAAAGAAACCTGTACTCATCTCGGATGCAGTAATGCTTAGAAAGGGTCAAATAACGATGGGAAAGTTCGTGGAGGTCAGCTTCTGGACCAGGTTCCCGCACTGGACCACTCACCTACGGGATGTACCATCCTCATACCGAATGGCGACAGGTTTTCGGGTTCGCAAACTGGTTCATAGTGCAACCATGACATTGAAAATCAAATATAGTTTATAGGGGAGCGACATCTTGAGAAATATTTTAATCGGAACTCGAAACATATTCCCAAATTTATTTTTAAAGCACATCTATATTATATTCGCAACTAAATTAAAGTAAGATGCTGAATTAATATTCAAATTCAAAGTACTTTTTGTAGTATTATGAATTAAATGTGTTCTAAGAAAGGTAATTCTTTTCGTAATTAGTATACTTGTTGAAATGACGTATTATTATACGTGCGTAAAAACATAGGTTTTCCCAAGATGTTCAAAGATATTTACATAAATCACAAGTTTTTAAATGAATATTTACGACAATTGTTAATAAGTTTTTTTTTAAATATTTGTCATTTGTGAGTAATTTCGGAATATTTGTTTAATAACTAAACCATATATTTCTAAGAAATATTGCATAATGGCTAATTGGAGTAATTATTAATAAATGGTACAAAATCCAATATTTTGTTTATAAATAAATTATCGAATAACAAAACGTGAAATTGCATACGGGATACAAAAACTATGCTAATCGCTCGACTAAATACACCTTAATTACCCAAGTTCCGTAAACGCACCAACCATAATGATTGAAACATAAATATCGAAATTCATTTACCAAAATTCACAGTTACGCCTATTATACACAAAAGCTTTCTTTGCAACAAAGTGAAAGAATCGAATAGTTTAAAATTTCTAATAATTATTTCACACCAATCGTTAAAGAGTTAAATATCAGTATATAAATTTTAAAATTCATTTAGTACCCAGACTAACAGTTTTAAATTAATACCGAATGAGAATTTATTCACGTTAAGCAAGCTTAGATTATTATTTATGTCGGAATTAATTTAAATTAAATTTAACCCTGTGTATACGGGTAGCTGTAAATAGGAAATTTAGTTTTAAAAAAATAAATAAAGCACACCTTTTTTTCTAAATTTAGAATTGTGAAGCACTTTAAATAACTGAAGAGGAAATTATTTAGGTATTTTTATGACCGGTTTCCTACTATATAAAATTAGGAAATGGGTATACTTAACAATAGGGTCTCAATTTGAATACCAAATTTAAACTTTTCCTAAATGGATACAAATAGTGAAAAGAATGTCTTTGCGACCTTGTAAAACAAAATTATGGAAATACATGTAAAAATTGAAGGAAAACCATTGGGACGGATGTAAGAATGAATGTGTGCATACCTTGCAGACGAGTTCTTGTTGAGTATGCACATTGACGCACCGATACAGTGAACTACCTTCAACTTGTTCCAATAACAGATACTTTTCACCCACAAGCGACGCTTGGAAATGATGTCGATCACTAGTATTTAACGTATTACTCGTAGTAGTCACTTGTTTATTATTACTACTGTCCGATCCACTACTATTATCCTTATTCAGACACGGCGCATTATCACCACGCGGTATAAGTCTAAATTTTTTCACGTAATCAGACGACGTATCGCTGGGCTTCTCCACAGGATGCAAACGGGATGCAACATCTTGTACGTTTTGCATCTTAACACACTTCAAACAACACTACACACACGCACTTAATCGAGATTGAAAAATTTCAAAATAATCGAAAATTAATAAAAGATGAATCCTGCAAAAAATATCCCATTAGTCAACCATCCACATCTACTTAAGTGTCTTTTCATGAAAGCTTAATTGCATATACACCCCATTTTACACCCATTATAAATAATACAACATAAATTAAAATAATTACACCGAAATTTGTAAACATATTTAAGTAATATTATGCGATGTTTTGTATGTTGCATAATATTAGGGGTTCGCAATTTGTAAGGTGCTTTCATGAAACTTGGCACTGTTACGCACAATATTGCAATATGTACCTGATTATTTTTTTTTTTTTGTTTGTTATTGAAATAACAGATAGCGCAATTTTAAAAAACTTTGAATAACTCGTGGTATAAAACAGTAGAAAACATCGAGGAACACACACGATACGAAACGAGTAGTTATAAATAGTAAATAAAATAAAAACTGACGAAAAATGTACTTAGGTTTTAAAAAAAAAACTAACACTTAAACTAACATAACACCGCAACATCCATTGCGATACTGATTTTCAGTAATGCGTTTTGCGTGTTGCATGCCAGCTCGGGGGAATCGAAGGTGAACTAGCTTAAGCATGGAGGGGATACGGTCCTGCGCACATCACTGAATTTATATTTGAGTGCGAACGCAAAGGATACTGAATAGATAAAATATCTGTCTACCTGTATTTTCTGGGCTGCACTGGGTTGACAACCCACCCACTGATATACACCTTTCGTGTACCCCGTGTACCCTACACAAAGAATCAGGGCAGCTGCCCTATACATCTTTTTTTTACACATCGTAACCAGTACAGGAATCAGGATATATTATATTTCATTTTCATTTATGTTCCAAATTATACAAAAATTAATAAAAATAAACAAAAATTACATACTTAATAAATTACAATTATAATTAAACTGATGCAATAATTAGACGACTCTATTAAAATTTCAATCTATATTAATTATCAAATTACGACATTTTATGCAAATTAAAATTACTAATATTCGTTTACGCAAATATTTAGATTGAATCCAACTAGAGATTTTTTCAAATATTAATTAATTTATCTAAAAACTAAAACTAACTCCAACACTGTAAACATACATGTTTACTTGTCGTATACCTCAAAAGGGCTCTATTTATTTTTCTCTTACATGTGTATATATCAGAATTCACATCTGTACTTTTAGGAAAACAAAAATATTTTTCGTTTCAAATAAAAGGAAAATTAAACAAAGGTGACTCAAAATTTTAAGTTTATTTCGATTTTATCTCGTAAATACAAAAACAAATAATTATTTACCTTCAAAGCAACAATAGAATTCAAATGTATTATCTTCAAAATCAACACTAAAACTGTGCTCATAAAGTACCTTAAAAGTATTATATATTCGACAGTCATTAAAATTTTCATCGTATTACGTAATAAATCTATGAAAAATCCAGAAACGAATTTCACAATATTTGTATATAATATATAAGGGCTTACACGATGAGTCAAAATGAATCATTATAATAAGCGTATATTTTCCACGCCATAAATTTTAGCAATAAAAATGATAAAGTAATTAAACAATTTTTAATTAAAAAAAATGATGTGATCATTATGAAAAAATGATAATATTTAGCAATATTCAAATATTTAGATTTGAAATTTGCAAGAGAAAAAATTCGTAAAAAAATAATCAGCTTTATAAATAAAGATGGTAAATATTTTGATTGACCCTATGACATTTTTGCAAAACTTTATATTTAATATCCTGTATCATCGTAAAGTGCAGAATTTTATCAATCGTATAATTAAACATTGCAAAATCATTTTTATAATACATTGACTTGTAAAAAAATTAATTTTTTTTATGGGTAGCCTATCACGCATTTCACAAATTATTTAAATATATTTTCCTCTAATTTAAATAAAGTTGGCGAAAATAATCCAACTCACCTAATTATTTCTATGTAATATTTATTTAATATATATATAGTATATTTTTGATGTTTTTTCCGTATGAAAATTTAATAATAACTTTTATCTCGAGATACGAATCTTTAATTAAGACAAAGCATCGAATGATTAATTAAATAATTAATCACATTGCGCAATTATTAAGTACCTTCGCAGAAAAATTATTCAGTCGTCCATGGAAATTTTTCATTATTTATAAATCCTGTATGCATCAGAAGGAATGACTCAAATTTTGACTAATTTATTACAAAATTTGCACAACATTACACAGCTAAACTATTGTTATTATTTGACATATATGTGTGACAATTTTCATTGTTTAACGCATTACACAATTAAACAATTAAAAATATTTAATTTATCGCTTATTTTATTATTTATTTATCGTTATTAATGATAAATACGGATATTAAAATAATATCAGTTTAAAATGTGCGCTGCTTTTCAGCACGTTTGACCAGGCAATGCCCTCTTGGAATGAGCTTGTAAACTATACAATAAAATATTGTTTATTTTAATTGTTTTCCGGCTATTCTACCTTATTATTTTATTAATTTAATTCATAATATATTTTTTAAGATATTATAGATATTAACAAATATTTAAATAAGATTGTTTTATAGAAATATATAAGAACTAGTGTGGCTTAGCCTGAACTATTCTTGGCGCCAGTTTATTGAGGCTCGCACCATTTTGGCTTCAATTCTAGTTCAAGCTGCGTTAAGTATATTTCTATACATTAAAATAAGTTAAAATGATTATCAATCCATCTTTAAGTGCTTATTTACTCGTTGTGATAATAATAAGTATGACTGCATTTTATCTAAACTTCCGAAGATGGCAAGCCGGAAGATCAGTTGTAAGTTAATTTCCCTTATCGTTCTTATTAGTTTTTAAGTATGTTTTGGTCATTTTTCGCTTATTTTGTGGGCCTATTTATCGTTATTAAGCTTGTGGTTGGACTTTGGTACAAATTTGGCGGGATGTTTAGGGTTAGTCTCTATATTTGTAGGGGCTACGAATCGATGTTTTATTTTTTAATTTAATTATAAATATATATCATTCATGCCGTGAATCCAAAAATCCGAACTAGAACGGATTTTTGAAGATGAACTTTGAAAGTTTTGACTCATAATTTTAATATAAAAGTGGGATTCCCCCACTTCTGTTATTTCAATTTGTAAATCAAACTAATAAATTTTAATATTTTAATGTTATAATAGGATAAAATTTATCTACATTACATCTAAAATATTTGAACTCTTTGAGTTATATTAAATATTTATTATTATTTAATATTAATACAATCAAAAATTATACAATATTGTATAAAATTTGATACAATTCACAACGCTAAAATATGTATTATTTCAATTTTCCGTGGAGCACTTTTTCCTTAATTTTTCACATTCTTCAAATTGCTTCATCCTTTCTTCGATTACGGGTCGGAAATGTCTGATCAACCCCTGCACGGGCCATGCAGCTCCGTCACCCAACGCGCATATTGTGTGTCCCTCAACTTGTTTGCTTAGTTCAAAAATCATGTCAATTTCGGCTGGCTTTGCGTTTCCTTCAACGAATCTCCACATTATTTTGTTAATCCAGTTCAGTCCCTCGCGACAAGGTGTACATTGGCCACACGATTCGTGCTTGTAAAACATCGATAAACGAGCAATAGCTCGAATCAGATCAGTGCTTTTATTCATAACAATAATCGCAGCGGTCCCTAAAGCCGTTTGGGCCGCTCCCAAAGAATCAAAGTCCATTAAGACATCATCACAAACTCTAGAATTAAATTATGAGATTTGTATCATAGTTTAAAATTCTGGGAATTTTACAGTTTATTTAGTCAAAATATTTTTGTTTTTTATTTTACACATATATATCGAATGAAATATATAATTAGGGTATAGATTTAAATATTAACTGTAAACAATTATCCCGTTAGTGTTTAAATTCTTTTCGTTGAAATGCTCTAAATTAGGTAATTATGACGAATTTTAAATACTAAGAGTATTACGTATAAATTCATAGGGCGGGACTTTTGACAATTTGCGTAAAATCTAGCAGTAATACGTATTAGGAAATTCTAAATATTGCACTCTATTTCTAATTTGGTGCCAGACTAATTTAAATATTCAAAGAAATGCTACTTAAAATACTGTTTTCTCGATTTCGACTTAATAGGATTATATTTGGAAATAATTCATTTCGTTCGTCAGTATTTTGATTTAATCCAAAATGAGACACTTACTTTTTTGGGATCATTGGTGTGGAAGATCCACCAGGTATGATAGCTAACAAATTGTCCCACCCGCCAATAACACCACCAGCGTGTCGTTCAATAATTTCCCGCAACGGCATACTCATCTCTTCTTCAACGGTGCATGGATTGCATACATGCCCAGAAATATTAAACAACTTGGTACCTGAATTACGTGGTCGCCCAAAACTTATAAACCATGACCCCCCTCTGCGGCAAATAGTCTAAAAAAAAATGATTTAACGTCGCAATCCACCTAAGAAATAGTCGCTAGTATTTTATATACCGGTGCTACTGCAACTGTTTCTACGTTCGTGACGGTTGTAGGGCAGCCAAATAGGCCTATATCAGCGGGAAACGGTGGCTTTAGTCTTGGTTTGCCTTGTTTACCCTCTAAGGATTCGATTAACGCGGTTTCTTCACCGCAAATATACGCGCCTGCGCCGCGATGCATGTAAACGTCGAAATCGTAACCTGAACCACATGCATTTTTACCTAACAGACCAGCTTGATAGGCCTAAGAAAAAAAATGAATTTGTTATTTTTTAAATATGTTAACGTACATTCTCAATTATTTCCATTTTTTAATTCATAAACTTAAAATTATAAATTTTTTATTAAGGTCCTAAAATGGTCTAAAATTAAGCACGGTAGTAAATGACTTGTGCTAAAAACTAATATGAAATTCGAACGCAGCCTTTAAGTCATGCTATCTTCACAGTGGTCACATTCTTACGTCACAGTTGTCATATAAATGGTACGTCACATAACAGCTGGTTTTGACATACCTCAGCAATCGCAATCTGCATATTGGAAGCTTCATTGTAAAACTCCCCGCGGATATAAATATACGCGGCACATGCACCCATGGCCCTTCCAGCAATCAAACAACCCTCGACCAGTTTATGCGGATCATGCCTCATGATCTCGCGATCCTTACACGTCCCCGGCTCACCCTCATCCGCGTTAACAACCAAATATTTCGGTCGCCCATCGCTCGGTTTATTCATAAAACTCCATTTCATTCCCGAAGGAAAACCAGCACCTCCTCTACCTCTCAACCCAGAGGTTTTAATCTCATCTATAAATAATTAACAATCTTCATTCATGTTAAAGCGTTAAATAAAAAGGACTTACTGATTATCCAATCAGCTCCTTTATCTAAGATATTTTTTGTTTTGTACCAATCGCCTCTTTTCAGCGACCCTTTTAAGCGCCAATCATGCCGTCCGTATAAATTCGTAAAAATACGGTCCTGATCGGCTAAAGGGCCAAATTTGGTTTTCGCTGGCACAACAGGCGCCGGCGGCGGATTTGCAGAATTATGCCTTACTGCATTTTTGTTTAAAACTGGAGTGACAATCCCTGTATATCCTTTAAAAATCAAAATAATATGTTCTAAATATTATATAACTCAATACTTAGTTAGCCTTCGGCTAACTATAAATATAAAATATTATATATAAAAGTTGCGATAGATGCTTTATTATTCACAATTGTTTTTATTATTAATTCTTACCGGACAGGCTGTTTTTCGTTAAACAATTTATTCTAGCTAAATTGCCTGCCATTTTGACATTTTTTTTAGTTTCCAATGTAGTAATTTTGGTTTTAGATTTTAAAACGTATTTAGGATATTTTGTTTTAAAATAAAAGACCCTGTTCGAAGCGCCAAATGTTTAAAATGATCTATTTTTATAAATAAATTAAACATAATTTTTATCAGTTGTTTCCTTATCATGGCACCATATTTAATGATACATTTTAGCCTGTAGACTAATTTGAATTATAAATAAAGCGATGAAGATGTTTTATATAAAATGATATCATTTAGGATTTTTTTTTATAAAATGCAATAAAAAATATACCAGTTCAAACTACTATGGTCAATGAAGCAGTTTCCGTTTATAACGAATTGATAAGATTAATATATTCACAGTAAAAAGTCACCTCTAACGTTTATTTACAATAGCTATACTGTGCTCTCTAGACTATATAAAACATTTCCTGGATTTTATTTCGAAATTATCGTTAAGGAAAAATCCTAGAACTTTCATAATTAAACAATTAAAATAAGCCAATATCTTGAGAAATACATTAATTATAAAGCCTAATAATTTTATAGTTCGCATGCATCAGACAATTTATTATAAAGTTTCCCAAATTATCTATTAATTTTTTTTTTTTGTATATACGACTCATACTGTATAGGGAAATTTTAAAAGTTACGTAATTGATGTAATTTTATAATCCTCAATACCTAGGTATATTAAATTAATTAAAAACTGCAGTATATAATTTGGTTGGCAACAAAATCACATTTTTATGCAATTAGTAACAAGGGCATTCTTTGTTTATAAACAGAAATGTGCATACAAGTCATAAAAACTACAAGGATTTTTTATTGATTATGCGCCGTAAATTATATTTATGTAATTGATTTAGGCTGCTGATAAATATTTTTTTAGTCTGAGCCTACTTTAAATAAGACTAATTTAGATTTGATCCAATTATTTATCTAGAATTTTTCATTGAATTCAAATCTGTATAGCTTATCGAAAATTTGTATGTGAATAACCCTATTATTAATATTAAAAACTCGTAATAAAATAAGACAGTCTTATCCTTATCACCGCTTTATTATTAATAATATAAAGAATACAGACATTCTATTTAACATATATAAGATTCTAAGCCCCAAGTTGTTTGTACAAAATAGGAACATAATCATCCCATTTGGCTTGGTAGAAATTACCGGCGATGGGATCGCCCAACTTGTGTTTCTCAGCGAATTTTTTAATGGAGAATTTTCCTCGATTATCACCTGACTTATTAGTCAATTTTTTTTCGTCAAAAGTGATTTTCTCATTTTGTTTGTACACCAGAATGACATATCTGTGTAGGTCGGTGCCTTTTGGTGGGCCTGACCCGACGTATTCGGATAGAGTGTCACCTTTTGCGATATCACCTTCGGGGATGTTACCCACTAGCCAGTGGTGCCATTCGCGGAATTTTGGCTCTTTACGGCTAGGCGCGTCTGGATCAGTCATGCATAGGGTGTAGAGTTTCCCGGCTTCTGTTGCCCATTTCACTTTCGGGATATCTTTGACTTGAGTTGGAGTTAGGATGTTACCCATATCGACTTTAACACCGCTGGGGTAGGAAATCTCCAGGGTTTCAGTCGGGGCTTTAGATATAACATCTGGGACCACGTGATGTTTTTGGAATGCCTGTATTGAATTTTAATTAATAATATTTACAAAATTATATATAAACAGTGCCATTTTGTTTATATGAATATGAATATTATTTATTAATTTTAAACTAACTAGTCTAAGACTGGTAATTAGAATCTCACTTTTATGTATGGTAAATGTGTGAGATTCTTGAATCAATAAATGCACCGAATTATGGAGTGGTTTATTTAAATAGTAATTGAGAAAATGCGCAATATAATTTTATTAAAGATAATAATTTGATTGGTAACTGAGAAAGTGCATGTGTAACAAAACTTTGATAAGATGTGCAAAAAAATGCTCGAGTAATACCTCTAAGAAGACGCTGTGCGAAGATTGCATTCTCAAAAACGTTAGCATTAAGCATCTCTTCAAAGTATCGGATTTTTTAAACAACATTTTATAAGCGCGTGCTGATAACGCGACCAACCAAACGTATAAAAACAAAACGACTATGCATATACTAGCCAGACCAAACATAGAGGGCATGCGACCTTGAGTTGCGAATGATTTAAACAAATCCAATGATTAAAAGTTATATTTACTAATCATAAATCGACGCTTTAGTAAACGAAGCAAAACTATGACATCGTTTAACGTTCAAAGTGCGTTATATTAATAACACATCACAAGATCTGAAACAGTGTGTCTTCGCGAATCGACAAGTAACCAAGTGAATTAAGTAACTTACCATTATTTGAGAAAATGGCAAAAGTTATACCGGCCGTCACGAAATTATCCTCACGTGTTATACGGATCTTGGGATGCAACCCTGGACCTATGACGCTGCAAGGCACCAACACGTATTTATTGGGAACTGGCAAAAGGTTGGTAAATTATCTAGATTTTTTTTTTTTCAAAATTAATGACCTTTAATCGTTTTTATGCAACAATCAACAAATTGCGTTGTTAAAAAATAAAAGCGGGTTGGTAGCAGTTGTTTTAGCGCGAGTTTTGATTTATTTTAATCGTATTTTTAGGCGTATTTTAGTAGATACCGGGGATGATGATGTCCCGCAATATATAACGCAATTGAGACATGTACTTAAGTACGAAGGATGCGATTTGGAGCATATTATAATTACGCATTGGCACCATGACCATATTGGAGGTCTAAAAAATGTTATGGAAACTCAAAGTAAGATTCAAGAAAATGGAATCAGGATTCTATTTATATAAAAAAAAAAAATTTTAGAAAATTGTAAAGTGTGGAAATATCCACGTACTGAAATCGAAGACCTTCCTGAAGACGTGTCCATTGATATGTTGAAAAACAAACAAGAACTATCAGTTGATGGCGCAACTGTTAAAGTGATCCATACTCCCGGCCACACCACAGATCATATTATTTTGTATTTAAACGAAGAAAACGCTGTTTTAAGCGGCGATTGTGTTTTAGGGGACGGCACCGCTGTGTTTGAAGATTTATACGAGTATATGAAGTCGTTAAATCATATTTTAAAAATAAACCCAGACGTTATATACCCGGGACATGGGAATATCATCCAGGTAAAAAAAACGAGTTGTTAGGCGAAATATTTGTCCTCGATTTTCCTTATCAAGCGTTATCAATTTACCCTTGCACAGTTTTTATCTGTGACTCAAAATATAATAAACAAATTTGTTTTCTAAACATACGATAACTATTTTAGGATCCGTTGAAAAAAATCCAATATTACATTGACCATAGAATGCAACGTGAAAACCAAATATTGGAAGTGTTAAAAACGAATGATCAAAAGCACTTTTCCGAGATGGATCTGGTGAAAGTAATTTACACTGAGACCCCTGAGAATATGCATGCAGCGGCTGCTTTTAACGTGAACCATCATCTAGTGAAATTAGTCAAAGAAAACAAAGTCCAAAAAGTGAATGGAAGTTGGAAATATTTATCAAATTAATTCACACACATATTTAATATATTTTATAACTTATAATTAACTAAAAATATATCTATTACAAAATCGCCAGTGTAATAAATATTAGTATCGTTAAATAATAAGTTTGTTTTTTAATATGTATTTGTCAAAATATTATAATATAAAAAATAATAATAGTAATATGTATATGATGAGCATAAATTAATTTAAAACAATTGTTATTATCTTTTCATGCGTTTGCTTGGTGGAGGCATGGCTTCCGCGTCATCCACGTAACGGTGAAATTCGATGAAGTTTAACAGTTTTTCTTTCGTTACTGGATCACGAATACTATTGCAAACAGCTACAGAAACAACCAATCAGTCACCATCACACCACTAAAATAAACGAAACACCTACCCGTAGCTGTTGTATAACTATTAGGGAACGATTTGTCGACGCGCTCCCTCATATACACCCAAGTATTATTTTCAAATTTGCATTCTATTATTTTGTTATCCATATCTTTAAGCGCTTTCGTATAGCGCATTTGAGCAAATGGTCTATCGAATTTTCCTACATATAAATGACCAACCGTTCGTGGTACCACTCTATAAAACATAATTTAAAATATATTTAAAAAAAAAAAAACAATATTTTGAATAGACATACCCTTCTCCATCTTCTTTAACTATTTTTAATCTAAAATCAACTGAGTTCATATCCAGTGGTTTCCATTTTAAAACTTCATCACAGCGTCCAGCTACGTAATTCTACAAACACATAAATCTATTATTTACTATTTTTATATATGCACAAATATGACTTACCTCTTTGGATGGTTGAAATATTAAACCATCCGGTTCATGCGATAATGTTTTACTAAACTTGTCACTTAGTAACCCGCCCGCTTGGGTGACGTCCCAAAATTCTTTATTCCTGATGCTGAATGGTTCAGCAGCTTTGTTTAGATAACCTTTTAAAATGGCTGCGTGCCTAGGTCCGATTATTTCATCTTGTATACACCGAAGACGCACTGGGTAAAACGGTAATTTACCAACGTCTTGACCTTCGAATTTAATAATATCATACGCCAGGTAACGCGGTATCTCTTCTCCGTTCACTTTATCTATTACCATTTCCTACACCAATAAAATAATTAGTGTATTCCATAAAAAAACGAATACACCTCCACCAAAAAATCAAATTTTATACAAATATATCAAAAACTTACACCATCTAATAAAGTTTTAACTATATGTCGTTTGAAATCTTTTCTGTGAGGAAAACGTATGCCTTCGACGTGAAACACGTTGTGTTCTCTGTCGAAAAAATACACTTCGTTCTCACCGTCAATGAGCATCATATATCTATTTTTAAAAACAAAGAACGGTTTAACGGTTTTAACAATTTTGGACGTAATAACTAACCGTGTACCGTCCGCTTTCCACGATACCCGATAAGGTTTTTGATGCAACAAAGAAATATTATTGACATCCATTGATACTGGTTGGCACCCGGGGAAGCCTTTATTACTATAACAATTACATATTTGTAAATAATTACAAAAAAAAAGACATGGCGCACGTTAGTATACCTTCGCCATTCACACATGCTTTGTACACATCTCTGTAAATTATGAGATTTTGGTTGTTCCTGAAACGGTTTCACACCGGGTATCCCAACCATGAAACAAGGATTTTTATTATTACTTTTGAATTTTTTGCGACTATGCCCACCATTATCGCGACTGCTATGTCCATTTTTACTAAAAAATACATATATTTTTTTTACCTCCAAATGCTTCATTGGAGTAAATAATAATCAAAATTGCAGTTAGTTATTAAATATATAATTACACTTCGACTTATATATATTTTTTAAATTATCTAACAAATTATTCGACTAAAAGATATTAAAAAGTCGAATGTAATTATTTTTATTTAATGACCAATTCTGATTCGTATTTATAAATTTATTTATTTGGTCAAATAAAATAGTAACTATAAGATTAGTTTTGTCTCAAGTGTATGTTTCGTCATGAATTTTTTTTTTTTTATAGATGAGACTTACCTAGAAGTGCTCTCAGTGAATTCGGCAGGAAATTCAAAGTCATCCCGATCATCACTGTTCTCTTCCTCTGCGAAACCCATACATATAAAGCCTGTAGGTTACCACCCTGTGTGTTACCACCCCCAAACTTACCGTTGCACCAATCTGGCATAGGTGGTGCAGGTGGCGCGTCATCAATGTCATCGTATCGTTGATATAGCTCTTCCAAATAGTCGCGTTTGTAAATACCGGGTTGCCGAACGTTTGAGAACTCTTGTAACGCGATCTCAATCGCGCAGTCCATATGCTCGACCAGATATGAAACGATTAAGAAGCCGGTTCGGTTAAAACCGTGTGTGCAGTGTACGGCTATTGTATCGCATGGGTGTTTGATGATGAAGTTGTGACAGATTTTTAGAAATGTATTGGTTTGTTCGCGTGTTGGCGTTTCGCCGTGACCACGACATTGCAATTTTATGTACCGGCAATCTTCTTCTTCGATGTCTTTTTTATTGTAAAATCTAGATGTGTTTGTTAAGTCGATCCATAATCCTATTTTTACCTACATAGAGGATGTTTACTTATTATTTATAACTAAATATCGTATAAAGAAACACATTTTTTTTAATATTATTTGTCCCGCATATAAAAATTTCTAAAAAATTTTTTTTTATTATGAGGAAAATATATTATTATTACGTTTTTTAACCCATAAATTAAGGATTGCTTTTTAATTTTTGCAGATAAAAAAATTGATATTTTGTTTATACTTATTATACATAGTCTAGATTACGGGAAAAATAATTATATAATTATTACACGATATTTTAACTTATAAATAAAATACAAATGCTCATTTTTAAAATTAGAAAAATGAAAAAAAAATTACAGTAATTACTTATTGTTTAGATAGGAAAAATAGTCATATAAATAAAATCTTTATAGTTGAAGCATATATAAGTTTAATGTACCGCAATTTTTTTTTTTTTTTTTTTTGAATGTAGTTTTGATTTTTTTTTGAGTAATATGGTTTAGAAAATATATGGGTACCTTTTTAGCTTTGTAGACTTGGAATAGCATTTTCGGAGGGAACCTACAATCCGCAGGAACTTGTTCATCGTATTTTTCGCTAAGTGGTGTTTTAAATGCAATAAATTTATTAACTATCAATCCGGAAGATTTTCTAGGGCATCGTAACCAACGATTCGGTATCGGACCAGGTCCACGTGAATCACTCATTTTATTTACCTTATTATAAACATTTTTAAACAATAAGTAACACAGTTTGATAAGCTAGTTTTTAGCAATGGAAATGCATTTAAGTGTTCAATTATTATTTTTTGACACAAAAAGCATGGTTATGTTGATTAAAATCTATTTAATATCGACATTTTCAAAGTACCTATAATTACCTTAGTTATTGTTCATTTTCTAGGTTTCGTTTTTAAATGAATTAGCATTAGTTTGTAAATATTAATAACATATTTTCACTCATGTCACCAAATAATTATTTCCACACGGAGACAGTGATGGTGCTACCATCTAGATTTTTTGTGGCATAATATGATCCGGGGAATCCCAGCTTGCCGCTTAGATATATAAATTCAAAATACTTATCTCTTTACATATTTAAATTACTTTTATAATAATTATCATAAATATATTATATATTAGAGTAATTTTAGCAAACTAGAAATTAATTTGTATTTATTATTAACAAAGAAAAGTTTCTATAAGATATGTAATTTCAGTGATTCATTTCTGTGTAAATAATTAAAGAAACACAAAGGCTATTATTTTAACATTAATTTTATTTTGTTTATCGTATATTATTATTAAAAATGTGTCATAAGGTTTAAGAAATAAACCAAATATTAATGGTCTAAACTGATAAAAAAAAAATTAATTTGAACTGTAAATAACTCGTTAATGCAATTTTTTTATTTTGTTTCAAATTATTATATAAATTACATTTCCGTTTGATCAATCGTTTCATATAAGTCATCAAATATTTGGTTTGACCGTTTGGATTTGGTATAGGACAAACTGAGGTCAAACCAACGGATAAGTAGTCTTGTCCATTTCTGGAGAATTCTTTTCCAACCGTCTTTCCAAACCCACACGCCATTGAGGCAATGTTTTTATTTCAGTTGCATTTCTTCAACCTTGATCACCGCAGACAAGAATGGATCTTTGGATGAGTCATGTCTTGTCACAAAGATACAAACTTTACGTATTCTTTAAATAAGACCTACTTTTGTTCGACTTAAAAATATCGTTCAATTTCTGATCTAATTCAATTGTCTGCTAAGGTTTTTGCTACTCTATTTTAGGGATCGTTGGTCCACAAATATATGCATTAAAATTATCCAATCATAAATAAAATTAAGCAATATTATTAACGGTTTAAATTTAAACCAATTCAAAAATCAACCAATCATATTTCATATATGAAATTCTGCGCATTGCAATTTTTAAATAATATCTAGTTGATTTTTAGTCTAATTAAGTTTTAACTACTAAACTTTAAGGATCATTAATCCTCAAATATGCGTCATTAAAAAAAATAATTCAATCATAAATAAAATTAACGAATAAAATTTAAACAAATTCAAATATTCAAAAATCCACCAATCAAGTGCTAGATTTGCAATTCTGCGCATTGTAAATTTTAAGAAAACGTTTTTTTAATCAATGTTTAAGCGATTTAAGTGAATAAATAGGCAATAAACATTGACGTTTTTGTAATTTAGCATTGATTTTATTGTTGAAAATTCAATTTTATTGGTTTTCAATGAAGATATTTTGAAAATAGACTAAGATTGGTCCTTCGAGGTACCACCAATCAGAATGCAAGCTGCCCCATCCGTTTCAAGCCGTTTGGTTGTTTATAAACAGTTGAGGACTTGATTCTGGCTGTTAGTTGCATTTTGTAAACGGATTTTAGCGTCTGGTAGTGTTGTTTTAGTGTCCCAAATAATTTAATTTTTTGGTAAGTTATATTACAAATTTCGATTAGTTTATATATATATGTGTAGATAATTTATTAAATGTGTGATTATATGAAAGATTGTGCTTTTGTTTGGTTGACTATTTGACGTTTTATTGACAATATTTTATTGTTTAAACTACGAAATATATTGAAAACTATTTGAAACTTGTTATAACTGATTTTTTTCAACGAAACATCTGTTGCTTTTGCTATGCGAGTCAAGTTAAGCTGTACGTTTAACTAGTTATAATCTTTGTGTTTGACGAGGTGAATGAGTTTGGGATGTCGTAAATTGTAAAAGTGCAGCTGGTAATTCTTTGTTGTTGTTTGTTGCAGTTTTTTGAAGCGACAGACCTGAACAAAATGGCTGATATTGAAGTTCCGGAATGTAAGTTTTATATATTTAACTAGTCCATTTTATATGTTTTTTCGAATTTTTATGCTCGCTAATGAACAAAGAAATATGTTTTAACACGTTTTTTTATATACGCTTATATTTTGGATACGGTACAAATGTATGTAGAAAATATAATAAAACCTTGTTTACATTTGTGATTTAGATAAATTTTACTTGGAATTTAATATCTATATTTGTTATCGTAACAAAAAAATAGGTGTTACTTTGTATAAAAGATTATTAGAATTTTTGCAATCGCGACTTTTCTTTATCTTTGCAACGGCGATTGTTTGTTTATTGCGCAGTTTTTTTGTCTTCAATTAGAGTATTTTATCATAAAATGCAGTAGCAGAACCTTTATTTCTTTGTTGTAATACATATTTAGACATTTTTGAAATATGTTCATATTAATAATGTTACGAAAAATATAATAGGTATCAATGCATATAATTATGTTTTTAAATTATAATTGCACATTACATACAGGCTATGTTGAAACAGCTTGTTGCACATTATATTATTTCTGATACGCATATCCTGCTTCAACCTATTCCGAGTAGCCTGTATAATTTTAAGTTTAATTTATATTAATTTATGGTGTTTTTACCCAAAATATTTATAAACCTTTCAAATATATTTAGAATGGTTATAGGCCTTCTAATATTTTCGAATTTTGGATTTACAATCGAATTTCGATAACTCGAACATTGCATTGGTAATTGAGTTATCGAAATTCGATTGTTAGTATTAGAATTATTAAAAAAAAAATTAAAGTACTGATGGCGTTCCATAAAATATGGACTATTATTCGATACAAATTTGAATGATTATGATTTTTATTACTTTTGGTGCAATATGCCCTTGGTAGCAAGGCCAGGGTTACGAAAGCGAACAGATCACTGATCGTGACCTCTGTTTCCTGAAAAATGTACAACATATACACCTGAACATTTCATACATATAAAGTAACAGAGTTTGCGTAGTTTGGTGTTCAACAAATTGTAAGTATATCTCTGTTGCACTATTGCGATCATAAGGTCAGGGTGTGACTCGATGTCAACGACCTCCATTGCGAGATTAATAATAATTAATAAATCATATTTAATATAAATACATCGATAATTACATTATTAAACCTTTAAGTAACATATATTCCTCTAAGATAAATAATAACTTTAGTGTGCCTTAAAAAGTTATTAATATTTAATTTTGAAATTAAAAATTAATTTCCCAACCCTGGTGCGTTGCTATAAAATGTACTGTGTTTGCTACATACAAGACTCATAAACTTACAGGGCGGGGTTGCGAGAAAGATAAAGAATGAGAATTATTAATCGTTTCCATCTATTTTTATTAGAAATTTTACCTAAAACTACGTAAACTTTAAATGGATTTACAGTATAGTCGCGTTTTATTGAATGAACGTATCAATTTCAGTTTTGTTTTATACGAACTTGTGAACCGGTAAAAATAGTGTCTGTGTACCGGGTTTAGACGGTTGCGGTACTACCGGTACCATATGACGTATCCTGGTATTTAAACAGAGTAGGATTCAAAAATAAAATTCAATAAAAAATTCATATTTAAATAAAATACAAAGAAATTTATTTATTTTTTTTTGTTATAAATGTGACATATTTTAATTATTTTGTGTGTGTTGTTTGTTATAAATAATAGTGGAGACGTCTCTGTGTTGTCGACGTAGGGCGTCCTTTTATTGACCGACGCATGCGTTTTTGGACGCCCGGCGTCGTCTTACCGTGGCCTATAGGGCGGCATGCGTTAGAGCAATTTTCCACGGAACTGACAGAACACATCCGACATTCAATTCGGTATAACCGAAATTCGTGATAAAATAATTTATATATCTCAACATTTCCAATTTCCTACCTCCCCTTTAAACGTGGATTAAGTTGAGTACCTATTAGAAAAATATATTGAAAAATTAGTTAATTTTTTTTAAGTCTTTTTAACACATCAAAATGTTGATCGGATTGGTGCGTGAATCGGTGATGCAGTGTTTCTGCCACACGTGCAGAGCACCGCTACCACTAGGTAAGTGGATCGAATCCCATACTTACACTTATTATTAGATATATTTACAAAAAAGTGAAATTATATATATATATATTTTTTAATTGGATATATACAAACATATAAATAGTTCGCAAATTTCTACCTCGAATAAATGCATAAAAAAGTCCTTAATTAAAAAAAAAAGTTTGCACAATTATTAAATATGTTTAATAATAAAATTATGAAATAGTTTTATGAACTATAATTTACGACAGGATTAACATTTATGAATTACTTATTTGGATTTTTGTTTGAAAGGTTTCTACAATTAATTTAAACGCATTTTTACGATTTTACGTTTGTGTTTTTTTTATAACGACTATTGAAGTATTTTATATTTAGGATTAATCAGTTATTCTATTACAGCTGTAAAAAATAATATTCTTTTTATGTCATACTCAAAATTTTGGGTTTCTTCACAATTCCCATTCTTCCTTAGGGAATTACTAGTCCCCCCGCCCCACGTCTATTGATTTGTCTGCGTGAAAATTGTTGCTATGTCTGAGCCTGGACACATCATTTTTATATATTTATGTAAAGTGATTTCAAGGTCTTGAAGATTGTCTTAAAAAAATGATATATTAAGATATATTTTACTTTCTTTATTTGAGAAATGTTATATTTTTGATAGCTTTAATATTGGTTCAATTAAGTAATAATTGATACAGTTGACCTAAAGTGGAAATGGGGTCTTTAATTATTTGTTGAAAAATGTTAATTTACTCGTATAATTGTCCGCATTTTCGTATACGAAGTATTCCTATTGTCCTCGGAACAATTCTAGTTATGATAGGCGCTTGAAAAATGCGGAAAATGTCAAATTGCCGGGTATATATTCTGTGTCAACAGACTGTTGAATAATTGCTATTCAGAGTGTATTAGTCCGGACTCCGGGGATATGCTGGGGGCAATTATATGAGTCATTATCTGATCTTAGAAGATATGTATCTTTCACTAATGACTCATATTGGATATACCATTTTCAAATAGATTTCATTCATAACATATTTGGGAACTATTAAAATATTTTAAATAATTTAATTATTGTTTTTACCACCAATTTTATTATATGTTAGTCATATTCAACAATAATAAAATCTTCAAATTCAACATTTCCTACTAAAGACACAAAAAATTTAGTAAAAAAAACCTCAATTAAATGTCGACAATATATGAGTATAGTACGCTTTAACTGGCTTTTACGCTTTATAAAATGATTTACCCTATGGTACGCTACTGGTTCGACGTCCAGACGTCCCCAGAGTGGACATATGGGCGTCGGCGGGCGTCCTTTCTCGCCGCAGACGTATCCTTTGCAAAAACTACCCTTACCAATATCACGATCCACTCACCTGGACGTTAGGGTACTGTATCAAGGTACGAGTCATCAATTTTTCAGTGACGTCATCCCAGAGCACCGGTTTTTGTTCCAAATATATATTTTGGTCCAATGTTCCATTTCTCGTCAGGGACTTCTTAATTAAGCAACCACCACACGTTGATTAATTATAAGTGGGTTGTGCATACACAATTTACGATAATTTTGACGATTTTTTAGTGTCCCGGAGTTCTCTTTGCCATACATAAAATATCGTTTGGAAATGACTTTTCGTTGCTTACTAGGGTACAGCACATGGTAATGTTAAATCAATACAGTATTGAACTTTATTTGCCCTTGTACTTCATTTTCTATAAATTATATTTTATAATATCAAATCTATTAAATATATATATTAATATAGCAATTAGTTACTGGATTAAAGTGAGGAAAATAAAATTTGCATATGAAATTAAATACGACGTTTAAGTTTCAAGTAAAATTTTTATTTTTGAACTCTAAATATATATTTTATTTCGATATTACATTAAATTTCTTTCGGATATATTGATTATTCTTATCATACATAAAAATTCTTTGAACACAAAAAGTTACCAAGGTTGTGAACATTACCGTATATTGACGGTATAAAAGTTATTTTGGACAAATCACGCGATTGTAAGGGCTGTATTCTTCTTTAGTTTTCAACAACATAAAATTTGAGGTCAAAATATGTTCTGAATCCGATTTTTGCAATATATATAACAACATATAAGCGTCTACGTTATAACGCGATATTTAAACCTTATATACAGTTGGCGCATCTGTGCAAGTTTCCTTTTATGGAGTTCGAGGATCGGCTGTATTTTTTGTCCTAAATCTAACCTTCGCTGTTAGTTGGCTACCATAGCTGGTTATATATCTTTTTCTGTTTCCTCTACAAGTACAGAACCGGATTGAAACATCTGAGCATATTTGTTGTGATAATTGAAAAAAATATATATAATTTCACAATTTAATTAAATATATTTATACGTTTTATGATTGTTAATTTACGTTTAACGAATTTAGCGCACAGGAAATTTGCACCGATCAACAAAGTAAAGACGAAACCACGGACCAATCAACCCGTCAAAAAAGTTAAATTTGTCTGTAAGTAAATTGAGTAATCTATGTTGGCTTATTTTGATTCTAAATGCGCTTCGTTTGAGTTTTATGTCGTATTATGTATGTTTTATAGAATAAATTATTGTTTGTTTTTTTTGCTTCTTTTATTTTATTTATGTTTGGCTTTTATCCAATTTCCTTTTGCTAGAGTTTAAGATGAATATGGTGAGAACTGGGCTACTAGGCTAGTACTCGCAGGTGTTTATATTTATGTAAGATTATTGGAATAGTAACGAAAAATAATATATTTCAAAAGTAGGAGTTTGAAAATTTGAATCGAAACCATAAATTTGTAAACTGTCTTAAATTTTATTTAGTGTAGTTTTCGACCAAATGCTTCTTGGAGACTTGCGTGTACACTGTTTTTCTATACGTTGTAACTGCAATGCAGTTGTAGATATCCGGATCTTAAGTTTTTGCTCAGTTTATTAACTAATAAACGACGGAAATTTGCTTATAATCAATTTTAAAAGCAATTTTTTATAATATGTATATTTGAGTGTTACGTTCCTATTTGTAGGAAGTTAATATATATGTAGGCTTTTACCTAATAATATATACTTATTTGAAAAATTACCATAGAAGCTTTTTCTAGAATTAAAATAATAATAAATGCTCCGCTATTGATGATTTTTTATACTAAAATAATTAAATATTTTTTATTAAACATGGACAAAATTGCTAGTTTTTATTATGAAAATTTGAAACTTGAGAAAATTTATTGAATGTGCACTTATTATTTTGAGTCTATTCTATCGAAAATTTCGCGTTATGGAAAAATGAACGATACTATACTTATAAAATAAATCTATGTACCGGAAATTTAATAATAGTTAATGAAGCTTACTTAATAAATCTATTAACATACATTTTGAAAGGGTTAAACACGCTAATAAAGCAAACGAAATTCAACCCGGTTACAAAATGCCAATCCGGAAGTGAACAAGGCATTGTGTGACATCCTACACAAACGCTTGATTAATTATTATATTGACAAGAGAACAACCCTCCAATACTATTTGACAAATTATGCGGTGCGTTTCTAGATATATATATGTATATATAAAATGTATCGATTTCGTAAATAATTCAATGATGCTATTAGGTCTCGTGGCGCCTGAAAGTCGACAACTAGCATGTTAGGGGTATATTACACGTAAACAGGCGCCAAGCGTCTACCAACTCGGAAACAGTTTTCGGTAGGGCTAGACTAGTAATTGTATTGCAGCAAAATGCAGTTTGCATATATTATGAGTCATAGAGGGTAGCAAACATTTTTTTTTTTTATAAATACACTCTGGGAAGGTTGTGTAAGCAACTAGCCGGTGGTTGTCCACCACGTGATCTGGTCCATACACAGACGGTAGTGTACGTTGGGTGGGGTGGTTTGGTATGGGATGGTGACGCCGCCGACAGACGGTGCGGCGCCCGTTGCCTGCCGTCGCCGCCCGGTTGGAGATCGATACGCCCGTTGGCAACGTCGCTTTTACCCGCAACAACTGAAGGCCTATCGTACAAACCACCCCCGGTTTGGTTTATATACGTAATGCGGAAATAACTTAAGAAATACTAAAAATAACTGCCAAAAAATATCGAGCTAATGGATATAGTTTCAACTTTCTACAATATAAATTTGTTTAAAATACTAGATAGGAAAACGAACACACATTTTCTTGTGTTCGTGCATATAATGCGCCGTGAAAAGAGATACTCAAAATAGCGCAGGAAAGGGCGTAGAACAAGGAAGTGCTCTGTTTTGTATTTTCTTGACAAAGGGGACTCATTCTATTCGCGATACTAGGGTTTTTGACCCTGTTTTATGGGTATTACATTGAATCCCAGTAACATTTATAATATTTTTCATCACAGTCGCAAAACGAGAGACTAATAGAAATTTATTATACGAAAGGGATTGAAAACGAAATGAGATATATTTAATTAAAAGGAGAATGTAGTGGAAAGATTTTATTTGATTATAATTTATTTAGTATTTTTAAAACTACTCTACTGAAAAAAGTAGAATTTCGTATATATATATATAATTGAATAAAACTTCAAGTTCTATTTGGCAATTCCATTTATTTTTTGTGTTCTTCCATTAGCAACTGAGATCCGATGCCAGGAAAAGACACGAGGCGGTGTCTGCTACGAGGTGATCTTGGCTCAGCCTGAGGGAACTGCAGCGCCTCCAAAGCGGCCTGTGTCTCCCCCAACTAAAAATATGTCTGCCCAGGACATCGCCGATAAGCTCAAAGCTGCTGAAGAACGAAGACTGGTAAGTTAAAACGATTTTACTGCAATATAAACATCAAATAAACAATTTCAATTGCAACTTATTGTTTATATTTTATATTATTTTTTACTCTTAATTACTAAATATAAATATTTTTATGGAATCTATGCTTATAAATTATGAATGCCAAGCGGTCTTATAGAAATAGGGAATATTTATAAGAATTGTTAAATGTGTCTATAGTCCTTGGAGGCGAATAAAATGGCTGCCCTAGCAGCTAAGATGCAAAAGATTGAAGACGCATCTCGAAAGAAAGATGAACAAACCAGCACGTTCATCAACCAAACCAAAGAGATGCTCGATCAAAAGATGGAAATTCACGTAGAGAAACGTGAAGCCTATATCACAGATCTTAAATCAAAGATGAAGGTATCAACAACCCCTTCAGTGCTCAACAATAACATGCGCTAAATATTTTTGTGCTTGTGTCATTAGGACCATATTGAGAGTGTTGAAAAAACCCGATTGACCTTGGAACAACAGACTGAAGAGGTTAGGAATGCGATTGAAGAGAAATTGAAGACCGCGACTGCGCAACGCGACGAAAACATCAAGAAAATGCTTGAACGCCTGCGCGAACACGTGAGTTGTGATTGGCGAATGGCTGCACCAATCAGATCATTGCTTTTTGTGTAGTGAACACTGTGCTTTATTTTATTTTTTGTTTATTATTTTTTTCTTTTTTTATTTAATTATAATTAGGAAGAGCAAGTTAAACGCGTCAAAAATTTGAATGTAGAGAAATTCAAAGTGCTTGATCAGGATATTCAAGAGAAGCTTGAATTGGCTGAAAATCGACGAAATCAAATCGAAAAAGAGCAACTTGAAAAATTGCGTACTCATGTAAGTTTTTTTTTTCGTTAATTTTAACAGGGTTCTACGATCGTTTATTAATTAATGTATTTTTTAATTTTGTTTTTATGTTATTTATTTGTATAAGCTATGTGTTAGTAGTAAGCATGTATGAATATTTTACAATCATTCATCGATTCATTTCTATGTTGTTGTCGATGTTGTATTTTGCACATTTTCTCTCTACTCTACGGAAATAGAATACTATCCACCTGGAACAAGTGAAGCAGTCTCTGGAAAGCGAAGAAGAAGTCCTGAAACGAGAAACGGCTGAGCAACTAGAAACTAAACTCACCACTGCCGAACAGAATCGTGAGAAAGAACTCCAGAAAAAATTAGATCTCGTCAAAAAACAAGTACGATTACATTTATACAAAAAAAAAAAAAAAACAACAAATCTTTTCAACTACTTCTGCATCGCTTTACCTGAATAATTAGCTATTGATGTTTCATCTCATTCTCATTAATGTGCTTTAAATTTATAAATATGTCATTCTATCTTTTCTAGATACCCAGGAACTACCCACACTTTTAAATTGCTTAAAATATCTATTTCTTCTTAACTTCTTAAAGACATTTCTTCTATTGTTAAAGTCGCACTTGTCGCTAAATCTTGCATCTATTTGTATTAGAAATTTGTGTCCCATAATACTTCAAAACATTCATTCAATATTTTCGCAATTATTTTATTCCGCACTTGATACTTACGGACTATCGTATTTAGAAATGCTTTAAATAACTTTAATGCTCCTGTATATGAAGATTGATTAAGGAATTGATTATTTGTATTTAAAATTATTTTATATGTTTTTCCTTTTTTGTTGTGTAGGAAAGACGTGCTGAGACCGTCCGTCAAAATAAGGCCAATTTGACGAGCACTCAAGTAACTGCCTCCTCTGGTTAAATCTTTGATGGATCAAACGGCAATTATCTTTAATCACATTGATCAATAATTAACACGGTTCTGTGGTTCTGCGTACGAGAATTTGTTTTCATTTTTAGTGCAGGGCCACTTCGATTTTGTTTTCATTTTATGAAAAAAAAAAAAAAAAAATTTCTTATACTATTTCTTTATTTTTTATTCATCATTAATTGTGATTATTTTACTTAAAGAGTGTGTTTTTATTTTATTATTTTTGTTCTCCTATTTAAACATTTAGTAAAACAATCGTTTGTATTTTTGAGAGTTTCATTTTTGAAATACTGTACCGGTCGCTTTGAAAAAAAAAAAAAAAACTATATCAAATTTATCAATCATCAAATATTTTGGACGATTATTCCAGCTTAGAACATATTTCGGGACTTATATCAAAAGTGTTAAGAAAGCATTTTAGCGAATATTTTAAAGAATCTGCAGGGATTTGAAACAAATTTTTAGACGTTAGTCCTTCATTTTTTCGTAATATCTAAATTCTAGCTACTTTCTCGGGGCACAAGATTCATAATACTATTGAAATACAATTGAAGGGAGATTTTGTACTTGGGAAAAAAAAAATTAATTTTTGTATGGTAGTTCGACAAATCAGTGAGAGTTAATTCGATATTTGTTTCATCTTGTGTCACTAGAAAGCGCTTTTATGGATAATAGCCCTATTAAATGTGTGTATATTAAATAATGAAAACTCGAAAAAAAAAAAAAGTATATATATATAATAACCAAACTCATGCCTCTGTGCTGCCTTTTATAGAACGATTGTAGTAGCTTTAGTCTAATAGAAGAATAAATGAGTGTGAGGAGTGAATGTGAAAAATTTTTGCAAGTGTGCTTTGAAACTTTGCCAGTGTATTTTAACATTTAAGCCTGCTTCTGTGATGAAGATATAATTATAGATTTCGGTTTCATTTTCAAATGCAACAACTAATAATTTTTGTAATCTTTATTTTCGTAGTGTTGCCAAAGCACCAATATATATAAATAATAACATTTCATACGCTTTTGAAACAAGTATAAAAGTATTAACATTTGTAAAGTATTAAAAATCGAGATCTCAATCTCACTTTTATCATATTTCTGTTTGTTTTTTGCGTATGTCTGTATGAGACTGATTCATTTTATGGTAATTTTGGTTGAAATATCTTCGAAAATTTATGGATATTTCGCCGAATTGCGTGCCCATTATTTTTTTTTTTTTAATTGTTTGTTTCATTGATATTCTATTGTTTGCAAACATGTGTTTCATATATTATTATATTTCCAAGTTCAGTTATATATAATCTTGTCTAACGTTATTCATTATTTCTTTGTAATAAATTCAATAAACAAGATAAAAAAAAAAACAACTCATAAACCCCAATACAAACATCCAAACCATTCACACGTTACAATTTTTAAAAATTCATTTAGATTCGCCATTTGAAATTCTAGTGGCCGTGATGTAGCTAGCTCTCGAGCTTCACGAATAAATTTTTATTTAATGTAGGGTACATGCGGGGGTGACCATTTATTTTTTTATATTATCTTTGATCTATAAGCTACAACTTTTGCGTCTAGTAGTTTCTCGTTTAGAGCTACCGTTATGGAGCTATGATTTTTTTTAGGAACAGATGTTCTCCCGCGACCTTTCGGCATTCACCCAAGAAAATGGGTTTTTCAAAAGTGCTATCGATTTTAATGAAAAAATTCTAAAAGTTGTATCCCGTGATACCGATGAGTTTTTGCTTATAAAGTTTTTTTCGAGCTGCTCTAGTTTCTGGGATAAAAATTCATTTAGATTCGCCATTTGAAATTCTAGAGGCCGTGATGTAGCTAGCTCTCCAGCTTCACGAATAAATTTTTATTTAATGTAGGGTACATGCGGGGGTGACCATTTATTTTTTTATATTATCTTTGATCTATAAGCTACAACTTTTGCGTCTAGTAGTTTCTCGTTTAGAGCTACCGTTATGGAGCTATGATTTTTCTTAGGAACAGATGTTCTCCCGCGACCTTTCGGCATTCACCCAAGAAAATGGGTTTTTCAAAAGTGCTATCGATTTTAATGAAAAAATTCTAAAAGTTGTATCCCGTGATACCGATGAGTTTTTGCTCATAAAGTTTTTTTCGAGCTGCTCTAGTTTCTGGGATAAAAATTCATTTAGATTCGCCATTTGAAATTCTAGAGGCCGTGATGTAGCTAGCTCTCCAGCTTCACGAATAAATTTTTATTTAATGTAGGGTACATGCGGGGGTGACCATTTATTTTTTTATATTATCTTTGATCTATAAGCTACAACTTTTGCGTCTAGTAGTTTCTCGTTTAGAGCTACCGTTATGGAGCTATGATTTTTCTTAGGAACAGATGTTCTCCCGCGACCTTTCGGCATTCACCCAAGAAAATGGGTTTTTCAAAAGTGCTATCGATTTTAATGAAAAAATTCTAAAAGTTGTATCCCGTGATACCGATGAGTTTTTGCTTATAAAGTTTTTTTCGAGCTGCTCTAGTTTCTGGGATAAAAATTCATTTAGATTCGCCATTTGAAATTCTAGAGGCCGTGATGTAGCTAGCTCTCGAGCTTCACGAATAAATTTTTATTTAATGTAGGGTACATGCGGGGGTGACCATTTATTTTTTTATATTATCTTTGATCTATAAGCTACAACTTTTGCGTCTAGTAGTTTCTCGTTTAGAGCTACCGTTATGGAGCTATGATTTTTCTTAGGAACAGATGTTCTCCCGCGACCTTTCGGCATTCACCCAAGAAAATGGGTTTTTCAAAAGTGCTATCGATTTTAATGAAAAAATTCTAAAAGTTGTATCCCGTGATACCGATGAGTTTTTGCTTATAAAGTTTTTTTCGAGCTGCTCTAGTTTCTGAGATAAAAATTCATTTAGATTCGCCATTTGAAATTCTAGAGGCCGTGATGTAGCTAGCTCTCGAGCTTCACGAATAAATTTTTATTAAATGTAGGGTACATGCGGGGGTGACCATTTATTTTTTTATATCATCTTTGATCTATAAGCTACAACTTTTGCGTCTAGAAGTTTTTTGTTTAGAACTACCGTTATAGAGTTATGATTTATCTTATAAAGTTTTAATTACTCATATAAGTCATTCATATTTATTTATTCGATATACATATTATGTTTACAGTATTAAACGCATGCAGTAATTTTTTATTAAATTTAGACCCAATTTAAATCAGAAATATTGTTTAAGTATAATTATAATATAAACAAAAGTATTAAATATTTATGGGAAATAAAGTTAAAATTCCCGCCAATTTTTATATATCTCATGACAATCCCACTATTCAAAATGGCAGTCGGCGATCATTGCGTGAATGTTGTTAGTGCGTCTTTTTGATATCATTTTGCTAAATGCATCTATAATTTTGTGATTAAAAGTGCCTGTAAATTAACGTAAGTATCCGCATAAAGTACACGCACAATTAGGCGAAAATTAGGCGTACTTGTATCCCAAACTCATTTGCAATTCAAGCGTATATTTGTTTGGTTTTTTGTGAGTCGTCACACCGATATCTTAACTATTTGTCTACTCTTACAGAATAATGGATCCGCAAGATTTAGCGCCGATCGCTGCCGAGAATTTCGCACAGACTATGTGAGTTAGATACGTTTGCATTTTGTAACCGGTGACGGTATATATTTAGGTTAGGATGACTTTACGTTAAAATATCTTTCGTTGAGTAAATATTGCGTTTATTTTTTTATTTGTTGCATTTGTGCATGATTTCGATATGTATTACAATTTTGTGTCGCCTTCTTTTCACATTTTGCTCCATCCAATTTTTTTTATGTTTCTTATTGCTAGTATTTTTTTTTTATGCTATTTGGTATAAGTACTGCGCATATTTTTCGGTTGGTCCCTTTTTTTATATATGTTTTGCCAATTTTGTCGTTTTCGTGATGGTTGGTCTCCTGTTGTGATTTTTGATGCGTCGTTGATTTTCGTAAAACTTTCCCTAATATTTCGGTTGGTCATTTATTATAGAACATTTAAAGGATCTGATACGAACTACAGCGTGCAAATTGTTGCACAAGAAGTATCAGTGAATTGCACAACCGGCAAACACAATCACGGCAGTTCTAAAGTTAAACTTTCGAACGTTGTTGACTATAATTGGGAACAAAAGTATTATACCGGTCATTTGTTAGCGGTTCATGTATCAGGGAAGTATTTTGCTTATGGCATAAAAGGTTAGTTATTCTCTCTAAAAAAAAAAAAAACATCCCAAACTCTCCTCACCACGTACTTGTTTTTTGCTCCTAAATATATTTCTGACTCATCAATCATGTTTGTTTATTTGTAATTGTTATTGATTCGATCCAAATTCCTCGAATTCCTTGAATAGTCTATTGAAAATTGTTTTAGTTTATAAAGATAATATGGGTTTAGCGGTGAATCCATCTGGGAAAGGTGGCGGAATGGTGCGCGTAGCAACGCATGATTCGCAAAAGCGTGCACTGCTCAAAGACATGAGCGGTCAAGTGCAAGATATTGCATTTGCGCACATTTTTCGCGAAGTATTACTCGCTTGTGTTGATGAACAAGGTAGTTTGTTTGTTTATAACATCGAAGAAAACGAACATCTAGTGTATCCTTCCATTTATATGTATTAATAAAAATAAAAATTAAAAAGTGGTTATTTATTTTCTTAATAAAAACATTATTAGTTGTACGTTGTTACTGCTTGTTACTCAAATAGAGAACCCAGACACCAGCCCCAAATTACAAAGAGTGGTTTGGTGTCCGTTCTTACCCGAAGACGACGATATAGAAGACGACGCATCCAAACTACTAGTTTTAACGCATGGAAATAAAGGTAAATTACACTCGAATTATATTTGATATCAATTAACAATCATATTTATTAATAGCACAACTCTTAAATATTGCGATAATCAACGCAAAACATACATCTGATATTTTATGTGTAAACGAAATAAACGAAGGTTGCCTTGAAATAAACGAGCACGGCTCCGCAATTATGGACGCGGCGTTTTCGCCGGACGGCACAGCCGTCGCGACTGCTAGTATGGACGGTTTTGTTAAATTCTTTCAGATCTACATGCTGGAGGGCACGAAACCTCGGTGTCTCCATGAGTGGCAACCGCACGAAGGGAAACCTTTAAGTTGCTTGGCATTCCTAGACAACCATAATATTTATGGAGCTGAGTGAGTTTAACTCGTAAACGCTTCTTAGTGATAGTATAATAATTAATTTTCTAGTGAACAGTTCTGGAAATTTGCGATTACCGGCTGCAACAATAATACCGAATTGAAAATTTGGTCTTGTGAATCCTGGAGTTGTCTCCAAACAATTAATTTCGTCTCAAACGCCACTCAATCCCCTCGTGAAATATTCCTTAAAGTTCGTCTTGATTTAAGCGCCGGTTATTTGTTCCTTTCCGACATAGACAATCGGGTTCTGTATATCTTAGAAATCCATAAAGATCGCAGTGGTACAAACGCGTTCGCGCGGTCTATCTCCGAGTTTTTGTTACCCGCTCCCGTTTTGAGTTTCGGTATTTTAGAAGCGTCTTTGCGCAAATTTCGGTGCTCAAACAGCACCGAGGACTTATACCCGTGCGACGAGAACGACGACTTCGATGAAGGACAGAATATCGTCGCTACAGTTGTGCGAATGTATGTGATCCAACCGAAACGGTTGCAAGAATGTCAAATTGTCTTCCAGCCAGAGTCTTGCAATAAATTAACTAGTATACCTAGTCCTTTGGCGAATAAAAAATTGATATTTCCGGAAGGAATCACCGAACAAATCGAGGATAAAATCGAAGATATTGAAACATTAATACAAAGTCCAATCGATAAAACTGAAGATCCTTTAACGCAACTCACTAATATTTTACACGCGGATAAACATTTCAACGATCTTCAAAACTTGTTGATCCAACCGTCCGGGCCTTTAACGCTAATGACCCCAGACGCGTTTAATTCCCCGGCGAAAGACCCTGAACGTGACTCGCCGCCGAGTAACTCATCGCCGATAAAGAGTCCGATTCCCGATACTGTAATCCCAGCAACAACAATTGCATCAAATGGTATATTGAGTTTTCAAAGAACCCAAAAAGACTTCGCTAGTGGTGGCTCGAGCCCGAGTCGAGAAGTCCAAGAAATACTAGCGTTGAACAACACCAGTTTCACGGAGTACTACGAAGAAGCTACCGTTAAAACGGAAGTCGTTAACGATGTTCAAAAAGAACCTTTCGAAGCTCCTAATACATATCAAACAAATTCAAGTGTTATTTACAACGATTCCGCTAATTTAAACGCGGATGGTTGGCCTAAGATACCGATACTAAAAGCTCAAGACGTCAAAACGGAAATGATCGCAACTGAAGGACCTAGGAGTGATACTAGCGTGCACAATTTACAAGAATGGGTTATTACCTTAATGGACATGGTTAAAGAACAAAATACTCAATTAGAGCAACTTCAAATTGAAGTTAAGAGTTTAAAATTATCTGCACAGGAGAAATGTACTGTTCCTGATGATTTGGAGAAAGTTATCGGGAAACAGTTAGATTTGGCGCTTGCGCGCAGTCAGTCACAATTAACATATTTATTTGAAAATTGGACAACAACTAGGTTTGTTTTACATATTCAAACCATTTTAAACGTGTAATAAATGTTATTTTTTAGAGTTATTATGGATAGGGAGCACAATGAAAAATTGGCGACACATTTAACGCATGCAATAACAACACAAGTTCATGAGAAATTACAAACTGTTGTTAATTTAGAGATGAAACAAACAGTGTTACCGAAAGTCGTCACGACATTTGAGAATTTAAAACACTTACTCCAAGATGATTTCGCGAAAAAAATTAGTACCACGGATCAAATGATTCGTGAGAATTTGAATAAATTCGTCAGTAGTAAAGTATGATTCTAGTGCATTGATTGTGGTTGGATTGTATTAATAGATGTTATTGTAGGTAGTTGCAGATTCTATAAGTAATTCTGTTGTGAATGTGTTGAGACCGAGTATCGAAAAGTGTTACCGGGAAGTAATAAGTAGTACTTTGTTACCATCATGGGAACGAGTATGCAATAATATGTTCCAACAATTGAACGAAACATTTACGGCAGGAACTAAAGAGTGTAAGCACGTTATTGTTAGTTGTTGTATGTGTTTTTATTGTGTGGTTGTTTAGATACGCAATCGTTAGAGAATTATTTAGATAAATCACAACGGCGCACTCAGGATAAAGGGAAGGAGATGGTGGTGCAGATGCAAGGTTTATGTGATACTATGCGAACGAATACTGATAAGTTGTGTGTTACTTTACCGACAGAGATACAGAAACAAGTTGTGACATCAATGACAAGGTACTCGATTTAGGATTCGAATAGGGTGGTGATAATGGGGGTGGTTTGTTTGTAGTATGCAAGAAAAATTAACTAATAATGTGTCGGAAGTGATTCAAAATCAAGTTGAGACGGCGTTTAAGAATCATGCTTCCGTTCTGGAAGATAGTGTTATTAATGCAGTTCGATCTAGGGCTGTGACTCCATCTCCCCACGATACTCAAGTATGTACAACAACGGATTTCAAACAACGCATTTTATTTCTTTGTTTAGTAATTTTTTTTTTAAATTGTATTCTTTTTTGTTGTTGAGCATATATAATAAAATTCCAATTTCATATGTTAGGTACAATTAACACAAATCCAACAACTTCTAAGCCAGGGTTATATAAATACGGCATTCCAACAAGCACTGTCCGCGTCTGATCTGGTGCTAGTAATGTATATATGTGAACGACTGAATCCTCAAGCAATTTTTTCACAAAACCCATGCCCTTTACAACAACACGTGTTGTTATCGTTGATCCAACAACTTAGCGCTGATATGTCCAATCAAACTGATTTGAAAATAAGGTAAACTCCCCAATTCATCCTATTTTAACATATAACGTCTTAAGGGAAGCTTAACACCAAGGCGGCGTATTTGTATCATGTATCATATTCCCTACAGGTATCTAGAAGAAGCTGTTCTGAATCTGGATTCAACGTATCCAGTTACAAAAGAGCATATGTCGACGGTGTTACGCGAATTGTTACGCCAATTAGTTACGTTTTCAAACGCGAATCCTAATTTGAAAGTAGTGCGTAAAATGAAAATGCTGCAAATGGCAGCGCAGTCTCTACTTAAGACTTAAAACATAATTTTTTAATTTTTGAACGCAGAATAATCATAGTTTTTTTTACGTATATTTATTACTTTATTCACCATATTGTTCTTATTTCTTTGTGCTGTGTATAGAATATACATTATTATTATTTTTTTTTTTTAAATAAAATAATTGACAGTTTAAAACTTAGGTATTAATATTCCAAAATTGTTAGTTATATGTGTAAAGACAGCATGGTTTACTTTTTAAGTAAATACATTTTTGTAGTTTCGACGATTCCATTTTTGTTTTTTTTTTAAACTACGTAAATATAGAAAATGGGAATTTAAAAATGTAATAACTTTGTAATATTTGTATAGATGTATGCCCCTATAAAAATAACAAATTTAAGTTTCTTACATGTTTCTATGATTAATGCACCATTTAAAGGTAACTATTCCAATCCTTCCTTAACGATCTGTAAATTGATGGATCTAACCATTTTTGGGATTTAAATCGTACCAGTGGCCTCCACGTGGCATTTCCCGGATAGACATAAGCCAAATTTATATTTGAGTTACGTCTAACAAATACTGGGCGTTAAAACTACTAATAACAATTATCTTTCGTTAAATATAAATTGTATTAGTAGAAATAAACGATTAATTTAAAATGGAGTGTAATAAATCAAAAATCAAGTACACAAAAAAACATTTATTTATTACGTTTAAAATGTATGTCACTTTGTTATGTACATGAAATAGTAAGATTAATAGATAATCTTTGGTAATAATATTAAATATATAAGAGCTGCACATACATTTACGACAAATTGCACTTACACATTATTTTACATTTATAGTATAAATAACTTTGGATTACATTTACATCATAGTTACACGTTTAATTACTAAATTAATCCAACTATATTACAATAAATAAATTAAAAATCATCGAATATTAAAAGACCAATGCGCATATTAATGAAATTTGTATTGAGAGAACTTTTTTGGTTTAAGCTTCAATCCAGCTGTTTCACAGCCAAATAAACTAGAATCCACACAGACGTATTTTACAATTTTAGATATAAAAATAGTTTTCGTAATCCGCGTATGAGGAACTACCCAAAATTTTCGTCGTCGACGACGACTTAGAATCTTTATTCATCTTATCGTCATTTTGTGATTTATTAAACACAGTTTGACTACTTTTTGATTTCTCTTCCTCTTTTTTGGTTTGCGATAGATTCTTGGTTTTTGTGTGATTTTGCGCAACCGGAAGTCTTGACGCACACGGCACTGTTGTTAAATCTGGTGTCCACATAACTGGAAACTAAATATTATATTTAGTAACAGTTTCTATAAAAAATCATGTTTTGAATTACCTTTCGCCTGGTTAGGGGTCTGTAGTCGGGGTTTCGTCTGATAAGAAAGTGACATGATGTGGGTGACAACCATGTTTGTTGTACTAATAATGGTCTGTCGTCTGGGTGGAGTTTTCTTTGTTGTTCTCTCGCCGGACATACTTCGTATAGGGAGAACTGTTCAACGCGTTCTTGACTTCCGCAACATGTTAACAATAGCGATATTAATTCGTCTGAAGTCGTTCTAGCGCTTATTAGGAGACTTTTGTATTGGGAGTTGCTGTTTAGGGCTGAATCGTAAACTTTCACTAAACCACCACGTCTAGTTTGTAATGAAAATCTATAAAATTAACTATTAGTTTTTAAAAAATCTAGAGATTTTTTTGGGATTTCGTAAATTACTTACCTCGAATCACCTTTTGGGTGACATGATTGAAGCACAGCAGGCTTAGATTCTTCATCTAATGCAATTTGTGTCCGTACTCCAGCCTTCCGCACCGTTACTTCCATACTTAGATAAAATAACCGCGGGTCCCTGTGTTTCATACGATATTTACTTAGGAGCGTATCCACAACTTCGCGACATGTTGTCTGAAATGTGATGCTTAGTGTTTTGTACTCGATATCCGGCCGTAGACATCTGGCGTATACTTTGATTGTTGTCTGTAAATAAGAAACAAAAAAATAATGAATCTAGTCAATTTGTTTTTGATACCTAAAACAATTTTTAATGAGTGATACGCTCTAGAACTCACATGGATATATCGCGCAGGGCAATATATATCACCGATATTAATATACCCTTTATTCCGTACCGTGTACATAATTTAAATTTGTGAATTGTTTTCGATGTAAACACATCTAACCCGCTCAAGAAATGATCTTAGAATGTGGATAAACCGTGTTTAGGATGCACTTAAATTAGACCTATCATAGCGCCTTTTCTAACTTCCGGTTAAATGAAAAAAAAGACATCTAGAGTTAAAAAATCTAAGATGTACATATCTATTTTTGTAAACAGTAATTTCTTTCAAAACACAAATCTAAATTTATATTACATCCCATTCCACTGATATCAAAAACCGTTTTCATTTATATATTTAATAATAAATATTTGCTAATATTAAATATTTATAAATATTTCGAAATTAATAGTAACCTATTTTTAATTATTATTAAAACATACATTCAATTTCCCATTATATAAATTTTTAATATATATGCACAAATTGTTTTTCTGTTAAGTTGTGAATATCAAGTTTTTTTATTAGAATAAATGTCATGATTATTACAAAAACAGTTAATTGAAAACATAAGAAGTGTGAATTATAAACTAGAATTGCTGTGTTTCCTGTATTGAACAATATCCGTTTGTTTTTCGATCTGTAGTCGTTAATCAACGATCACTCACCATTGATTGAGATTTCTCTTTTATTACAAAAATATCTATTTTTTACTTTTCAATACTATTAAATTTATAAATTTGCGCTATTAATAAGGTTAACATTAAAATAATAAGTTTGAATAAATTAATCTAAATAACAGGAAAGACAATTTTTGTAAATGTAGTAATATCCGAAATTCTAAAGTAGGACATAGTTGACAAATATTAATCTAATACAAACAATTAATTCGATGATTTCTAGAAACAATGAAATAACAAATATTTTTTGAAAGGAATCGTATGTTTATTATCGTTCTCAAAAACAAACCGCTTAGAAATTTAATCTATGCATGGTCGTGTGGGACCACACATTTTGACCCCATAAGGGGAGAACAATCTTTTGTAAACGGGATCGTACCAAAGCCGCGAGTAATCCGAGCCGGGGAACCGGAAATAGCTATTTTACTCAAAGCACGTGCAGTACTCTAAAGACTAACACCTGCTTTATTTATGATTTTAAACAAATTTTCATAAATAAATATTTCTAATAACCCAATTCCTAAACGACAATTTCTGCATATTTCTATATAATCACCATATACATAACACCGATTGACATCCGGCGAATTGGTGACCAGTTCATCCTGCCTTTCGCTTACAACAAAATCGCCAACGTTGAAGAATTAACAACTTAAAAAAAAAATGCACATTAGACGAACTCAGCACGTGGATATGTAAAAGAACCGGAAACAAAGGCACGCTTTTACATTTTCCGGTTGTTAAACAACAGTACATTTCTGTCCCTACGCCTTTTTCCTTGCCTCGACAATTAAATATCGATTTAAATATCTATTTATAAATTTGATTCGGCTTTAGTGCTTAAAAAATAAAATTTGTTTTAGATGTTCACCGCGGTACGTGTTCCAAATAAAAAAAATGTGTAGTAAATCATAATTAAAACACGACAATCATAATAGTGAGACATGCTTGGAGTGGAGATAAAAATAGTATGCGCAGCTGTGTTTAGTGAAACGTGTCATTTCTTAGCCCTTAGTATTATTTTTAATCGCACAGGGTTGTAAGTATTAGCAGCAACCCCGTCGATTTTCTTGAGTAACCAATTTTAGTTCTTGAGCAGTTTTGCGTTGCTTTAAGTGACATATTGTCTTAATTTGTCTTGCAAAACGGTTCAACATGTTTTCCACTAACATGTGTATGTTGTCAAATTCAGTCGTACTTGTCTAGATGTAAATAGCGTGAATAAATGCGTTATGATTTGTGTAAAATATGTGAAGCGTCTATAAGTTACAAAGCGGATAGTTACTTATTAAATATTTCATTTACGGAAAACCACATGAATTTCTCATAGCGTAAATTGTTCAAATGACGCAATTAATTCTATGACGTAGATGCGGTGTATTGATATATTCTATCTCCCGTAGTACTTAAATAAATTCATAATAAAGTATTAATTACAATTGAAACAAATGCATGTCGGTATTTTGCATTCGCAAGACATTTATGTTGCTTCAAGAAGCCTGATATATTTGCTGACTCAAAAATGGATTGAATTACTAAACGTTTAGAATTTCGCAAACTACAATACATTTTTTGCACTTTAACACACCTGATTATACAATTACGCTTACAATATCAATACACCCATACAAGCCTATCC
Organism: Nebria salina; assembly: GCA_944039245.1. NCBI lineage: Eukaryota > Metazoa > Arthropoda > Insecta > Coleoptera > Carabidae > Nebria > Nebria salina. The sequence continues at coordinate 1,390,294 of OX063281.1, forward strand.
CCCATCAAACAGGGTGGCAAAAACTCCATATCCAGTCACATCCTGGAAATTTTCACCATTTAACAAATTCTTCTATAATAATAAAAAAAACAATCGATAACGACCTAATTATTACTGTATGATATTAGAGTGGCGCGTGTAATTTTTATATCCTGAGTAAATTTAAATAATTGTAAAGATGACAGGAAATATAATTTAATTTCCATTAAGTAGTGAAAGAATTAAAAAATTAAAAAAACGTTAGGGTCTTTGTGTAGAAGTACCATTCTAATATTGCTTTATTAACAAATGAGGCACTAAGACAACTCGGTCAAAGGAAGTACATCTTAAGTGTTGTTTATTTTGTGATTGTTTAATACTACTTCAAACTGGTCTAGATTTCGTTAATTAAAATGCTAGGCGTTGTCCGGTGTTTGGTATTTAAATGAACTGGATAACATATCATTTTATTAGTAAAGTATAAGTCTACAACAGATTAAATAACGATATTTATTGTAGCTATTCCTAACTAATAATTGTATTTATATAGCAAATATAATTGTTTATTTAAGCTATAAATACAAATTAAATATTTATTTAGATATAAGAGTAAATATTCTTAAGATAATTTAATTATTGTAGTAGATTTAAAAATTATCTTAAGTCGTTATAACTCATTTGCCGCGTGTTTTAACGTACGTATTATTAAAAATTATTTCTTACTCATATACATAAAAGTCTGTTGTGTAAGCAGAGCTTAAATTAGAACGTGAGCTTAGTATGTTATACTATTACTAGCAATAAACAAAATTAACTAGAGTTATATTTATACGACCAACATGTGCTTATTTATCTGCAAAATTACTCTAACAAAATGACTCATACACCATTATATAGATTGGGGGATTATTCTCAATTTGATAGTAAATCCAGTAGGGTGTGCAAATAAACCCGAAACATAACTTCAATAAAATGTTCAGTTGTCGCTCGTAAGATCTAAATTTGTCGCTGCTTCTCCTTTTGTTATATATAATCTATAAGTATACAATTGATACCATACCGTACCAGGGATCTTAAATATGAATTTTTTGGTCTTGTTTGTTTAAATATGATGAAGATGTGTTTAGTAGACGAGAATAATGTGTATTTCTGTTCGAAGTGTGCCGCGTAATATAAATGCAATCTTTTGTATATGTCGGTACTTTGGACATTTGCAATTACACCAAAAGTTAAGATACCATGGGGTTTGTAGCTGGTTTTATGGTTTTAATTAAGTTATCGGCCGACGTAATCCAAGCAATGCCGTTGTGAGCATGTTCGGCCCACCGTAAATACGCCGTTACAGCGATACGAGCAAATGTTGACGCAGTATTGCACTTCAACATGCAACTTAAATTTGAGTAATCACAACATAGACGGCACATTACTGTTTTATCACAAGGGTTTTTATAAAAATATTTTACAAATAATAAGGGATTGGTGAAGTAAGCTGCCCAAACCGGTTTCTCAAGTACTTTTGCTTGTTTTAAAAAGGCTATTGTATAAATGGTGTCCACGCTTTCTAAAAAGAGTTGCAAATAAGTCTTAAATTATGAGAATTTTTTTTTTTTTGTAAAATATATAATGCAAACATGAAATAATAAAACACGAGTTGCGTTGCAGCAATGCATTGTTTAGATGAATCATTTTCACATATGACCATCTTGAGAAGTATCATTGTCATTTATTTTAGAAATTTAATTGTTTGCTTATTATTGCTCAATGATACCTTTGAGAAAATTAGTTAATTGAGCGTTTCAAACTAGTTCTCTACAATTTACTATTTTTACAAATATCCACTTTAATTTTAAACATTTTAACAAACATTTATGTTAAACAAGTCTCGAAACAGTTCTCATTTTTCTTGCGTTATAACAAAAAATATAACATGTGGAAAAATTTCTAAATAATTTGTCGAAAAATATAATTGAAAATAATTCTGCTATAACTTCCGTTTCATTATTTCAATGATGCGTGTCATGTCGATGTCATACTTTATTATTAAAATCGGCATTTGTTCTCTATAAAAGTACTTTTCACCCAATTATTTTCAATGTCAAGCCTACATACATTAAAATTGCCCGCATTGAAAAAAAAAAACTGCATATCCTGTACAGTGTACATGATTGTAAATTACGGCAAAATATGCGCTAGTTTTTCTATCGCAACCTGTTCTATTATTTATTCTATTTCTATACTACACTTTATTACAATTAAAATCAAATATCGAAAAGTACTAAATAATAATTAATACCAAAAATTGTATATAGTAAATTGCGATGTTTATTTACAAATAGATAATTTTTTGTTGGTAATTTTAAGTGTGTGAATGTCAAATAAATATTGTAAAATTGATATCTGTTGGAGTTGTTTCGATGTCTAAGATCACGTAAAAGATATTCGATATTTTATAACAGGAAGGGCAAAGACCTTACCGTATAAGCCGTTTGCACACAGGATCATGACATTGGTAAATATACTTCTATATCCTGTCAATCATACTGATTTATTTTAAAATAATTATAGACTAATTCATATTTTTATATTTCTCATTTCGTTCCAATTAAATAAATCTGAAATCTCTAAAGTGTTATTATGCATACAAATATTTTGGAATAAAGTAAGTAAAGTAAAAGAAATGATGTTCAAACAGGAAATCAATGTTATCAGAAAAACTGTTACACGATCGTAAAAAAACTGATAACATAAACTCTAGTATTTAACGAATAGAAAAAAAAAATTATTACTTTTACTGAATTGAGTTCTTTTTCCAAAATGTTGAAATCGTATTACATTTGCTACAAAAAAATACTGTGGTAAATCTTATACGTTATCCAGTAAAAAAAGTTTGGTATGTGACTATAAAATATATAGACATATAATTATCTGGTATCACATTTAATTACTTTAGTTTGAATAATGAACGCCTTGTAATAAACAAGCCAGGATTTTCAACTCATTAAGTTTACTAGAAGCTAAGACGTCTATAAAGATTCAATTTATTTCATACAGGATATTGAAATCGCCATCTTGACTTATTTCAAATATTTTGCATCGTAAATTCTTGCACAGTTTTATTTTATTTATTCAATTCAAATTCTTATAACAGACTTTAAAATCATCCTAACTCATAATAAATAATGGTAAACTGTCCTCAAGATTGAGTTATTGAGAATCACAAAAAATTGCATTCATGTCATAGAAATTACTCAGTAGCCTCATTTTTAAATCTAACACAGTCCTAAATACGTAAAATTGTTTAGTTCGTATAAGTACTAATTGTTTTCTTTTTTTTTTTTTTAATTACGTACTATTTACTTTTTTCCCATGTATATAACATACTTATCTCCTATTTATGGAGGATCTTAAAGTAAGGTCAGTTAAGAAATTCTGTAACCTTAGAAGAAGTCACAACTGGAAGGAAAATTGTGGGAACTGTTTGTCGTTCATATAGCAAATATTTGGCATGTCATACCCGGCCTATATTTTACAGAAACAATAGTACATTAAAATGAAGGTTCTTAAAACGACATTTTTTTATTTAAAATACGATTATAGTTTTGAGGTAATTTAAATACAATTTTAGAACGCTATGTAGCAATTACACAACTAATTTTATGCTTATCATTTCAGGTATGGAAATATTTCGAAAATTCGCAATGCTTAAAATAAGTTCGCTATATTTAAGCCAGGAAGCAGTAACATATTTTTTCTAAACACATTGACCATATCTATTGTTATCTTGTCCAACGGTCAGACAAGCGTGAAGTGTCCGTACTTTTCAAAAGCCGGTGTTTTCACAAAAATAAAGTCAACTGTTGAACAAGTTTTTGTTACGCCCTTGGGTACAAAAACATTTCGGATGCTAACCGTGTGAATGTAGGTACTACATATTTTTTTCCAAACCACATAAATTACTGTTCGTAATAGCCACAAGATTGGTATTTCCTCTATGCTCAGTTTAACTCTAAGATGAGTTTATATTTGTGTCTTAAAACACTTAAGTCTAATTGAGCGAAATGTATGTCAGTTACAATTTAACTTAAAATTCGTAATATATTTTAACAAATTTAACATTCTTCTATCCCCAAATTAAACAGTTTAATACTATTAATCCAAATTTGATAATAAATAAACTCCTAAAAATAAACTCTAACTGATGCTTTATATGAAATGAATTCCTTGATTACACAAAAAATAAACTATTTCCAGTTCAGTACATATATTTCTCAAGCCTTATTAAATACATGAATAATTCATAACTATAGATAAAATTGATATATATATATAGAAAATCCAGTTTATTAAAGCAAATATACGCGAAATGAAATATTGAAGAATCGTGATTAAATCTATAAAATAGTAGCGTTCTTGATTAATTAATTAATTAATTTCGAAATTTCGCAACCATATGTGCCTTAAATCTGTTATTGGTGGGATATGGTGTTATTTACGTTCTAAGTTCTAAATAAAAATTCATTTTGAGATATACAAAAATATGTTTATCAATGGGCTTCTTGATAAAATAATCATGATGTTACTGACAAACTAACGTTGTGGTACAAAAAAAAAATAGGGACACGCTGAATGGGACGTTAATCTTAAACAAATAAGGGTCAAAATTGTTTGTGATATCGTCTTTAGTTACATCTGTTATGAAATCATATCTTTGAGACCCACATGGTTCTACGAATGATAAGCTTCCTAATGAGAATTGTATTTTAATATAATGAATGCTTTTACATACTTAAAAGAGACATTTTTTTTAGGCGTGTTCATTGTATGATATTTAACAGTAATTTAAAACAATTCATATCACAGATTTAACGTACAAATGTGGCGTAGTTTAAAAATAATTTTATGAAATTCTCGGGAAACGGGTGTTTACGAAAATAATATTCAATTATTTTCTTTAACGCGTTACCCAAAAAGTACTTGTTTATTCGAATTCACTTTGAGCTCACCGCCACTGGTTTATTTTTAAATACGGGTTTGTTTATTGCCCCGTAAATATTTAACACCCTGTTTAGGTAGTTTATGGTACCCAAGTCAAATAGTTTTCGATGTTTAATTCAAATTAGCAAATTAATGATTTGAAAAACGTATAAAGCACCCACTGCAGCACCCAAATCTGGTGTGGAATCTGCCGTTATATTATCTACCGTTTTTAATTTCATAAAATGGTCAGTGACATTGTATGTTTAATGATAAATATTCAAGTTGAGGAAAATACAATTGTTTACGTAGGGATAGTGGTGAATGCGTGGGAATGAATTGTGTAAGTTCACACGCTAGATTAACGAGATCTAGGTTGCCTTGGTAAGGTCGCTTTTTATATATATATATATATATTTATTAAATTTGTTATTTAACTCTAAATTTACTATAATTTGAGATGTTTTTTAGTACAATTTTATTTTGAGCGTTATAATACTCGATAAGTGCGCCTAGTTTTTATTTAAATATATTTGACCTTTGCAACCAAATCAAATTGACTCCAACGGCGCCACTTGCTAACAAGGAAAATACTGATTATATCTGTACGTGTGTATCCTCCAGTTAGCAAAACGAATCTCGTTTTGTAATCAGATGTTTTTTTTTGAGAGAACGCACAATGCATTAAGATGAGTTCCCTTTGTGACGCTGCCATACGATACCATGGGAAACCTTTTTTACCCTTAAAAAAACACTACATACAGTGAATCCATTCTCACTGGTGTAAAATCCTAAAAAAAGACATAGTCACATTTTTTTTCTAAGCGTCATTTCCACAATAATGCAAAAATACCATTAATCCAATCGTGCTCTAACTCACGTTATTATTGCAATAACGACATTTATTTTATTATTACTCGATTAGATTTGAATTTATTTCAATTGTACTGTTATGGAAAATTCATATACACACCTGTGGAGTAGCTTCACTTAGGGAGGAATAGCTGGAAGATCGACTTCCAAGAGGTTCTGGACTTAGACTCTGGAAAGACGCGTTAGAACTTAAAGACACAGTGTCAGCTCGACTTCTATACGGCGATAGCTGCACGTGTTTCATCATCTGTAACAAAATAAAAAATTTGTATCACTTATAAAAACAACTAAAAAACATATTAAAATTAACCATGGGGCCAAAGCAAACCTCAAAAATCAAACCAGTAAAGCTAAACATCAACTATCATAAAACCTAAATTAAATCGATTTTATGCAAAAATTAAATAGATTCTAAATACATATATATCAAAAAATAAAAAAAGTATATTTAAGTCTCAATATCAATATTTATTAAATGTGGTATAAAATAATAGTACCAATCTGTATTATATAAAATATCCAGACTGTGACACAATTGTTCTAAATCCGTTTTACCTTGATGTTAAAACACCATTTATTATTAATATAATAGATGGTGTTTTAGCAAAAATATATTTATTAAACAAACGTCTAGATTTGTTGGTATAAAAAATAAATTTCGGAAAGTATACGACATAGGTTTTTGATTAAAATAGATTTTTAGTGAGATGAAAACAATTTCACTGAACACTAGAGCTGCTAATAATTACATCCTAAAAAGAAATATTAATATATAATTAGCGTGAAACTGAGAGCTTTTGTTTAAAGATTCAGAAACTTTCTTATAATTATTTATTCTAGAAACAATGCGTATATATGTAGAACGTCTTTGTGCTGATGACACTAATCTACAAATTGATCTAATTTTTTGTTAGGGACAAAAGTAAAAAAATCACTTCTAATATTTGTATCAATTTATAAAAACTGAATAAAAATTCTCGATTTATGTCATTAACTTTCACAACTTATCGTAATTTAAAAACGTTGATTTTCATGGTGACGACTGACGAGACTGATTTTAACATCATCTCACTTAAGTAATTTGACACTTGCGGTACGTCCAAAAATGCTTGTGGTTTTCTAAGAAGCCCCACTATTTCAAATCACTGCTCAAAAAACACGATAGGTTTCCCGAACCAAGATTAATTCCCTTATAACTAATTCCCATATAACTAAAATAATATGAATTCGTATTTATGATATTTTAATTTATTTTAATTGAAATATAGTTCGCGATTTCGTAATTGTTTGTTAAGATATAATTATTAGATGTTTTAACTATAATTAATTGTGAAATAATATATAATTGATTATGAATGTTTAGATGTGTTTTGTTGTTGGTAAACGTGTATGTTGAGAGAAAGTATTCGGCTGCAGTGTTGGGCATTTAGTGTGATGCAAGAATCGTCGAAAAAGACAAAATAATTGCTCTGATTTACTCTAAATCAGTTCATGCGTTAAGGTATTTCCGCTAAACCTGATTTTCTGGTCTAATCGTCATATAAAAGGTGGTTTTTATTATTTTACTAACTATACATACATATGTATGCATATGAGTGGGATACCGCGTGTGCATTGTTTATATGGTAAAATAATAAAAACAAAACCTTCGCTGTATGTAACATGTTGGATTTATCTCGTTTTCCATATACGTGTGACCCTTATATGGGAGGTGTGTAGGCTGAACTTCAGACTAGTCCTGGGTTCAGAACAGATCAGGGTTATACATCAAGCACTCCCAAAAACCCAACACTAAACACCTGTTACGGATTCTGTTTCAAAAGACAGCCGGTACCTTATTTGCGCGCTTGATGAATACCAACTGTGATTTACAAGTTTAAAAACAATTTTTTCTACGAAATCAATACTATTTTATTTAAAACACGCACTGATAACCCACCCTATTATCACTACACACGCCCATCGTAGATGGGCGTGCGCAACCTAGTTGGGCGTGTGCACCGTAATTGGGCGTGTGCACCGTTAATATATTCCTTGTTCAAATATAATGAGTGATGACATTATTTATTTAAATAATCACGGGATACTAAATTTGTATAAGTATTAAATTAATCTTTAACTGAAATTAGTCATTGTTTATATTCGCAATGTATCAAAAATCTTTTGTATTTTCTGCTTTTATGATTCAGCATATTTTTCTTAAGAACCCATAATTTTATAATAATTTAAATAAATAGCTCCTGTCTATAATAACGATTTTTAATATGTTCTTATCTTAAGATAATAAAACGCGTCTAGAGTAGCGGAAATATGATATAAATTAATAATCTTCAAAGTACTCAAATCAAATTTTAGAAAATACATTTATATTAAAGCACTAAATTTGCTTTTAATAACATTAAAATCAGATAATAACTCAATTTAATTATACCACCCTTCGAAACACACCTTGAACATCTAAATTGCATTATGATATTAGATACTTTCCCCCCCATATACAAAATATACAATTATGGTACAGTTTATATATTAAACAACTACATAGTGCTTTTAGGACTTTAAATAAACACTAAAAGCCCCAATAAAGAAATGATTGATTATATTTTAGGGTAAAATGTGCAGGGCACAGTGGCGTACGTTGAACAGGGCGCGGTTATAGTTCGTTCAACTCAACTATTGTAATAATGTCGCATGCGAGGTAATGTTCCATGCAACATAAAATATAATAAAGAGGATGTGGATGAGGGTAATCAAAAAACATTGAAAATATCAAAATTTTATTAATTAATTTGAGATAAATATTCAAAGATTGTTGTTGCTTTAGTGTAGTTTAAGTTAAAATAAATGATCTGTGGAGGTTTGTGTATCAGAGGTAAATCTTGGAAAAAAGATGGTAACGCCTGATGGTTCTAGAACTATGAATTGTGGTCGGATGTGCAGTCAATTGTTACCGTAGTAAACAAAAGATATATACTAAGTCGTCCTCATGTGGTGCACTTGAGTAAGCACTTGCGAAATACCATAACGAAACGAACGCCAGACAAGAACCTTTACTGAGAGGTTCAGAGGTCGTAGGTCGGTCACTATGACCAATTATTTAAGTAGCTGGGTACAATTATAATACACTTAACCAAAGTGCTTACAAGTATATTTGGGTACACACGTAATTTTCCAAACGTTTGAATCATTATGACATATTTTAATAATTATTGTGAAAATGTTTCTAATAGCAATTTCCTCTTTACGAAATAAATTTTGTTTCTAGTCTAAACTATTGCAGCGGAAACTCTTAACTTGCGTTAATTCGTATTAGAGACGTCCCGTTTACAATTAAAATAAATTAGTACAAACACGTATCAAACGGAAACGGTGACATTTCTGTATATTGGTACGCCTGCACGGAACGGAAGTTGCTTATAACGCAACAGTCTCCTAAGGGTTTTCATTTTTCAACCAAAAATTCATTAAATAATACACGATGACACATTTACAAAGTGTCGATTCTAATATTTATTTTTGCATCTTTTTACTCTTTTAAAGTTCTCTACATTTAAAAACATATATATTTCTGTAATAACTAACTAACTAAATCCCTTAAATACTCAATAAAACAACAAAATCAGTTAATTTTGTAATATTTATTAATAAAAAAACGGAATAGAAACAAGTAATATTTTTTGTTTTTATTGTTTTGTTAGTAAAAACACAAATTTCCAAAATAAACCAATATTGTTCGTCGTAAAATGTGTGGTTTGTAAATGCAATTGACGGCACAGTTGCACATGAAGTTATGTGTAAATAACTTCACGTCATACACACAGATGTGCAATTTTCATGAAATAAAACATGTGTCAGGTATTATAAATAAAATATTTGATGTAAGTTTAAAATCAGTATTATAATCATATGGGTACAGAAGCTGTGTAAAGACCTCGTCAAGAATGCGACCGCGGGCACCTTGGGAGTGCGAGGGGGGCAAGGCAACTACCGTAGCTTCAGTAGCAACTTACCTTGCCCCCAGCTGAGGAAATGGACAACTCAACCAGTCGAAGACAAGAATATTTCTTATAGCGTGCGAAAATGTTTATTCGAGTATTTTAGTCAAAAAAACAGTTGCATCAAAAATTTTATTTAAAATTACACTTGTTTGGAGATATATCAACTTCCGGAATAACCGGAAACTGTAGTGGTAATCCACGAGTATCAGACTCTGATACTGCGACCAGGTAACCGTGACTCCTGTTTGGAAGGGCAAAATATCCCACGCGTCCTATTTTATATTCTACACTAAAGAGGAAATCGGAACTTTAGCACCCTTTTTACTAATTGTAAAGGGCGGAAATGCAACTGTACTCTCAGTACAGGCCACTATAATTTAATCTCCTGTCGAGGTATTGCGCTATAGATAAATAGGATCTATGCTTGAGTGACTAGCCTTCATTATTATAGATGTTTTTTTTTTAAATATTAACCCAATTCTGATAAATATAGTTTTTATTTAGTAAATTACACTTTTTGTTTTGATTGTCTAAAAATACTTTTTATTTTTAAATATGTTTTTTATACAAACACGTCTTTGATCAAATTAAATTAGAGTTGATTTAAAAAAAAATCTATAAATACGCGTTAAAATTGTTAAGAGGATGTTGTGCAAAATTGTGCACCTGGCACCCCCTAAATCGTCCCCCATATGCTTCCGGGTAATTTCGCAAAAACATTTACCGGCAAAGTGCGGCTATGCTATATTTAAAAGCGTAACCTCATACGCCACCAGACATCTTCGAGGGCCAGCATCTGTTGTTTCCGAATCTCATATAATATCACACCATATGTTACCGACATAACATAAAAAAAACCCCATAAATATTAACATATAAAATATCCTTACAGGATATTACGAAAGGTGTCATTGTTTAAATAGTTTCGTACCCATTTTTGTGACTGCGCTGGAAAATCGTGTATATTACCCGTAAAACAAACACACTTGAGTTACAAATTACATCGACATGAACCCTTTCTTTAAATAGGCCCTACATCCTTCCAAAAGGGATGTGTTTGGTCATCTAAAAATAGCTCGCATGATCACGAGACAACCTATGAAACATCTGCCTTTAAAAAATAGTCAAACAAATAAAAAAAAAAATGACAACTCGTATTACCAAGTAAAATACTTGTATACGTATTGAATAATTATCGAAGACGTGCAGAACAAGTTCGTGGTGCAGTGTACAAGTTTTTCTTGCATTGAAAGTGTTTTAGTGCATAACTTGCACAAAATACACGTTTTGTCTTTTCACTATGCAACTACAGTAAAATGTAATAAATGCTCATGACCTTGAAGTACATTTGGATTATCTGTATTATAGTCTAAATTGGTGTCACGATGTGTCATAATGCTCTAATGACAATTATTATTAACAATTTCATAATAAACACACGAATCAGTCACAGTTGATAACACAGTAGATCAAAGACATTCGTGTTTTAATTTCAAAATGACGTCATTTTATATGATATTTCACGCCCGAAATTTAATATTTTTTAATTCTATTGTTCGACATTTATGTTCGGCCTATTTGATAACAGCGTCCTTCGTAAACTATTACGTAAATTTAGAACATATCTAACTATTAATTACAATATTAATACGAAAAATATTAATATATTTTAATAAAAAAATATATTAATTTTAAACAATATTTAAGAGTAAAACTGGTTTATTGCATTCTGAGTATCGCGCAAAGTATTTTCAACTCTGCAGCGATTCGCAGAATAAAATTTAAAAAAAAACTTGTTACCAATAAATAAATCTAGCTTTCTTAAGTCAAGTGATTACAAATCTATAAGATTAGTAATGCTTTTACTAAAGAATCGAATATCCGTGAGAAATCAACGATTTCAATTACAATCTTTAAGATGCGTCAATTATGAAGAAAGTTGCTAACTGTAGCAACTAATTTAAGCATTGTTTTTTGTCAGAGGATATTATAGATTATTCATCTGAAAAGCGAAAGTGACTCACACCGAATAGGGTGTGTTGAAATATTGAATATAATTATCACGAAATTTGAATTTAAATAAAGGATATCATTTTTGCAATTTATATAATAATTTTTAAAACTAAATCACTCATTGTTCCTACTTACCTAAAATATATATATATTTAATTAGTTTTTGACTGTAAATAATTAACAAATAAATATTGACCGGAAGTGACTAAATTCCTTTCAAAGTCGAGCCTAAATATCTTGGATCATTCATCATTGCGTGAAAAAAAAAATCGATATCCGTAGTAGCAGCCACGATTTTAACAAGCGTATAGTTATTATTTAAACTATTCTATATTGTTGTACGAGTTCAGGGACCTTGGAGAAAAATCCAGCTATGCCATGACAGTAACTTAAAAACCGGATATGGAATGACTGACCAGTGGTAATACTAATGTCCTGTTGACAGCATCCGTGCATCAGTGGACCTGAGAGTCCCGCGTTCATATCTTGAAGGACGTATATTCGTATTCAAGTGTTACCCTTATAGAAAATCGTGTATTGATTTTAAATTCACTATTTTTAATAAAATGGCGCTTAAGTAAAATTGAAAGTTATTTAAATTTACAATCGAATTTACACTTGCTCAACTAGTCGTTTAATTTATATGTATGTATGTCAGACAGTTTTATTTTATTTTTCGTATTATTTTGATATAAGATATCTGACGTGTTTGTAAATAAATTCCACAAGTTTTGCAATTAATTAATTTAAGATTAATCATATTTTTCTGAAAATACATCGAAAATATGTCCTTCAACAACATTATTTACATATTAACGTAAATAAAACTAAGTTTTGAGTACTCTTTCATCTATAATACACAATATTTTCAATTAGTATAACATCAAAATTAATTTCCATCTACTAACATAACTGCATAACAAAATCGACAATTTCCAAGTATTGTTTTCGAAATTTATTTTCCACATATTTTTAACTATTAAAATTAAATTATAATCCATACTAACTTAATTTAAATTCAGATAAAAACAGAGACAAATTTAATATTTAAAATAAGTTGTTTTTCAATAATTGCAAGTTTTCTTTAGAAATACTAATCCTAAACATATGAATAAATATTTACGTAAAGTTTAAAATTTTGGGCGACAAAAATATTTATTTAACCCTTAAGTTGATTTCTTAACCATTTTTGCGCTTAAGAGAAATATTCTACCGCATTTTATGAAGAAGGAAATTATATAATTCTTAACAAGTTTATTATAATAAATAAATAAATATGAGAGTTTTATATAATTTTAAAATTAGCATATTTACAGTTATTCCATATACATTCCTATAACTGGTAAGATAATAAATTGAATAAAACAGCGGATATAATTTATTTACTATACAAAAATCATTTCCTTTGAATTGCATTGATACCTACAGGCCATATTACTGTTATATTGTTAATACTGAGAAACAATCAAATAAACAATTTTACTTTTATTTCATATATATAAATTTTCGGAATTTATTTCACTTATCTCGAACAGTGTAAGTTATAAACATATGTAAATCATTCGTACTTATTCCAATATAATTAACAGTGTAAAATAATTAACAGCACATTAAATAATGTAAATTAGATGTAAAATTAATTAGTAACCCGTCAATCAAAAACTATACGAATGTTACTGATAGTGGAAAATGGGACGAGGTTTTTAAAGATGGTTTTACACCTTGAATTATTTCATAAATTATAAAACAGGAATATTTACGACTAATACGTTTACGTGCAATTTTAAGTAACTTTAGATGTGAAATTTGATTGAATAATAAACATTAGCTGATTCATCTTTTATTTTATAAATTACACTTTTATATCGTCATTGCTGACTAACGAAGATCAACACTGAAACTTGAGAGTTTACAATATAAAACACAAACATTGCGTTTATTTTTATAAATCAGTTATCAATCTCTGAGACGCGCAACTTTTATCCATTTATAATTGGTTTACAAAATTGCATATATTTTTTTAAAAAATGGTAAAATAATGATAGGAAATAATTAAAAAAAAACAACGCTATTCAGGAAATTCAATATTTATTTTAGATACACAGTAACTCACATATGTGCTAACCTTGATATTTTAAGCATGGTTTGATTTCGGTTTAATTGTTTGCTTACACCTATAAATAATATGTTTCTATGAATAAAATTACCTATATGGCTTTTCGGAATTTCGTGTATGACTAACAATAAGCATTATTAGAAGTTTGTAAGTAAATTTTGAAACAATCTCAAATAGAAATATCTGAATACAAATATTTGTTGAATTTATCGAATAATTGTAACGAAATGTCTGGCGAGATTCTGTTACCACATGTAATATTTTTACGAAAATATATTTTATACGCATGAAACAATAGACACAATTTTTAATATTTAGGGTAAATTTGAGAAATATTTTGCATAGAAGATGTTTTTAATTTTTTCTATAAGCGAAATAAGATGCAACTGTAATTAATTATAAAGAATTTTAAATAGTGTTTTGGTTTGAATTTCAATATATGTTGATGTATTTTATGGTATTCAGGTATGTTGTATTCATAAATATAAAATAAGAGAAGGTATCATGTTTATCTAATCTAAGCACGTGTCCTCAGGCTCTTTTACACGTGTACTTAACTGATTTGCATGTGCTTCACATAATATAACTAACCCTTGCCTATACACTACACACTACAACACAAACATATCTTTTTTTTTATTTTAAGATCTAAAAACATTCAATGCATCGAATTTAATAATATTAAAATTGTTGGTATATAATTTACAGTGTCGAATACACCAAAAATAAAATAGTATGAAAATTAAATAATAAACAAATGAAAGTTGTATATAAAAACGCGGACTCGGAAAATGTATAAAGTTATATAAAGTTAAATTCATAAAAATTTCAGAATAAACTTAACATAAATTTCTTCTCACTTTTGTCTGTACATATTTATATTATAAATAATTTTTCCGTCTAGTCGTTCGCAATTATTTATGAATCATATCTTATAATTAATAAAAATAACCAACATATTTAAAAAATAATAATTTCGATTTTAATCCCGGGCTTTCCAATTCGCTTTCCGCGAATTCAATTCGTCATGTGTTTTAACAGTACATTTCACCTCCTTGACATTTTATACGCAACTTACCTTTTCGAAAAACTTATTTCAATAACAATTAAAAAAAAATAATTTTTTAAAATCGCACTACTTATAGTCCATTCATTTTCCGCGCTTATTATATTTGATATATTAATATAGACTTATTTAATATTTAAATGTAATATACAAAAATATACCTTTACGAACTCTGCATACAATAATCCTTTTCGAAGAAAATGTTTCTTAAAAGCACTCACAGTGCACTCATTTTTATATAATTCATATAGTACATATAACACTTAGAACGCGGATAATATCCCGGAATCAGTAAGCTATAGACCTTGCGCTAACACAGCTAACGTAGCACTAACGTAAACATACATGCCGCTAAATGTGTAGCAACTGCGTGCTATGCTACGTCACAAGTTGCAGTACCAATCAACGTGCTTGAAACTCCCGGGTATCAAACTTAGAAAAGAATGTTTATTTACTTTTGCTTAATTACAAAAAATGTTGCTGTTAATTTTTTTTCTAGTTGACTAAATGCGTGTAGTTTTTTAAATTCATGTATTTCGATTTATCCCTCTCAGTTTTACTGATTATGTTTAGATTTTTTTATTACTATTTTACAATTTTCATTTTCTTATAAATGTTTTTCCAAATATTGATTAACAAATGAGGAATTTTGAAAATAAATAAAAAGATATTTAGAATCCACCCTTTAGTAATGTGACTACGAATTAAAAGTCCCTTAATTTAAAATGAATTTACTTTCTAACTTTTGCAAATTTATTTTTATATTAATAATTAAGTTTGAATTTCACTTTGAAATTTCCCAAGAAAACATATGACATTCCCACAAAAGTGTAGTCTTGTAAACAATGGTAAATAAAATAATTCTTCCTACCTTTCGAATAGTAAACAATTAAGATATACTTAATAGTTCAATGAATAACATTTTAATTATTTAAGCGACACACAATGACTCCAAAATACAATTTGTTCATATTTCTCAACACTTTCTTATAAATCTCCCTGAGAAGTATCCAGGATACTAACAGCTCGTTGATTGCATAAATAATCTACATTAAACATTTATTCAATGAATAAATTTTGTGCTATACAATTATTTGTAGATTCACACACTACTTCCCTATTTTAGTTACAATTCATTTAAATTCATATATTATATAAATTTATGGATTTGGGTTGCTAAACAATTTCAACGCGTAATTTACATCTATACACATCCGAGTAATTGATAAAGTAATGTTACTTATTATAATATACTTTGAAACATTTTAACTTCCTGTTAAGAGATAAGATTCGAAAAAAATGTTTATTAGCGAATCTTAAAGGGGTTGATTGATTGAAATTAAAATTTATAATTTTAAGAAAGCTTGTTTCGTAATACAGCATATTGCTTGCAGATGTGAGTCTGATGTTTAACTAGGGTCCATGAATATGGGTAATATAAACCATCTTATAACTAGTAAAAGAGTGACGTCATTGC
Source organism: Nebria salina (assembly GCA_944039245.1). NCBI lineage: Eukaryota > Metazoa > Arthropoda > Insecta > Coleoptera > Carabidae > Nebria > Nebria salina. The sequence goes on from OX063281.1 coordinate 1,406,790, forward strand.
GTCGCTAGCATCTGCCGCATGCAGAATATACGAAAAACAAATTACAACAATGCATTGTTTCTAAACAATGAAGCACGGTAACCATGGTTAATTTTAAGCAGTTTTGGGAATGAAGTAGAATTAAAAATTTGCATGTAATTTGAATCTGATCATAAATAATCAAATCTCCAGTTAAAAATTCAAAACAAAAAATGGCTAAAACAAAAAAAGACACAAGTGGTGACAAACGGAATAACTCATCAAAATTTGGCATATGGAAACAGACAAGTTATAAAACACGTCGCAATACAGCGAAGTTTGACGATTTACCGTGCGAAATAATCCAGCAAATTTTCTCGCACATACCCCTCGAAGATTTGTACAAAAATGTACGGTTTGTTTGTTATAAATGGTGGCAAATTGCCTCCGTGCCTTGTCTGTGGCAATCAATTAAAGCTGGACCAGAAATCTCCACGAATTTATTATCGAATTGGCTCGACTTAGCGCCTAAGTTACGAATTTTGGAAATTTACAATAGACTTGATGGCGGCATTATATTAAGAAAGGTAAATTGTGACAGTGACAACCATTTTCGTACTGTCATTTATTTCTTGCGTGACGTTTGCAAATATTTTAGATAACAAAATGCAATAAACAATTAGAAGAAATAAAAGTGCATAATTGTTGGGGCTCGACGCATCGAATAAACCTCCCCAGTGAACCCTTATGCAACTTGCTCATCCGGTGTCCTTATCTACATAAAATATCGCTGCAAGATAGTCGGTTTGTGTCTTGTAAGTTTTTTAAATTGCTCGCAACTCGTCAGCAAGTTTTGGCGCGGAAAAAATTGCGGGCGCGTAAGCGGCGCATTGAATCTGTTACGTTTTTGGGCAATGCGTCGTTGAAGCAACTTCGAGTTTTTTTGAAAGCGAGAAAAGCTGCGAATACTCATAGATTGACTCGCTTAAGTGTTGAAGGTGGTGAGAATAACATTTCTGAACACCATAACAATGAAAATCTAGCGGATAGTGATAGTGAAATTGATAGAATCATACAGTATTTGAATTGATAATTTAATTTAGATTTACGTGCCATTTAAATGTGATTTGATGCTTAATAAAGATTTTATAGTAATTATCGACCTTATTTTTAAAATAGCTCACCAACATTTTATTTATATTTCATACAATAAAAACAAAATTATTTTACAACTATACATTTATTTTAATATAAAATGTATAAGTAGGTGGCAGCACCTCTCAGAATATTATTTGTATAGATCACTAACTTCTTATAGTTCGCTTTTCAAATAATATTTACCTACTTAATTCAAATAAATATCAATAATTTTCGATACTAAATAAATAATAATATTTGCAAGAAAATTGATTTATTTCGTTTTCTACAAAATAAGGTAACATGTTATACACAAAATAAAATAAGCTTATACTATTGATATAAGATTCGTCAATTCTTTATTTAATCGGTATAACGGTAGGCCTAAAACAGTAAAAAAATCTCCTTCGATTTTTTTTACCAAAATACCTCCAATACCTTGTATACCATACGCCCCTGCTTTGTCCCTAAACATATCAAATTATAAATAATAATTAAATACATTATATATCAAAACGTACATAGGTTCTTTGGTAGCGATATAATTCCAGATTTCTTCATCTGATAAATCCCCAAAAAACACCTTAGTATTTTCGGTAAACTGCACCACTTTAGGACCCATTTTTAAAGTAACACCTGTATAAACTACATGTGCTTTCCCAGATAATCTAAAACACAACTATTTAAATAATTTCATAAATTTGTTAACGATAATAAATACTTTTTAAGAGTTTGATAAGCTTCTTCTTCATCTTTGGGTTTACCATACATTATCCCATCTTGTGTTACCATGGTATCTGCACCTATTATAATATCAGCAGGATTGCCACTTTGCTTAAGACGTTCTTCCACTTCTAAGACTTTGCCTAAAGCTGTTGCTTCAACGAATTCAGCATAGTTGGAAAAGTCACTAAAGATTAGATTTTCTTCAAATGTAGACGGGACCAAATTTATCTTAAGTCCCTACAAAAACAACTATAGTAATATTTGTCTATTTAAGGCATGCACAAATTAATCAAATACAAAATGGTGTTACAAGATTGATTGCAATTTGAAATTGTAGTATATGTGCTGCCATCTCTTACCACTTTTTGCAATATTTCTAATCTCCTGGGTGAGCTACTAGCAAGAACGACGTTCTTTCTATTTAGGATTTCTAATACTTTTGGGAGCATTTTCCTTGACACCATTCAGAAATGTGACGCTGAAACAGTTATTTCTAAATAATTATATGCTATTTTAAATGAATTATATCTTATTACACTATGAAATATCAATGCTGCAAATACTACCTCGTTATTATGCTCGTTCCTCTGGCGGACACTTTATGAAATGTAAGTTAGTGATAGCAAATTGTAATATATTGCAATTTTATATTATATAAATGAGAATTTTTTTTGTTTCGCAATTGGTCTATTTTTAATTGAAACACCATAAATATCCGTGGGAATTAATTTATTATAGCGTATTTTTACAATATCTTATAAATTATACTTTTAATGTAACTATAATAATTTTGAGTATTCCTCTTTTAAACCAGAAAATTTGCAAGAACGCATTTTTTTTGTAAAATAAAACAAAAAGGCAGTTACAATCTACTTCTACGGTTTGTTGTTGTCTGTATCAATAATGGATGCAAATCTGTAGGTATAAACTATAGATAGAAATTCTACCAACGAACAATTTAGCTGAGTTTACGGTTCTAGCCATACCGTTACCCGAGAAGCATCAGACTACCTAACATATTAATAAATAGAAAATTCTATATATGCTTTTCTATGTAAAACTCAACACAAGTGAGTTCTAATATTTCGAGATTTAAACCGAGGAATAAGCAATTTTTGGACATATCTATCTTTTAAAACTAGTAGAAATTAATTATGGTACTAATTTTTGTTGAATTAGAAATATATATTACAATTACAAATTATTTGATCGTACCGTAAAAATTATTTTAAACTCATCCGACCTTTAAAACACCTACAAATTATTTTCGTTCTAATTTTGATTGAATTAAAAAAAATTACGGAATTTTATCATAGGAGAAAATTAATCTAATTTATCCTTTGAACAATCTGAACGCTTTTGACCTTTAACGTGTAAATGTAAATTAATTTTTTTTTAAATCTCTCTAGTGAACTCTGCACAAAGGTGACATGTATGAGTGAAAATAATTGAAGATTTTAATAAAAGCAATATTTCAATTTACGAAATTTTATATTCCCTATATGTATATATATATCACTTATATGTTGAAATCACAATAAAATGCATTTACGTATATTATATATATATATATATAAAAAATTATAAATTGCGATGAATTAATATATTAAAAATTTTTATATTATTGTAATAAATGTTGTTTGCAAACAATTATTTAAGTCAGTAGTTCCATCTATGATTCATTGTTTATCGTTAAGGTCAATAAAAACTATTTTTATAATGAATTGACCTGTGGAAAGTTTCTGAATTGACTGAAGAATAACTATGATCAACAAAGTGGAATTTAAAATGTATGTATTGAAAGGAAAATGTAACGTTTTTGTTGTATTAAATAAATGATTAGGGTACACCTACCTACGTCTGTATAAATCCATAGTTGTGGTTGCGGAACTGGTCGCAACGCGCCATGCAGCGCCACCGGTTCTAAACATTGATCGAGCCTCAAGGACTGCTGGGAAAGAGGTGCTATTTAGGGGTCATGCGCTATTTGGCATTTTCGCACAACATTTATTAAAACAGTGTTTTGCTAAAATTGCTCTACATTTTTTATAAAGTTTTCATAAATTCATTTACAATAAGTAATAATTCATAATAATAATAATAATAGGGTCATGGAACGTAAAATATAATATATATTTATATAATTTGTTTTATAATAATTACGCGGATACAGTTTCCACCATAGTTTTTTTAATAATTTCACCAAAATTCTCATCGCAGTCTTCCACCGGCGTGGTGACATCTACTTGTTCGCACTTATTTTGGGCCGGAGTGACGTCACTCACCGGCGCCACATACGGCACAGCCGTAGCATCTTCATAATGCGCGTACCCATAGCGGCCATGCAACAATTCACTGAAAGATTCTAATTTCCCGCTATTCGGACATACTGTGTGCAAACTTGTATATTGTTGTTGGTGCGTTTGACCATCCTTTGGTTCGCTGCTGGCAAGTGTTGCGGATGCTGTAGCTACAGCTTGAAATGGCTGCACGACAGAACTAGAAAATGTGTCGTAGTTACCGCTTGAATTATGACCGTGAGCCGTTTGCGGATTAGCGCCAGCGAATTCGGCACCGTATAAGTACGGAGCGCCAAACACTCCATGCGTCACCGCTGGGGGAAAATCGGCGAAACCCGGTTGGTACCCCGTCTGAGCGGGGTATTGATTGAAGCCGGCAGTGTCAGAGACGAACCGGGGATCTGCCGTCGCGGGAAAATGAAAACTTTGAGTTGGAAATGGCGGCAATTTTGCTACTTGTTGTTTCTGTTGGTAATCTGAGCTATCTCCACCAGCGCTATTTTCTTCTGAATAACAATCTTCGCGGAATGTATACAAATCTAATGAATCTTCTCGGGCGGGTAGATCAGCAAAATTTGGAGCTGGTGCATTTGTTCCAGGACCCTCGCCGGGAGCACCATAGTGCAAGTTTGTGAAACTTCCAGAATGGACACATGATTCTACTTCAACATGCGAGTTTAGGGAGACATCTCGCAATAAAGTACCGTTATATTTTCCTTGCTCTACATCGCGTTGGTAGTTTGGCTGCGCCAATAATCTCTCGTTCTCAGACCAATGCCCACCAGTTACCGCTTTAGCACTCTCTTCTTCCTCTAATTTCTGCTTCTTCTCCAACTCCAAACGCATTAATGTGTGGATAAAATGAGTACGAACTCGAACTGGGTTGAACTCAATTCGACCAGAAGAGTTCGCACAGTTATCTCTGGTACAACCACAAGGAAAATTCAGGCGATCCACCTGGCATTTGATGCCAGCTTGACTGCAAGAACAAGTATCCGGATCGCAATAGCCTTTGCACCCACATCCGCAAAACTCTCTTGACGAGCGTATATCTCGACATTCATCTTTTTCCATTGCATCTATTTTACGAACCCCAGCTGCACGTAGCAGAGCCCTACGTTGACGTGTAGGTACCGGTTGTAAGAAGTAATAACTATCTAAATCCAATTCAGATTCAGATGCATCGCTTGGTTCTTCTTCTGAATCGCTATCATCACTGGAAGAACCATTCGCGCCTGCCACATGTCGTTCAGAGCGTAGCTGTTGTAGTATCTGGCGGTGAAGACGTCTTTGTTCAACCGCGTGCTCTGTTAAAGAGAAACGTTGCATGTGGCTATGTTGGGAGCCCATGCCTAAAGTTGAACCCCCTTGCGAAGGAACACAAGTAAAACCTTGTGCCCGAGGGAAATAATAAACAGTGACTGAATCGAAATGAATTCCTTTCTTCTTTTTAACTTGCGGTTGAGATTCATGTTCTTCTAGTAATTTTCGTTTTAAGCTGCTCTTCCGCCTTTGTGCTTCGTCTAATAAAGCACCAATATCTTTTTCGATATTTGCTGCACTTGCTGCTAATTTTGATACGTCAGTATTGGTCCCGTCGTAACGACTTGTAGATGGTACATCAAAATCAGTAGCTTTCGCGCTGAAATCCTCAAAGACAGTCGTTGATATATCGACAGTGGTTTTCGGGTCTAGAAAACATGTTTCGCTATCGCTTTCAACTGAATGCGCCACGATTATAGGGCGCTCTTCTGATAGTTCGGAGCCTAAGCCAGAATCCGACCCATCGGAGCGGTCGTGTGGTTCTGGTTCTTCTTGAGGTGGTAAACTCTCTGTTGCAGAGTCTTCACCATCTCCCATTTCAATGGGGTCTTTATTTAAGATAGATTGGTCGCATGAAATGCTATTTTCGGTTTGATTTAAAATAGTTGTTACATTTTGGTCGCTTATACCGATGTCTGTAGCTGCCAATGATTTAGAATATATACGCTCGGTATCAACAGTATTGTCTTTTGTACTACTCGACGGATGCTCAACGATAACAGAATGATCAATAAACGGCTCAACATCTCGACTCAGCACCGAGTCGATTTGGGATTTCGATTCTTGGGATCCCATGGTGTTTATGGTTTGCAACGGGGTTAGTTCGTTGACGGGTTCGGATGGCGTTTCTTCGAGCGTTAGAACGCTCTTCGTTGACATTTTTTATCTGAAACAGAAAGAAATTATTTGTCAGTTTTATCAATCAACATATGTACACAAAGCACCTATTTAAAAATAAATAAATATCAGCTTTTCAGTAACTCATAAATACATACATACAATCAAGTTTATATGTTTAATACATATAGATAATATATGTCTAAGAGTTGCGATTACTAAAAAAAAAATTATTATCAAAGACAAGAAGTAATTTTAGTGAAAATTCATAGAAAACTCGAGCGATGAATTTCCTACAGTTTTTTATCATCTACGTCACTCTGCTATCATATTTTCTTGTTAAGCGCACAACGAGATAACATATATTTACAATTGCATTTTATATTAAATTAAATATTATATCTGCTGTAGCATTTACGGGGAATATTGATAAATATATTCTAGCAATTGTTTTAGAGGAGACAATTTTGTCTATTTATTAATTTACAAGATCAAATTATAATTTCTAGGTATATACATATAATAATAAAATTTGAGTTGATAACGTTATCAATAGTACAGTAGTTATTTTTCTGTATATTATGTTTATTTAAAATTTAATCATATTTTGAGTCGAGGTTTGTTTATAAAATAAATGCAGATTGCAATAATTGGTGGTTTTTTAAATAATTTTTGGCACGCTCAATAATACTATATTTAACATGTTATAACGTTTTTTTTTTATTATATATATATAAAATATATATAAGAATGATATTAAATTGGTAAATATTTTAAAGATAAGAAAGTAAAGATGAAAGTGTTATTTAATTTTTGCATTTCTGAGTCACAAATTATTTAAAAATATCAAGGTAAAGAAAAAGTTAGCTGAGAACACAGCGACAGCGAACGCCTTGCTCGCAATATTTTATGAAACAGGAAAGTTACATTTATCGAGGCACCCAAACACACCCATATATCCTCTAGCAATACGGTCGAAAATCTCAAAACGCGGCCATTCTCTCTTTTAGAATGTAGTAAGTCGTGGTTAAAATTACTTGTACGTTAGTACGAAAGTTAATTTACAATTTTTATAAGTCATTTCATTGATTGTTGAAGCAGTTTTTACTGAAAATTCGTACTCAAATTGGTGAACAAAGCTAGTCGCATCAGTTATGTTAGGCGATTGTAGACCATATTGTTAACAAAGAATCCAAATTGGAAATTAATAACAGAAAACCATATTCACCTAACACTCGGCGACCTGAGTTTAGTTTTACGTTTTTTTAATAGTTTCATTTTTAGTTTTTATTGAACTTTTAAATCACAATTACAAACACAATAAATAACTTGATTTAAATTATTATTTAGATGTTTTTTATTTTTGTTTCCATTAAGTTTAATTTAATTTTTTTAAAGAATCCACTGCTTCTAAAGTTCAATGCTCCAACTAGTAGGTCTTTTACTAAGCAACTAGCTTGTAAACTCGATTGTGCTTGGCTATAGTATATTTCTATGTGTTCAAGAGAACGTATTGCCATACAAATCGCGTCAAACGGAGTCTCCAATTGCGCAGTCGCAATGTCCAATGTATTTTGACATTAGCGGAACGATTCCAAAAAAGGGCACCTTGACATCGAAAATTTTCCACCAGAAAATGCACCACACTTCATTCTAAACCACCTCGAGCTACCACTACATTACAAACACATTTATTTTCTGTATTTGCTTAAATATTACATTTGTATCCAACTATCAAAGTTCAATTTTCTATACAAATCTTATCATTGATATATTTAGTGCAAAATAAATTAAATATTATTTATTTTTTGTTATAAACACCTACGAATATTAGTCATATTTAAAATATTTTATTACATTATTATCCTAAATTTAGATGAGTTAAGTTATTTAGTTAAATACATTCCTTAATTATTCCAAACTTAAGACGGTTTCGAATTTAATTGTCCTTTAAACTAATTAGTTATCAAACCTATTAAATGTGTGTCCAACTTTTAATATTCAAACTCATTTATAAACGAAATTATTTTCCATACAAATTTAACCATGAACATATTTAATATGAAATTTTAATAAATAAATAAAATAAAAACACCTACGAATATTTGACGTATTTTAATATATATTAAAGACCATATTACATATTAAATTCAAAACGATATTTTCAATGTGCTCTTTGCACCAATAAGTCATTAAAAATATTCAATGTGTGTCCAACTTTTAAAGTCTAATCTCATTTATAAAATAAATTATTTCCTATACAAATTTTAGCATTGAAATATTTAATTTGGAATAAATCTAATATTACTCTTTTAGTTAAATATTAAATAAATAAAAACACTTGGAAATATTTGCTTTATTTCGATATTTATTTTTAAAAAAAATGTCTTAAACGATATTTAGATAATTTAGGATTTTTAATGAAATATTTTATTTATGCCCTTTTAACCAATTTGTATAGCCGTCCCTGGTTTGTAACGAATAGCAGCTCTTGCTCACAACAGAGTGTATATATACACACATCAACCAAATAAAAAAAAAACGAACCTAGTTGGGTAATGACGCACGTCAATTATACGTTAATCCAAAAACATTTTATGATACTTATTTTATACGAAAAAAAATGTTAATTAACGTAAAATTTCATTAAACGACTATTGTTAAAAATATATTTAGTATATGACCGCATTTGAATGTACGTACATGTATTGATAATGCAGATAAATATTTTGTTTATCAGCGACAGTGATAAGTACCTATGTATAGAGAAACATCGATTTTACTGCAAAGACATTCAGGAAAAACCGCGTATACCAGCGCTACTGTAGCGGCGAAAATCGCTACTAATATATCGTGGAAAACACGTGCTTTGGTTGCCGCGTTGAAATTTACACAATGATAAAATATTAATCGCTTTTCTTTATAAAAATCGGTTGACTTAAGCCCCGGTTTTTCCACCTGCAGATAACTATGGACTAAACATAGGAAAATAACAAATAAATTATTTATCTCCCAGATAACTTATCTGGGACTTTATTCGAAATATAAATTGTGAGTTTCTTTTTATGAATTAAAAAAATTATTTTAGTCTTATTCATAAATTAACCGGGATATGTGTAATATATGAATGGAAATAAAATAAAATAACGCTTTAAAATCTAGATTAAAATAAAACAAATATGTGCTTTTGGGAGAGATTTAATTTAGTCAGCCTATCGACGTCACATATAATGTCCCTTGACCCCTTCCGCAACTCATTTCATTTCCAAACAACTGTCATAAATTACACAGCGAAGTCGGTTGTTATAAGAACGGCATACCAATTCCCATGAGCTTTTATTCTATCTCCGTTCGACACTCGCAACGTCCCCATAACTCGGTTCTTGTGCTAGTGACGCGTTTCTCGACCCTCCAAGTCATGTTTACAATAGCCTACTAGAATCACCGCTAAGTGAAGTGTGATTTGGGTTTAGTAAAAAAGTATATTTTTAGATTTTACCGTGTAAATTTTCAATTTGTTTTGTTTGTGTGTTTACGTGACTATATAAGCTATTTTAGGGCTGCATTTCGAACTATTTTTAGATCAATTGTTTTCATATTATTATATATTTCCTAACAAAATACTTTTATTTATAATATTTTAATAAATGAAAAAATCCTTTTTAATGTATTAGTAAAAACATAAAAGCGTTGGTTCTTTAGAAAAACCAGACACCCTTAAAAATGTAGATATAGACTGAAGAGTCTAGTTTAAAAAGAGAAAAACATCCTTTGAGAGAGTGGTGGTGTTTTTTTTTTATATTTTCGTGTGCGAAGCGTCGCATTTCGATGGTCCAATTTACAAAAGGTACCAACTAAAAAAATAAGCAAAACGCGAGCTTTAGGGCCACGTGGCTGTATAGTTATGAAGCTGCCATCGACAACGACCGGTAACTTCCGGTGCGAGCTCGCATGGGATTGGCGCGCTAGGAAAGCAGGGCTTTGATTGGCGCGGAAAACTCGGAAGCTCGCGCTCTTTGTTTCGTCCATTGGCGCAATAGGTGATTGTGTTTAGGAGCGGTGGCTCTTTTTTTATTTTTGCTGTTTTCTTCATTTTCATTTTGTTCCTGTTGTTAATTTACCTTCTACCACTTGTGTTTCACTTAATTATTCATTCCCGCAGTCTGGTTTAGCGTATTTTACATTGGTTTTCGATTTATTACGCCATATATTGTAGAACGCGTCATTAATTCTACCCGACGACTATATTATATATTACTTTTTTGTGTGACGTATTGTGAGAAAGATTTTAAATCAACGATATATTTTATGAAAACTACAACACATATTCTGTAAATAATCCTTTTGTAGGGGTAGTGGGTGGTAAATATAAAAATAATAAATCTAAAGTCCTTCAACAATTCATCACATTTACTGAACAAAATAACAAATAAAAAAAAATAATCAGTCTCCCCACTTCTCTATAAGTTATTTGCAAACCTGTCCCTCAGTTTTCCTCGAGAAAATCGCCCCCACTACGGATACCCCCACCAGCTACAAGCAACATATTGTTGAATATATTGACGTTACCATTCGGCTGGTTCCGCCCTACGTTCGTACTGAAATTATTGATCTTGGTATATCTATATATACATACATATATATTATATTACATATATATGTATACCCCATCCTTAAAAACCCTTTTGAAATAGAGATTTAGGGAAACATCCCCTCCAGCCATATATCTCAGGGTTTACACCTTTTTGGAAGATATACGCTAGTAGGGTGTATTAGATTGAGATTATAATGAATCATAAACAAAGAATAATTAAACTTTTTAATAATTTATTAGCCCAAAAAATAATATAAATAAAATCTATTCTCAAATATTTGGTTGACATTACGAAAGTTTCTTTCGACGGATTGAATCAAGCAAATCCTCGCCAATCCTTTCAAATCTCTTTCGACTTATGTCCGCTTATTGTTTGGTGTTAGTTTTGATCAATTAATCACGACAAGATACAAGTCGAGCGGATATCATGCGGGGGACCATTTTGCGGAAACCAACGCGCGGAATTTAAAATTATTTTTTATTCCATCTAATATTATCAATAATGGATTTATACCGTGGGTGTATATTGCTTAATTAAGCTTGATTAACGATACTGACATCGAATTACTCATTAGTTAATTGAATATTATATAACTATATATAGGTACATATTTCAAAAAAATTTCTATTTTGACCAAATAATGTAAATGTGATCCCTAACGACATATAAAGGCATAACATATTCTGCAATTCTCAATTCGGAAATTAATTTTATTTATAGTGTTTTAATTATAATTTTTTGAAATGAAATATATTTCTATATATATAAATAAGGAACGAATTGTATTGTGTGAAAATGTAGAGTAAACTTTCAGAAAATAAGAAAGTTTTTTTTTGTTGAAAAGAGCGGCCTAAATTTGCCGAAATATACCGAAATCTACGTTGGGAACCAGTTATAATAAGCAAAGTACTATATTATAGTGGAGCAAAAAATATACTGTTTTCTCGAAACAGCCAGTGACGGAGGTAGTGTAATATTTTGTGGGGGGGCCCGAGTACGACGTTTGCGTTGCTAGGTGACGCGTGCGCGTTACCCATCGCCATGGTAACCAGTATACTGAGCACATTGATTTCGCGTATAGACAGAATATATTGTGGCCATATTCCGCCATACTGCCAACCTGACAAAGATAAACCGTGTTTGAGAGAGATAGTTTGATTTAGCGTAGCGGTGAGAGGCATATAGTTAAAATACAGTGCCTCTAAACTTTACACTTTTTCGTTCGAAATAAATTACGAATTTTGATATTATTATGGAATTGTTTCTGTAATATTCCAAAACATACTCAAAATCTATCAGTTATTAATTTTATTATTATTTATATCGATATTAAAAATATTTCTGTATTTGTATATTTTGTTGCATAATAAGTATTTTTTATTTTGAATAAAATGAGAAATCGTTTTGGTCATCTCTGGCTTTTCAATTTAAGTTTTGCTGTTAAATTATTGTTAATTTATTTATGTCAGGGACAAAACTGTCGGTTGAGGGCCGCTGCACTATTGCTAAAGTAGGACTGGGACAGACGACAAAGTGCAATAACTGTATATAATGCCGAAGAAGGATAGAAATACGCCATCAAAGTTCGTATAAAACCGGTAATATTGTTAACTGTCCCATATATTCTCAGGACATTGCATTATTGTACGTGCGCGATGTTTTAAAGGATAAAAATTAGTCAACGTTATATCGCTAAAGTTTTTTGATTAATTTTTGATTACTACTCCAAAATTATTTCATGAACTTTTCATCATATATTCATTAGCAATTTTTGACACAAAGAGACAATAGTTGTAAACAATTTTACAACACTTTTTGAGATATTTTAATTTAAAATTAAGCAATTTCATACTTCAAAACTATTGTAATTAAATAACTTGCCCTGAACTTACGCTTATTTTATTACAAATACAAAATTTTAAACAACTCAAAAAATGTAATTATTCATTTCGCTAAATTAGAATTTATTATGGCCGGACGATTATTAGTTTTGAAATGAATTTAAAACCGAACCAAATATTTATATTTAATATTTTACTAAACTTTAAAATGCTTTTCGGAGATATTGCAGTAATCGTATAAAGTGACTAGAGTAAACAAGCACATACATACAAATATATAAATCTTAAGTTTCATAATTTTACCCTTTACCGTTTATGATATAAAACGCTCTCTCCCTCTCTTTCTCTCTCTCATACACACACCAATATAGACATCATTAAAAAAATAGTCTGATTTGATTCAGGGAAGGTCAAAAGATATACATATATACGTTAAAATGTCGAGATTGATTTTTTCACTATTACAATACTTACTTATTACTTCGTATAAGATAATAAAAATATTAACTATTTGATTCAAAACTGTACCACATTAAATAATTAAATTAAAAAAAGACAGTTTGCATCAATATAAATGTTTTAATATTTCCTCTCTTATAACTGTACTTGTTTAGGACTAGCCTTATAAGATGACCTGGCATACTTGAAATTACTTATAAATAAATAAATAAATATATATATATATATATATATATATATATATATATATATATATATATCCCCTAACACATAATTAGAATATGATGTTGTGTAAACACGCGATTATATTTTGGAAAAATAAAGAAAATTTCGTGTCATGCAAACTGATAAAGTTTTCCGGCCAACTATAATATATATGTATATTCAATTCAAAAATAATAAGTTTAAACTATTGTAAAATGAAAGAAAAAAGGCACTTTGTTTTTTCAATTCCATTACGATATCAAAATTTTATTGGACAAAAAATTGGAGATATATAGAGGGATATTCCTAAGGTATATAAACACAAAGAAATATATTTTCTGGCGCCGCCAAACGGATATCTAAGGAACTATTTTCCTGCTCAGTGATTCGTTAAAACATTTTTTGTGACCATATCGTAATAGTCGGGATTATTTATTTCTTCACTTGCAATAGGGGGGAGTTTAAAAATCTAATTTAGTAAATAAATTAATCACTATTTAGTGTCGATTAATCAATAGATTGTTGACATACACACAAGTACAGTACAAACATTTATAAAATGCAGATTTTATTAATAGATAAATTTATAAATACAATCTTTGACAAATTCATATTAGATTTATTTTTATTCTTACCAACCCATTTTTAAATTTGTGATTTTATTTTAAAATCATCAGTTTCCAATGTATTTTAAAATATTCGGGACCCTAAAAATTAAAATACAATTTTAAAATAATAAATCGAAAATATACTAATCCTACCAGAAAATACTAGCAAAAATAGTAAATACTTTAAAATACACAAAAATCATTTAAGCTTCGTTTTATTATTTGGTTTTAATAGTTTTGTTAAAAAATCGTTGGTTTATTTTAAAAAAGGTTTGGCGAATTAAAAATTTGTCTATTTATAAAAATCTGCTACGTCCGTTTTATATTTTTTAAAAAAAATACACAAGCCCACTACTAAAATCTGTAAAATATTTAAATCATGCAAATTTCAAAATATATTTCATATTTCGATCACACATTTGGTTTGAAGCGCGTAATACAAAAAATATTAAATCAAAATTCATAAGTAGGTTTGATGTTAAAAAAACATTACGCGCTTCTCACAAAATATACAAAAAAACACCACATTTTAAAACATATAAAATATTAATTTAAGTTTTGGTTTAATAAATTAAAAACTCATTCACTCATCTAAATTCTAATTATAGTTCACACAAAAAATCTTCCATTCTGTTTATTTATAAAATATTTTAAATAAATGTTAAATATTCAAAAAATAATTAAGATTCTAAATTGAATACAATATTTGTTTGAAACAGGGAAAACATGAAGAATGTGTTTCAAATAAATATGAATTAAATGGTGAGTTCGATTAAAAGCTACAAATATTTCTAATAAAGAAACAAAAACACTAATAGGAAATAAAGTGAAAACACTTACGTGTACCCTGGTGTATAAATAGTACGAACTACCCTCTGTGTTAAGCAACCTTTCTACAGGCCTTGCAGTTCGAATCTGACCATGCTGTCAGCGCTGTGAGGCCTTATATACCGTGTACGGTCGGCGTCGTGTGCTGGGGGCGGTGGAGACGCCGGGCGACGGCAGGTGTGGCCGACTGGACGCCTCGCGTACGACTGAAACGTCGCCGTCGTCAATGTCGTTCGTACACATCCTCTCTGGTGCGTTTGCAATCACTAACCGTGTGCAGATGAGAAATTTGCGAGTGTTTGTAAAACGTATTCTTTGCGCAGTATTCTACCCTATGGTGTAGTTGTCGCGAAACGAGGAGTTTTACTCGTCGACACCGATGCTCCACTAATAACGACACGGGAGAAAGGATTTCAATTGCCTCCAAGCTGCAAATTCATTTCTTTCTAACGAATATATTTAATTAAATTCAAAATATTATAAACAAATTTATTATTAATTCAAATAGTCATGAAATACAAAAATTAAAAAAAAAAGTTTACATCCTAATCAAGTATTACTTATTAGTTATTAAAATCGTTTTTTTTTAAATATAATCCCCACAAAATTGTCGCTAAATAGAATATATCAAATTCCCTAGCGTAGACATTTAGAATGAATTATTTTTAGTATAATTCAAACCCCTATCGGCATTGCACAGCAATTTAAAAATGAACTCAAAATTAATATAATTGCAACTAAGTGTATTTTTAATTTTTATGAGGAAACTGCTTCAGTTGTATCGGATATATGTTGATTTTGTTTATTTTTAAATATTAATTATCTCAGCTTGGGGGCTTGTCATTTGGAAGTTGATATTCAACAGATATTCTGAGGTCCTGTGCTACAAGTGCCGCACTCGGTAATATCGACCACCGATGCTTTTACGTGTAACGTAACTGTTACCCGAACTAAAATTACTAGTGCGATCCTTGTCCTGCCAAAGCACAACTGAAAATGCTTTCATTTCAGAGCGAAAGCACAACTTAAACCCTAGACGTAGATTCTATAGAAATACTCACAAAACAAAATCAAACAAAGATATTAATCATTATTTTGCCACACAAGCATTATAATATATTACACATGTTATTTTATCATATTTATTAAATGAAAACTAAAGATGAATATTTATTTGCTTTAAATAACAAACAACGCCAATAGAAGTCTTAAATAAATCGCAATAAATAATATGTTTGTGTTTTGATTCTATATTGTTTATTTTATTGCTAAAATTCAATCTGTGAAGTATTGGTGATTATTTCTGAGTAAACTATGGTGTAATATGTGCTTTATAGCGTCGTTCTCCTTGTGTCGGGCGCAGGATATTTCGTCGTGTAGGATTCTGATGAAGTTTATCGTAGGTTTAGAATATATGGAGAGCGTTGGACGGTGCCTGGTATATTCCAGCAAAAAAAAAAAACACAGGCTCTGGAGACGCTTCATATAATCCCAAATTCAGAAAATTGTTACTAATAATAAATGTATTATAAATCATAACTATATTTGTAATGAAATCTACATTTCAAATATGTATACGTATATGAATACAAAATACGTAAAGCTTTATCAATAACCATTTAAAGCAGCTACGGGAAACATTAAACCCATCACTAAATAAAAATTATATTTCGCAGTGGTTAATTTTATTTGTGCAATTATTTATATTTCATTAACGATTGTTATTTGCGCAATATATATTTTAAATACAGTTGAATCCCTGATAAGGAATATTAATTAAAATATTATAAATTCATCAAAGCCTGGCTTTATTTCTCTTGCGGTTTATTAATGCGAATGTTTTCTTGGTGTTAAATTTTTTTTTTAATTATGAATTATTGGATATTCTAAAGACGCTATTTATCCATACTAAATAATTTTTTTTTCATTTTAACTCATCTATAACATAATGTATGTTTTTTATTAAGTTTAGTCTTGGTCTATAATTAAACCCTTGACTATGAATGCGGTAGCGAATGTTTAGAGTAGAATTTGGGTTTGATGTTTAATGATACGATTCTTATTTTACGTAATTTGAATTAAACTACAAATTATGGGTACAAATGGGTTGAATATAATTCGGGATTTATTTACTGAATTGCGTTTATTTTTAAAATGTACAATAACAGATTTTCGTCATTGCGCTACAAATTATTATGAAAATAAAATTTTGACTAAAAAGTAATATTAATTATTATGATAACCGCGCATCTTTTTTTATAAAATGACTTCGAAGAAATAGCAAAATTAATTAAATCCTGCTGTGCTTAATATATTAATCTAAAAATAAACTTTTCGATTGACATTTCTAGTACAAGTTATTTTAATATTGTATTTAATTGACATCGATTTCGAATTTTAAATATAAATCAAATTCGCAGATATTAGGGTAGCTTTGAAAGCAGATCGTAAACTAGAAACCAAAATTCAAACACAATTGTAATAATATTCTTTATTTCTGAATAATACATTTGATCTAGACTAATTTGTATATTTTTAGTAAAAGACTACAATATTAAATTAAAGTTAAATTTCTCATTTTTTTGGCACAAATACAATACTAGTCTGTAACAATATTTTTCATTTTAGTATAATGATTTGAATTCGTAAATCAATTATAAACTCAAATTATTTTGTTTATTGTTGACTATTTTGTTTGAAATAAACCATAAAGTTACAGAGTAGCCCTGAATAAATAATGTTTTTAAATATTTCTATTAACACAGATAAAAATATTGACTAGAATACAATATCGCTATGCTAAATTTGAGGACGTCCATTTCTATGTATAATATATATATATATAATTCTTATTGCTTGACTAAATAGGCGTTCAGTTTCTGTTTGTTAGTTTATTTTATATTGCTTAGTTTTAATTCTGACTATATGGCAGGATTTTTGAAAACAAATATCAATTCATTTTTAAATACGTCCAATCACAAACCAACATATTTTTCGTATCAAACTTTGGCTTATTGTTAGTTAAACTCGACATTTAAGTTACAAGTTTTATTTTGAATACTGTTTTTACTCATTTTTGAAAACCATCGCGTTGAATTATTTGTTAGAATTAATTGTAGACACAACCGTTTGGTTTATAAGTTCAAATTGCAGTATATTTAATTTAATAAAATTCGATTAGGAAATGTAAACCGTAATATACCTCAGGTGTTCCATTACCAATACAAAAAATTGCTACAGGCAACTCGGAATAGCTTGAACTATGATATGCGTACATTGCGCATATTGTAGTTCAAGAATAAGGGGTTGGTATTTTAAATAAAATTCGAATAGTATTTTTAATTTGAACATTAGTCTGAATCAGTACTGCAACTTTTACTTACAAAATCCCCTAAAAACCGAATACTATCTCACGTATTATTACTAGGCGCGTTTGCGTTCTCTGCAGCGGCTTGTTGTTGCAGCGCTTGCTGCTGCTGCAGGAATTTTGCGGCGGCAGGAAAACCTTGTAGATCGAAACCAGGCGGCGCTACAATGCCCCCTGTGGCAGCGGAACCTTGCATATAACTAATTAACCGTCTGAGTTCTTCCAGCGCATTTGCTTGCATAAGAATATAATTTTTCGCTAGTAGTAACGTAGCGATTTTTGAAAGCTTCCTCACAGAGGGCGAATGTGCGTATGGGATAACAGCCCTTAATTCGTCTAGTGCATCGTTTAAATCGTGCATTCTACGACGTTCTCTTGCGTTTATGTTCAAACGGACATTTTTACCACCTCTAGATTTTTTACCACTCGGTGATGTATTTTGACTGTTTGCTGAAGACCTCGATTGTGACGATCTGAAATTTTATTATATATGTAAACAATTTCTTGAGTCCTAATCGCACTAACAAAAATTGATGCAAATTTTCTATTTTTGATAAATTTTTTTAAATAATACAACATTGTATACCTATTTTCTGCGGTGCCTCCCCCCATTTCGGGTCTGTTTTCATCACTAGGACCTTCATTATTCGGGGGCATACCCCCTGGAAAATAAAACCCACCCAGTCCAACTGCACCGAGTGGTGTACGCCGCCCGGGTACTTGCCCTTCTTCACTTGAATGGGGCGCGAATGCGGCAAAACCTGGTGGAGGTTCCATACCTACACCACTGGTTGACGGGGCACTCTAAATAAATTATATATATATATTTAAAATTATATTACTACTACAATTCGAGAAATAATAATCTATAGTAAAAAATTGAATTTTTTTTAAAATAAATTATTTATTGTTTACAATAACAAATAAAATAGTTTGCTTACTGGAGTTGTGTGCCACCCCCAATGCGAGGGGGTGGCTGACGAACTAGGCATCCCTCTATTCCATGGAACTTGTAAAGTTGTCCGTGCGATGGCAATATCTGCGCCTTCCTCGCTTTCTGAAGAAGTGTCGCAATCTAGTGTTTTCATTTTGAAACTTTAGGAAATTTATAGTGTATTTAATAATAATTACAGCACATCTATGCCACACAATTGATTTAATTTCACTTGAATGCTTTTAGCTATATATTATTGTGAACAAATTCACTCAATTAAAATTCTTGATTTTTATAACAACTATTTAGAGGCCTTTACATATTTTAGACCATATTAATAATTGTTTTAGGATTATAGGGTTTAATTTTTTAGTCAATCTTATTCATTATTTGAATAAAAATAGATTTGTTGTTCATAAAATTCACAAATTTTATTTATGTTTAATTCGCGTATTTATAATTAAAATTAACTATTTATATATGTTGTAGTTTTTGAGCAAGTTGTTATAAATGTAAAATTTTATTTAATAATATACCAACTATTAGTTTAAAATAATATTTTTAAATATTACTAAATACAAAAAATATTCACTCTATATTTGATTTTTTAATTAAAATAGTGTCCCATATTTTTCGCATTTTATATTCACGAGTTTTTAAAAAAATAGCCACTGTTTTTAATTCACCATATAATCATTGTTTAGGGGTAGTTTCTTGCGCTAATTTTAACTGTGTATTAACTATCCGGTTTAATATATATTTTCATTTAATACACTGTGCGAAATTCCACCATATACGACTGTTATTAATATATTTATTACGCTTAATCCAAAACGCAAACTTTTGGCCACAACACAGATTAGGTACTTGCAATGAAATCTGAACAGGGAAAATTTGACAGATGCGACCCCAAGAGGGTTATGTGTTTCGTAAAGTGGGGCTTGAACCAAGGGTGTACCCAGAGCTTTTATCCAGAAGGGGTTTTTTATTATATAAAAAATTTTTATTTTTATATAAGTATATATGTATTTTAAACTAAGATAGATTTTTATTTAAAATATTTTAATTTATAAATATTAAACTTATTTATCTTAATTTAACACTATATATTGTTAAATTAAGGAAGTATTAAATTTTATTTTTAAATGTGCTGTATATAAACTTTTTTTTAAATGTAAAACTATAATAGATTTTAATTAATGTATTTATAATTTGAGGACTAAATGTGCCCTGATTCAAGTTACGCCATTGTGCGTTACTAAAGGGATTGCACCCTTAGTATGAGGGGTGAAAACAAAGTGGATGCAGTTGCCATGGTTACATAGTTCTGGAAAAAAAGCTGGGTTGCCCGATCGGTGGCGCCGCGCTACTAGATTTTTAGTACTAAGCTTTTTGAATATTCAATAAAAATATTTTTGTCACTACAAATAATTTTATTTTAAGTACAATTTAAATGTATATAAAATATTATTATTATTACTATAAAACATATTATTATAATAAAAAGTGCCTGTCAGAAGTGGGATTCGAACCCACGCCCTCAGAGAGGACCAGAACGCTCAACCTGCTCTCTTAGCAAGTAAGGTAAACCTTGAGTCTGGCGCCTTAGACCGCTCGGCCATCCTGACGCGGGCTGCAAATATAGGTATACAACTGGTATATAAAGAGCATGCAATCTATAAATAATTTAATACATGTAAAATATAAAAAACGCCTGTCAGAAGTGGGATTCGAACCCACGCCCTCAGAGAGGACCAGAACGCTCAACCTGCTCTCTTAGCAAGTAAGGTTAACCTTGAGTCTGGCGCCTTAGACCGCTCGGCCATCCTGACGCGGGCTGCAAATATAGGTATACAACTGGTATATAAGGAGCATGCAATCTATAAATAATTTAATACATGTAAAATATAAAAAAGGCCTGTCAGAAGTGGGATTCGAACCCACGCCCTCAGAGAGGACCAGAACGCTCAACCTGCTCTTTTAGCAAGTAAGGTGAACCTTGAGTCTGGCGCCTTAGACCGCTCGGCCATCCTGACGCGGGCTGCAAATATAGGTATACAACTGGTATATAAAGAGCATGCAATCTATAAATAATTTAATACATATAAAATATAAAAAAGGCCTGTCAGAAGTGGGATTCGAACCCACGCCCTCAGAGAGGACCAGAACGCTCAACCTGCTCTTTTAGCAAGTAAGGTGAACCTTGAGTCTGGCGCCTTAGACCGCTCGGCCATCCTGACGCGGGCTACAAATAAAGGCATACAACTGGTATATAAAGCTTATGTACAATCTATAAGTAATTTAATACAAGGCGAAATTTTGCATTATATAAATAATTATATACATGACTAGGTCATATATGTGCTTTTAGTTGAGTACTATGGATTTGTATGCAGTGTGAATATTCCAAAATCGTATTATTACAAATTGGCTCGATTGTTGAAATTATTTTGACGATGTTATTATTTTTTTTTAAATATGTAACTATAAACTAAAAATCTGTAAACTGTATTGATGGTTTGTTACGTTGAGTGTTAGGGTCTATTTTAACAAGATCAAAATTTGCAATTTTTGAAATAGGGGCCGCTTTGTTATGAGTAAGGGTGGAGAATTGCACATATACACTAACAGACAAAGTACATAGTAGTACCTGCTGTTGCCGTTGCAAGCAAACAGCTACTGTCGGATGCTGCGCGCCGTAACCATAGTTACAGCAGGAGATCAATACAGCAATAATGGTGCTAAATGTACACATACATACATATATAGATATACCAGATATTTATACAGTCACACTGACAATGAGTCCCATCCATAAACAGTGAATCACAGTTGCATTTCATAAACATTTTTTCTGCCTCCCAAAAACATTCAAACTATTCATAGTTTTTCGATACATTTACGACTTCAATAATTTTGAATGTCACAAAAAAAAATAGAAACTTTTACATTAAAATATAACTACTCCCATGGCTACAATACAACTCGAATATAACGAACCACAAATTCCAATTGGAATTTCCAATTACACAAATCTTTTATATAGCTTAACAATGTAGTCTGAATTGAAAATTTATACACTTGAAAATAAAATAATGTGTATTTGTAGGTGCAATAATTATAAATTTCCTTTGCGAAATTGGTTGATATAAAAGATTTTTAGTATCAATATTTATAAAAAATATATGGATAAAAATAGCAAGATTTGTAATTATTTTTGCCCATCTCGGTTACGAATCAAATACGTCATTTACTCGCGTGTTATGTCACCGCAATGAAACCGATATTCAATATCGTATATAATTGCGCGAATACCAACAGTTGTAGAATTACGACGTTAAATTGTTTTAAATGCAATGAAACTAGAACAAATTTTGACCATAGTCGGTAAATCTCCATATGGAGATTTAATAATCTTGTATAACTAAAAAAAATTACGCTATTACGATTAAAAATTTCATAGTTCTAATTCGATGTTCAGGACAAAATTAACTTAAACTTTGAACAAACAAAGACGGCAATAACACTACGGGAGAACACACTCATCGTGATACATAAATTATAAATTGCAAAAGGAGCCCCGACTGCAATAACGGATACCAAATTCAACTTGCGGAAAAGAGACGCAGAAATAAAATAAATTACAGGACGAACAAGGATGTGAAATAGAAATGCCGATATGTGGGAATGAGACAGATGGCGCAGCATCCCTAGACGGTTTCTATGGCAACGGCCCAGGCACTGTGACGTCAGAGGGGCTGTATCATATATATTTGCCAGGCGAATTGCTCTGCCGAAACTTTTCTAGATTATGTCCCATATCCGTACGCCCTACCTCCGGGGTTACCTTAGGAATATGCACCACATCCCATAATTATTATTTGATTTTTATGAAATAATTTTATAGTTTATTTGAAAAACACTTAGATTTCAGTTAAGACTTATTTTTCAATTGTGGTTACAAAAACCACTGGCTGCTCTAAAAGCACTGTTTGCTCAAGAATAATTTTCGTTCATTTATCTAACTCACTTTTTTGGTTCTAGAAATTTGTTTTCTTGTTTCATTTCAAACCTTCATTTGTCAACTTACCTATTGTTCTAGATGTCTGCTACTTTTTGTTGTATTTGTCATATTTTATGACAAGTCAAGTGGCATAATACACCTATTAATTTCATCAATTAATGATTTTCCTATTAATTCAAAATTACAATACACCATTTATTTTACGACGCTATTTCTATATTTCATAGTTACCATACATACGTGGAAAACAAAACGAAAATTATTAAATATCTTATTCATAAATCATATAAATAATTGTCAGTTTGTGAGAAATTTCTGATATATTTTATTGAACAATAGCAATTATTTTTGGGGGCAAAATATTATGTATGTGTAGATAAATGTACATGAGTTTCTATAGCGGGTAAAATCTATGTAAAATTAAAATACTAATATAATTTGACCGGCAAAGCGAAAGGGTAGGCACAAAAAGAGGCTATGATGAAACAAAAGTGGCCTAAGGCAATGCAAACTAATAACGAACATTGAAATGCGTATATAGCGTACATATATGCAATGCTGAAAAAAATACACACATACGTATATACTGAACTGTACTGAGCTGGGGGTAACTCATACTAACCCTATATTGATTTTGGCGCGTGCAGTACTATGGGGTGGTAAGTAGCTCTGCCGCCCCCCTCAATCAACCCCTGTCAAAAAGACCGCCACGCGAAATAATGTTAATAAATCCCTAACTCGTCCCCTTCGCTCCTGCATCGCTGAATCAACCAGACTTGAGGAAGGGGCATTTGCAATTAAATCAACGGTACTATACGAATTTTTGATAACGCTTATCGTTCATTTACAATGTTATTTATTTTAAAATTGAACCTTACAAAGCACTAACAGTGAGATTTATAAAGAGTTGCTAAGAACTATAAATCAGACCCAATTTTATTTTTCTTAAAATGAGTAATGACGCGTTTTTTTTAATTACTTTTATTTTATATTACATATGTGTATAAGTATGAATTAAAATACAGTATTTCGACTGGAGATCAGTACTTTTAGTAATGACAAAATAATTGATTTCTATGTCTGAGTTTTTTTTTTTTTTTTTAATATTTTTTTTTCATCTGAACTTCGTCTGGTAACAAATGTGTGATCATTCATCTTGTCTTAGTTACATACAGACCAGAAGAACAATGCCATCGCCAGTGAAATATTTGATGGTATTAGTTGATTTGAGCTCCGGGTATTCCGAGGTACTCCGGGTGCCCCGGACGACATAATCAATTCTGAAGATTCACGGACAGACAGCCAGTCAGTCAGGGGACCCATTTGCTATTTCCGGTCCATCAAAACAGCTATATTTAGGGACATCAGTATACACCCCTTAACACATAAGATCAGTAGTTATCTCATTCTAAATCACAAGTTATCACTTCGAACAGATTTAAATCAGAATTTTTGAGTATAAAAATAATAAATAATTACAGCTTTAATATATATTTTTTACGATATTTGATACATTATTTTTCTAAAAATGTAATACTTATTTAGTATTGATGAGTGTTTAAGTGTATAGGGAAGTATTTGAGATACAAAAAAGAATTGATAAATAATGTATCCAATCATAAAACCTATTGAGTACTACTGATCTATCACATACAAGCCGTGTGGTATGCATGATTCAAAAACGGGGAGATGCCGGCTTGGTCCGGAGCTCCGGTCTCTCTGGAGCTGCCCCGGAACAAAGAGAGGAACACCCAGGTTGCTATAGGCAACCATATCGCACGTTCTCGCTTCACATGCCTAACGGCATTTCACTCAGAGTGCAGGCGTTCGCCTATGTTCCATCTTTGTTTGATGTCTCTCTGAACTGATGTATCCCGGAGATGAGGAAGGAGCGGGCTCGGGTCCGATCCGGGGGAATACTCTCTTCCGGGCCGCCGAAATGTAT
Source organism: Nebria salina (assembly GCA_944039245.1). Taxonomy (NCBI): domain Eukaryota; kingdom Metazoa; phylum Arthropoda; class Insecta; order Coleoptera; family Carabidae; genus Nebria; species Nebria salina. Next base: position 1,431,876 of record OX063281.1, read on the forward strand.
CGATTCAGAACGAATTCGTTTCGTTATATTATAACCCGGAATCATTCGCTTTTCAAGTGTATGTGTGTGTGTGTATATAAATATAAATAGATATTTGGCTGGGTTATATTTATTTTTCAATTTTGTTTTGATTCCTAGTTTGGTTTATTGAACCATTAATTTCACCTGCCACTTCAGAATAATTTAACATTTTTTTTATTAATTGATATTTCTCTTAATTCAAAAGTGAATGTTTTATTTATTTTTTAATACACTACAATTATTTACTTTAATGATCTAGACATTTAAATTGTAGGTTTCTGCTATTAAGCAACTTATTCCACCAGTTTGAAGCCAAATCTCTATTTACTTTCCTACTCTTTAATTAATATAAATTCGTTTTCATACAATTCGACGCCAAACCCTTACTTGGCGCGCATTAAATTACCCTGTCGGTCCTAAAATACACTAAAGTAACGCATGCGTGTTTTAAAAATCGATTTTACAACCTCGACTTTAGGGGTGGCATATGATATACCTAGATACAGTGTAGAATGTTTCTTACATGACTAGTGTTCACAAAAATAAACAAACCACCTCAAAAGCTCAAACAAAATAAACATATTTATTTTTTTTGGTGTTGCACTTTTCGGAATATGTTAGCGAATTTATTTCTGCGATATATATATAAATTGCGGGTGAATTTGAATTTTTTTTAATAATATATCAAGTGATTTTTAAAAGTGGTTGTTATGCAGTAAGTAAATAATTGTTGTTTTTTGTGTGTTTCATTTTATTTTTTTTGGTGTTCAGATATAATTAGTTTTTGATATATAGTTTTTACCATATGAGTTTTATTTTTTGGAATTTGAAATTTATTTATTTTTCTAGATTAAAAACTATCATTTTATTTTAGAAAAAAATGTGTTTTGGTGGAAAATTTCGTTATATAAATCGTTTATGTATATATTGAGATAGATATTTATTTAGTACACCTATATATATATATTGAGTGTTTTTAGTTTTGCATTTATATTTATGTCTCTTAGTTTTATTTAAATGAATAAATAAAAGCTGCCCTATTATATTCTATTGTAAAATCAAACTTAGAAAATTATTCTAAAAGTTCGGTAAGCTTTTTAAAGATTGATGGATTTAATACAAATCTCCGCTTTAATGAGATGTATGTTAAGTATAATTCGTAAATTTTTTTTTTATATTAGTGGTTTCTAATTGTTGTTATTAAAAAAAAACTACTGATTATTTAGTTCAAAATTCTATATTTGATAGATAGAAAAAAACATTTAAATATGCAGGATATTTTACTGATTTATGTCGTGGATGTAATTTCGGGTGTCGGTCGAAAAATCTAGAAATGTCGGTGAATGTTGTTTTTAATTTCGTATAAGGTCCCCAAAATTAAAAAACCCTGGATACTCTCTAGTGGATACCTCTCGATCTAGCCATGGGCGGCGTGTGTTTACATTTTGTGGAAGGGGCACCAGACACGCGCGGGGTCAGGCGCGCGGGTGGTGTGTACCGCTTAAGGGATTTATGTAGGGGGTAGAAGTGGGGGTTGGGGTTAGAGCGGGGTAGGGCATGCGCAGTAGGGCCCGCCGCGTCGACCGTTCGACGCTTAGGGGTAAGCGTCATCGGTCGACGCCAGAATGTGAGCAGACATCCCGGCGACGCCAGCAAAATTGTTCGGGGCTCCCGTCTATGTGTCTCGGTATAGGGTGAGTTTGTTTTCAATTTCTGTATCTGACATTTCACAGTTATTGGAACAGTGTAGGTACGGCAATATATATAAATAAATATAAATATATTGTAAGGTATTGTGGTATTTAAACGCGGGTTTCTCTAGTGTAGCCTTGAGGTATTTTTATTACGGGATTTATTTTTTATGGATTTTGGCCATCATTCGAAACAGTGGCTTTTCCTATTTTGATATATACCATACATTTATATACCATAAGCAATAACAATTTTACAAACATTTAAACAGTGGTGATATATATATAAATATTAATTGTCTAATCAAAACAGAATTTTTTATACAACTTTACCCATAAATTTTAAGTGCGTTGACATTGCCATAAGCTACATTACTACATATATGATACAAATTTTATAGTTTTTACTTTTATGTTTCGAAAATAAACGACGTTTTCATTTTTATGATGTAAATAATTTTTAATTACATTTCGCTAAAAACCATCTAGATATTTTAAACAGTGTAGATTTCAATTGATTACAATTCTTAAAGATATTACAGTTTATAAAAATAAATTTTTAATCATTTTATGACAAATCCACCTGTAGAAAAATAACTAAAGGCTGTCAGTTACAGTGTTCAGTGGCTTTAATTAGATTAAATTAATATACAGAAAAACAAAATTATTTTGTACTAAATAATGATAATAGAATATCGAACTAGCAATAAATTCTAATGATTCATTTGAAATGAAATAATAATTATTTGTTTACAAACAGGAAGTCTATCCACCTTATACATAATTGACGAAGCTATTCTAGTACTTCTCTATAATTTCTAGTTACATTTTTAATAAACATTAAAAGGTTAATCGTCTATTCCTTATAGGTACTTACAATCAAACTTTATAACCTAAAATATATAAACAATTCAGCAGCTGATTTCACAATACACTTCGATAACGACGTACTATATTTATATTAGGTATAGATAAAAATAAATACACTGATAATACATTTATTGATTTCACCCAGTTAAAATGTCATCTAGTTTTAAATATAAATACAATTTTAAATCAATTTTAAGTAGCTTTAAAGCGCCTTACATACGGCACATTTCTTTTCCAATCAGCGCACTTCAGACAACCAATCTAATTTTTTTATTTAAAATAAAAACAGTGGTGTATTTTATTTTCTATTCCGCGTTAAATTTAATTTATATTTTAGTGAAAACGAATTGTTTCGATTTTTTTAAAATTATTTTTAAAGCGTAATAAAATGTGCTCGTAAGTTATAATTAGTGTTGAATTAGATTCCAATTGGAAAAGAGATAAAATGAGCTGAAAGGTTGGTAGTACGTGGTTCACCTATACCGCAATGCAGTCTTAGTAATTGTGAGGACTCACACGAACTTTCTAACATGAGTTACTAAAAATACCAGCATCAATTTAGGTTTTATTCACATTCAATTTTATCTAAATTTATAATTGTACTTTATTCGTGCATCACAATTTATAATTCGCAATATGAGTTTTTTTGGGTGCAAAAGTGTGCTATTTTTTTAAAGGACAGTTTTTTTTTTGTTGACAATTGCGTATGTAAGTTTCAGTGCAAATAAATAAGATTCATTCACAGATTCAGACGTCTGTAATTCTATAGGGGTTTGTGCAGTTTTTCTATTTGGTTTAAATTATAAACTAAGCATTGCTTAAATTTATTAAATATTATAAATTAATTACAAATAATTGAATCCACATTTATTTTAAATAATTATAGTTCTGATTTTCGTGTTTTATTTTGATTTGAAATAATTTTCACGTTGTTGAATGTTTACGTATGTCAATGCGTAAATATATGCTTTTAAAGAAACTCGAGAAAAATCAATATATTTATGATTTGAACATAAAAAAATATGGATGGATACAATTAGAAATCATTTCCACCCATGACGAACTTATTAATGTTAACTAAATAAATCTGAACTTAATCAGCGATTACGCAAAATGTCTATAAACAAAATATTGTCGGAAAGAAAGCTTAGAAAATAAAACAAGGACTTTTCCACCATTGTAAAACAATAGTTTATATCGGTTAACATACACTTGCAAGGTTTCCATTAGCCGGGCAACATCAGCAGTGTGCCGAGACCTTGCCATTTCACTTAACCATAACCTTACATTATAACATTGAACATGGCCGCTCCAACTCCCAGCAGGGCTCCACTTGACATTTTCAATTCGATATTAACGGGATTCGATTACAGTTTTTATAACAATTTCAATTTTATTTTCATCTATATCACAGTACGATTTCATACCACTAAATATCTTTCTATACATCTATAAATATCATCATAAGAATTAATATATGTTTATTAAATTTGTATAAAAACTAAATATGAGTTTGTATTTTTTTTTTGTTGATATATAGCGTGTATATTTTTTGTATCACGCATGCGCGGTGTTTTTCAGTCAGTGACACCAACACCGCGTGGTCGTGGTAGTGGAGGCGCCATGATCAATGAATTGTATAAGGGTGCACCAAGGTCAGATTACCAATCAACGTAGTATATGGGGTTAAAAAAACCCAATGCCTAATTTCTGATATACATATTTTATAGACTGGTAGTCAGCGCGATTTCTAAAAATAGGAAAGGGTTAGGCTATAATGATTGTTGATTCAAATGAAACGCAGATAGATTATTATTGCGCAGTGTCGTATTTTTAACTCACCAAAGATTTTCGTTAATTCTTTCTCGTAGAAATAGATTTTAGTGTTTTAGTTTGTTTAACGCGCTTAAGTTTGTCGGAGACTAACGAAAATTATTATTCTGAATATAGTAGAGCAATAAACATGATTGAATGAATATTAATGCGTGCATATATTAGTCATTATGTATATTAGTAGTACATATATAGTATATTAATATACTATTCTAAACAGCTGCCCAGAATAGGGTCACAAAGCAATGTTTGACTGTTGTTACACGCAATAGACATTTTTTAAGCAGTGGACCAGTCTAAAAAATTTTGATTTTTATCCACCATACAATTTGTACAACTTTGATTTTCGTTGTTTTATTAATAAATTTATTCTTGTGAATTAAGCTTAATATATATTTAAAAATAAAATTGCTTTAGCAAACATTTATATTTATAAATAATTTATTATTTTCTCCTTATACATGTTGATATATGGTAGTGAAATTAACAATTTTGTATAGAGAGCATTTTAATTAAATATAACTTACTCCAGCCCTGCAACGTATATAGGGTTAGCTTATATTGTTGTATGCTCTGTAAGCAACGATGTGTGTGAAATTGATTGTATGAAACTGGTAGAGGGTTCATTTTTTATATCAAAAGAATGGCGCGTGCCAAACTCTTTTGTGCATAGAATTGACGGACGTCATACACAGGAACTCGTAGTTGAGAATTCAAAGTTGACTAGTAGGGTTTTATTTTCTATTCTGAACCTTTTTGATATTTGATTTTTAAAATTATTTTTCAAATATAGTTGTTGAGATATTTTATTCTTACGTTAGTAATATTGGTCAGTCTGCCTTTGGGAAACAGGGGTGGGTCGCTCCCTACATTTAAAATACTTATTATGCACCCAAAGAATAGACGTGTACTATATGTTTTAAAGGCAGAAACGACGTACGTTTCTCGTCTAGCACAATTGATTTTTCGTTCAATGCTATTCATGAAGTTTCGTATCAACTGCTCTCATCAGATTTCGACAAAAATTTCTAATTATTTTAGTATTGTTATCCATGGCATTACTACATTTATTATTTACGCATTTTTTGAATATAATAGCTATTAATATTTTATAGTACATATACCATTTGGAAAATTAAGCTTAATACATTTAGTTTAGAAAAGATTGATTTAGTGTTATTTAAAAATCATCGAGTAAATTTTATTTGTTGAGTGAAAAGTAAATAAATTTTTTTTAAATATAAATAAATCATATTATTTTTGGTAGCTAATTTTATTTCTGTTGCCCATGTTAAATTAACATGCAGTGTTACCACATTTACACGGAAAAATACATAAATTCAAATTAATGCTAATCAGTAGTTAATCTTTTAACCCTAAGTTTTATCGATTACTACAAATATTTTGAATAAATACCCCCTTTGCTTCGCTGTTACATTTTGTTGTGGTACAAGGTACGACGAATCATTCATCAGTGGCGTGCCTATTTTAGCACTTTTAAGTCTATTCAATATTAAAATAACCTACACTCATAGCTTTTTTTTTAAATTTATTCTGAAACATATAAAAGTACTAGTATGAGCTTTAATTAAAAGTAAGAATTCCGGTACCGGGAATCGAACCCGAGCCTGCTGGGTGAAAGCCAGCTATCCTAACCACTAGACCATACCGGATGTTGTAAATTAGGAGTGGTGCAAATAATAATTAATTTTATAATTAGAGTTATTTTTTTTATATGAAAAATCACATATATAGTTGTTTGCGTTTTATTTATAAATATATTTTATTAAATTACATGAGATATTTTTCGCCGTCTATGAGGTAGCGTCGCGACGTGTGACGTCACAATTGGCGTCACGCGATGAGCACGTGACCTACACAGCTGATAGTACGGTGTTATAAAATAACACTATGAACTCACATAAAAATTTCCATTAAACATCTCACTTTCATTATGTCTTTGTTAACTAGACACCTGGGGCAAAAGGGGCTTTTAAAATTGTTTAGTTTATATTTCATAACTCGCAATAAATTTTTTTTTAAATTAAATATTAAGGAATTTTAAAGAGTTTATATTGCAAAAGCAAAACCAAAATTCCTTTAAGACAAATGTATGTAATGGATTGTTAAGCTGCATAGGTTCTTTTACCAGTTCAGGTTTAGTTGATTATAGGTCTTAAGAAATTGTTTTGTTTTAAGACTGAAATCGAGCTGAAAAATGCTCTTACATTAATTTGCTTCAAGGCTAATCACGCAATGTACGTTTATTCTAAATGTCAACACTGTGATAAAAATTAAATTACTATGCATAGATTTCCAATAAAAATCAAAATGGTTTTGATATTTAAATTATTTTCTTGGTTTCAGATAAATTACGCTTCGACTTTCCTGTTTTTTACCATTGGGTGTTTCATCTAATATAGTTTACAGGACTCATACATTTATATAGTAATTCATACATGTGTTGTTAACAATCTATGAATGTTTATCGAATATTATAAATATGTAATTGTTTTTGAGTTTGGTAGTTTTTATAAATATGTTTCTTTAACGTTTAAGTTTGTGTATGGGTAGAAGTGTATTGATTGGTATGTATAGGTGTTTCATGGTGGTGTTTATCATCTTCATTTGCGTCTGTCTTTCTCCTCGTGTTCACTGTTGGCCTTTATGTTAAGATGATTTCATAAGGCACGCGGTGAATGCCAAGAGCGGACACTTAACAACATTAACAACTCATATTCGTAACACTAACACTAAAAATCGTAGATGGGTTCCCTATGCATTTCATGTTACCCAAAAACTAATCATATCTAGACTTAGTATCTATATCGCTTTAATTATCATTAGCACTTGAACAGTTGATTGAAGTTAATAAAAATGAATCAAATGGTATGTTTATTATAGTTTGTGTATTGTTTCACTTATAAATAAATATGTTTGAATAATGTGTGACTGTTTTAAAATTTCGTATTGTATATGTTGATTTGTAAATATCTAATAAAAACTATAGTGTATTTTGAGTGTATTTATATTCTAAAGTAGGGAAACGTTCTCAGTTAATTTATTTATTTTATTATTGATACAAATATTAAAAATGCTTCCTTATGTGTCATCATATATTTATGATATTGTCTTCGAGTAGCGTAAATTAAATCATGTTCTAGTCTGGGTTTTTCAATCGTTTTAACTGTTTTGCGCAATACGATTATTTTACACCGGTTCGGAAAAGTTTGAATTAAAGATTGTTGAACCACCCCTGTATAAAGTACTGTTGATATTAATTTTTCTCTTATAGTGTCTTTTTTTACTCTTCTGCGCATTTCGTAGTTCTAGCTATTCCGAGTTACCTATATGTATATAACTCATTATTTTAATGTTCTATTACATATATGTATAAATAATATATATATTTTAGTGACCCAGTAAAATAAATGCGCGGCCCAGTAATGGATTACGAGTTGATGTTTAAAGAACGCAGATCTATACGTATTCGTATTTTAGGCATTTCTTAGTTGCAAACTCAATACGTTGTTAATTTTCTACCGAATACTTTTAGAGTATACTTTCATCGAGTACTTTAAAAACCTATAGAGACTTTCGCACTTTGCGCGAATGATTCAACATTGTTCGTCAATGTAATTTCTCTTTTTTTATCAAACACCATCACAGCATCTCTATGGAGTATCCTGGCACCCTATGCATATGGAAGCTGCACTTGTTTCATCTCTAGGGATGTAGGGGCTACTTGCACCCCTTGTCATATGTCTAGACGCAGGCCAGACCGGAGTCCCCTCCGGAATGAAAAGCTTTGGTATATTGCATAAGTTGGTTACATATACGCATTTACATCAAATGTATGTTACCCCCTCGCTCTTTAGGGGACAGGGGACTGTTTGATTACAGATATGCAAGGGTGGATAAACACCCTTGTTTTGTATTTCCACCCACCCAAATACGCCAGCGGTGGTTCGTTACATATGGGGCTTTTTTAGAGTTTAAAAACAATTTTGTTTGCTTCTATTTTAATATAATATATTTAGATTTCAATTACAATATATTTTTTCGCATATTTTATTATTTTATTTTTCCATAAAAGTAATTAATATAATAGACAAATTATGAATAGATTTAAAGACTTTTTGATTAATAACGAGGTACTTATTTATGTTTCTCTTACATCTCCACATAATTAGTATTTATTCCTGAATAATATTTTTTTAAAAAGAGGAAACATTTTATTAACTTCAATAAAAAGTGCATTAAAAAAATTGCACAGTTGCTTAACAGATTAAATAAAAATCTTTCATTATACATATATAATAAATCAAAAAGGAAGTTTGAACTGAGTGCACATTTTTTAATTTTAGATGTGTAGATTTTGGAAATATGTTTAGAACGGATATAAAATGATAGGACCCCTAAATAACGAACAACCACTGCCTTATATCAGTCATGCGTCATATACTGACGCCATTCAATACATACACATGTACACGTCACACACAGTCCCATTTATGAAATATGACGCACATATACATCAAAAATTTATTTGTAGTTTAGATGGAAAACTTTATAGAACGTATTAAATAAAATATACTTTTGAACTATAAGAAATTTGCAATATAGAACAAATTTAAAATACTATTATGAGAAAATTGCGAACACGTATAAATCATAAGATAGACATGTTTTATGCATTTCGTATTTAATCAAAACCAATCAATTTCTATTAAAATATTTATCTTAGGGAATCGCCTCCATCTAAAGAGTACCAAAACAGTAACTAACCACAATAACGGTTGCAATTTGACGCGCAGCGTGAGCTTAAGGAAAGGTTCATCCCCGGCAGGTTTAGAAGCTTTATATGCCCTTCAGGGTGAGAGCTTTATGCAAATTAGTAATGCCCCTTTCGTCAAATCAACCCTCTTATGCGATCTCAGGATCAGGAGAGCCTCCAGTGAGTGGCTAGTCCTTAGAGGGTGATTTTTATAGTTTATTTAAGAGAGCTTCTTTAAACGCTGAATAACCGCGATTATTTTAAATTTAAACCAAACTACAAAACTTTTTAAATTTTAATAAAATAATTAACCCATTAGTAGATCTGACTCGAGATTATTTTAGGTCAATTTGTATACATTTTAGTTAGAAGTAATTATATTTTTTATTGTTGTATAAAAATGAGATAGTTTATTTATTTGATAACAATTATTTGAATGTTTTCTGCTACCCCATTTTATGGGAATATGCATAATGTTATGAATGTATATATGAATATTTGAACTAATTATTTTTATTTTCTGATTTCAGATATTATAGTCTATTGCAGTCCATCCGCAATGCAGCTACCATTCTTCAAACAGAAGACATCTTCATCAACTTTTGGAGGAATCTACCCTCTAGGATCCTCTGGGTACTGGAAGGATGAATCCTACGTTCAGCACCCATCCCTCCCCCTTATACAGATAATAACAAATATTATTTATTATTGTATTGACATCTTTTTTAGATATATAATTTATTTATAATATATTTAATTGTTATATGTTGTTATTAGTAAATGAAACACTTTTATTACTAAACTAATTATATATTTTTATTATAATTTATTTATTACAGCAATAAGTATTACTTTTATATTGCATATCATTGATTTATAATATATTTAATTGTTGTATGTTAATATTGTTATAAATAAAGGGTTGATATATTTGAAATAACTTTATAAATAATTGTACTAATTTTTGTAATTATATTATTTAGTTTTAAATAAAAACATTATAAAAAATACATATATTATTTTACTTTACCTTAAAACTCCTTCAAAACACCTAAAAAAAAAAAATTTTTTTTCAGACTGATATAAAAATCAATTAAAATTTTGAGGTTAGAATTAACCTAAAAATTTTTTTGAGGTTAGAATTAACCTCAAAATTTTAATTAGCAATTTTTGTGATTTTTTTGACCATTTGGTCAAAAAAATCTCGAAAATTGCTAATTAAAATTTTTAGGTTAATTCTAACCTCAAAATTTTTTTGAGGTTAGAATTAACCTCAAAATTTTAATTAAAATTTTACACCGTTTTCAAATTTTTTTGACCATTTTTGTCAAAAAAAATCCCGAAATTGGTAATTAAAATTTTTAGGTTAATTCTAACCTCAAAATTTTTTTGAGGTTAGAATTAACCTAAAAATTTTAATTAAAATTTTACACCGTTTTCAAATTTTTTTGACCATTTTTTCAAAAAAAATCCCGAATTTGCTAATTAAAATTTTTAGGTTAATTCTAACCTCAAAATTTTAATTAAATTTTTTTAATTGTTGACCTGAAAAGAAGAAAAGTCCCCATTTTAAAAGGTAAAGTAAAGACTGTATATATTTTATTTATGATGTTTTTATTGAAAACTAAGTAATATAAGTACAAAAATCATTGTTACAAGCACAATTATTTACAAATTTAATATATATATAAAAATAATATACAAAAATTAAATTATATAGGGCGCTGATTGCTGATGGACTGCAATGTAATGTAGATTCCTCCAGAGGTTGATGAAGATCTCTTCTGATTGAGGAATAGGGCTGATCTTTGAACTGTTGATCATCTCCAACCATTTTCTAAACAAACAAATTAAAATTAATTAAGTTTAAAACGTATTTTCTTAAATTGTAAATTAAATCATACGTTGTCAATAAAGTAATATAAATAATACTTACGATTTTAGTGTCTTCATTCATTCCTTAGGGTCTCCTAGATCCTAGATCACTCTAGAGTGTACATTCCTCCAGAAGTTGCCGAAGATGTCATCTGATTGGAGGGTAGGGCACTACTGGTAGAGTACAATCCAATATAGATCCCTCCAGAAGTTGATGAGTTGTCTTTGGACTGCTCATGGACTATATTTTCTGAAAAAAAATAAAAAAAAATTAATTAGTTTAAATATTTAAGATAAAAATGCATTTGTTATACGTATAAATTATTTATGTTGGTCTAGAATACAATTTAATTACTAAATATTCGCAATTAATATATTACAGCAATTAATATTGATTTAGTTCACAGAAATTGGCATTCAATAAATAATATTGTATTGTCTTTTAAAGCTATTATCGCTAAATTTACTATTGTATATAATTTATTCATAATATATTTAATTGTATGTCCTTTTTCTAATAAATAATAGGTCTTTTTTGTAACTAACAGAGTTTTATTACTAAACCAATCATATATCTCCATTATTTTTAATTCACTTTTACAGTGTAGGTATTTCGAATTCTAGTGTATATTTAAGAAATTGTTTAAACTAGAATTATTATAGTTGTACTATATTTGAAACATAATTATTTATTGATTTTCTGAATAAATTGTACATTGAAAATAAAATAATTGAGTGTGTGTGTGTGTGCGTCACGAGTAAAGGGTTAACGGCTTAGAATATTTGCATTTTAAAATAAGCCAATTTGAGTATGTCTAAATTTAAATTATGCTAAAATATATAACACCCTTGTTGACATTTATTTTGGACAACTGTGGTTTTCGAAATTATGCCATTATGCAAATTGCATCATGTGCATTTCGTTAACATATCATCATCAACTTTTTAAGTTCGAAAATTTAAGCTTATAGAAAAAAAAAATGTATGAAATAGTTTATATGAAAAGTAACTCTTAGGAAATGTGTGCATATATGAGTGGTAGATTGGAAATGTCCAAACATCCCTTGGCATATCTGTCTGTAATATACAATTTACCCATAATTCATTTTCGTCGTCTGTATATTTGGAAATAGGCGTTCCCCCGGCGCGGCGCGGCTGTAACCTGGACCAGTCCCTGTGCCCCCTAGTTCAGGATTCCCCCATTCGCGACGTCCCTGGTCCTGGGAAATTATTAAAACTCCAGCGTTGAGTCGAAACCGTGTGGCATCGTATCGATCTTGTTGCCATAGCAACGCCAGCGAGAGCAAGTGCAAGGGATGCTGAATGTACTTCGTCTTTTTTTAACTCATGCAGCGGCCATTCTTGTACCCTAGTTACATCCCTGAATGCTGCAGGCGAGATAAAGATGGAATATGCAGCCAGGAATTTCGCTAACTTCTAGAGTGCAACAGAGACAGGCTTTCGCGTCGCCTTTGTTTACTGTCAAAATTACGTAATTGCAATGTAATATTCTGTACCGATAGCCGGCGTCTAAAAGCATTTTTTTGTGTCAATGTTAAAAAGCAGCTTATTTTTTTGTTACTATTATTTAAAAGATTGCCAAAGGAAGTTCTTACTTAAATCTACTTTGATGATTATTTTTCTAAAGAAATAAAACACTAAACAATTTATTTTAACGATTTCCAAAATACATTTAATGAATTTATTTTACTCTCAGTGTAAGGGTCATTTATATACATGTATATATATATTTCCATCTTTGTATATGTATTTGTGGTCACAAATAAATTCAATCAATATATTAATTGCGTTTTAACTCATATATACATAAATGTACTTTATATAACACATATGATACACATTAGCTTAAATATATTTGTAGATTTTACGAGATTTTTTTCTGTTTGCATGCACACATTATTAAAATATTTTATTTGCGAAAGCCATTTCAAATATTATGTAAATTCTACTCTGTTCGCGTATTTACTTTAACTCGCATTCTTCGTAAAATATATTGCGTTATTTTCCGCCAGTCCCCGTTTTCGCACACATGGGAAAAGCAGAAACAAAACAACGCCATTTAGTTTATTTACCGCAACATTGTTAGTTTTACGAAAATATATACCAAATCACCTTACATTTTAGATCTAGTTACTAATAGGGGCATTCCTCAACTATTCTTACAAGATTTATTATATATATATGCAATCGTTCATAAATCAAGCATTTCTAAAGGCATTCTTCATTCATATTTCTACACGAATATATTGTTAAATTGTATAAGGAGTTTTCAAAACAACCATTTTCACATGAACTGTTTTTCTAAATTACCAAGAAACATGATTCATTCATAAAACATACACACACACACATACGAAAAATATATAAATAAATAGAAACATAATTTCATGTCTATTCCTATTGAATAGGGTGGCAGAAAATCTGTTTTACATATATACATATATTCACATATGGACATGGACGACGTATGTACATACATACATACATATAGTAGGTGCTAGGGCGTGGATGGATGTATGTGCGTTGTATGATGAGATCAATATCTGCCGGGCTGCTGCGGTACTCTCCCGCTGGTTGCTATGGTGACCAGGCTGTGCGAGACAGTTTGCCGCCACCGCTGCCACCACGAGACAACGCCCCTGCGCAGCCTTCGGGGGCGGAACACCCCATCCAGCCCTAACTCTCAGAAAACTGTATTTCTCTGCTGTGTGCAGTGCACCTTCCCTGAATTTTAGCAGGAGTGTGGGAGACGAGGGAGAAATCCATCTCTCGTCAAAGCCTTGTGACTGGGTCCTTTCTGAACGAAAGGTCCTTAACTACACAGGCGTACTTCTACACCCATATATATATATATATATATATATATATATATATATATATATATATATATATATATATATATATATATATATATATATATATATATATATATATATATATATATATATATATATATATATATATATACGAAGGAATTTTATACAAAATACTTTTTTATCGCTGAATAAACCATTAAGCATTTTTATTTGCGCATTTCAATATCATGTTTAAGTTTAAATTAATGAGAAATAAGTGTTTTTATTTTTTTATTTTATTATTGAGTATTTCTATTTAAAAATGAATTAATGTTTGTTTACGTTTTAAAGCTGGAATCTATTAAAAGTGAATGTGTGCGCTACTGGTTTGGGTCAAAGTAAGAGTGCGCGCACATTCTTGGGGTTGGAAGATGGGGTGAGGTGACCCACATCAGGCGCACCAACCATATACAGAGCGTCTCGTTCGCTGAAAAGCAGCCGCACCGGCAGCGCTCTGATTTGGTTTTCTTTTTTTGCACGTTTTCCTCTATTACCCTGGAAAACGGTGTTTCACACCACCCCACTTCGTTCGCAATTTCAGTCGCATTTCCTAAATTAATTACGAACGCAATTTAACTTTTTTCGTGTGTGTCTCTCTCAACAATGTTATTATTATTTAATATCTACCATTCAAACGCACTAAGTCTCACTAATTATTTAGTTGCATACACAAAAAAAGAATAAGAATCATATAATTTAAATCAAAATTGTTTAAATAGAAACAAAAAAAAACTTTTATGAAATGCAATAGCAGATAACTTATATTTCCGTTTTTGTATTTATAAAATAATCTATACTTTATAACTTTATAAAACGTTATGCGTTGTTCAAAACTTTTTAAATCATATTTTAAACTCGTTTCTATCTAGATATATGTCTAGTTATACATATTCTTTCGCTTGCATGAGTTCTTTCACACACACCACTCAGAATATCCTCTTTTGACTACCTTTTCATATAGTTACTTACAGTCATGCGTGAAAAAGACAAAATATTATGGAACACTCTCTGCATTTGTCACTGAGCAATGTTTCCGTAATGCACGATTTTGAGATTGAAATTTTCGTTGCGGAAAACTTAAGATTGACTTTTCGTCATGTTTGATGTTGCCCCACCTTAATCCCGTTGTACTAAACTGTTACCATGGCATTTGTGTTGACTTAACTACTTCTAAATCTAACAGTTGACATATTAACTTGTCGGGAACTTAGAGAAGTTAGATTGTATATTACCATCAAAGTTACACTAACATTTTCATCCAATCCCACAAACCCACTACACAAAATTAATTGATTTTTAATCTCTATTTATATATTTTGTATAATTTATCTTATACACATATTTTTAAAATAATTTCAAAAACCTAACTGTAGAGACTCCTAATATTCTTATATCTATTTCGTTCAGTTGTATACAAGTTTAAATACTATTAAAAACAATAAAACAATACCAATTATTTTTTTTTAATTTAAGATTTATAACAAATATAAATATGTATAATAAATTTACTAAAAATTGAAGTGAATTTTTTATTTTTATTTACGTACTAAAACGCAGAGTCCCTTCAGTAATATTGTTACAATTACAGTTCGTATAGTTGGGATTGTGGTAACGGACACGCGAAACGACTTCTGCTTGAAGCGTTCGCATAAACGCGTATACGAACTGCTGAACCTCATACACCGCTTGTTATAAAATCGTTTCGGTGCTTTTAGGCGAAATAACGAAATCCTTAGTTGGAGACGTCTTTCTTGTCGGCTTATATCATGCGGAAACAATTTACACCAGAGATATATTTAGTTTCTAGACTCATTTAAAAACACTTCTACAACGGTATCGTTTAAAATTTCGTATCTCTAAAATTATTCTCAATAAGTTATTTAACATTTTCGAAAATTATATTTTCGTCTACCAAAATCTTCAAATCAAACATTTAATTTGTGTTTGTGGAAATAAAAAAAATTACATGAAATGTAATTATGTATACATTTTTGATGTAAGCCCTACAGGTCCGTATTACAAAATGGACATACTGCCCGTGGGAAATGTAGACACTGATGTAGCGCCATAAATACGCTAGTCAGCTTCTGATGTATGAGACCGTACTAGAGGTCGCCCCACAACATACATTTTTCAAAAGGTGATAAATATTATTTTTTGACTGGCTTAAATAAAATTACCACATTTCCCAATATGAAAAATACTCAACAATATATTTTGTTCCCATTTAATACGAATAAAACAACCAAAAAAACCGCGACTGGTGCAATTAATTACAGGCAAATATTCCTCATAGTAGATTTAATTGGAACTTGCTAACCGAACAGTTATTATTCTATCGGTGATTGTACCAAAATATATTTTAATTAATTTATATTTGAAATTTAGTAAACACTGTTGGTGTCCTCTGGTTGGCTCCAGGTTCATATACGAGCATATACATATATACATTGATCTCTGCGCTCCGGACGCCGGTAGCACAACGAAAATAGGTTGCCATGACAATACCGGATGTAGGTATTAACATCCCGGAGATGTAACGTCGACACAAAAGCTCACGTAATTATTCTAGATGTGGAAGTCTGCGCGCCCTGTCTTCTAAGATTCTATATACTTGTACTATTGTCTTTAAATAAGATTACCTACAATTGTGTACAAATGCGCGCGCATTTGTGTATATGTGTGCTCAATATACATTAAATACTAATATAAAGTTACGATAACAATCTTCTAATTAAGTATCAAATATAATAGCGCAACCTTGTAACTGATTTTATTTTTATGGCTGTAATTTTAATTTTACTCTAAATTTCGATGTTTTTATAAAAATGTGAGATCGAATAAAATTTATTCGAAATCTAAATACATTTGTTAATATATAATAATATAAGTATAGATATACAGATTGTATATAGATGTATGTATAATATATATATATAAATAAAATAATAAATAATATTTATTGCGGCAATTGACACATTAGAGCAACACCCCGCATGATCCAGTGTTCAGGAGGTTTAATTGTACTAAGCAACATACCAATAACAAAATTGGTTGAGTGTCCAGTTGTAGACAAAACACCTCTACGTTCTGTTGTTTTGTACATAGGAGTCAGGTACGTGCGCCTAGGTTTGATTAAATCGCGTTTTATTGGTTTCATCCAAATCTAAAAAATATACGATATTAATTTCAATTCAATACGAACATATAAGCTTACAAATGGCATTGTATCATATAAAATTTTGGGTAAGGACTCGTCTAAAACCATCGCATTTTTATTCCAACGTGCCCCTTCCAGAAACAATCCATACACGTACACACCATCATCAGGTGCTTTATCGAATGATGACTCTGACAGTACCTTTAAGAAAACAAGTTACCACATTTTAATTTTAATTAAAAATCGACTTACTTGGTATTCAAATGCAAGTAAATCTATAGGTATTGTGAATTTTCTTGCGTAATTTTGTTGGGCACCAGTCAAAAACGCTTGAGTAAAGAAAAAACCTGATAACCAATACGTATTTGGAGACCCTTCATCATACCATTTCTACAACAAATACGATTCATCATTATACTCTACTTCGCTATACTGCTCAATTAAAGTGGGGAGAAATTTGTAATAAAAATAATAAATTATTTTAACTAAAATATAATAAGCATTTTGCATACTTGTAAAAATGCAAGTCTGGTCAAAAAATCATTGACATAACTTCCTAATGGTTTCAATGATGGGTATGATTTGCTCATCCACTTCCCAGGGATTTTCCCGGTTAACATACTCGTAAACACTTGTTCCAGATCCTGGTTCATAACAATTAAGCCTTTAATGGCTTTTTTAATATCTTGTAAACTCTTTCGAATGCATTGCAATAAAGTATTGAAGCGACCCATTTCTTGAATCAGTACTGTGTTCATACTTTGATTGTACAAAGTTGGGTACTTCAGTAGCGTAGCCTCGCGATCGAAATCTTTAGGTAATTTTAATAAAATATCGGCGGTCACATCTAACACTAGCTCATCTGACGATTTTTCACCACCCCCCACTGAAGATGCATCCTTAAGAAATAAAAATAAAACCATCAATATTCCTCATCAATCAGATTTTCTACTCAAAACTAATTTTCACATATACTACATTATAAACTTACTCTTTTAAGTTCCTTTTAGCATTAACATAAAAAGTTTATTTAATAAAAACACGTTGATTTTAAAAACGCAAATTACTTACAAATAATTGGAACAAATCCTGATAGCATCATTTAAAAAAATACATTAATACATTATTAAAACACAATTATTATATTACTTACGCGACGATCCTAATTGGAAGCAATTAAAAAATTGTATTACTATATAATAAAAAAAAACCCTTTCCTAAGAAATTTAGTAACAGAAACGTTAGTGTTCAACACGATGTATATATTTCTGTGAGGAAATATGTTGAACATTAATTAGTTTAAGTTACCTGTGTTTGTAAAGTACTGTAAAACATTAATTCCGTTTCTTGTTGATCTTTCATAATATCAGCATTTTCATTCATCCCAAAGACTTCAGGGTGAGTGATTAAGGGTAAAGATTTTGTGTAGTTTATATAACTCTCATAATCATCCTCGGAAGGGCAAAAATATGTTCCTGTAGTGCAAATAATCCAAAGAAGTATATTAATATATTTTAATAATAATTTGAATTATACCTGTAGGATCAAAATCGTATTTTTCATCCAGAACTAACGCGGGACAATAAAATTTCGATAATATTGTTATCAAAGTCCTTCGATCCCAATCATCAGTTACTCTCCCTCCATAATTACATTCGCCGGTCAAATATCGAATTGCATCGTATTGTACATCCTAATTTATTTAAAATGATTCAATTATTTCGTGAAATAAAAACAATTTTTTACCACCAAAAAAAAATAACTTATAATAATTAATTGGTAAGAATTATAAGTTAGATATTTTTGCAGAGCACTAATGTCTCCTTACAGCGTATTCGTTTAAAAACATGTGTAACTGTCTCACACTAATTCTCAAATCAGTTTCGTTAAATTCATAAGGAATATTCCATCCCAACGGGCCAAATTTCCGTCGTTCCTGAATAACAGCGTGGAAGAAACACAAACCATACAATAATTTCTTGAAGGTAAGACCCTGTTTACAACTTTCAAACCACTCAATACTGCAGATCGGATCACTCAAATACGATCGAACAATATTCGCTTTCAAACCTTTCGGTGGTTCATTCGTCATTTTAACACCGTTTTGCAGCACTAACACTGGAAAGTGATCGGCTGGATACGATGTTAACCAGAGACGGAAGTCTGGATGGGTTGAATCTACAGTGAAACTTTCACAAACCTAAAAATATTTCTAATTTAAATTGAGGGTTTTAAAAATTCTTCACGGAATAACCTTTTCTAAAGTAGGCATCCAGCTTTTAGCTAAGTGGCAATTCTGTAAGACAACCCAAGTACCGCATTTGGTACCCTCTTCGATTAATCTAACAGCAATTGGTCCTTGACCTTGGCCTAACGATAAAGAGAATAATCTCGATGCACCAAAACCTTGGTCATCTGCAAATTTTAATAATAACGCTGTTGGATCAGCTCCAGGTGTTAAGATAAATATGAGAGGGATGCAGCAGTGAGAATCAGCAAATGATGATTGTAGATCAAAAGGTGGTGGTTCAATATATTGTTTTCCTAAAATTTCTGGAAATACAATATAAATTAGCTTCAGTCATTGAGAGTATTCGTTTTGTACCTGTAACAAATATCTGTACTGCAGGAACAACTTTGTCTGGTCTAATGCAGCGAAGAACTAATAACTTTTGAAATGTAGTCAATTTGGTATTCCATGGATGTGGCACTGGAATAGCATGTGGTTCTATGGAATCAAAATATGTTTTCCATGCCGCAACATTATTTATAACATGACTTCTAAGTCCACTGTATAAAATATTATTTATTTATCAAATGCTAGTTTCGAATTTCGGTTATCTTACGAGTAACTATGAAAGTCATCCAATCGGCATAACTCATCCCAACATTTTATTGGCAGCCATTCTGTGGGATTTTTAAATGGGTTATCTAATCCTACACCGCCAGTTAGCAAAAATAGCCATTCTGCTAAATCGATTAAGTTCTTGCTTTTCATAAGATTAATCGCTAATATAAGGGAGAATAACAACTTGTCCTGCAATACAAACTGTTGAGATCATATATGAAGTACCATTTGAAATTTACCTTTTCAAACAAGCTTCTACAAATATTCACATATAATGAGTAAGTGAAATATTTTTGTAAATCTGCTAAACGCTCATCTACATCCTCAACCCGTTCCGTGTTTTCAATAGCAGCTTTGAACAAGTTCATAAACCACACTAGGGAGTATTGGTACATGGGGTCTATGTTTGCAAGATCAGCTACAATAATAAGAATTTAATTTTGATGGTCCTTGTTTAAGATTCAAAAATATACCGATTGTAAAGAATAAAATTGTTGAATGCACAGCTATTGGAGTGTATGCTAATCTAGCTTTATCTATTAACTGTTCTGTGACTTCTGATATTTCCTGTTTTGAAGCAATTTCATTTGCTAAGACTTTCGACGAGCTTAGAATCTGCACTGCAGTTTCATCTTCTAAAATGTTTCCTTCTGAAGTACTAAGTACTTCCAGGATTTTGTCTTCAATTTCTTTCAACATTCTATATACAAATTTGTTAATATAATTATAGAGATGTTTAGAAAATTAATCAAAATATATTATCTTATTGTAGGACTTAAGAGCGGACTTTATATATGTATTTGAAAATTATAAAAAGAATAAATGGTACCGTTTATTTTCGGCACCCCCAATAATAAGTTGATTTTTTTCTGCTTCTAAATCAGGACGTTCTTTTGAAACTGTAATGCCTAGCAACTGGTCTTGTAAACCAACACTGGTTATCATGAAATTTATCAGCGTTACTTTGACTGCTATTTCTGGCAAGTAATGCGGATTTCTGTACTTTGTAGTTATATAAAATCTAAGAGGAAATACTTATAATACTTTAAAATCATATCATTTTGGTATATAGTACCGAAAATCTTTATTATATTCAACGACGGAGTCTCCTAATTTCAAACACCAAGCTCCACTTTGTTTGAACACTTGCTGTGATAAAACTGGTTCTAGAACTGGATCAAGTTCTTCTCCAACGTTTTCCAAAAGCACCTATGATTTTAGAAGCACCACAATTGCAAGAATTTTATTACCAAGTAAATTAAAAACAGATACCAATAAAATATATCTAGACTTACGGGTTGGCCAAATTGAATAGCGTTTTCCAGAACACGAACATAATCGGCTTGATTCAATCGTATTGTAGCTAGATTTTTAGGCTTTTCCATATTTTTAATCCATTTATTCGATTGGCCTTGTGGATCAATCATCAAAGGCCATCTTCTTGCATTTCTTTAATGGGAATGTAATAATTTCATATTACGTTATTATGAGTATAATTTTCCTTACTTTAATATGATTCCATTATCAATTGAAAACGAATCCGATGGAAGACCATCGATAGTCCACTGTCTTATAACAACTGGTTCGCCCAGAATGGAAGTTAATTGAAAATCTTCCGAACACACAATGCCTAATTTAGTGACCGAGTGACCCCAATCAATGATCTGATTTTGTCGAAATTGTAAAGTAAACGGACCCAAATACGCAACTATTCCAGCACTAACCAACACATCTCCTACAAAATATTTTATTAGACTCTACCCATTCTAAGTCCGCTTAATATATACCGGTAAGTAAGCCATAAGTAATTCCTAAATTCTTTGCAGTAGTGAACCATCTAGTTTTCTCCCCACCTAAACCTCCAATGAGCTCTTCAGCTCTTTCTAATTTCTTTGTGCAAAGATCTGCTTCATCTGTTAGAGTTTGAAGACGAGCATTCTCATTCGCCAAGTGTTCCTCTAACTTAGCTACACGTTCCCTGGCGTCCCGCAGCTGGCCTCTTTTAACTTCTAAAGAAGCCATAGCTGCATTATATGTAGCCTCTGCTATTCCAAGCGCCAATTTCTTAGGAGCTACCACCTTAGCAACTTTATCATACTTGGAGAGCGCAATTGCCCATTTGCATAGACCTTCAGCGGCGGTTGAAGCCACCTTGATTTTATCAGGATCGAAATTTTCATCACACAAGATTTTCTCATGGAGTTTTTTCATGACTGCTACAGGTATATTGTCTTTATCGAATAAGATTAGCGACTCAAGGAACTTCATGTCTCCTAATATTTTTTTAGAAGGTCCCCAATAATCGTCATAAGTACCTATACCACTGGCGTTTGGTACTTTATCAGGTTTTACTTCCTTAAAGTAAAATTATGATAAATATTGTAATTAGTGTAGCGAAAGTTACTTACTTTTAAAATACAAACAGCTTCCATGACTAAGCGTACACCTTTCGGTGGACTCTTCATGGATTTAACTATAGTTATATCGTTTGGAGTCAAAGTATTTAAGGCTGTAATAGCCATGTTTAACATAGGCATTGCTTCAGCTAAATTTGCATCACATTCGTCTTTTATTAGTTGAGCAGCGCGTGCCTGCTCATTCGCAAGTTCTTCATCAACCATTACAATCTTCTCGACTTCAGCGGCCTCCCCCTGTTCTTTCTCAACTTCAGCAACAGTTACCGCCACTTTATTTGCAGCCTCAACTAGCTTGGGTTGCAGTGCTTCTAAAGCACCTTGCATAATGCTAACTTCAGCAGCTGCAGCATCTAATTTTTGAAGACCTACTTCGTACCTTGTCTTCATCAGTATTATTTCACTAAAAATATATAATTCAGATTGGGTTACAGCTACAAAAATGGGGAATTATTACGTTCGTTTCTTATCTAGAAGTAATTTAAAAGTGTTGATCATTTCTAAATATGATGTAGGGGTCACATATGTTTGGCGTTTCAAACGTATGAAGAATTCCGTGGAGAGATTTAGCGTTGATGTGTGGAAATATTGACACATTGCTATTGCCACTTTACGTTCATGGTCTGTTAATTCTACGTCACCTAAAAATCTAGTTGATACAGCTATCAAAGCATCTTCAGGCCATGTCTAAAATTAATATAATTCTCATAGTATAGAATAAAGTTTTTTTGATAATTTGTAATCGTTACTTGGAACCAGTCAATGGTACAACAATTTACAATAGCTGGGAATTTTCTAATACGATTCCTAAACCCATCTCCAATTGGACTCATACAAAGTACCACGTGTAATTGTTCCCTGACAATTTGCACAAATAAATTAAATAATGCAACCGGGCTGCCATCAGTTTGCATAGATTTGTCTCGCTGGCGATCAATCACTCTCATTTTCTCACATAACTCCATTCTCTCTTCAATGGTGAATAGATTTGGTATTTCGCCAGAATTAAGCAAGTTGCTCAAATCTTCTAAAAACGATTCTTCTTTGATCTGTTAAAAGAAGGGGACGAGTGTCTAAATAAACTCACAATACATTACAACCGAAAATGAAATTTAATTATTTAATAATTTTAACGGAAGATTTTTCTTACTTGAGTATCAGTAAACATAAACGCACAATGCAGTTCAGAGCCTGAAGCTTTTCTGAAGATATTCTTCACATCTTCGTGCCATTCATACGGACCATAAGTTCTAGTGATTTCCACTTGGAATAAATCGTATTCAGATATATGGGCAGCTAAACGTGTTAAAGATTGCCGTCCCGAGCCACCTACTCCGACTAACAAAGCATGACTTCGCGGTTGTTTAATAATTCGGCAGATACGAGATAGATGCTCAATTGCGAATCTAAGATTTCATTTATTAAATCTAACGTAATTTTTATTCTGGGTACCAAAATGTGGAAAATAAAGTTTACCTAAATAATACCAAATTCATTGGTTTTTTGGTCATATTATTAAACTCAAGCAAATAGCCTTCAACTATTGCAGTCAAGTGATTAATATCTAGTACTTCTATATAATGGCGAGAGTCTGCTTTTAAGTTTGCGAAATCGCAATAAATCAATCTTCGCAATTCAAACTCTCCAATCTAAAATAATTTATGTGTAATGTATATAATTTAGTTTTCCAAAATAACTATGAAATATAAGTGGTGAACTTACTTCTTTACTACCCTTAGAAGCAAGTCGTTTAAATACATCATTTAAATCCACTTTCAAACATGATTTCATAACTTTATGCAACATTTCACAAGTCCAAGCTCTATCTGCATCGTCGACCAGACGATCATAGTATACTCTTAACACTTCGTGCACCCACAATCGTTTCATCGCAACTAAATCTTCCGTTGCTTCAGGCACAGATAACAAAACACCCTACAGAATTTAAACAAAATTTTTCAATTTTAAAATGCTTTCGTAAAAAGATATGGATCAAGTTTATAATTTCGCACCTGAATAACTCTGGAGAAATCTCTTAAATTAAACAAATAATGCGATTTCGCAGGCGTTGGTAATAAATTTGCTCTAGTCTCTTTATAAACGTCTAAAGTAGCAGAGACTATTTCTTCAATGCAAGGATCAAACTCTTTTGAGAATCCCCTGCAAACAATTCACTCAATACTCATTACTCAACAAATTGGTGATTTAATACCGAATATCTAGATGCCACAGCATGATCTTGCTAAATATTGTCACCAAAACTTCATCAGTGAATTCGTCGATACACAAATGGTTAAAATGTCGTGCGAATCTAGGTGTTACTGTATTAGGTCCCGGTGGACCCATTGCACAAATAAACTACAATTTATTTCCATATAAAATTTGGCGCATTATTTTATCAAATAAGTACCTGAATATCAATTAGTTTAATTGGTATGACTTCTTTTCTATCGTACCAAATTTCATGGTCGAACCATTGTCGCAATAATTCTATTGGTGGCTGTGCACCATATGTCTCTTTCAAAGGCATGCTTACATCATCAACAAATATTACACATTTTTTACCAACTGGAGGACCATATACACCTAAGGGTACACAAAATGTAGATAACAATATTGTCTATATTATTTATAATATGTAAATATATAGGAAATAATATATTTGTATATGAATTGATTTGAAATTAAAAACCTTTTCGGCGTTTATCCAATTTGGACATGATGATATCCTGTGTTTGATTCGCACTAGTTTGTGCGGAAAAGTTAACGAATAATGGCGTATAGATTTTTTTGTCATTCCGTTTGAGGAGAAAGTCCTAAAATGTTATTTATTAACAACCTATTAAATATGTGAGTTGTGAATTTATATACAATAACATAAACTGATTTTCCAGTTCCTGTTGGCCCGACGAACATTAACGCTTTTTGATGTGTAACCAACAGTTTCATAATTGCCATATTTCGAATCGTCTCGACAGTTATAACAATGATTTGATTGACGGGAATATCGCGAGGAATCGGTGGCGCTGTTATCAATTCATCAGTCCATAACTTCCATTTCCCTTTACCCTAAATCAAAAATGGCATAGTGTATATTGAGCAATTAAAAAAATTTGGTAATAGTACTTCTTTTAAATATCTATAATCAAAAACTGAACCACCAACAGGAATAGTAAAAATATATGGTTTCGCTGGTGGAACAATATCAAAATCGAACTCGTAAACATCATACAATTCTTCTGGGAATGTTTTTTCTAATAAACCTCGAAATAGTATACTAAATCTATCCCGACTAGGACCGTCTAAAGTTGCCCCTAACGACCAGATACATGCGAAGAAAAAGCTACCCTAAACACAGCTAAATTAGTAATTAGTTTTATTTAAATGGGATACAAGAAATACTTCTAATTGCGCTCGGATATCTAAATCAGATATGTTTTCCATGAATTTGTCGTCGTAAAAATCATCCAAAAATGAATCGAATAAATTCATCATTGATTTTATCATATTTGCATCAGATGTTGGGCATATATTCTAAAAAAAATTAATTCATAATTATAGTTATTGGAGAGATTTAAAATGAAATATAATTGTCGGAATTCTCTAATGATTTAGATGCGTACTCGGACATGGCCTTTATCCATGAACCAAATTAGTGGTACGGCAAAACGTAAGAACATTCCTTTCAACGCGTTCTTTTGGAAATCATTTAGAGATTTTGGTAAAGTGTTTAACCAGGATATCAACAATGGTTCCCAACCCAAACTAGCAGGTTCCATATAAATCATACCACAACGAGATACCTGCATGTAGGACATGGTTTAAAATATTAACTTTTAATTTTTTTTGAAGATATTCACTGTCGCTGGTGATGCTGCTTCTAAGTCCATAGGCTCAAACACTAAATTGGTGGTTGGGGCTAGTTGGATAATTTCTCCAGACATTAGACATAATTTTTTATTATCATCTAAGACAGTGTTCATGTTTTCTATCCAAATTGCATCTACTGGTCCATCAAACACTAACCATTTCCTATAATTATTAATTTAAATTATTTTTCATTTGATAAAAATAACACGAAATTATTTAATACAAATATGACTTTTAGTACCTATCAGTAGTGGTAGATACTGCAAACTGTCGGTAACTAACAGCTAATATACCATCGGACCATTCATGGGATACAGGATCAAAATTACCATAAAGTTGACCCATAGTTATAGATTTAGGATTAATCACAGTATAAATAGCACGATGTTCATCCATTGTACCCTATAATATTTATATTAAAATAATCCATAATATATTAATAAAAAAAATTAAATATAAATACCCTTTCTTCAACAACGCCTAAAGCTTCTCCTAAAACTCTATAACAAGTCGTTTTGCCAGAAAACGGCATACCAACAATCATAAGTCCATGCCGGACTATAATCATTTCAAACAATTGTTGAACTTTCTCCAAGAAGTAATCTGTGCATTGAACATTTTGTACAGTGCAAGTATGTTTACAAGCGTTATTCAAAGCATCGTAATCCGGGACTGGTAACACAGTACCAGGAAACAAATCAGATGTGATACCCTAAAAAATCAATGATTTATATTTATCAAAATTTCCAATTACGAAAACTAAACCTGGAATAGTGGAACATCTTGGTTTAAGAATTTCGGTAAATTAACATCTTTAATTGACCGTAACACTAATATATCTTCAAGTTGATTTGGATACCGCAATTTTAAAGCTCCTGCAGCTTTTAATACAGATTTTACAGCTCTCATTCCTTAATAAAATTTACCAATAATTAGAAAGTATGTGATTAAAATGAAATTAAATTGGGTACCATAATCATAATGGTGCTGAGAAGACAATTGTTCGGAGCATAAGCGGTAAGTAGCGACTATTTTAACAGCTAGTGGTTTAGCGTTCAGGAATCCATAAGAATATAATTCAATCTCGGAAATAAGAGCATAATCAGGTACCATCATAGCCACAGAGCGGAACAACGCCTTTTGAAACAAAAAACTGTAAATTCCTTATTCGTTCATTATTAAGATTAAGATTACTTTTAAGTTATCAGGTAATTCAGAACGTCCAGCATAACCTGGATTCATAGTAATGAAAACAGCGCATGATGGATCTAGTTTTATTTCAGTGCCCTCGAAAATCATTGTTTTATTTCCTGAATTAATTCCTCTCTGGATAGTTAGAATTTGTTGGGCTACTACTGATAATACCTCCAAGTCGATTCGGTTAAATTCATCGAAGCATGACCAAGCTCCACAAGAAGCCAAGCCCTAAAAGTTGTTTATTTGAGTTGAAGCACGAATTTTTATTTTTACGAATAGACCTTAAAGAATTTGCCTAATGCAATATAATCCAATCCATCTGAGCAATTAAATACTACGCATTGTTTAGCGACAGCTTTCGCTAAATCTTTTGTTGTTTCTGTTTTACCGGTTCCAGCAGGGCCTTCCGGAGCACCACCTTTTACAGAATATTATATCAGTGTAATATTTATAAAAAAAAATGTAAATCTATGCTAATTCAAGATTGTTTAAAATTAAATAAATATTTGGAAATTAGGATGAAATACCTAAGTGCAAATGTAATGCACCGAATAATGTACGGTAACAACGGTCAGTTAGTGGAGTCACTACTAATCTTGTAGTGTTTCCAAGATATTCATACCCATACATTAGAGTAGAGTTGATCATTTGTGTTTTTAGTTCATTTGCCTTAAAATTTGATACATTTTAAATATATTAATGCAGATTTGATTATTATATAAAATATAATAAATTGAAATACCTCCCAATAATACCGTAGCTGACACAACCATTGGAAATCATTAATTTTTCTAACATCATAGTCGATAAGTTCTGCAAGTGTATCTCGAGCATGTACATCTAACACAACCAGTGCTCCTAAAGAAAAGGTAGTGCATCAGTTATTTTATATCTCCTAAATTATTCACATTTCAAACCTAGCGTTACTCGATTTTGTAAATTCAATTTACCCCTAACCAAATCAACAACGTTAGAAATTTGTGAGTTACACTTCTCTAAATATTGCTGCAAAGAGTCACCTCCTTCCAATATTGCTGCATGGATTTCTATAGTCCAATACATCATAGCTATACTTTGTACCTAATAAAGTTGATAACAAATAATTTTGGGTTTCTTAAAGTTATATATATTAGATTTCTGAAGTAAATTACACATTGTCCAGGCCATTCCAGGACCCATTGATGTCTCTCGCGTACAACATACGCATTAACAGCCCCCGCAATCATCTTATGAACACTCTTTTTCATATCGAATTCTAACTCGAGAAGCCATTTCTCCACTTGACCTCTGGCAGCTGCAGTCGAAATTACTACAATTAAAGGAACATCTTCGCCTTCACTAGACATCATATTGGTAACGTCTAGTTCCTCAGTGAACCGTAATTTAGCGATTCCTTCGAAGCATTTCTTCAAATGAGGTTGAACTCTTATAGATTCAAGAAATGTTTAGTTATTTTATTCACCAGTTACGTATATAATATACCTAGTTGGGTCTTTTGTTTCTGATAATATCTCCAATAACTCATCATTGGATAAGAAGAAGAATCTTGGGAAATATAGTCGTTTCTTCTCTAAATAATTATTTAAACCTTTCTGTATCAACTCTAATAGCGCATTGCATTTCTTCAATCGTTCCAACATTTTCTCGATTTCGATAACTTGTAATACTTTCGTATCTGATGCTACTGTTTTCATCACATCTTTCCAGATCTATAATTTAGGAATGTGGAATACAAATTGGTAACAATAAATCTGTAAACAGCAGTACTTTATCAACGGCACTAAAGCGTCTGCCTTCTTCTGGCATTTGTTGCTGGATATCTGGAGAGGAGAAAATTGGTTCTAAATACATCCAGGTTGACTGGACTCTTAACCATTCATCCAATATTTCTTGGAGGAGCTGCAACTTTGCTTCCCATTCTCTAATTTGTATAGATGTTTATCATATTTTAAACTAGTTTCTATGTGTGTGTGTTTGGTAGAAAAATAAAAACTTACAGCATTTCGACTTCGAATGGTTTAATATATGGAGAATTTTTCATTGTTTGTGTTTTGACAATGTGATCATCCAGTAATACTTGAATTTCATCAACAGCTGATAAAATATAAGTTCCAGTATCCCTGTTCAAATAACATCGAAAGAAAATGAGGTAATATATACATATAAAATTTCTTATTTTACCTATAGGGCAAAGCAATAAATTCTTGGTCAACCCATTCGGCTTTCATTTTAATGAGAGCTTTCTCCAAGTTGTTTTCTTTAGTAGCAGCTTCAGAGATAGTTTCAAATTTGGGTATATATTCTTCCAAAGCATATTCAATAATTTTCTCAAGAGTAAGGTCGGGTTCCACTTTAATAGGAAATCCAACAATCTCAGAAATTTTTTCCCAATGCCTGTCCTTCATTCCTGGATTGCCCAGTGTTTGAATTATAGGCATATGCTCCTTAAATTCCTCAATTTTCGTACGCACCTTTTCGTAAATTATTGTAAAATATTATTTAAGTACAAGTGTTAAGGGACAAATCTTACCGCATTCGCTAAGTCTCTTGTAGCTGGTTTATCAGCAAACTGTTTTTCTAATTTGTAAATATTTCTGTAAAATGTACTGATGTCTGTTTCAATATCTTCTGGATCAAATGATCCAATCATGGAATGCATCCATAGATCGTTCTTTTCTATAAATTCACACGAGTTATCATACAGTTTTTTGTACGGCATTAGCTTATCATGAATTTGTTTTCTGAGCGGGTATTGAGTCTCCTCAAAACCAAATGACTCTTCTTCTGCGTTGAATTCTTCAATGCGCTCCATTGCATGAATTAATCTACAACCAATATATATTGTTTATTTAAACGTACATATATATTTAAAATATGTAAATATTACCGATTATCTAAAGATGTAGCTTTTTTGTGGTATTTCTCTAAGTCTTCTATTTCACCGTTATCCTCGAGCTCATCAACTTTTTTTTTATAGAACTCCAGATCTTCATGAAACTTTTTAATCTTAGTATTAAGTAGTTCTTGAAATTCAAGCATTTTGACCTCAACTAAACTTCTGTGATCCTCTAAAATTTTTTCCATTCGTAGGTACCTTACAAAATTAATAAAATATATTTATTATTTATATATGTATTCTAAAAATGGATTCAAGTACCATTGAAATGTGTGATTATTCTGTTTTACTTCAACAGCTGTAAAATCAATATGATCTACTAAAAACAATATGTAGCACATAACTTCCGTTTCAAGACGTTCCTCCATTTCATACAATGTTTTAGTTTCGATTTGATTTGCATACGCAATTAAATCCATTAGCTCTTGCGTGACTTTTGGAACTGTTAGAAGCTTATCAGTTATATTTTGATATTCTTCTCCAAGTCTAAAATCACCCAATTTATAATAGTTTGTATTTTATTGTTAGTGCACTTACATTCTACAATAATTTTGATAATCTTGAACACAACCCCTTAATAATTGATACAAAAAATCTTTGGCTGAATCCACTAACACATCTATCAACTGCGCCCTTTGCATATCATACATTCCAATCGTAACAGTATGCTCTAACACTAAAGGGATTTCAATTGAAATTTCTTTATATTTAAGAATTTCATCAGTGAATTCCTCTAATGTGTGTTCTTGTTCTAGGAACGCGTTAATTTGCTCTGCTACCTATAGAACCCGGTAATATTACTAGTTAATTATGAAATATAAGCTTAAAAAATACTTCGCCATTTATTAAATTTAGATATTTATCAAAATCGTGCATGCGCAGTTCTGGACCAATGCGGTGGTCCTCGAAGAGTAAGCGCGCGCCATTCTTGTACTCTTCTACAATGTATGCAGGTATCAATGGCTGTAAAACAATTATATTAAAGTGTTGTTAAGAATTGTATTTAGGAATGTTACATTAAGACAAAGTGGCTCTCCTTGGTAATCTAAATACAATTTGGTTTCCAGGCGTGGTATTGTACGTACGGCAGCGACCATAGTGTCGTAGACTTTTAATAAATTGTCACGGAACTTAACGAATTTTGGTTCAAACTCTAAAGTATCAATTCTATGAACGACACTGATTTCAAATCCTCTATTTGTGTACTAAAATATGTTTATTTATTGCAGTTGTTTAATAAATCTAAGCTAATGTAGTGATTCATATATACATTTATATTAATAAATATTTGATTTTATTCAAATGGAGTTTTATTGATCTAAATTAAATATGATTTAATATGTATATATAAATCATTTTTTTACATAAATATACCCCAATATCATGTAAAAAGTACGTATATTCATAAAGGGATTTTAAGCATAATGTCTGCAAATGGTAAGACATGATACAAGCAACACAGTTATAAAATCGTTTAGTTTTGTTAGGTAACGCTGGGTTGGGTAGCTTCCCCTTTTTGTTGCCTTGTAAAAAAATATTTTGGACTTCAGTGAAATATGTTGTTAAGAGTACATTTTGCGCTGCGGTTATTTGTTTATTGATAATATAATCGAAATCGCCTAATGACCAAGCGCGCTCTTTAAAATACGCTACGTTTACAAGTCGTAATTTCCTAAGGAAAATTCCAGGAATTAATAGTCTAGTTTGTATGATTGAGGAACTCATACCTAAATTCCCTATACCAAAGATCTAAGAGGCCTGCAATGCAAGGGTTTATACAATGCAAGATTTTTGCTAATTTATGCTTGTTTGCCTTATTTGACAAATGCCATGTATCGTTGCCGATTTGTATTTCGCGTCGTTCAGGCGAGTCGAATTCGGCGACGAGTGACGCCACTTGGGATGGATCACGCAACACAAAATCGACTATGCCTTTTTTAACATTAATCATAAACTCTTCTTTCATATCATCTATACACTTATTCAAGATCTCCTTCCATTCTTTTAGTTTAGCAGGTACCAAAGCTAGGACCTGGAATTCCACTTTTAAGGATTACGTTCATACTCTTAATTTAAATTATTATTTTTATATATTATAATTTAAACTGTACTTTGTGTAAGACATTTTTATCTAAAGGTGATACGTGAACAGTATCAATCCCTTGATGGATATAATAATAATAGCGAAGCATTTCGCGTTCTTTAGTTGATGGAACTTCGTCATCTAAATCCATATCGTCATCTTTACTGACGATTAATTCCACTAATCGTTTTCGAAATTCTTCTCGTTCTTTCCGCAGGCCAGAGTATGTTTTCATGCGAGCTTCTTGCTCTAATACGAAATTAAATATAGCAGGATCTTTGAAGGATACAATTTATAAAAATACCGAGTTCTGCTGGAGTTTTTCGTTGAGATTTTTTCTTAACATTCTTAAGTAATTCAGGTGGTAGATTATATAGGGCTGGGTTTCTTAAATTAATAGTTTTCGGCAATCCTATGGGACGGGCTTGCACGTTTAGGTCACCCTGGTTTTCGAGTTTTATTCGTTTCTCCTCGATGCGTTTGATGAGCAAATCTTTTTGTCGTTCGCGTTTTGACATGGTTTATAAAATCTATAAACTTCTATAATTGAAAATAAATGCGTATGAGTTAACACGCTCGAAATATTTATTAGTAAAAAAAACTAGCGATGTTTCAAATGTGCGCGCTTACTGTACCGCACTCAATACTTAGATGATACATTTCGAACGTGCCCTATTTGCGTGAACTTGTGCACGTTGTGTGTGTGCTGTCAGAACGCCGTATATTTTCAAAATTACAATGGTAATAAAACAATACCTTATAAATCTTGTAGTCGAAACAAATCACGATATTATTTTCTTTTTAAATCGCACATTTTTTAAATATTATTAAATACTTGCACGCAAAACAAACCTGTCATTCAATTAACTTTATTTATTTGCCTTAGCAACTAGGGGTGCAGATTTATAGATCAAATATACAACTTTTTATAAACCCTTATAATCAATATTTTACTATTTATTAATATTTGCAATATGTAAACAATCTTTTAACCTAAATTTAACTAGATTAAGTACTAATTTACAATAAACTCTCGTTTATCCGAATTCTTCATTAACTATTTACATAAAAAATAATTGAACTTCTAATCCACAAAATATTATTTCAAAATAACGAAATCTCGCTTATTCGAACCCATTCGCTTATCCGACTTTTATAAATCTGATATAGAAACTATGTTTATTTTAAATATTAATAAAATACTCGATTATTCGACCTATTATCCATACTACGGCTATCTAACAAAATCTATATTAATAATTAAAATTCTCGACTATCCGACCTTTTAGTCTCGTTATCGGATTATCTAAAAACATATATATATATATATATATATATATATATATATATATAT
The DNA here is from genome assembly GCA_944039245.1 of Nebria salina. NCBI lineage: Eukaryota > Metazoa > Arthropoda > Insecta > Coleoptera > Carabidae > Nebria > Nebria salina. Next base: position 1,465,641 of record OX063281.1, read on the forward strand.
ATATATATATATATATATATATATATATATATATATATATTTCTTAATTTTTATCGTACGTTGCTTCGGATAAACTGGACCTGTATTCTAATTCTTTTATTTTATTCTATATTCTTAATGTTTACAGATTTTCTCATCGTGCTTAGGTCGGTTTTTACACACAGGGAAAACATGTTGGGCTGCAGAAAAATCTTTGCTAGCGTCTCTTCGTAAAAAAACCGGCTATACATTTTCAAATTGCAAAAAAGCTTTAGATTTGCACAATAACGACATAGCACAAGTATATTAATTCATGTTATGTTCGTCGTAATTTAAGACCTTTAGAACATTTAATTCCAGGCTGAGAAATGGCTGAAGGACCAAGCCCAGGCGATGGGTTGGTCAAAAGCGACCAAACTAGAAGGTCGCCAAACGTCTCAAGGATTGGTCGCAATCATGGTTGACCAAAACCATGGGGCTATGGTTGAGCTAAATTGTGAAACTGATTTTGTCGCACGTAACTTAAAATTTCAGGAAATGGTCGAAACTGCAGCCAAAGCCTGTTTGCAGTACACCGTAAAACAACCACAACAATGCCCTATTATGAAGGTAATTTAATCAATTAAGATCCTAAACATCCTAAAAACAAATTTAAATTTCTTATAAGATTGGTCTTGACCAAGAACAATTGAAATCCTTACAACACGACAATAAATCATTGGGAGACCAAGTGGCCTTAATGATAGGCACCGTAGGCGAAAACGCCTCACTAAGACGCGCTATTTGTTTCAAAGGCGAAACTGGTATTCAAATCACCGGTTACGCTCACCCTACAAACTCCCCCTCAAGCACCCTATTAGGTAAATTTGGAGCCTTACTCGCATATAAAGCCCAAGGCCCGCGCTCTGAAACCACAGAATTGGTAGCCCGACAACTCTGTCAACACATAGTCGGTATGAGCCCCCTAAAAATTGGTTCTAAGGAAACAGATACCCCGGCGGAAAATTCAGACGATGAGAAGTGTCTGATTTTTCAGGATTTTGTGCTGGATGAGTCGCTGAAGGTTGATGATGTCTTAAAGGAGCATGGTATCGAAGTTGTTGATTTTAGACGGTTTGAATGCGGGGAACAAGATGTTATTGGTAAACCTGTAAATCATATTGAAACATGTCAATAAATTGTAAAATTGTAGAAAAATGTTTATTTTAAATTGTATATTGTTTAGTTTCCAAATAAAAAATTATTACAATTAAATATTTTAGTTAATTTTATTTCGCACTTATTTTCAGAAAAATAGGTAAAAAAATAATAAATAACGTGAAAGGTAAGAGTAAACAACCCAGTAGATAATTACAATTTATACTTACGTAATTTCAATCCATTTTGAAAGATATGTACAGGTAATGTACTCCCCTGTGAAATATAAAATATATATTCATAAACATTTAGAATTACAATTAACTGTTAAATATTTATATAAAATATCTTTTAAGAATATGGCTCAATATATATATTTTTTTAAATTACAACTTTAATAATGTTTATATATAAATTAAATTGTAAAGAAAATATTAAGTTTTATTTATAAATTGTACATTTAAGTAATCTTCTTGCCTAATTTGTGGGTAATTGTTAATTTTGACATAGCGTGAGATAAGACATGAGTAGTTTTACCTTTAGATTTTTTAATACCCTTTACTGAATCCTGTCAAAGAATAAACTTTAGTAAATAATAAATTTCGAAATGAATGTTAATAGACTTTTCTCGGGCCCAGTTTATTTCTGTTTTTCCACAGCCACATTCGACAGTCCTTTTTCCAAACCGGCGCGATATCACTAGCTGAATGTCGTTTGCCTTGGTGAATCAAAGTTTCTTCAAAAACAAGATACGGATCACTAGCATCGTGCTGCTTTGTCCAAATATGAAACACTGTCTGAGATTCATTAACAGCACCTTCTTCCTCAAACAGATCAGCGCTTCGTTTCGTTTGGATATGTCTTGGCTGGAATAACGACAAATATTATCGGGCGCCCCGCACACAACAGTCAAACATTCACATTTGACGCGCCGTTCGTATACGAATGAGATTCCTTCAATTTGAAATTTTGATTTGTAATCGATAAATTTAGCGTTGACACTGATTTCCGAATGGAATTTGTCGAAATGCTGTTCAATGATGCATTATAATCCATTTTCGATTGGTATGAATTTACTGTGAAGTTTATTCAAATAGGTAAAAATAGTTCAAAAATTTGAGAATATCTCGTCCCATAGTTCCCATTAACAAAATTTAAACGTCATATGTCTATAAATAAATAAATGAAGGTTAAACTGCATAAATAAAACAATAAATTATTGTAAAACGCTTTTATACACAAATAATTGTATATATATAAAACAAGAATAGCACACTTTTGCAATAAGTTTAATAAAAAGTTATTACATCTACTATATATTTCAATGTACCTACATACATAATAAAAATCATATGTCAATTAATTTTGTTATTAATGTTTTTCATATTTGAACAAGTCCACGAAAATAGTTTTGCCTAAAATGAGAATTAATACACATATGAATTTGTTTGGTGATAATACTGCATCCAATATTCCTTGATAGTCCATTTATAAAAAACATTAATATAAGTGTTTTCACTGAAAACATAGAAAATGGAATCGTTATTTTTTTTTAGTTCTTTGCAAAAAATAACCCTTCACCAAAACGATACTAAAATCTATCAAAAGAAAAAAATAACAATTCCATTTTTATCTCCGATTCATAGGAAATGACGGTTCTATAGAATTAAAACTATAAAATTCGAAATGAACCAACTAAAAACGGATGTTTATTTAATTAAAAAAAAGAAAAAAAAATGAACATTTTTTTTGACGTGTATATGGCAAGTATGATTAGTTTTAGAAATATACAAAATATTAGTTGGTTCGTTTTGTAAATATGGCAATATAGTTTATATGTACAGTACAAGTTGTCAATTTTTTTTTTGTTAAACAATGAAAGCATAAAAACTAATAATTATTAACAGTTCGTAAACTATATATATGTATAAAGTCACACAATTTTTTTATAACAAGACACTATATATAATATAATAATTTAAAGATGCACAAAAACCTGTACAATCACTTGTAATTTTATCATTTTTTGTTATTACTTTTTTTTTTAAATTTCATGGAAATTTCACTCGAACGCCTGCTATGAAAAAATAATTAAGATGAACGCAATAAATAGAAAGAAATGATTTGCGAAAGCATTTCTTAAGCTACAAGTACGGAAAATCACTGTAATGATATATATATAATTAGCATATATATATAATTATATGATACGTTTGTATTATAAATTTTCTTTGCAGAGTCGATCCCTCCACCTTATACTGAAAAAAACATATGGATTAGATGATAATGTGTCTATGTTACTTTTATGGTATACTATAATAAGCCATGCATTATACGAATGATTATACTTATGATTATATAGACAACACCCACATTCTTATTAAAATGATTACAGTATTATATAAACATACACTACTAACTGGATAAATAACACTAATATATGACGTCAAAGATATATTTTTAAATTTATCCAAAAAATAACACAAATCTATATATTTTTAATTAAATACATTAAAAAACATAGTCGACATTTTTCTATGCTGTTTAAAATATTTATGGATATTAATTTGTGCCCCAAAAATAATTAGTTGTAAAAGAAATATTAGCACATTATAAGAAAAATAAAGACGCCAAGTGCCACATTTATACGACTAAAAATACGAGTACACAACTTCTACTGAGAAAAGAAGCATTATTTGCAGTCCTTGCCAAGTTAATATATTCGAAAAATCACAAAAACTACAACATAAACATCTACATTTTGTTTAATTTACTGTTTGTCTACGAGGTGAAAGTACCTTGGTCAAAACAGCTAGGGTTGATGTAACTAATCAGATCATTATCTGACATGTTTGTCAAAGCCGGGAGTATCATATTTTCCTCGCTCTTCTTCAATTCGGTACCCTGTGTTTGTGTAGTGGTTGTGACCGTTTGTTTAACTAATTCAGACTTATTACTCTCCTGTTGACCAGGTGCTTTGGCAGTCACTTCTAAGTCCATGCTTACAGGCAAGAATTCATTTGGCGCCTTCTCACTGATCAGTGAATTGCCACTGAATTGCGACTGGCTCAATTTGAGTAAATCAGACATGGTTTGCGGCTGAAGTAACGTCTGTGCAGATGCAACAAAAGTTTCTTGACTCGGCGGGCTATTTGCTACTAACAACGTGTTTATCAAATTTTGCTCCTTCTGCTGCTCAACTGTGCTTTGCAGCAAATGATTATCCATACCCGTGATTTCGCTTATCTTTTTTTGAGTCTCAAACAAATCGACAGCAGCATTCAATACAATACTTTCTACGGATGGTGCTTGCATCAAAGTTCCTGAATTTCTCAATTCAGTATCTGTATTCGTAGACAAAACCGCGGATTGGCATATTGTATTCAAGCTCCCTTGTAATAAAGAGTCTTGAGTTTGACACATATTAGGGCTAACTTGAGGATTGAGAATTACCTCAGGGGATAACGCGTTCGGGATTATTTCATTTTGAGTAATTGCTGATTGTAATTGTGTTTGGTTGTTTAACATTACATCAGACTGTATTAGAATTTCTGGAGGTTGAATCAAGGGAGATCTACGTAAAATATCCGTAGTAGACGGGATTGTCGGAGATTTCTGGCCCATATGTAATTCTTGTTGCGGGCTGTTTATCGGACTCATATGCGACTCAACTGTAGAATTAACTAGCGCATCTAACTTCGTGGTAGCTTGTTCATTTTGTAAAATATTCGCATTAATAGCTGCTTGCAAGTTTTGTTGCGATATTAATAAATTAGGGTCAGGTTTCAATGTGGCTTCAAAAGGATTTGAAATTAAATTTTGGGTATGAGATTCATTCAAATTCGGAATTATATCTGTGGCCGGGTTTCGTAACATAACTTGATCAGTAAATAATTTTTGATCAGTTGTTTCGGGAATTAGATTCAAATTGGGGCGAGGGTTGGAAAATGTGCTCAAAATTGGAGACCCGTCTAATAGACTACTAGTTTTTAGCGCCATCATCAATTGATTGCTAGAGTTTTTAATGCTATTACTCATTGTATTACAGACAATTGTTTTGTTGACGTTATTTTCTAGAGTTGTTAAATAGTTCTCAACGCTCTGCCCTGTCTGGGTGGGCAATGGCAAGTTAGTGGGTTCAGTAACGACGAAACGACGTAACGTCGCTAGTGACGGTGGTTGAGTGTTCGCTAAATCGTTTAACATTGTCATGGGCACCATTGGAGTTTTCATTCGTAGGTCAACTCCTTTCAAATCGGTTTGCGACAACGTTTGAGTTTCTAAACGGGGCTGTACTAAAGTGTGATTCACTAATAAAGTCGGATTGAATATTCTCGGTTGTGCTTCCATACTTTCATCGTTATGAATCGACGTGTTTGATTTATCACAATGGAACGAATGAATACTCTGATTACTGTTTTCATTTATAGCATCAATATGACTTTTAATAATTTCTTGGCGACGCATCAATTCAAAACCATGGTTGCTATTTTCATTCATGGCCTCAATATGACTTTTCATTAACTCTTGTCGCCGTAATAAATTCTCAGTAATTATCAAACGATCATCCGCATTTTCTAAACCGGCACGTCTTAACAAATTACTGTTGTTATTTATGGTTTTAATTAATTCTTGTTGACGCAATAAATCTGAACTACTTTCATTGATAAGCAAACGATCATCGCCAGTATCCCGTGTCAATTCTTGACCACGCAAAATATTATCATCAATTATCAGACGATCGTCACCATCTAAGTCAATCCGTCTTAGTAAGTTTTGATTAGTGCTTTCAATATCAATTGAATTTTCATTCATTACTCGAAACCGGTGTCGCATATCCAAACTGTTATCATGATCAATCGCAGATCCTTGACTGTTCTCGTCGATGAGCTCAGTTTTTAGGGAACGCATTGGAGGTGAGTTTGAGTCACTAGTCAGAGTGGTTGAGGGACGACGCTGTGCCAAAGGGACTAGACTAGTCGGAGGCGGCATCATGCCGATGTCCAACTCTTGTTTCGGTGTCCCTGTTTGCCAAAGCATCTTAGACAGAAATGGATCGCCGGAAGTGGCTTCTATACCAACTGTAATATATAGAAACGTACGTTAGTCGGATGAGGGGGCTTCAGTTGCGTAACTATTTGAGGCGGCAGCCACAAACCACTGGAAGAAAAGGGAGGACGGTGCCTCTCAAGCTAATCAATCAAACATCAACAATTTGTAGAAATAGTTTACACTTATGGCATACAACAATATCTTAACCCTCTCATACACTATTTATATAATTAGTTTAAGTTATCTAAAAAAATTTCTTACAGGCAAGAGCACTTCAACTCTTAGACACACAAATGTCCAATGTTAACAGTTATATTTAAAAAATATATCCAAAATAGTGCTTCATGTAAATTATATGTAATTAAAAATCTCAAAATCAAAATTGAGTTGATTTTATTTTTGTAATAATATTTAAAGTATGAAAGAGTTGAAGACTGCCTCAAATAACGTAAAAAATATGTACATTTAAATTTGATAGCTTGAGAAGTATAACTCACAATGTTCAGGCCTCATTCAATAATTATCAATGGCATACTCATACATTCGTCAATCACATCACGACATACCAAACTAAATTGAATGTCTACGATTTTATGTTGTCAACAATAAATCAAATGGGACTTAAGGAACTATGATTAAATCATAAAAAATGACGAAGTGTTTAGTACAAAATACAGGCAAAAGATTCTCGGATTCATTTCAGATTTATAGAATATCCACTACGTAAATTTAACTACTCAAGTACTAAGTGTGAGGAAAACTATCTATAAAAACACGGCACATAAATAAATCTTGTTCCAAATTAATATGAAATAAATTATTTATATTTTTAATTTTGTGACTTATTTTAAAAAAATATATAAAAGCATATTCGCCTTATTTCAAATTACGAAATAAATTTCGAGCTATTCATAGAATAAATTTAAGTATATCGATAAGGGGATGTGTACTGCAAGCGGAATAAATTCCGAAATAAATATTCCGTAAATATAAAACGACCCGTTACGGATAGTACAATACAAAATACACAAGAAACCTCTCTATAATATCTGTTAGAAAAAGGCCACCACCAAATGGTTTCTAAATCTTACTGCTAAAATTAATAAAATTTATTTCGAATGATATTTAATATAATCTAATATGTCTGGAATTTTGATGATTAGTTATGATAAAAAAAAAAATCATTTAACATGAGTTTTGGCAATGTAGCTTGGGTCGTTCAACTTATAAAATTACAAATTACAAATAATTATCAATGATCTCATTTTAAATTTTAACTATTTAAAACAATAGATTTGAATATGTAGGTGTTTGTTTAGTCTAGTTTAAAAGTGTTTTCAAAATGAGTGATATTAGTATTTAGTGTTGTACGGCTAGGGTTGCAGTTAAATATTTAATAAAATTTAAGATTTATTATATAGTAGCTTTGCCAAAACAATTGCTAAATAAAAATATTAAATAATAAATAAAAGGAACAATAAATATAAATAAAATGTAGAGAGGAATCTTACAAATCAAATAAATGAAAAATTAGGATAATAAAATATTGGATTGTTTGGTAAATAATAGGAGCCTAATCGCAAGCATTATGGTAGTAAAAAACGCATTCGTAAAAATGCCGGAACAGAGTGAGTTCAAACAGGGTGTTAAACATTCGGCAACTGGTATCCCTGAAAAAGAAATTAAGCATTTTTTGGTAAGCCTGGGAACTGCGAACGGCTTACCGCTGCACAACACCTTGCGAGACAATAAAACACATTAGAGTATCAATAAATAAATAAAACAGCAATCAAAAGAAAATGAAAGACAAAATACTTGAATAAAAAAAGTATGAGTGGTGATCTGTTTTGTAATATGTTCAATTTGTCTATCAAAATTTAATTGAAAACGAAAGATGAATGAAATGAGTTTATTTAAATACAAATACGAACAACATGTTTTTGTGTATGATTTGTGTATTTATAACTAATATATTTACTCTATAGCATCCAGAAATTATTGCTTTTTTTGTATAATTCACATTTACCCCAAATTAATCGCAACTTTTTATTTTTATTGTAATTTTTTCACTTTTAGATTTTTCAAATCGTAGAATTTAAAATGTATTTAAGTTTAATTTAATCTAGCTATTTTAAAAAAACACATATAAATTGTCGATATATTTTTTTAATTAAAGTATTAGTAACAATTGTTTGTGGGTACTAATTGAGTAATATAACGAACATAAAAATAAAATAACAAATTCTAAATCACGGGTATAAAAGTTTAGGTAGAATCAACTTAAGAAGTCAAGTGAATTATAGTGTATTTAGTACTTTTGCGTGTATATATGTTTTATAGTGTATGTGTATTTTTTTTTTAAGTACCCGTGATGTAAGAACCTGAATGACGCGGGCTTCGTTGAGTCGCTATTACCCTCCGCACACGACGTGTAGTTGGCAGCACCGGCAACAACGACTGCGCAAACTGTGCCTGTACGCTGTTAGAGACAAAATGGACAGAAACAGAGGCATAGTAGAATAGTCACTTTGATTCAATATTTAAAAACTTTACACTATCTATTTTTATTGAATATTTTAACCCGTTAAATCAACGACACATTCAGCTAGTTCTGTTTTTGTTTATATTTTTTATATATAATAAATATCAAACAAATATATTGTCGTCTGTGTTTCACAAACGCTTTTTGCAAATTCGTAAATAACCATAGAATTGTATGAGACTAAATAACAATAAATCTATTTTTTTTTTAATAATATTAAACTTTATTTGAACTCATAAAAAACTTTAGTCCATTTACGTAATAAGTCATTTTGGTCAAATTTTATTTAAAATTCAAATAAAACCGATTCATCAAGACAAATTCACGAAAATTTCACCAAACACTCAGAAAAAGTAGAATTTTATATAATTAAAATTATAACAGAAAATCGCAATTATAAAAAATTAAAATTAAACTTTTTCTGACTGACTTCTTTTTAAATAAATAATAAAATGACAAATGTCACACTTTGCTCACGCATACCACTTTTGCACGCAATGTAAAAAAAAAAATCAATTGCTCATCGACATTTAGCGGATATTACAATATTCACTCCTTCACCAATCACCCATTTTAATAATCACTGATTCAAACTATCATCACCTCTATCACATTTAGCATGTACATTTGTCACGGTGTTAACGGTAAATTTCAGACGCAAAAAAGGACTAAAAAAAAAAGTATTATTTATATAAAAATTCGTTTTCAATATAAAAGTATTTAAAATCTTTTTTGCATCTCACACCAAGTGAAATAAAAATATATTACGAAAAATTAACAATAATAAAATTGAAAAAGGATAATATTTTTTTTTTATGAAATTACTAAAGATATTTTTTATTTCACTAGCTCAATCATACTGTTAGTTATTCATCCTCATGCTCTCAAAACTAAATAAGGTTGGCAATGTATCAAAGAACAAATTACTCAAAAATTAAAATTTATTATTTTTCAAAAAATTGGGAAAATTATTTGAAATGAATCCTCAGATGTTTTCTAATTACACGATTAAATTCAAATCTAAAACTGTATTTTTAAATTGATAATTAAATGCTTATATATAAAAACTCGTTCGTGATTGGTTTAACTAATAAACATACTTAAGTAAAAAAAAAAACTATATTGTTGATTTATTTGTTTTAAACAAGTTAATGATTGATTTCCGTATATTAATTATAATTGATTAATGAGACATCACACCATACACAAATCGTTATAAATAATAAATAAGTAAATAAATAAAATTATTTTGATGAGAAATAAATGTTTGATACTTTATCGATGCATCACCAAACTGAAATTGTTTCGAGACGATTTGAAGTAAACATAATGGATCTTACCAGTGTCGCCCGTTACCGTGGGGTGGGTGGTGGTTGCAACAACAACTGTGTTTACAACTGGAGTATATTGAAAGGCATGTGCTTCGCTGCGTTTACCACTGGACATGACTAGCAAACGCACTTGCACAGGATCTGCTATGTCCTGTGGCTTATAAGGCGGTACCACGCACACCAAATGCGTCTATATTCAAACACCAAAAATGTGTTAATATATTTATATAAATTCCAAAATTGTAAAATATTCTTTTAGAGTTTTTTAAAATTTTGTACCTGTTGTAGAAACTCCTTATCAGGAACTACGACTTCTTCCCACAGGATTTCTGAACGTTCTCCACTTGGTTCGTAGATGGCCTGTTGGAAAATGACTTTGGTGTCTTTTAGAAAATTCTTCCCTAGGATGAACAACTCTAAGCCTCCAGTAACGGAGCAAGTGCTCAAGGATTTCTTACAAATTTCAGGAACACCTGGTGGTTGTGCTAAAATACAAAATGAACGAAATAATTTATAAAATACACAATGCCGAAAATAAACAAACTTACTGCAAACTATAGGTTGGGAGCAAACTTGAAGCATTTCCGTACTTCCATCATCATGTGTAATAGAAGTCCGAAACACCATCCTACACTTCGTCGACTTCTTTTTACTACGCGGACTCAATTGCTCGGGAAACCGGTGTTCAACATCGACGTTTCGCTCTTTTAAAATACCAACACAATCACAAGTAGCAACCATTTCTTTAGTAGGCTCTAACTCGACTTCGATAACAATTGTCCCATCAATTTTCTTCTCTATACACGATGTGGAATTTTTTCCGCTGACTCTACAAGCTTGGTAAAACATATGTGGCGCAACTCTTCCTAAGTCAGTTCCAATAAAAATCTAGAACATGTTATGGGTTAGATATGAATATGTATGGGGGTTGTTTTGCGGGTGTTTACTTGTAGGGTGGTGGGTTTGTCGTAACCGATAAGTTTAACGATTGGAAAACCATTGCCGGTTCGGTCTTTCACCGCGCCGCGACTTCCCTCTGTTTGATATCGAGCTCTGTGTTGTTGTTCAGGTTGGCACATAATTTGTAAATATACTTTACCTAAAGTAAATATCATTTTAAACATTTCCCAATAACTATTCACGAATTAACTTACTATTTCTGGAAGTACTACTAAGTTGTGTTGTTAGCGTAACGGGACCAGTAACCGGGGCTCGTCTGCCTACCAGTGGTAAACATCGATTTATACTTTTATTAGAACTAACATTTTGTACAGTGTTTCTAGTCACATTTTGTATACCAGAACAAGGAATAGTGCGTATAATTCTAGAAAGCAAACAATTTACGTCAGTAAAATAACTACACTAATTCATTTTTATAACAGATTTTCAATTATTAGGGAACTTATGAGACTTACGAGTTATTTTCTTTGCAAGTCTTAAGTGATTCAGGAAAACAATAACCGTCATTTGTGTCGTCATTTTCAACTTTCAGGTCCAGTTTACGTCGTTTTATTTCAGGAGCTTCGTCAGTCCAGGCATTACGGTCACCATAGTGCGACCGCATGTCCATATGATGGTCAAATCTGAGGTGAACACTGTTTTTGTCAATAAAATAATTACAATCACTGAAGAAAAGAATAAACGAATAGTATAATCACTAAACCTTAAGTTGCTCACATCATCCATAAAATAATACAAAAAAAGCGTAAATAAATACAAAATGTCACATCTGTTTTAAAAGAATCGCATTCGTTTATCGATGTTTTAATAAATCATTTATTTAAATACCAATTATTGTCGTTGTTGACTTTACAATTAAAATGATTGATGTAGGAATTATCCCTCTACAATACTGTTTTCTTGGTCGTAATATAGCAGATTTTTCAATATTGTACGTAAAAATGATACTTTTGCGTCATTTATAGTGTTAATATTTGAATGTATACTCAAGTAAAATATGTTTTTTACTTCAGTTTTAAATTATATTTTGTAAGCTAAGATAAATAAATTTCAAAGTGATTTAGGAGAATACAGATCAACTGATATCAGTACCGTACAAATATTGCATAATATTAGATTACATTTCAGATTTCATCGCGAAAAAAAAAAAAAAAATTTAAACTATTAAAAGAATAAATTTTATTAAATATTATTATAAATTATGAAATTGTTGTCCAGAAAATATCAATTATGTTTACCCCAATCCACTATCATCGCTATTTTCGCAAGTAGTGTCCACGGGAACTCTGGACTGTCGTCCTTTGCCGGCACCAAGCCCAAAGGATCTGTGATGGTGTGTACCAGGTCGTTTACCGGCAAGCCGAAGGACCTTTCTGTGATGAATCCTTTGAGTCATGGTCGGTGTTGTCGCAATTGTCATCTTCATACTGCCGCCTGTACCTTGAAGTCAAAATATGACAATAATTTCAATGTCACAAGACGTGATGAATCATTATTTGAGTTGCATATATGTATTATTTTGTAGCATTGTCACGGAAAGACATTAACGCTGCAATGTTTTACGCTTTTCATCGAGTGCTATTTTCATTTTGTTATTGCAAGTGACAAAATGCACTTTAGAACGCCGTTAAAACACATTAAAATACTACAAATATCACTTATAGTTTGATATTGTCGTTAAAACTGATGCGTACTAGCTGGTACCATGTTATATTTATTGTGCGAGGCAAAGACCAATATTGATTTTACATGCAATATTTAAAGTTCTATATTGGAAAATAAAAATATTGTTGAATAGGCAAGCGCGGTTAATTGAATCCGTTTCAATACTTAAATATTTATACAATTAATACCATTTTCAATTACGTCTTTTTATAAAACTTAAAAGTAATTAAATGTTTTGTTGCCAGGTGTAAAAACAACACTTAGTTTTTTTAAGTTAGATTCTAATGTGTCCTATATGCATTTATTATAACATAAATTATTATGAAAAACCCATACTGTTTACGAAACAATTAATCGATATTTCATGTAACACTATATATTTTATTTACTTAGTAATATGAGTAAACGTCATACGACTTAATAAATACAGTTATATATCAAATTGAATAAAAAACATATAAACATTACGATTTGTATCACAATAATAAACAAATTCATAAAATTATTGTTACGTAGTAACCTTGCGTTCAATCAGAACAAGTCGAAATATTATCACGCATATATACGTCTATACTATAATTACTCGCAGAGTATCAGGACACAAATGTGATACTTGTGATAGTGTTTAAGTAACAACAATAAAAATACCATTTTACGCTCCGAGGTGTTGAAATTTAATATGCTTATTTCTCTAGAAGAATCAAATCGTTTTGCTGGCGAAAAAAAAAAATAGCAGATAACCCGACTTGGATCGTTTTAATCAAAACAAGTTGATTTCCAATTTCTACATTTTTTATAAGAGAAAGTCGAAAGGACATAAGTCCGGTTTGATATTTAAATCGAGTACCCATAAACAGGGATGTATTACAATATTTTTATTCCTTTTTACTCCTAAAAATCGTTTACATTTTACGTTATCTTTTAATTATGGAAAACAAGTATTGCAAATTGAGTCTTTTTATTTTATACGGCCCTGACATAAGTTTATTTAGTAAACATGATTTCATATGCCCTAATTTCAGATATCAATGTTCCATTTTTAATTAATTTCGACTATATATTATAGTCTTGCGACTGTTTGAAAAATCTAATTTTAATTTCGGTATTCTTACATTTCGTGCAAGCGTAGTAGCTATTATTAGTCTTAAATGTAAATTAAATTGTTGCCTAAATAGTAGCTTTTAAAGTACGATAAACATACTACTTATTTTTTATACAATAGTATTTAAAGTATGAAAAAATAATATATGTAATAGACCTAATTTTTAATGTAATTTTGAACTGTAATAAGGACTTTACCCTTATACGGCAACCAACTTCACGTTGCTGTTTTAAAAAAAGAATTACCCAATTTAGTGAGACATTTCATGAAATATCAAATCAGAGACATATTTGGCGGCATTTCATGAGATGTTTCATGAAGGCGTTTCATGAAAAATCAAAAATTCGCCCGTTTAACTTAACAAACATAAAAAATTATTTAAACAAAATTATCTCGAAATTTATGATTTATATAAATTTTCAAATAAACAATTGTGCAATATGGTATACTAAAAAAACTGCATACCTTCTTTCTAATATCACAGAATGTTAATTAACATAAAAATAATTTTGGTTTGATCACAAGATATCACAGTATCACAACACAAAAGCGCACCAAAAAAAAAAATGTTTCGTTTTTAAATAAAGCAATTTAAACAGTGTCTTTAAACAATTACCACGTTTTAACTTTGATTTAATTTTAACCGAACTTTGTACATCGCTATTTAATACGGAATTTGAATTTGTCGAAGCGACTCCGTTCTTCAGTTTGTCTCATGAAAGATTACGCACAGTAACTGAAAATTTGTACGAAACGAAGTTGAAAAACACTGCCAAGTTAGAGTGCAATGGGCATGCGCCTGTATGATCTCAGATTAATTATATTTGAACGAGTGGTTCTCAACAGGTGGTCTATCAAATTGATAACACTTAACAAGTGTATTACAGTGGCGTAGTACATTTTTAATGACACCAAACTTTAAAGGCATGCAACTCGATAACTATACAACCTATAGAGTTTTACTAATCGATATGAGAATCTTCGTGTTATCTTTTATGAGTTTTTAAATGTTGATAAAAATTATTTAAGTTCATATAAAAGAAAAAAAATGTTTAAAGAAGTGCTTTTAAAATTTTTATGAAAAAATCAACAATAAATATTAGGCTTAAATGATATTTTAATTTTGGGCATATTTTTAATTCAGATTGCCAAATTTGTTGACAAAATTAAAACGAACATAATTTGGCCTGTCTTGTTATTTATTTGCAGTCAAGGTCGCAGCTCGCGGTTGACTAATTCCGAAAGTAATACGAACTAATCTTCTCGTACTTAAAATTACTATACACTATTTCATATAGGTGAAGAATTTCAAGATGTTATTAAAGACAATTCCAAACTAAATATGATACATTGTGCACAATTGATAACATTTTTGCAGAAAGTGTCAATCAAAGATTTAGCGAAATTATTTGGCATATGCGTTTTGTTTAGAGCCGGTCAAGGAGTGCATGCTTATTTCGCGTGCGAATCTATTTTAAATTTAACACTCATCTTCAGTGCATTATAAGTGCAAATTTTATTTGCGACTCAAGGTTATTAAAACACTACATTTTAAAAATCGACATATTTTAAATCTGCCTCGCTTAACGTATCATAAAACATACGTTAAACGAATAAAACAAAACAACATAAGAATATACTGTTTTTATCACTCGATTACAAACATATGGAGAGTTTAGCCATAGGAAATTTGACGTAAACAAATTAATGACTTATAATTTCTAATTTGTCTTTGAAATATTCATGAAGGTATTTTAAATGTCTTCTGGTGGCAGAGTTGAAGCCAGTGGCGTAGAAGCATCGTCAGCGAGATGAGAATTGTTTTCCAAAACAAATCAATGTTATGAATACGAGTTTATTTCGAAATCACACACGTGCAAACTTATTTAAAAATATTCAAGTTTCAAAATCTTTGTAGCCCAAAAAAAAAAGATAAGTCAAGATAGTGATTTATTTTTCACACATATGTTTAAAATATAAATTTCTAATCATTGGATTTAATCCAATAATTGGTAAAATTTAGTTCAATGTTGATTATGGTAAATTTGTTAATTCGTGTTTTGATTAAAATAAATTACGAAATACATGAAAATTTTATTATTAAGGGTGGGAAATCAATTTTTGGGAAAGGTTTATTTTTTGACTAAGATTAAATTTGATAAAAAAAAATAATTTTATGTGGTTGTACACTTTGTTAAAAGAGGGTAGAAATTAAGTGTAGGTTTATTTTCTCTATGAATGAGTGTGAACAATTCGAAAAGTTAACCACGAAAAGTATTGTAGACTTAACGATAATATATAAAAATACATATGTTTACTATAAATGCAGACGATTCTTATCAGTGAAAGATAAATTTGAACATAGTCACAGATTACTATAGAAGAAAACAACATAAAATGGAACAAATTTGATATAATTTCTTTTATTAAATAATCCAACTTTTAATTTCTTTATTTGCTCTTGAAGTACTTTGCCCCCTGATTTTTAAAATCATTGTGATTCGAAATCGACAAAAACCGACAATTTTTAACATATATAAACATTTGAACCTATTACCAAGTTCAAATAAACACCATTTTGAATATTTCCAATAAAATTTCCATTTTATTATAATCTCAGCTATAGTTTATTTAACAACAATCAATCATTGTATTTAGATAATATAGCTACATAAGGCACTATATGCTAACTGTCACGTTTTTGAATTGTTACGGCATTAATAACAAGTCATTAAAATTACATTAAACAATCAGTCACACCAGCAGTCGTCAATAAAAGCATCCCTTACGAACACAATAGTTCCAAAATCTACGTTATTTTCAGACTCAATTATTTTTAGAAGATATTTAGTTCAAATTAAATATAACTACAAGCGAAGCATTCTCGAATTTCTAAAAATAAAAATAATATTTTTCATTTAGTTTACATGTCATAATATTTACACAAATCATATCAAAAACGAATTTTAAATGAAAACTAATCAAATTTGATACCACTGGTTTATAATTAGAGCTATCTATAATTTTACTTAAAATAATCTAGCAGTAATTGTATTTTAATTAATTTAGTTTATTTTGATTATAACAACACAAATAGGTATTACGAATTTTAATATATTTATGAGAACTGTATCAGGATACTAAACAAATGAGGTGCCAGAAACCTGTACCTACTTTATTACCTTAAGTACACACATTGGGTTTTTTTCCACATAATGAGAATTGTTTAAAAATGTATAAAAACACGAAAATTAGTGGTAAGGAGCGAAATAAACTATAATAAATTGTATGTTTTCTCTAGCGATATAAATTGAAATTTTCTCGCCGAGAAATGTCATGAAATGGTAAGTAAATTAATGTTGTCTCAGACAGAGTAAATAGCATAAGAAATTTTTAATAATGCTTCAATTATCTCAACGCACAGAAGCCAATGAACGATCTAAGTTGAATTCGATCGCAAACAACAATCACTAACGTACTTCATATATTTCTAAAGGAGGCACACTTTTAAAATTTGCATATTACCACTATTTTTTATTCAAATATTTTGATTTATTAGTCAGTAATGTCGAAATCATTTAGAAAAAATAAACCATTTTTTATATTTAAATTTGCATCATTTTTTTTTTTTAGAAATGTTATAATTGTTTTCTTTGAAATAGCTACGATATTTTTACAATACATTTACCTGAGTTGGATGAAAAATACCTGTATTTTGTAGGGTTTCATTTTTTGTTCGTGTATTCTCGCATTCTTTTATTTGCGAAGTTCTTTTAGAATTTTTTTACTCGCGAAATCACAATGATTTTTAAACGTCGTTATCACGTTTCTATGAAATATTCATATAATATTTAGAATTGTGTTCTCACTAATAATTTTAAATTAATTATATATTTATTACTAATACAATTATCAAAAAGTTTTTCCAGAAATACTAATTATGAAAATAACAGAAAAAAACACATTATTGTATAAACAGTTTATTTCTAATTAGTATAGAACAAATTTGAATTTATGTCAGAACAATTTGACTTAATAGTTTAATTTTTGAATCCACGTAGATCATTTTTAATTTTAAGCATAAACAAGTAAATAAAATTGTAAAAGTCCTTTTATGATGTGCAAAGTCCGAAATGGCTGTGTCACTCACATCTCACAGTAAATTGAGACCAATAAAAATACATTCATAGTTTAATAAAATAATGGCGTTGCTTGAACGAATCAAATTTAAATAATATTAATAAATCAACATCGAAATATATTGTGCAACCACTTAAAATGTGTTTGTACGACGACGAAGTATTTTTATTAAAATTTATATGTATTATAGTTTGATTTTGGATTAAAAATGAATTGCATTGAAATTTACACAGTTGGGGGAATAAAATTATTAGACTACCACTGAGCGCATAAACGAAAACATTAGATATTTGTCAAGAAATAGGAAGTTATGAAGAGGTTACTGACAATTGTCCGTTGAACTATGATCTATGTTACTAGTCACCCTCATTCATCATATCATAAATTCCATATTAACACAACTGATAATAGAATGCATTTTGATATGTGTTTACACACATTTCGCATGATCAACAAAAATTGTTTAATTTTCTACCAAAATGTCGATAAGTTATTTAGGCATTTAATAGAAATTAATTTTATGAAATACAGTTGAAGACAATGCATAAAAACAATTGGGGAAGGTCAGTGACAAATAATAGCAATGACCTAACGAACGAGAATCGCGATTTATATTTAAAATTATATTTGTGTTTCAAGGTTGCTGAAATTGCGACGTGAAAATACAAAATGCAATTTTGTTCAATTTAAAATGAGGAAACTGAGTAATGAAACTTTGTTTTGGATCCAAATTGGGAACGATGGTTCAAAACATGAGATTGAACTCTTATGTTATCAGTTAATAAGTATAATAAACTATTTTAATTAGCAATTATTTCAATAAATACAGAGTAGAATATTGTAAAAATTACAAGCACACAAAGTCTAACTAAATATACTAATTGCAGATAACGTATATACGAGTACAGCGAAAAAACATCTTTCTCTTCAGAATTTCTTTTCAACTAATATTTATAATTAACTTTCATGGTCATGTTCAGAATTTGCATTCTAGAATTTATATAGGTTTATTATAGATGCGAAAATAATATTTTAATAAAATTTGATTTGAAATATATGTTTATGATTGATCATAAATTAAATTTGTTTTAGAAGAATCTAGTTGTTTATACCTTTGTTATCAGGTACCCGACATTCAAATTCATTCAAATTTAAGATAAAATTTGGTGATGTCAAAAATAATTTTATCTCGTATCTTGACCTTCGCAAACACGTGATATTCGCAATAGATTAATAGTAGTTTACTTAAAAATACGTAAAGTTCTCACAAACTTGACCGAGAATCCTTGAAACACAATCACGCCAAATTCTAAATACGAAACGGCAATAATTGACAACTTATAAAATTTTAGATTTTCATTAAATAAACATATATGCGGTTTCGTCGTGAATAATCCAGAAAATTAAATAATAATCTGTTTATGCTCTTAATCCATATATAATTAGAATTATAATAAGAAAGGCAATAACAACATAAATATTGATGGAAAGTCATTGACATATAGATGGAAAATTCTGGATTCAGTTCACGTACAAAGACCAGAAAAAAAGCGAATAGTGATTGCAAGACAACTTGATGCATAGCGCTAGATTATACTATGTGCAGTTCCTATTTATTTCTGTTTTCACAACACTTCTAAGTGACTTATTTATTAGGAAATAAATCCTTATACCACACTAATTTAAGTATAAATTCTTATTTGTGTTTTCGAGCGATTAAAGTCTTTTTTCAAAATTTTTAATTGACTTTTTCTCAATATTGCAACAAACAGGCAACTCGGAATAGCTTGAATGTTTCGCACAAAATGGTTTAAGCTATTCCGAATTGTCTTTGATCTTAGATTGATATTGTCTACATTTAGACACTTCTAGAGTATTTATAAAAAATTGTATAATATAATCCGATAAGTTGAATAAATAATTGATAAAAAAATCGTTATAAGATTTACTCTCCGTGACCTGTCTGTTCTTTGTGACCTCTGAACCTGCAGTCAGTATTTGTACACATGTTAAACGTGGTATACTTATTCAAATGTTGACAAACAATTTCACTATATAAGTTTTTGTGTGCTCAGATATTTCCGGGTATTTTAATTAATTGCGATTTCGAAATACTATACGGCTAATCAGACATTTAAGTATCGTTTTTATCCTTCAAGTATCGGGAATATTTGTAGTTTTTAAACTTGATAAAAGTTATTGTTACGTATTTGAATCAGATTTATTTATATAATTGAAGTGACACTTTGTTTTCGTTACGAATCCAGGTCAGTTTCGAGTAAATAACATATTGCCTTATTCCAATTAATAAACCTTGTACAATTTACACAAATAAATTCGAACAAAACTCAAGATGTACAATTAACTAGATTCTAAACGATATACCACCTTAATTTGGCATTTAAAGTTTTTTAAATGAAATAAAAAACTTATAGAATTTCGTACGCGTAATTTTTGTTTGCTATAAACGTAAATATGCGTATGGGGCTCACAAATCAACTCTTTGCAGGCAATTACAATTATGTGTACAAGGTCTGAAGGCGCGTTATTTGGTTGATTGTCAGAAACACGGAAATGCATGTTATAAATGATTTATGAATACAAATATACGAGTCGGTTTCGACGTTTATATTCTAGCGTTTAAACACCGGTTGTAATATCTGCTTATGAAGCGATCGTAACGAGTAAACAAAATTGAAATTATTAATTAAAATGCGTTAATGGTAAACACATGCGACAGAAAAATACCTTTGACGTAAATCCTCTAATCGTTTAGACTATTTCACACATTCGTAAACGATTATTAATGTCCGATATTAACGTAATAATATATCGTAAACAAATCCTAAATATTTACTATATACTTCGCAATTTATTAATTAATACATTTTTTTTTTATTATGAATCAAACAAAAATAAATAAAATCTAATGACGACCTAACAGAGAGGAATTTGTACGTATCACATAATTATCTTAATCGTTAATATAGTTGTTAAAAAATGATGTATTTATTAGTATTTGGAGTACAAAATGGCGAATTGTATATTTAGGAGATGTGAATGCTTCGTTAAGAAACTTAATTACTATTTGCGAGCAAATTAAATATGTTGCAGTTTTCAATTTGGAAAATTTTTTTGTTTTTTTATGAATTTATTGAATTATATATGTATATATGTGAAATAAAAAAATATGTTTTATCAAATATATGATTAGTCTTAGTAAGTAGAGGTGTTTATTGTTTTACAAATTTGTAACAGTTGTGGAAAAAATAAAAAGTGCACTATAAAAAAAAATGTCTGATTTTCTATGCATCATTAAACATAATGTTTCATTTGAAAATACAGATGACTGTCGCCATCGTTGAAATGAGAAATTTAAATAATGAATTACGCGAAATAATTCGTAACTTATACAGGGGGGGGGGGGCATAATTTTAAAGGTCTGTCAATAATAGATTAAAAAAAAAATAGACCACTGACCTGTACAAGGTTGACCGAAATTATTATTAAACTATGGGACGCATAGAAAAATAATGTTGCAACGTGATACTAAACAAATTATTGAATAAAAACAATAAAAAAACGGAGAAAAGTCAACCTTGAGACGTAGAAAAAATGCATCTTTGAGTCTGGTGATGACGTCAATGCTAGAGTGAGATACCAAATGGCAAAATGCATTTTAGAATGAATTGGAAAATGTATTGTTTACGAAATTACAGTTCGCCTGGTTTTTATACAACTCGCAATTAGGTTTCTAGTAGCGGTCGCTCATTTTGTACTTTTAATTATGTTTAGTGCTTAAGTGTTCGGTGCGCTATTTATATTTCTTGCAGATAGACAATAATGGTTTTGTTTGATAAAAAATTGTGGTATACTTGTTTAGCACATAGATATGTTATCATTGTTGAATTAACGATTTTTTATCGGATATATATATATATATATATATATATATATATATATATATATATATATATATATAAAAATAAATCCCTTAAGTAGTGTCTCAGTTTCTGGTGGTATTTCTCTGCCAAATAGGAAACTCGTAAATAGCAATTGTAAAAATAACTAGTTTGGCGAAATATTTGAGTATTTCGAAATTCTATAAATTCCTTTAATATTACAGATAATTTAAGTCTCATGTACCTGTTATCGTTTATTATATATTATTAAATAAGTAGTAAGATTGCAATAACAATCACAATTTGAAATATTTACAAAACATTTTTTATACATTAGTATAGGTTTAAGTATTTTATGTAATTAATTTTGAATTAATACTTTCAATTAAATGAATCACGTGATATTATAGTGCATCATAACAAAAACATTATGTGATCTAAATACGTAATTGATAAACAAAAGGTTATATAACATTGGGAAAATATGTATATAATGTATCAACATATTGTGTTGCATTGTGCGGTGTAATAAGGCCAAGATAAGTGTATAAATGAGTTGGAAATTATTTACGAACCGGTTGACCCTTTGGAGACCTTCGTATTGGCAGCATTTTGTTTTGCATTCTTATCGAGCGCCGTATTTTGTTTCGTCGATTTCTTTAGTGGCATTGTCACTTTGTTCGCACTGATTCAGCGGTGGAAAATCGCGGTTATTCGCCAGTGTTTACCAACTAAACGGATACACGTTTTCACAAATATTATGATCCGCCATTACAGTACACTTTTCGTTTCGATGGATTCTCGCATGGGGCCCACCAGAGGGCCCGGCTCGTGGGCACCAAACCACACGGCAAACGTTTCAACTACACAATTGATCACCATTTCAAATCTAATTTCGCACGCAAAAACAATATTTATATTCGCCAATATTTTACGAAAATCGAAAAAAATTTAGGGCACTAAATTACTATTTAATATTCAAAACTAATTATATTTAATCATGTATATTTTAAAATAATAGTTATTAAATAACAAATTGTTCGATTTTTAAGAAACCAAAACGTATTATAGATACATAAATTATAATTTAATCATAAAATTGTTCTAGTTATTTTAGTGAATTATTCAAATGTAGATTTTCTAAAAAATGATTATTTTGTGTATTTTGCGGTTACCAATTAGGATTTATTGGTGTGAAGAGTGTTGGTGAAACAATAATTTTATTATTTTTTTTTAACTATATACAAAACGAAACGAAAATAGTACTCACACCTTACGACTAAAATATAAATAATTACAAATAAAAATGAAGATTCTACTATAGGTTTTGCCGTGTAAGCGCAATATTTATATATTATTGCGTTTATTTACAACATTTATGCAACAGTGAAAATGATTGATCGTACCAGATCTCGTACGGGTTCAGCCGTTGTACCAAACGTGAATACAACCGAGCTGCATGGCGATCGTAAAGTATATGTTCCAATTGGATAGTGTCCAGTTTTATTTAGAACCACTCCAACTTTATATAACTAGAAATAACAATATTTTCAAACCTGTAAGACACAAACAATAAGGACTTACTTTATTCCTCTGTATGAAAATCGGTCGATTGAATGATATATCAATAACACTAGAATAATTTACTCGAGACGTAAAATGCGTATACGTCAGTCGCGACCCATCCGCATCCAACAAATGCGCGTACAACAATTCAGTGTAACTATGAAAATTAGTTACGGGTGGATGATCACCAATTTCGCCAGATATCTGACTGGGAACTTGTATGCCGTAAATACAAATATTCTTATCCACCGTGAACGTAACGGAGCAATCCAGCACGCTTTGATTGAAAATATTCGTTTGTTGCATCAGCTCACGAATGCAGTACAATTTCTGCGTTTCGTTATTCTGGTTGAGGATCAACGATGTGCTGGGCACGATTTTGTTGTTGTTGCGTTGTACCTCCATGGCGGTCGGCATCATATCTTGGCGTGATGTGATTTTAATTTTTCGTCGACTTACTGTTGAGTTCGAGAAACTATCGGGCATTGGCATATCGATGGATGGTGATGAGATATTCATTAGTATTGCGAATTTCTCGGATTGACTCAGCAAATTCGACGACGCCGGACCTTCAGCGAATTGCTGTGGCGTTAACGTTAAGAAGCGAATTTTCATGATTGCGTCGCGGAGTGTAGGGTGAAGTGGATTGATTTCTGATGATGGCGATGCTAAAACGTATACTATTAGTAATTTTTTGTAGCCCAACAATTGATTTTTGAGTTAAATTTCTAAAACAGCAATTTTGCATGAATGAATTTGAAAATAAATTTTTTAGCAAGTAGGCTGTTTTTTACAAAGCGTGCACACCAGTCTATAAAGGGCATAAAGAATCAAAATCACTTTAGAATAAGCTAAATGCAATAATGGTATAAAGAAACACAGAGTATCAAAGATTATAATAAAAAAATAGCATATTAATGCCATCTTACCCTATGCCGTGGTGGCATAGTCTTCTTTGGGCACAATTTACTACGTGGCTAATATAAGCGTAACAATAAAATATAACTATAAAATAGTTACATTCGTTTTCCAACTTACAGATAAAAACAATTAAGACCATTGCATCTATTTACTTAGATATTTTAAAGTACTCTATTAGGTAGAAACTACTATACACATCACTACTAAAAATTCTTTAACTCAACGAGTTTGTATTTTTAATTTATGGTAAAGTTGATATTTATAAAATTCAACATTATAAATAAATTATAAGCAATTTTTTATAATAGATTTTCAACTATTTGCCTTATGAAATATGGCTTAAGAAAAAGATCAATTCTAGAAAATATGTTTAAAAAAAGAAAAGTTTATAGATTAACATTAGGTAAATTTGGAAAACGAATGTTCCCTGTCATATGTACGACGTATGTAAGTGCGTTCTATGCTCTAGTTAATAAAATTATGCACAATTACCTATACCGTCTAGTCTAGGTACTTTCACACCTGTGCTGTGATTCTGACGACTTGCATATTTCGTTAACGCATTGAACAAATCCAATTCCGTATCAATATTCAACAATTCCTGATCGAACACCGTCATTATCGTGCTCAATTCAACATCATCGAAGCTGCTTTCAGTCAACACCTCTTTGGTTTGCGTGCAAATAATCTAACCACGGAAAACACCAATATACATAAAACCGCGCCCAACAATCCCCAACTCAAATCCATGTTACTAAATGTACTAGGCCACATAGTCCACATTTAAGAACATGCTTGATTTATTAAAATATAAAAAACAATGAATGTGTGTATGTTTTTATTTAATACAAGTTTTTAAGTTAATAAATGGAATGCATGCTATGAAATACACAATATGGCCAATTGTGTATTTAATAACATATCTCGCGTGTAGTGTCTAACCTGTAGACACTTCTCCATCAAAATCATTTCTTCGAACAATTTAGCAAACTCGTACGCACGACATGCGTTTTTTGGGTATAAATCCGACCAAATATACTCGGTACACTCTTGAACCAAATGCGGTAACATATATTTTTTCGCAGCGTAGCACAGCTCGCATGCTTGGTCGAATGAATTCAAATTTATTTTATCCGTGTAAATGTACCTGCAAAATTATTTATTAATTGTTTTTATAATTTATGTGAAAATAGAAATGTTTTTATTACTCTAAAAGTGCCTTAAAAGCATCGGGTTGAACATCTTTAATGCAAATCGGATCTTTCTCGGCCATACCCCCAAAGAACATTGCCTCGAATACGGGGCTACTCATTGCTAAAAACAATTTGTGCCCCTCGAGAACTTGTTGATGGGGGTCGGTGCCGACAATAAACCGACAATCGGACCATTGTCCCGTTTCTAACAAATACTGGCCTCTTTGTTTCACCTTCTTTCTCGTCGTTTGCCAATCGCAGGGAGCAGCCATCTGAAAGAAGATGGCAAATGCATTTCACAATGTGCTCTTACACTACACCTTTAAAGCCATCTACACCTACGGTTTAGTAATAAATATGATACACGATTTATATTTTGTTAGTTTCACATCAAAAAAAAACAAACTCTTAGTACTAAACGCACCAGAAACTGTTGTATTTCGCAATTATTTACGTTACGATGACAGCTAACTCACCATTATTAAAATTCATGCGCAGCAGGTATCACTGCGCAGAACCCAAACAGTTCTCATTGGCGTACTCATTTAAAATTACAACAAGTCCTATGGGTTCACATTAAAATACAAATCTAATTCTTGTTTTATTATTAGTCAAGCATTTAATTTTAAACTACGACTTAACTTGATAAACCAAGATAATCTTATATGGTTGTATATGCATTAAAAACAGGAGGACATTTAGTATTACTTTAGTATAGGTTTATTTTTTCTATAAATACGCGCGTTAAATATATTAATTAATAATAAAACCGGGGAGATATAATTAATTTTTTCTTACATTTAAGTACAAAAGGATTTTTAATATTTAAATAAAACATTTCAGGTACACGTATAATTTTATTTGAGTATATTTATATTTAAAATATGTTATAATATATAGACGATAAACCATTTTGATTATAGGCTATAATTATATATATATATATATATATATATATAAATTTTTTTTTCACAACAATAAATATAATTTCTCAGACACCTAGAGAATAAACGGACAGATATTAACCACCACAGTTATCTAAAGTAGTGATGATGATGTGAGATTCAGACTTGGAAATATATGTTTTTTTTTGTTCATTAAACAAGACATCAAGATATTGAGTGTTGATTATATAAATAAGATATGATTGATTTTTAAGCCATTGGCTCATATTTCGCTTTATTTATAAGGTGCGCAAGACAACACGCCATTGTCAAGCCACCAAGTGGGATTAATGTACTCGTAATCCCAGCGCTTAAAATAATACTTACGATTAAATTCGAATAATTCAGAATCTCGTCATAACAACCCTGAAAATAAATCATTTAATCATTGGAAATTAGTAATTAATAAATTTCATTAATCACGTTATCATAAATCGCGTCTTCGTTAGCCACATCACAATTCGTATTCTCCTCTTTACAACAAGATAATGGTACTGGGACTGGAGGGTGTAAATTACCCCAATCATTAGGGCCTTGGACACCGCAACAATAGAGCTATAATTATTAAAAATATATTATAGCGCTAGTTATTTGATTTGAGTTACTAACTGAAGATTGTAATAGATCATAAGTAGCAATTTTTTCTTTGGAGCCGTTTTGGTATTGCACCATGCTCTGATTTAATCCTTGGTAAAAACCTCTCATTACTTGGCCACGTTGCGAATATGTAGTTAGTGCTACACCTACTTCCAACATGACGAACACTGCTAAAAATGCTCCATACTGCGAAACCACAAACACTATTATATTACATGATTAAAACACCATATTAGTTTCATTCATCATATCTTATTACTAGTTCAAAAACGAAATGCTCAACAATATTTCTTGCATTTTATCAAACACAATTTTATTACCATATACAAAAGAGCAGGTTGCCCTTTGATGGTGCAGCAACATGCGAGTGAGCTGATGATAATAATCACTGCTCCAGTTGCAATTAGAACATATGGTGAAATTGATGGTATTACGGTAGTAAGCTCGAAATATTTTGTCAATTCGCATTGTATCCATATTCCACCAAAAAATATCATTACTCCTGTTACCTATAATATATTCGTTTCGTTAAGAAATCTCAATTAATGTATTTGCAATTATTTAAACAAACGCTCAAAATTAATCATAGCCATGCGTTTCATTTCAGACCAAGACTAAACTCAATAAATAAAAATAATCTTATGTAGTTGTACATGAATTAATAGAGGATAGACATCTAATTAGTACTTTAGTTTATTTATGAATATTTTCGGTATATTAAAAATCAACATATGTTATTGTATTTTTTTTATATTTATTATTAAATGTTATAATTTAGGGAGTAATGCATTTTTGCGTTTTAACTCAAGTTATATTTTCAACCTCTAAACTAATTAGATTTAAAATCTACTATATATTTATTTTATATTTATATGTATATATGTATTAGTAAATACGATCAATGCCAAAATATGTAGTAAACTCAACTGTTGCACGACAACAAAAATCTGTTATGTATAAATAAAGCTTTCAAAACCGCCTTATAGGTCTAAAGTAACTTACCCAAAGTAACATATTAAATGTTAAAAGCATCGACTTCATGCAAGCCGTAACGGCTAGCGATTGTAAAACTTTGACCATTTTGTCAAAATGGAAGGATTTTCAAAAAATATACTTAAAAAATATCCAAAACAATAATATAAATCACTATAGTATATGGATATGTAGGTTTTAATTGAGTGTGTACTGTGTTGGAGAGTATGTTCTGTGTTGTGAGGTAACGGAAAAAGGAATGGGCTCGGCAATGAGCGAGATGAGAGTACGATCAATGCACTAGGCGTCGTCGGATAATGCACGACGCTATACCCATGCGTCGCAGCGCTATTGCACTCGTCCATCAAGGCCTTGTTGAGTGTTTTTTTTTTTTAGAAGTAATACGCAATTAAAATCATTTTAATTCCAAATAGATTTGCGTTACATAAAAGTCCATTTCAAAAAAATTACGCTTTTTTATAAAGGGTAGCAAAAATGCGCAACACTCTTAGCATGAGTGAATTTTCGGTTTAGGATATTTAGGCGTAATATTTCACTTGTTTCGGAGGCACGTCAAAAATTATTAGTGAAATTTTACAGCATGTAATCAGAAAATTATTGTACGTATTTTCAAAATTCCAAATTATCTAAATTGAAAATGGAAGTGAAATTTAGTCACAGCTTACTGAGTCAGATCGACTCAAATGCGGCACTGGCGACACAAATTATTAAGTTGGAGGAAGATTTGAAAGAACATCGAGATGCTGAGTGGATGAAATGCGTTTATAAGAGAGCTGAACAGCAGAAAATTAAAAGGCGCCAAGAGCGATTGGCTGAATATGAGGCTGAGCAGCGAAATCGACATTATCTAGATAATCCATTGAGTATTGTTGGTCATAGTTCTCAACTAAATACATGGCGAGCTGTAAGTTTATTAGCATTATTCACGTTTTAGTGATTTAAGGACGATTTTGAGTAATAATATAATAAAAAAACAAATATTTAATATTCAAAGTTGGAGAAATCATAATTAAGAAATTATATTCTTACGTAATAGCTTAATAATCATTATAAGAATTTGCATCATTGTTAATGCAAATTCATCATTTTGTAATAAACAGAACGGTCTTAAAAGATTTTTCATATTATACGAAATTCTTGTCGCAAATTTATAAATATATTGTGAGAAAGTGGAATAGGATTTTCTGCCACCCGATTTTGATGGGAATAGGTATGGTAAATATTTCGCAAAACCATAAAATTACTCATTTCCGAGTGTCCCAAATCGCAATATAAACCAGAATATCCAAAACAATAAACGACAATGCAAAATCACTTGTCCGTGCTTCCGGAATAAAATGTGTTTCCTGACCGAAAAGTCGCCCTTTTTCCGCTCAAAAGTGTTTTCACTGCGTTAGATCATTTGTCAATCGATCGAGATTAAATGTGGTTGCGTAAATGGAGTCAGAGTACTGTGTGTTGGAACAGATTTGTGCAGCATTTGATGTTAATTGCTTAACTTACGTTTCCATGGGAAGATTTTGATTGTTTAATGTTGATATGAAGGAATCACGCAAGAATACAGTTGTAAGTTAATTCTTTGTTTTCACATGACACTATAATGGGGAGATACTTTTTTGGATTACTCCAAGAGGTTTTAAACACATAAAAATAGGATAATTATTGGTTCGTTTTTTTATAAATAAAAAATTATTAAATAAGAGAAATCAAATGTTTATTAATATTTTTATCAATTTAAATTCGATTAGTTTTTGTTCCAGCACAGATTCTTCCGGAATCGTTTAAAATCCCATTTAGTGAACCATGAAATTATGAAACGACTAAAAACATTGCATTTCTTGTGCGCAGAAAATACAGTTACGATAAAAACAGTATGTTTGACGGATTCAATCGTTAAAAATTATATATTCATACTTAATAAAGCAGTTATAATGTATTCATTGTAAACCATGTATTAGAGGTAGGGGAGTCATGGTAGTCGATTTTATGAGCGTTGATTTCCGCTTTCATGAAGATGTTCACAAACAATAACACACAAAGTTTATTATCGGATGATCTAGATCAGAAAATAATAACAGATCAGCCCGATAATCAACGTTTTAATTGTAGCTCATTAGCTGATATTACAGTTTACTAGTAATGCCGGATAGTCATTAAATTTCTTTTATCTTATTTCGCATTTCACGACAATTAACAATAGAAAATTAAAAACAAATAATAACTATTAGAACTTAATTAATTAAAGCGCGAATAAACCATGTTAAGAATTTGGATATTTTGAGCACCGTTTTTTCTATTTATATATAAATATTTGCGCAATTTTAACGAAAATCATAGTTATTATTCAATTTTATAATCCAGTGAAGCGTGTTTTTAACAAATTATAATCATTAACCATCAAGCTTTACAATTTATCTAATGAACATATAAAAATCACAAATGATGTTTATAAAAAAAAATACGTTAAGAATTCCCATACAAAAGCATTTTAATTTCAGTGTCATTATTATAAATGTTGTCGTTATTCAAGTATACAGAAATTAAAATTGCATTATTCATACGTTTCTTTGAACTTTCATCAATCATTATTTTTAAATCATACATTTATTTTATTAATATTTA
Source organism: Nebria salina (assembly GCA_944039245.1). Classification (NCBI taxonomy): domain Eukaryota; kingdom Metazoa; phylum Arthropoda; class Insecta; order Coleoptera; family Carabidae; genus Nebria; species Nebria salina. Next base: position 1,496,287 of record OX063281.1, read on the forward strand.
TTTTTTAATAACATTCAACAACGAGCGGTCTATATAATTTCGCCGTAAAACGTCAACGTAATCATTGTTGAACAAAATGTTTGCAATAAGATAAAAATTTCTAGCGACAATAAAAATTATGTTTATTAACTTTGTCTGTTGTCAGTTCCGGTGTTGCACTTGGTAACAACCGAAAAATACAGTTAGATTTAACACTTTTTAACCCACCAGTTTATTTTTAAAAGAAAATTTCGTATCAATTTTCTATTCTTGTCACCAGACTATTTCCGGTGTGCCCGAACAATTTCCGGTGTCCCTAAAAGGGTGCGACTCTCAATATCACCTCAGTGTTAAGCAACACAGGGTCTTTAGTGACCTGGTTCACTAGTTGACCTTGAGTTGCGTATTAAACAAATGTATTGATTTTAGAGTAAATTTAAGTCAAACAGTTTTTAATTAAATTTTACAAATGTGCATTTTTGAGTCATGACTTTTAATTTTATTTTTTGTGGTAGCGCTGTTTTGATAGGCATCCGTTCTAGACAATTAAACAAAAATAATTTCCGTTTATAAATCCGAGTAAAACTACTGATTATTGAAAGTTTTCGTTGTAGTTTTGTTGGGAAAAATTATTTTCATGAATATTCAAAGCATATAGACTTAGAAACTAAGGTCTTATTAACTAGGCACAAATAGCTTACTAAAAAGTACTGTAATTACACGCGGTAACGATGCTAATTATTGTGAATGCATAGAAGTGAAAACAATAAGTACTGTGTTATATATTTTTCTTTATTTACCATTTTCTATATTTAACGAGATGTATCTAGTACTCGGTTTTCACTCTAAGGATGTTGAAAAACCTTATAGATATTGCAAATTATTAGTTTCAATTACTTATATGCGTTAGGAATATATCTGTTTACATAAATAAAATATGGTGGTCCTTCGAACCGAAATGCTACATTTTGGTCCTTCTAGCCGGATTTTAGAGTTATTATGCCAATATTAATTAATTTTGTTCTTACGAGTTGGATTTTCGTGTTATAGATTTGTGGGAAAATATAACTGATATATTTTATGATAAACAGTAGATGTTTTAGAGATTCTTTGCGTGATTTATATAAATCTTAAGACGTCTCTGTTCGCGCATTGTAGGAAGTGGAAAGCTCAGGTAAGATACACCTTTGGTTGCTTTGGCTAAGCCATAAGCCGGCCGGTCAGTAACATCACAGATGTTGTATTGTAAAGGTGAAGGAACAAAGAAAAAAAAGTTGCATTGTTATATTTTTGCCTGTACGTCTAAGTAGACGGTTGAGAAAATCGTGAACATTTTCATAAAAATCGTTAACAGTGTAAAATGGCTTTTGAAGTTATCGATATTATCGATGCGGATTGTGTAAGTTACGCAAAATTTATTGCACCTACTTATAATTAATTTCGCAAATATATTTAGTATTTTTTATAAAATAAACCAAAATAATATTCATTAAATTTTCTTTAAATCCAAATTTAAGATTTAATTAATAATTCGTTTTGTATTGAAAGCAAAATTTATAAAAATATAATTTATTTAAAAAAAAAAAATTTTATAAATTGCATTCATTTATAAATTATATAATAACAATTTATCTCTGCAATTATCCTTTAGACATCTATAATTATATATTTAAACAAAGCTAGTTAAATTTAGAATTATACCTTTGGATCGTTTTTTATAATATTACCTAACATTATTATGACGTTGCAATTTAAAATAAATAAAAAACTGCAGCAAAAATTACAAAATAACGTTACTTGCAAAATTGTCGCTAAAAATAAAAACAAAAATCTGCGGTAAATTGAATTGATTTTTAATATGGAATAACTGTTACGCTAACTGGTCATGCATGGGATGAAAGAACCATCCGGTAACTGGAAAAAATTACTTGCAGTTATGGTTTTATTTTCATCTTATATTTACTGTTAATTTACAGATATATCCTAAGTATATTTGAATATACATTAAAGGTAAATTGCTTTCGAAAAATTATATTTCCGTAAATATTGCACTTATCATTGTATACAAGCTTTAAATAAACATAAGTGTGACTTTTATATTTTTAGTTTATGAATTATGTTATATTACTCATTTCACTGTAAATTATTATTCATAATATTTTATGTCTAGATAAGGTTCGACATAATTTTTTATTTTATTAACAAATGAGTAAACGGTTTTAATTTATAGGCTTGTTTACCATATAAATTGTGTTTATTTAATAAAAACTTTTTTATGTATTTTTGATTTAAAAATACATTTGTGATAACCAGTGAATAATGAGTTTGATTATTTTCAGGATGATACCCAAGATAGATCCGCACAACAACTGGCGACTGATCCAGCATTTCGGAAAGTCCAAAAAAATTTAACTGGTTTTATAATTTGGCGTATTGAAGTACATATTGTTTTATACCCCTAGTTAAACTATTTCTCAAAATTTCAACTAAATAATTAGAATTAATTAAAAATAAATATAAAATTATTTTGAGAACAGTGTAACTAGGGTTGAATTTATTAGATTGGGAAAATAAACTTATTACATTTAATAGAATTTAAGCGTGATTCCTGTGGCGAGAGAACAATATGGAATATTCTATGATAAAGATTCTTATATTATTTATGCTGCAACTGAATATGGACAATCTGCAGGACCTCAAACAGTCGTATGTTTAAATCAATAAGCTATTAAAGAACAGCTATTCATATATCAGATAGATAAAAATTCCTAATCTTTAATAGCTAAATTTGTATCTTAGACGCGATATTTGAGTTTAAAAAAAAGACTAGAACTTGTATGAGTTGTCGCTGATTGCGAAACTGTTTTTTAGGTACGGGAGCTTAAAGGCCGTGCAGAATACCATATACATTTTTGGTTGGGGCTGGACACAACCCCAGATAAAGCTGGAGTTGCAGCTTACAAAACAGTTGAACTGGACACCCAATTAGGCAGTGATGCTACACAACATCGCGAAGTCCAAGGCAGTGAAAGCCCAAGATTTAAATCATATTTCATGGAAGGAATAAGGTATATTTTTATTATAATACCATAAATTAATATATTTTATGGAATATACAAATTTAACACTGTTCCAAATCAGTAGGTATTTTTAGTAAAAAGTCTATTTAAAATAAATCTTTCAGGGTCCTTTCTGGAGGAACTGAATCAGGTTTTAAACACGTCACAGACGACTTTGAACCACGGTTGTATCGTATTAAAGGCAGACGCGCCCCAATAATAACACAATTACCGACTATTTCCTGGCAACATTTTAATAGTGGTGATGTATTTCTATTGCATACGAAAAACATTTTATTTATTTGGGTCGGCCGGGCTGCGAATCCAATGGAAAAACTACATGCGACTAAAGTAATTTGATTAGTTAGAAGCGTTCAATTGAAAATTAAAATCGATACTGTTTTAGGCCGCTATGCAATTGCGCACCGAACAAAATACACCAAATGTCGTATTTGTGGATGATGGATATGAAAAGACGCTTTTCGAAGAGGATAAGGAAGAGTTTGAAAGTTATTTACCATTAAACGCACGATTTGTTCGAGCTGCTGATGACGAAATGGATGATGATACCGCAGAGATGAAACATAGGACTAATATAAAATTGTATCAATGCTCTGATAATAGTGGGAAATATCGCGTAACTGAGATAAAAACAGGACCTTTGAAACAAAATGATTTAATGTCTGATGTAAGATTATTTTCAAATAATATTATAATATGTATTATAGTCGTTTATTTATTAGGATGTTTTCATTTTGGACCATAATATAAATGGGATTTGGGTATGGGTTGGAAAGAGAGCAAGTGATAAAGAACGAATTGAAGCAATGAGAAATGCAAGAGGGTTTGTTAAAAAAAAGAAATACCCAAGCAAAACAGCAGTGACTCGCGTTATTGATGGAGCTGAACCATTAGAATTTAAAATGTTATTCCAAAGTTGGCGTGAAAAAGATGAAACGATTAGAAAACCAGGTAATTAATACGTTTCCCGTTTCAACAATTCCTATTTCCCTTATTTTATCCATTGTTTCCAGAAATAAAATATATTGTTAAGCCAAACCCAGATTCAAGCAAATCTATACCCGCCGAGCAACCATCAAAAAAAAATGTTTTGAAAGATTCGCTGAAAGCAATTAAAAACACTTTCAATTGTTTCAGCGCTAAAAAATAAAATAGCCGTTGTAAAAGTGACGAAATTTGATGCCCTGACAATGCAAGATCGTCCAGCTTTAGCAGCTCGATCGCAATTAATTGATGATGGTTCAGGAACTCTGAGGATTTGGCGAATAAAAAAATTTGATACTATTGAGTTACCTAAAGAACGATATTGTGTTTTTTTCTCGGCGGATTGCTACGTGGTTTTGTATTGCTATAAAAGTGTCGGGGGCGCTAAATTCGCTGTCTATTATTGGTTGGTAAGTCATTGCAATTAAATCAAGAAAAACCATATATCGCTATTTTTACAATTAAAAAATATGCAACAAACATATTATTTAGGGTATAAACTCAAATCAAGAAGAACAAACTGTAGCAGTGCAAAAAGCGCTTGAAATAGATGGTTTGATTTGTGAATCTAGATCAATGCAAGTTCGAGTAATACAAGGTCACGAGCCCGTGCATTTTTTGCAATTATTCAAAGGGAAAATGCGAATTTTCAATGGAAAAGGAACCGAGTACGATGGTATGAATATTTTACTCAATTTAAATCGATGGATTCGTTTAATAATAAAACTTTATTTACATAGTAAGTGGTAAGAATATGAAGACACCCCACCAGTATTTATTACAAATACAAGGCTCAACGTCTTATAACACAAAAGCAAGTCAGGTTCAATTAAAAGCCTCCTCGCTTAACTCGAACTATTGCTACGTTTTACGCAAAGGAAACACTTATTATATCTGGTGTGGCAGTGCCTCTACAGGAGATAACAGGGAGATGGCCAAAGGTTTTGCAGGCACTGATTTTGTACTACTTTTAGAAGGTAATTTAATAAACACAATAAATATACATGCACAAACACACACATGTTAGTCTAAGCTACTCCTCATTAGTCGCCTTTTACGACAAGCAGAGGTGCTGCGGATCTATTCTCACTCCCCCAATCCGCAGGGGGAACTTAAATTCACCCTTCTTTTAATTCCTACAGGAAGCGAAGTGGCAGAATTCTGGAACTCATTAGGAGGCAAAGATGAATATTCTAATTTAATAACAATCACGGACACCGGCGATAAAATGCCTGCTCGATTATTCCACGGCAATTTTGGTTGTGGATATTATAAAGGTATTTTTTAAATTTATTCAAATTTAATAATTGTATAATTATATTTTTAAATAAAATTAGGTGAAGAAATATTGAATTTTGTCCAGAGCGACTTGGCTCCTGAAGAAGTGTTAATTTTAGACGCAAATGACACCATTTTCGTATGGTTAGGGGAATTATGTACGAAAGAAGATATAAAATTGAGTACTCAAGCAGCTAGCGAATACTTACGATCAGGTAATAATTAACCGTGAATCAAGAACAACATTTATTTATATGTATGTTTCAGATCCTTCTGGAAGAGATTTAAAAACTCCTATAGTCCACTTAAAACAAGGATGTGAACCTCCGACTTTCACAGGGTTTTTCCCAGTTTGGGATGACACTAAATGGAAGGTTTGTGTTATTTTTAAAATATTGCTACTATTGGTATTAAAAAAATTTTTTTGTAGGACTATAAATCTTATGAAACATTACGCTCGGAAATTGAACAAAGCAGATCTCACTTAATTCAAAGAATGCCGTCGAGAGAAAATAATACTTTTGACACCTACAACAAATATCCCATACATATATTGAAGGGATCTGCTTCAGATTTGCCGCAATCTGTAGACCCCTTAGCGAAAGAGGTACTAAAATACTTGAGGCGCTACTTAGGATAGATTTTATAAATGATTTAATTTTTAGTTACATTTAACTTATGATGATTTCGTTGGAATCTTTTGCATGGAATACAAAGATTTTGAAATGCTACCCCAATGGAAAAAGAAAGAAATGAAGAAAAAGGCAGGATTATTTTAATAACTAAGTAATAAAATATATTTTATAACCAAAGCTATATATGTACATAAAAAAACACATTGTTATTCCTATTAATGTTTGGATATTTAGTTATGAGAACCGCAATAAACAACTTATATCAATTTTCTTGATTTCCTTCATAAATATATGATTCACAATATTGTGTCTTGATTATACCTCGCATTTTAACTTAATAATACATATCTACATAGAAAAAGTATCAACTATACACAAGACCATACGTAAATCAAGAACCAGTAATCAGAAATATTTGTAATTACTAAATTTGTGCTTTGAAAATTCGGTCAATTCTAAAAACACAGAGTTAAAAAAATAAAATATTGAGGATATTTCAGACTAAAAAGCGGGAATGTTTTAAAATATTAAACAAAAATAGAAAAAAAAAATCACTTTAAAGTGGCGCATCTTTATTCAAAAACTAACCCTCTCAGTGGCAAAACTTGAACACCATTACAGCCCTGTAATTGTCTGCTTTTAACAAGTGTTTTAATTCAATAACAAAACAGTTAGATAAAAGAAATATGCGCGATTGGTTCAAAGCTAGACCAATCCTAGTCAAGGTGAGTTGTGATTGGTTAGAGCAGTGCGTAGCCATTTTAGGATTTATCACTTTTTTTTGGAGCAGGTGTATATTGACTACGCCACTGGTTGTATGAAGTGTCATATTAGTTGTATAGTATTTTTATTTGTTAAAAACTCCGAATAATAATTAAAAATATGTTACATATTTACAAAGTTTGCAGCAAAATCACGATTTGAAAAGTTTTTTTTTTTTAATAGAACAGGAAAGCAAAGCTGCTTTGATTTGATTAACGATTATCAATAAAATGTACTTAAAATATTAATAAGTACGATATAAAAAAGTCACCCTCCTTGTAGTTTAGTGTGTAAATTGTCGTAAATGTGAGAAAACATTGGTATAATTAACCCTGTTATTGTTGCACAATATTTCGATGTAAATACATGTAAAATGAGCATAAATTGAGTACATCTTTACGACTGTAAGATGTATGTGTAATGAGCATTGGTCATTATTGGACTGTATACGTGAATTTCAAAATTTCTAGTTAAAAAGAAAAATCTCTAAAATTTAGAGAGCACTGTTTAAAAATAAACTGGGTTTTGTAAATTTATTATTCTATTTGTTTAACGATGAATTGGCTGGTAAAGTTGCTGATCTTTGTTGAACGGTTAAATATGGTTTAAGTGAAGATCGAGTCGATTCTCTATAAGGAAGAAAACATTTATATAAATGTTATATGTAGAAAAATATCAGTAAATTTATTTACTAACCTGAATAATTTAAACTACACAAAAAAAAGCACAAAAGAAAGCCCCCGTAAAAGCTTGATGCACTACACAAAGTAAGCTCAAACCAGCTCAAACTACAGATAACATTATCAATGAATTTTATTTAAATGCTACATAAACATAAAACATACATTGTTAATAAAAACATAAATAATAGAATTATTCTGTAAAAAAAATTCGTTACATCATAAAAATTACTTGATTCGTTGTAGAATATATTTACAAAATAAATAGCAACACGCCATAAACATTCCTCAAGCTTATATTTATTTGCACACTTACCTAGGTGATATTTTCGCTGACTCAGAGGTACTAGAACTGTTGGCTTTGTAGCCACATTTTTGTATTTTTTTACTAAGCCGGTTCACCCAGTGTTTCTGTTCTTCGGTGGACGGGGCCAGAACTAATAATTCTTTGGCAAAATTAGGATCGTAATGCAGCTTACATGGAGCTAAATTATCTTCTTTCTTCTCTATATGCTCTTTGTGAACTTTTATTCTACAGCCTACAATTTACCATTTTTTCCATCAAAATCAATCAATTTGATCAAAATTTCACACAAATGTAGCAAAGAAAATTTCTTGAATATTGATTTTTCAAAAATATTTATCTTCAAAAAACTTGTAGAAGATATTTAAAAAAAAAACTTACGTCTGCATTCTAAGGCAGGTGGTGGGCGAAACATGTGCCATAGTGGCCTGGGACATACTTCGCACGTCGTTGGCATATGGAAGGAAATCTGGAGGAATTCATGTCCTTTGTGCACACACGTACCCGGCTTGTCGTCTTTAAGGAGACTGAGATCGTGAGCCTGAGACATCGTTTCAGAATCAGGCTTACGAGCTTCCCCTTCACCAGCATATAACAGCTGGAAAATACGCGGAATTTCTTTGGCATCTGCACGGATTACGTCACCTTGTGTTACCGAACGAACATGGAAGACTTTGCTATTACAAACAAATTTAAAAAATAGAACCACCCTAGACACAAATAAAACATTCTTTGCGAGAAACCAAACCCGTAATTACCTTAAATCTAATATAAGAACTGGATTCGTTTCTTGCTTATCGCTTTCGGAGTTATAAAAAATAATCTTCTTCGAAGACACCACCACATACTGTCGCTTCCACCCATGTCTTCGAATATTCTGTTTATTAGGAATGGACAACCACCCTTCCAGAATAGACTCTTGCGCAGTAAACTCATCACCATCATTGTCTGCTGAGCTTAAAGACGCTGTTTCGCTATTCATTGACGCTAATTTCATTTGGAGTTGCTCAATTTCAGAATCTTTACTGTCCAACTCCATTTGTAAGCGGAGTTTGGTTTGGTTCTCTTCGTATGCTTGCCCTTGTAAATCCTGGAGATCTTTTTGCCATTTCGCTGCTAATTGACTGTATTTCTCGCGTTCTTGTTTTAGCTCTTGCTCTAACTTGCGGCAGTCTTTTTCTTTTCGCCTCAAATCAGCACTGGGTTTATTCTTCCCTTTGCTAGTGTTAATATCTTTACGGTTTAAGATCTCGTGGAGTTTATTTACAGCTTGTTGTTTGAGAATCTGTTCCGTTTTTAATCTTGCCAGTAGCTTCTCAACATCTTCAGTACTGTCTGATGTTTTGTTCAAGTCATCTTGCAGTTGTTTAATTTGTCGACTTAAATCATCTTTTTCTTTAATCAGTTGGTCATTGTGTTTTTTAAATTCTGCCTCGCGGTCTTTCAAAGTGCTCAAGTTTGTATCTTTTGATGTTAACTCAGAACGGTGTTTCGCTAGAAGGTCTTTATGTTCTAGTTCTTTCATGGTTTTCTCTTTTTCTAAATCTGCAACTGTTTCCTCGGCGATGGAGCGCGCTAATGCTTCTGAGTCGGCTCTAGCTAAAGCTATTTGGAGTTGATGTACTAAAGAACCTCGTTCCTCTTCTAGTTCTTGAGCAGATCGGCTTTTATCGTCTAGATCTTCTCGAAGTTCATTAGCTTGTGTTTTGTATAAGGTTGAGAAGTATTGCTCAGCTTCCAACTGGTCTTGAAGTTCTTTCATTTGAAGTTTATCCACAGACCAATCCCGTTTAACTTTATGAAGTTCATCTTCGATTTGTTTTTTAATTTCACGCAAATGTTGAACTTCTTTCGCAAGTTGAGACTCACGCGCTTTTAAATGCGTGATTTCGCAAATCTGGTTGCCTAACTCGGACTGTAAGTTGGTTTTCTTTTGTTGTTCTATGTCGATTTGACTTTGTAGCGCTTTGACTTTTTCTGTTTCTTGTCGATATTCACCTTCTAATTTTTGAAGTCGTTGCTGGATTTGACGATAGTCGACTGATAACATAGATATTTGGCGTTCTTTTTCTTGGGAATTCAAATCAGCTTTTTGCCTAGCACTTTTCTCTTCGTTCAGCTTAAGTTGAAGTGCTTTGACAACTTCTAGATTAGCTTCTTCTTTGCTAACCAATCTAGATCTCTCAGTTTCTTCATGAGCTCGCACTTCTTGATTGTACCGGTTTTGCGCAGCTTTTAATTCAAGTCCTAATGACGCGCATTCTTTCTCTAACGATGATACCCTTTCACTCAGTTGTCTATTGTCGATTGTTAGTTTTTCTTCACGTAGTCTACACCGGTCTAATTCAGTATGAATGTTTTGAAGTTTACCTTCTAGTTCTTGTTGTTGATCTGAAGCATGATTCCTAGAGCTTCGCTCCTGTGATAATTGCCCCTGAAGCGTAGCAACTTCTTGCTGTAATGTGTCCCTTTGGGCTTGTAGATTTGCTAACAAATTTTGAAGTTCATTTGCCAATTGCTCTGAAGCAGATTTCGCAACTGTTAACTCTGCAGCCTGTTTACGTAATCGTTGAATAGTATCGCTTTCGCTTTTAAGTTTCTCCTGCATTTCTGCAACTTGTTTCTCAAGCTGGTTTATTTTATCGTTGTGTTGTTGATTATTATTCATTTCTCTGGTGCGTTTGCTTTGCTCATCTTCTAACCGTTTTTTGTAATCATTTAAAATCGCTTCCGTTTTACGACGCAATTCACCTTCATTGTCTGCTTTTCGTTGAGTTTCTTTCACGCTGTGTTTCAAGATCGTTATTTCTTTTTCTGCTTTGATTACTTCTTCGCGCAGCTCCGATTCGCGGCGTGCATATACATCTAATTGTGCAACGAGGTATTTTGTTTTTGTATCTAACGATTCAACAATCTGTCGTTCACGGTCCAACATGTTTTCTAGTTCGGATAACTGAGCATTGTTGTTAGAAACATGATTCTTTGAGCCGATATCAACGATATCTAGTAGGACTTTGTGGTTTCCGTTGCTTAATAGTTGGTAGTCTCCCGTGTATGTGAATCCTACGAATGGAAGATGGTTACCAACGAAAGCTTTTGGCACTGGGAATATCTCTTCAGGACTGTCATCTTTTTCGATATCATCAAAGTTGCTAGTGTCATCATCGCCGGTTAGTTCTGGTACGACTGGCGGGGCTGAGTCGCGTAAATTCTCAAAAGTCCATTGATCGTTATTGAAAAATAGATGTTTTTTGATTTCTTCAACGTTATTACGTCCTAAGCGTTTGGTTCGGTCGGTTAAAAAGCCTTGGATTAGTGATTTGGCTTGTTGACTGATTTCGACTTCTGATGGAAAACATAACGAATTTCTATGATCCATGATTTTGCTGTAAGTTCCTACTAAACTATCTGCATAGAATGGAGTTTCACCGACTAGCATTTCATATAAAAAAATGCCTACCGACCACCAATCACACTCTCTCCCATAAACACCTTCACCCCCTTGACTTTGTAGCACTTCTGGAGATATATAATCCGGCGTTCCTACCGCGTTATTCGATCTAACCAACCCATCTGCATCCATTCTCATACAAGTGCCGAAATCCGCTAATTTTAAATGTCCATACTTATCCAACAACATATTATCGGGTTTAACATCCCGATGAACAAACCCCATAGTATGGATAGCATCCAGCGCTAGTACAACTTCCATAGTATAAAACTTAGCCCACTTTTCAGGAATATCATAATTCGACATTAAATTAACTAAATCCCCGCCGGGCATATAATCCATGACCATGTATAGATATTTGTGGTCCTGGAACGCAAAATGCAACTGGACGATCCATTGTGAGTTTGCGTGCGCCATTATGTGACGTTCTTCCCAAAAGAACGCGGAATCGCTGCGTTTAATCATTTCAAATTTACTTAAGAGTTTCATGGCGTAAACACGATTCGTTGATTTATGCCGGACAAGTTGTACTTCGCCGAACGCACCGCGACCAATCACTTTGATTAGATTGAAATCGTCTGGCTTCATGCGCATATTTACGATATCCTTAGCAACATTATCGTCTAGAAATAAATTTGCGCTCACTTTTAAATTTATTTGGATGTTAGTAACGGATCAAGGAGCAAACGAAATTAATAATAAGTCAACGAACGTTTTGCAGTTTAGTGTACAGAGATTGTGACGAAAACCATTTGTACACGATGGGACATTGAGGAATTTGAGGGTTGTTGAGGAGTCTAGGTGGTAAACTTACATCGATTGGAATATGCTTCGACGTTTTTCATCCGTTTGATTGCCGGATGATCGCAATCAGCGACCAGGGCTTGAACAGTGTCCAATAAACAGTCGACGTTTACGATGCTACGAGGATCTTGGATGCGTTCCTCGAGCAACCGTAAACGCCGCCTTCGGTCCTCATCCTTAATTTGTTCCATTTTACTTTTGAGTAAATTCTTAACCATGTGTTATTTATCTAATCTTGAAACCCAACATCCTACATTTTTTGAAGCACACAAAAAAAAAATTGATAGCGTCATTGATTAAAACAATTACGCTTTTTAATCAATAACATTTGTAAAACTAATCGGTTTGCAATCATAGAAAAATTACATAGGCCACGCATAGTAAATTAGAGCAGATTAATAGAGACAACACCAACAAGAAATATTAAATATCAATGCAGGGTGATTAAAAATAAATCTTAATCACATATAAATCATATAGGCAACACTAAAATAAGGTAGCTTACTAGATACGTCCTCAACAAGAATTATTAAGTAATTATATAAAAAAACATACAATTATAATAAATATCAAAACGGGGTGATAGAAAACATATCTTAGTTAGATAGGCAGTAATCAACACTTGATAAGATAGGGTAGCTTACTAGATACATCCTCAACAAGAATTATAATCACGAAATATACCAATATTAAATAACAAAATGGGGCAATAAAAAACAAATTTATCAGGCGATAAAATTATATAGGCTATTCAAAACACATATTAGGACAGCTTGCTGGTTGTGTCCGCAACAATATATATAATAAATTATTCAATTCAGTCACATGCAAAAGTAAATTTTTAGACATATCCTCAACAAGAATAAGCACTAAATGTATTATAACAAATATAATAAAACTCAAGTAAAAGATTTATGTTTTTATTAAATACATATCATATTAAATCAGCTTATTAGTTGCGTCCCTAACAAGATTTAACCGAAATTAGTAATAGAGAAATGCGTGCATATTTGCGAATAAAATTATAATGGGAAAAATAGTTTTGGGGAAAAAATTGGTAAATTATCAAGAAAATCCACGTAACAAAATAAGCATAAACAATTTGGTTATAAATAATAATTTTATCATAACCGTTCGTGGATAAGCCATTATGAATGGAATTAACCAAATCACATGAGCATCGCGAAAATATGGTGAAACAATTGAAAATATATTCGTTTGATAGGCGCAAATAAAAGTTTGTTCCGACTTTTGTGTTGTTATAACAATATTTACATTAAAGTACACATGTACCCAACGGTTTTTTGTCAAAACTACAACACACCCGTGCAACAATACAACAAATACACATTCGACCAACATTTCCAAAGCACACTACATTGTTTATTACAATATCAGCGATGTTCTCGACGAAACTCTCGTTCCACACGAAAAGAACATAATTTTGAAAATTTTGTTAACATGTATAACGTGCAAAATAAATACTAGAAACTATGCAAATACCTGTATTTTCCAATAAAAACTACGATTTATGCATTCTAATATCACATAAAACACTACAAAAATATATATTGGCCTTCTTTCAAATTAAAAAATTTCATCCTAATTTTATTAGACAAGTAGCCATTACCATTTTCTATATGCTAAGTAATACCAACACCGAATCGACGAATTACATTCGAAATAACATTCAAATAAAAAATACCAATAATATTTGTAGTTTATATCATTAATAAATTTATTATAAATTACAACAAATCACAATTTTGTGTTTAAGCCTTGTAAATGTTTTATTTATTATTAAAACGTTGGTCAAAGCATTGACATTTAACAGCTGACGAGTGCATGTGCACTGTCAAAATGCTATTTTTATTATAAACACTAATTACTATAAGCAAAAATAAATAAATAAATGTAAGCTTAAATTTATTTTTTATTATACGCTGTATGCAATTTAGCTATAATAGGGGCTCATATTATTTTAGAGGTTATTTGCTATAAAACACGTTTCTCTATTAATCATAGGGTGCTTTGATTGTACTAGTGTTAATTTCGCAAAAACTGAGTAAAATGGACTCGAAATATTCGTTGATTGGTAATAATCAAATAGTGGTACCGAAATTTATAATAAAATCAAAACCAACGCCAATAATATTCAATAATTCATCGAAGAAAATAAAACTCGATAAAGATCATGATAAAAATAAAAACAAATCGCTGGTGGTGCCTAAGCAAAGTTTGCAAGACCAACGGCGTCAGTTGCCGATATTCGGCGTGCGAAATCGCCTTTTAGATGAAATCAAACGCAACCAAACACTAATAATTATTGGTGAAACAGGCAGTGGTAAGACCACGCAAATACCACAATTTATACACTCGGCGCGGCTGCAAAATGATGGGAAAATTGGGATCACACAGCCTAGACGAGTTGCGGCGATTACGATTGCGCAACGGGTTGCTCAAGAAATGGGAACTGATTTAGGGGATATAGTGGGGTAAGGGGTTATATATTAATTCAATTATTATATATATTTTTTTTAATATTTAAATATTATAGGTATACAGTTAGATTTGAAGACGCTACCACTCGATCGACGAAAATCAAATATTTAACTGATGGTATGTTGCTTCGCGAAGCAATCGCCGATAATTTATTGATGATTTATAATGTTTTGGTTTTGGATGAGGCGCATGAGCGCACAGTGCATACGGATGTTTTATTTGGTATTGTTAAACAGGCTCAAAAAATACGTAAAGATCGGGATTTGGTACCGCTTAAGGTAACTTATTTTATTTTAATATTGTTAATTGTAAAAAAAATTGTATTATTAAAATTATTGTTATATGAATTAGTGAATTTTTACACAATGCATGGTTAGAGCGCACATTCTGGGTTAGATTCCCAGCGACATCTGATATATTTTATGAAATTTTAGATTATAATTATGTCGGCTACAATGGATGTAGATAATTTTTCAAAATATTTCAACAACTGTAAAACAGTATACATCGAAGGACGTACACATCCTGTAGATGTATACCACGCACTGGAACCCCAAGAAGATTACCAATTTAGTTGCATGGTGACGTTATTCAAAATCCATAGAGAAGCACCAGCAAAGTGAATATTTATAAAAAAAAAAAATTAATTAATAATATACTATAATAAAAATCTCATTCAGCCATGATGTCTTAATATTCCTAACCGGTCAAGAAGAAATCGAAGCAATGGTAACTACAATATACAACGTGAACAAAGACCCTGAACTATCAAAATGTCCAGCAATCAAAGTCTACCCATTATACGCTTCACTGCCATCCGAACAACAACTAGAAGTTTTCAAACAAACGCCACCGAACGTGCGAAAAGTTATTTTAAGCACAAATATCGCTGAGACATCTATAACGATCACCGGCATTAAATACGTTATAGACAGCGGTTTAGTTAAAGCTAGGTACCCCATCCCCCCAACAAATATATCATCAAATACATATATATTTTTGACAGGACATATCGCGTTCAAACTGGATTAGATTCGCTTAAAATCCAAAAAATCAGCCAAGCGCAAGCGTGGCAACGCACTGGTCGAGCGGGACGTGACTCAAAAGGCTCCTGCTACCGCATGTTCACCAAAACAGAGTTTTGCGCAATGCGCAAAACCACTCAACCAGAAATCCAACGCTGTAATTTATCTAGTGTTAGTTTACAACTATTATCTTTAGATATCCATGCAGCGAAATTCGATTTTATGGATAAGCCATCTAGTGAGAGTATAGATAAAGCGTTTATTCAATTGCGACAATTAGGGGCTGTTGAGAACGGGAAGTTAACTCAAATAGGGAAGAAAATGTCGCGGTTTCCTTTAGAGCCGAAATACAGTAAAATCATACTTGCGTCTAAAGATTATGGGTGCATGGAAGAGATTTTGAGTATTATATCTGTGTTGTCGAGTGAGTCGGTGATGGTTACGCCGGCTAATAAACGAGAACAAGCGGTTGCTGCGCGACAGAAGTTTTATTCACCGTATGGTGACCATATAACGTTGCTAAATATATATAGGGGGTTTAATAATGCGGGACAAAAGACGCATTGGTGTTACGAGAATTTTTTGAACTTCAGGAATTTATCATATGCTCGCGAAGTGCGCATGCAGTTGGCTGAGATTTGTCAAAAGAATTTCATTCCGAATTCGTCATGTGGTAGTAATATGGATCAAGTGCGTAAATGTTTGATTACCGGATTGTTTTTAAACGTTGCTGAATTGTATAGGAATCATACAAATGGTTCACATTACGTTACGGTAATTTATTTTTATATGGAGTACACCGTGCATAATAATTAGTAATTATATTTTATAGTTGGACACAAATCAAATAGCATCAATTCATCCGAGTTCGGTGCTACATGGACAAAAGCCGCATTGTGTTATATTTACAGATATTATGGAAACAAGTAATTGTTATTTACGAGCGATTTCCTCAATTGACCAGGACTGGCTTAGTGAAATTGTCCCAGATTATATGAAAACACATCATTTATCAACTGGAGTGCGGGGGAATTGAATTTTATAATTGTTTCATACATTTTCCATTTTTGTAATAATTGTTAATACCAAATGTGTCAAATAGCTGATTTGTATATAAAATAATAATAAGTTTTTAATTTTTGAATAATGAATTATATTTGCAAAACAATTGCTTTTATTTATTTTGCATTGCGTTTTACCACCTTACTTATTTTGAATATATCTCAAGGATTAGTCGTTCAATTTATAGCTAAGGGTGTACCGATGCCTAAGGAGTTGTTAGTTGCAGCGCTCACTATTCCTATTATTTTCTAAGATAACTAAAATTGTTATATATTTAAATTGAAAAATCAAACTTAATAAATAGGTTCGTGAGGGCTGCTTAAGCCCCACCACCACGTCAAGGTAACTCCACGGTGGGGCCGCCTAAGTTTCCCAACGAGAGGGACCCTACCTATCAAAGTGACCAGCTAAAATTGGAGTTGTGCGCACAACTTCAAACCTTTATTTACATACATATAACTTTTATTTTTCACAGAATACAAAGTTTTATTTTCACAAAACACAATTTTTACATGATACAATTTGACAAAATATTTATCTCGTACGTGATTATATTACGTGCAAGCGGAACCAGATCTGAGCTGAAAATAAAAGTATGTGCTGAAAAAGAAATATATGCTGAGTAAAACATGAAAAAAATATAAACGCTGACAAAAAAAATTTGCGGTCGAAGAATACTCTAAACAAGCTGTTGCATGGAATCTGGAACATAAAACATTAGTGTAACATTATTTTCATTTAAAAATACTGTAAAGACCCTTTGTCAAAATAAATATTAAACATTTTCTTGATCCTTTTCCTCCTCCGGCGTTGGCAGCGCTAGATACAGCAGGTCCAGACTATAGTTCTCCCGCGAAATGCATGTTCAATTATGGAGATCCTCTATAGCAAAACCCTCCGCACCTAGCCACTTCACAACGACGGTTATGCTTACTGGGCATGCATAGGGTCTTTTCCATCAAAACGCAACATCATAGACGACAAACCGACGCCCTGCATCAAAAGAAAGCTCGGACGGATTACCGATAAATGAAGCTAATCTGCTGGCCCTCGTTAAGACAGGATAGTCTATGTAGCACTTCGGCAAAATTGCAATTGCAAAATAAACTAGGGGAAGCATTTTGAAATTTTGGATCCTGCACCATAAAATTGCAAACATTTCCGCGGTTGAAAAATACTCCAAACAAACTGTTTCATGGAATCTAGAACATAAAACATAAGTGCAACATCCATTTCATATATAATTACCGCAAGGTACAAGTGGATTCTTATCGAGAAGAATTGATAATCAGAAGCACCAAGTCTCTGGAAGGTAAAACACATTTTATAAGTCTGAGTTATAAATATTTATATGAAATTAAATTACTTGGTGTTTGTGGGAAGAGTACGGCGAGAGCACTGTAAACCCTTTCCCGCAAGGTACGGGTGGATTCTTATCTAAAAGAACCATGTGTCCTCCGTGATTTCCTTGTTGATCCATCGATGTACCAATGTACTGCAATCAGCTCTGAATACTTCATAAGGATCTACGTACTATACTTCAGAATAGGATGTACGAATTTAGTGTTACGTTTACGAATGATAAGAACAAATCATATCTTCTTTCACGACGTGCTACGGTGGAATAATTGTGACCTCTAACCGCTGGGTGGACGTGGCCATCAACAGACCTAGGTACCTAGCCTTTAGAAGTTGGATTATAATGCAATAATTATTAATCAAATTAATACTCAAAGTGTTGAGAAAAAAAACCCTAGTTGGATATGGCCATTCTGTCATATTATAATAATTAAAACCAAAATATTAATCCGAGTTCTGAAAAAAAAAACCCTAGTTGAATATGGCCATTCCGTTATTTTACAATAATAATGTATGACAATAATACTCCGAGTGCCGAAAAATAAAAACCCTAATTGAATCTGACCAACTGATAACAAAACTAATATCTATTATTTGTTTAAAAACTGTGCGACAGAACAGATCCCATTAATAAGTATAATACATTTAACAAAATCAATAATAATCAATGAAATTAAAATCTAACATAAATAATTAAATTCTGTGCCAATTTATAGTTCGGTATGCCCACAAATCTGAAAGAAAAACCTAACTGAACTTAACGATTCTTTATGTCGCAAGATTCATTCGTACTCTTCCCAAACGGTTTAGGGTTTATCATGTTTATTTGTTTGTTTAAGCAAATCTATTTCACACTGGAGATGGCCATCTCTCTTTCACACTCCCCCGGGGGCACACACATACCGGCGGCATAGAGAACCATATATTGGCGAAGATTTAACTCTAAAATGCTATTAAACAAGATAAAATATTATGATAACTATACTGCCGCACTTTACAAATAATTTACAAGCTTACAACTATTTTGATTCGACAATCATTTGATTTTAATTTTAAGTCCGAATTTAATCTAAATTAATGATCAAGTATCTGCTGATATTTTCATTTACCTATTTCCGAAGATGAACGATATGTCCACCGTGAATTCCTGGCTCATCCATGGGTATATCAATGTAGCATTATCGGCAATTCAACTCTGGTACATCTATTATGAGGTTTACAATAAATTTTTATTATCTATGCATCTGTTACCTAAAACAGAAAGCAGAATTACCGCGCCTAGGTTTTCCACTGAAAGAAAACTAAAATTCTTATCGAGAAGAGCCATACGTCTTCCATGTATTCCTATTATTAGGTACCTAAAACAGAAAGAAGAATGACCGCGCAAAAGTTTCCCAACGAGAGGGAAGATACATTCAATAGCAATACAATCCCTGAAAGAAATAGAAACGCGCCTAAGTTTTCCAACGGAAGGAACCCTACCTAGTCAAAGTGACCAGCTAATGCTGAAAAGAAACATATAAATAAAATACAATATAATCCCTGAAAAAAATAGAAACGCGCCTAAGTTTTCCAACGGAAGGAACCCTGCCTATTAAGTGGCCAGCTAAGTGTTTAGCCCCTTATGGACTAAACACTAATTAGTTCTACCTTATTTTGCCTCTTTTTCGTGTTTTAGTTGTTTTCTTCCTGGAAAGAGAAAACGTATTAAACCCCAAAAGAGGGGGTGGTCCTTATGACCCATGCATGACGAAATTGCTTTAAAAGGGTGGCCGCCCAGTGATCAGTACTGGAACGAACCGAACGAAGACTTTAAATGACCTGAAAATGTGTGAAAGTACAGTTAGTAAATGCGAGCACCACCAATTTTGGGTGGGCTCTACGAGATTCTACGGCCAACGGAGGCCCAATTAGCCAAAAGTGCGATACCGTTCCGACAGACAAGCAGCTTCTCCAAGCAAGGCCATGATTTATCTGATCTAACATGACCGAGACATTGAACAGAGACTTGAACTGCCAGCACCATCTCCCCCGTACCGCCAGGTATTACCAGAACAACTTTGGCGTAATAGACGAATCAACAACACCGCGGTGAGCTTCGAACAACCGACGTAACGAGTTTATGACTATCGTAAAGCGTTAGTTGGCTAATTATATTCAAGATTTATTCAATTTATATATTTAATCGCGCTCCCACACAACCGACTAAATCCCATATCAAAAACGTATATATGTAATAAAAATAACGATATAGCACGCGGGCTCGCGATTTTAAATATGTGTATGTATGTGTGTATGTAAGCGTATTTTATCATCCTTCAGGTGGGAGAAGTTCTCTAGCAGATCTTGTAGTTGAAGTCCAGCTCCAGCGGCGTAACAGGAACACATCGAAGTCTCCTTCGTTTATGCAACCGTCAAAGAGCACCCTACATCCGTGGTTCTTTTGCAGGTTGCATAAACAAAGTCTTCGGGTATCCAACGGTGGTAGGTAGAGCACCCATCATGGTGGTCTTCTTGCCGTCTTCTTTTTGTGTTATTGTACACGCGATTTTTACTTTATTAACGAGTATGTGTGTGTGTGTGTGTGTGTGTGTATACATGTGTGCATATATATATATATTGAACTTGTTCAAAAAATGGACATACGTTTGCAACCACAGCGCGCATTCCAAACATATGTATGTGTAATAGAAATTTTTTTATTACTATTCAACGAAAATCACGTTAATTTACATGCTAAGAATAATTTAAGCTGTTATGTATGTGTGTTTGTATGAATCTAAGAAAATTAATCCTCCAGCAGCAAGCAGAAGCACCAATAAAAGAAAACAGATCAAGGAGATTTTGAACAAGTTGGAAGTATGTACTTTTTTTAATATTTGAGGCAATTTAATTTAAAATATCTATTTAGTGCAAACAAACATATATTGGGGTAAATGTGTACATATATATCTTTTGGTGTATGTATCATTTTCGAAATTAACTCTTTTTATAATTGACTACAAATTTACTTGTGCAAGTAAATATAAGTGATGAAAGAAAAGCTATAGTTATTTTTCGCTCTGTATGTTTTTTTCCTCTGCTAAACTGATTTCAGCATCGCGCAAATGCGTAAAAACAGTTTATAAGCTCAGCTAAGAAAACAGTTGCTGCTCAAGCAAGGCTTTAGGCGGATAATTGAAAGGAAATTATATGATTTTTTTTTTAATTTTAATAGATATGATTTAAGGATAAACATTATTACTATATTTAACGAATTGGTTAACTGCTTAAAATTATTCTTTTTTATATATTCTTTTTAATAGATATGATTTATGCAAAGCCTTAGCAACCTTAACATGCGCAGCTATGTTCGCCGAACTGTGCTTCCCCATAGGACAGAAAAGATCTTTATTTCTCTCCCAGGGCATGTCAGTGATATTCGTACATATTTCTGAACTTTATCATCAACAACAACAACAACAACAACAACAAGAATACCGAACGCCATGTTAATGTACAGTCATAGATATCGCCTTTAAGACATTGTTCGCTGCATTACCGAATCTCCGGGATTATTTTCGTATTTTTTGCATTTCCAGAATCAAATCCTTTTTTTATATCGATATGATTTGAACGTGCAAGAAAATGAGAATAAAACTTTCAAAACAGTAAATTGGCGACCAACAATCTTAAAACCAAGATCACAAATTGTACATTCTCGCCGAACAGAAGACATACAAAGATGATACATACGGGAAAATTAAAAATGACTCACTGCGAATACAATCAATTGGTACTGCTATAGAACAGGAACACTGGAACTCAGCTACGCAGGAACTCAGCTACGCAGGAACTCAGCTACGCAGGAACTCAGGAACTCAGCAACGCAGGAACTCAGCAACGCAGGAACTCAGCAGTGCAGGAAAACAGCAATTCGAACAGCAATACAGGAGCGAAGCAGCAACTCAGGAAATCCACATCTGTTTCATATGATTGAAGAAAGACATTGGTATTGAATACTTTTCTTTCAATGCTGGAATGAAAACAATCTCAAGTTAGATTTCATATGCTTTAAAGAAATAACTCGCTAGGATATGTGTGCAGAGAGAGGACATACATATAAATTCGTACATAATTATTTTAAAAACACTTACTCAGTCCAACTTCTGGAAACTGCGTCCCTCATGGTCCACTCCCCTTTGATTCTGTATATATTTACCAGCTATAGCTATATAATGCTTATATATAAGCATTATTTCAACTTGAGAATAATGTTTAAACAAGTTGATTGTGTGTGAGTTGCCAATATCTGGGTCGGGAAGAACGCTACGGCCTTCTTGAAAAATGTCGAATTTTTCGCGTTAAAATCGCGTACTGGGTTTAAATTTTACTCGCAACTGTTCAATTGATTGATTATTGATCGATGTTTAACAGTATTTTCGCGTTTAAATGATTTAAATTGATGAAAACCACGGAGCGATATATACGCGACCACTCTATTCGACGGCCAGGGATAGAATAACTGGACACATCATGATATTCTCTTATTGGCCGAGCCGTACTATGCTACTCTCTGATTGGCCGGTCTCAAGGATAACTTCGATTTACATGAATATATCACGCATAAGAAACTTCAATGCACGGCCTGTGCGCGTTTTCCTATATAGAACCCAAATTTAATCCGCGTGTTTCTCGTTTTTACATGCAAACTAAATAAAAATTGTAGGACAAAGTATAGCATTACTTCGATTTGCACTGGTAAAATTCAATACATTGTGCAAAATAATGTAAGGTGATAT
The DNA here is from genome assembly GCA_944039245.1 of Nebria salina. NCBI lineage: Eukaryota > Metazoa > Arthropoda > Insecta > Coleoptera > Carabidae > Nebria > Nebria salina. The sequence continues at coordinate 1,518,973 of OX063281.1, forward strand.
AGAATCTTTTTTGAATTTTAGGGCCGTCATTCTAATTGTTAAATTATATATTATATCAGTTGTTTTTTTATTTATAGGCAATTATTACAAGAGTACAAACGCAGAATCCTGAGAGTCAATTCACTAAATTATTTGGTGAGAATATTTGAATACTTATACCTATAAAAAATAATTTTTTTTATTTGATTTATTTGTTTGGTACACATAAACAATTTAATTATATAGTAATAGCAACAATAGCATTTATTTTATCAGAGAAAAAATATTTTTTATTAAAATTTCGACATATTTCCAATTATTTTTACAATTAAATATTATAAACTATACTATATATACATTATATTTTTCAAACTATTCCAACTTGCCAATTTCAATGTATAAGTTATTTTGAACATCGACACACCACTAATTTTTCGTGCTTGGCCCGGTTCGTTATCAAATATTTCGATAAAATCCTATCATTTTACTACTGTGTGATTTATATTGATATTTTCTGTATGTTTTTTATTACGAAAATGTAAAAAAATGCAATATAAGATGTATGTAAGTATAAATAATTACAAAATGTTTAATACTATTAATAAATGAGTTGGCCGTGGATGGTCAGCTAAAACTTAATTGATAGAAAACGGGTGAAATAACGCGATTCTAATACGTTTTTTAGTGTTAAAAGTTAATTATTATATTCATAATTGAGATTCAATAACATTTACAGTACGGGCTGACTGATTAAATTAGTTTTTCGCGAAAATATAAAACATCTATTGAGTGCTTGTCACGGTTTGGTCATGGCATTCCTAGATGCATTTTGCTTGTAAAAATAGTTGATTAATTTTATGTTTTTATTTATTTTCGTTAATTTTGGTGATCATATTTAATAAATATATATTTTAAAAAAAATAGTGTGAGGTGTTTTAAAAAATGTTTAATTAGTGACGATGATTTCTAATGTATTTGCCAATGTTTTAGGGCCCACTACACTACCCTTCACCCTTGGAATAAGTAAGTGATTTTTTTAAATTATTTCACATGTCCCATTTTTATATTTCCTAGTTTCTCCTTTCTGTATTTATTATTATTTATATATATAAATTATACCATGCGATTTGTAAATATTTTCGGGGGTTTTTTTTTTGTGAAATAAGTACGTAAAATTTCTTTGTTGCTCGGTTATTCCAAACAATTACTTTATTTTGACATTATTGCTGTCATTATAAGCTGATCCTCCTATTTCAAAGATGGAGGCATTTGGAGGTTGGATCTAACAAGAAGGCGGTGCAATTTAATGGGCGTAAAGCGTAAACATTTGGGTACTTTGAATCTGCATGTATTCAAAATACGTTATATTAAGACTGAGAAATATAAAACAAAATGACTACAATTCCTATAATTATGTGTGTTCAATATATAAAACTTTCATATATTAATTAATCAAACAATCAACGAATATTTTTTTTTGTGCACTTTACTTGGATTACAAAAGTAGTTATTCTGTTTATGGTACATGCAATTTATTTTAGATGTAAATAAGCCAAGATAAATTGTTTGAATTTTAAATTTAAACAATTTTTTTCCGAGCTTAACAACGAATACATCGCTAAACATAGGTCGTGCCTATTAAATAGACTCGCGAAATATCGACTAGGTCCCTTTTTTAAATTTATGAATATTATTAAACATTCGGTCGCTTTATCTACAAGACTTTCCAGCATTGGCATCCCGATTGTTGTTCTCCAACTTGCAGGACAACTTGATGTAAACCAAGGAACATGTAAACGCTGTTCGACAGTTAGATGAGCATAGATTCGTTGACGTTCCAGTTTGCTGCTCAAAAACACCACTAGATGTCCTGCTTGTACACATTTACCGACATAATCAAGGTCAAAGCGTTGCGAAATGTCATCCTGACTATTTTAAACCGCGATCACCGTAACCGAAACCGCGGTTCAATTTAGGAATATACTAGTAATATACATATAGATAAATAAAAAGTACGTCACAAAAAAAAAAAAATCGAATCACTATGAGTATAACAACAAGTGAATAAACATAAAACGCAGTCTATCTTTTTTTGGTTGGACGTCAAATAACAATAATCAAAAGTCATAATTCAAAAAAAACACACAATATTCGTCATATAAATTAATGTAAGTATTAATAAATAACAAGAAATAAATAAAAAATAAATTACAAAATATTTCATCATCGTAACCTAATACGGTGCAACTACCTATACGTCCATAGAATTTCAGATGGCCTCACTACTGCTCAGTAGGGCCTGTCAGGCTCCATCCTTACGCGTTTCAGTGTTGAAACAAATTCCGCGCAAACAAATATTCCGCAGCTTCGCTGAAGAAGGCCCTCGCGATGCGCTACGCACACGAACTGCACGGCGACAAACCATCAAAGAACGGGCGATGGCACCCCCAACTGATAAACGTATTAAATAATATTAATTAACAATTCAAATTACTTAAAAAAATTTTTAAATGTTTAATAGCTTTCAACATTGGGAAAGGCGCTGTGATAGCCGGGGGAGCTTTGGGACTAGGCGCTCTATGCTTTTATGGACTGGGAATGGCGAGTGAACCAGGCGCAATTGAAAAATCAATGTTAGTTTTTATTTTATTTTTTTATATAATTATAGCGGATCGACTGCCAGGGACATTACCGCTTGAAGTTTTTATTTATTTAATAATAAATATATATTAAGTGTTATTTATTTGTTGATAGGGTTTGGCCACAATATGTTAAAGATAGGATCAAAACTACTTATATGTATTTTGGGAGCTCAATTGCGATTACAGCTGCAGGTGCAGCAATGGCGTTTCAATCTCCAGCCATAATGAACTTAGTTACCCGTGGAGGATTTATGGTAAATTTAACTAATTATTTAATATAAACTAGTAATAATAATAAATTGTTTATTAAAATAATAAATAAAATATAATTCTAAAATAGGGTTTAGCTATTAGTATGGCTGCTATAATTGGTACTGGGATGATAGCTCAAAGTATTGAGTATAAACCAGGATTTGGCGCTAAGCAATGCGCGTGGTTATTGCACGCTGGTGTTATGGGTGCAATGTTAGCCCCCCTTTGCTTCGTCGGGGGTCCGATTTTGGTGCGAGCCGCCTGGTACACCGCTGGTGTTGTTGGGGGACTATCCACCATTGCGGTACATTTAAATATATAATTAAAAAAAAACAATTTTATAACTTTTAATCAAATAGGTCTGCGCCCCTAGTGAGAAATTCTTAATGATGGGGGCCCCATTAGCGATGGGTCTAGGTGTAGTTATCGCCTCATCAATAGGAACAATGTTCCTACCTCCAACCACAGCTTTAGGAGCTGGACTTTATTCTATCTCTCTCTATGGAGGTTTGATATTATTTTCTGGATTTTTACTCTATGATACTCAACGCATAATTGCGAAAGCGGAACGTTATCCGAATTACCCAATGCAAGGAATGTCGCAATATGATCCAATTAATGCGTAAGTGTATTTTATTTATTGTTTGATTGCTAATTTATGGTAATTGTGTATAGGGCGCTTTCGATTTATATGGATACTCTAAATATTTTCATCCGAATCGTTACTATCTTAGCCGGAGGTGGAAATCGACGCAAGTAAATTATTTTCTGATTATTTAGGTGTTAATATTTAAAATTAAAACCGATGTAAATATATTATTTTTTCAATAAATAGCACTTTTTGGACTTTATATTACTGGTTAAGTCGTAAAATATGACGCGATATTTGTGATATATAGTATTGTATTTTTAAAAATATAACATTAATCATGGACTATATCATAGTTTTTATCCCATAATTGCAAAAAAAAATGCAATGATAAAAAGTTAAAACTCACCATTTTGTAGGACACCACTACAAAATCAGTTTTTTGAGCTCGAAACCGTTGAATGTATTGCGCAACTTGGACATACGTCACATTGAATGTGCGAATGTCATATGTATATAAAAATTGAACGAAAATATTAAACATACATTTTAATCATATGAGTTATTTGTATGTAAGATTATTTGATTTTAAATGGGTTTACAATAATTTTTTAATACCCTGGCGGTTTTATTTGGCGTGATTTTACAAGTGGGGTATGTCGCTTAATACATGTTACGCTAGTTTACAAAATATGGCGTAAAGTGCGTATGTGTGTCAAATTTTGGTACTAAATAGTTTTCTTGTAAAATGTGTTATATATGTGGTTGTTAGGGTTAAATAGAGTGATACAGTTTTGTAGATTCGGTATAATTAATCAAATATTTACAGTATAATAATAAATACATCGTAATAATAAATGCTCATTACGTACATTTTATAGATAAATAAATTTACACGTAATGGCACATGATAGGTAAACGAAAATTTCTAAAACGTTACGATGGATCACAGAACTTAAGAACTACGAAAACAATTGGTATATTCTAGATAAAAAACAAATGATTAGTGACGATATCAGTAAAATCTCAGTGACAACATGGTTCAACATTTTTATAAGCTTTTTTTTTTTTTATAGATCTGCAATTCTAATTGTATTTCTTTATCTATATAAAATGGCCAAATTGTGAATTAGGTTTAACAATTATTAGCTAAACAGTACAATAAAAGCATGATCAGTCATTTGTTATTTAGATTTTTTTTTTTAATTTTTGTTGAAGAAAATAGCACATTTATCTTTGGGAATCTATTTGTTATTAGCCGTTAAATAGTATAAGTTCTAAATGAGATTCTGTTTTTCTTAATACGCAATGGTCGTTTTCCCTGAATACGACACTGTACGTTTGCGTAGTTAATCACATTTAATAAAGAAAATACACACTTAATATTGTCGGATGACTCGTCAAAGAATTTTTAGATTTTTCATTTTGTTTAAAATATTTACGGTTTTTTTTTTTTAATTTTTTCTGATACAATTTATTATTTTTATTATTATTAAAAAGTATATTTTTCTATACAAATAACATCAAATCAAAGGAAATTCGTACATGTACAGGGCCGATTTAGCCCAGGAAGTAAAATAAGTCTATATATGTTGTTTGAGTTATTTGAATTTAATTATATAAAAAAAGGCTTGACCTGGGTTTGAAAAATAGTTAATTCCGACCCTGATTAAACTACTCTAAACAGTGTCTAAATTGCGTTAAAAAAATAAGTAAATATACAAATAAACTAAAAACATATTTACAAGTTTCTAGAACGCAATTACTAGCTTTAAAAGAGATCATGCTTAGTTGGACCGTCCACAAATTTTGCTGTTTTAAAACACTTATTTTTTTAAAAATGCAACCGTTTCTATTTATACGATTTGTTAATTTACGTATAAGAGAAACGGCTGCTATTGGTCACAACTAGGTTGAGCGCTTTTAATATCAGGAACACGTTTTCAAAGCTCACATTTATAAAATAGGCGCTAAATGATTTTTCATTTCTATAGTTGATATGGCATCCATTGATTTAGTTATATATATAAATATAAATGTTTTTATGATATGCAAAATAAAGAAATAGAGAGATAAGAAGAGTTATGTTTATAAAACAAATCGTTTTACAATAATTTACATATAGAGTACTCGGAATATTTTGACTACTTTTTGCATTTATGTACAAGTGCGTCTGGTTACTGTTCTAGGGACATTCGTTTATTTCTTGACGAGACTGGCTATTCTGTGTAGGCGGGGCTTCATAGTGTTATTTATAGCCGATAGGGGACTAGCTGGCGCGGGCGACGGAGGAGGATTATTATTATTTACTGATAATTTTTGGTCTTTAACCGTCTGCTCTTTTGCCCCCCTGAAATATACACACATTAATTTTGTATCTAGATATGAAAGTTGTAAAACTTACAAATATCGTGTTAGGTCTTCGATGTCTACCAACATGGAATCTTGTTCCATGTGTAGATCATCACGGTTCATTAAGAATCGTACCAAGTTCTCGTTTAACGTCTCTATTTGAGTGTGCAAATCGTTTACGATCACTTGCAACTGGGCTACGTTCATTTCTGTTAATATTTGCCGAGATACTCGGCGTCTCTCTTCTGGAAATGGTATCCCAACTTTTTCTAAGCTGGATCTTACCATTTCGGTAATCGGACTCTTTTTTTGCCGTTGTCGCTCTACCTAGAAATTACAAATTACATTTATATATTTCTTCATAAAAATTATTTTCATCTAATTTGCCTAAGCATTTATGCTTAAGATTGAAAATTGTATTGGTGATTTTTTGTTTGCGTAGGTGTACTTACTTCCATTTGCATGTGTGCCATTTCTTTAGCCTGGGCTAGTGCCATACGGGCCTCTGTTTGGAGGCGAGCTTGCCGGGCGAAAAAGTCAGCTTCGGTCATCGGTTGGGTGACCGGTTGAAGCAACGGTTGTGTGATTCCAAGCGGTAATGAAACGGGTCGTGGTTGCTGGTTAGTCAGTTTTGGGTGGGTTTGTGTCATGTTGATCGCATGTAGCGATTTAATTGGTAGAGAATTGTGTTGTTTGAGCTCGGTTACTGAACATTCTGTATCTGAGCTCGGCGATTCTGTATCTGATGCTGTTTCATTCATAAAACATATTTGGAGATTCATACCTATATAAAAATTGTTATATTAAATAAATTATTATTTATTTATTTTCTAATTAAGTTCTATAGTCACTAAATCTACTTTACTTAGAATAAATATTATCCTGCTTTTTATCATTATACTAATGTTTTTTTTTCTATATAACTAAAGCATATTAATCAAAAATATATATATATATTTTTTTATTTATAAACGCCTATACTAGAGTAATTTATTAATTATGTTCAATATACATTTGGGAATATATTTCCCGCTCCCATGAATAAATCAAACATTTAATACATAAACCTAGGTATAATTAATTGAATATCAATATAGTTAATGTCATCGGTCATATAGTTCAACGAAGTTCAATAAAATGTCATCGTCTTATAAGTGGGTTATCGAATATTATTTTTTTATTCTAAACAATGTATACATTTCTAAGATTAAATGGCATTTAACATAAAATTAAACTATTATTACTTATAAAAAAAAGCACAAAAATAAAATGTATAACATATAGTTACCACTCTGTAGTCTTGCTTGAAGACTTGGTTTCCTCCCAGGTCTATCACAACCATTGTAGTAATCATCCTCAGACCCCATAGCCAATCGTCTACGAATTTCTTCCCTATCAGTGCGCCTCTGTAATAAAACCCCCCCGAATTGTTACTTTTAAATTCCCAAAAAGCACAAACAACATACACGACTATCATCATTAATCGTAATAACTCGCACAAATCGCTCGACAATCGAGTTATCCTCCCCTAACGGCACGTAAGGCACCCATTCCATATTTTCGCTGGTGACCGTAGGCCATTTTCGAGCATCGTAATTCGAGTAGGCTCGCGGCGATAAGAATTCGTCGTTTTGTTGCACCGACGAATAGTCACTAATTTTGGCACTTTTTGTACTTAGTTTTACTTTTAAATTATCAGTCTTTTGTTTTAAGGTCTCCGTGATTGTTATGGCTTGCGTTTTCAATTTATTTATAAAATTGTCGAACATTTTAATTAATATTGTTTACACTTATGGCTAATATTAACACCATATTTGGTGGAATTTCAAAGTTACACTGCTTGTATTAACTGTCAACAAAGGACTGCAGCTTGTAAGCATGATGCCTCATTTTAAAATGCCAGGTGCAACAAAACATACGTTAAAGTGAAATGGATAGGTTGGCCTTTAGACAACCATAGTCGTCTCCGATGTTTCATTGTGCTCAAGTTATTTAATCTAGATCAAATATACCATAAAGTGTCCCTTACGGGACACAGAATTAACTAAAGCGCATCTATTACCTACGAGTATTAACTTTGCGGTAATAGAATAAAACAGACTAGATTTTCATCATACATTTCCTAATTTGTTTAAACTATATTTTAATTTATAGATTTATAGTTTCTATATTGAATAAAATAACAATTTGAAATTCTGTACTTCAAATTATCCTAGTGAACAATTAGTCGCATTTAACATCTAGGTCACATTTGCAACGTTACAAAGTCGTTACAGGTGACTAAATGTGTATTATTATTATTATTTTTTAAATTGAAATAATTCAACATGATTTTTTATTTAATAACAATTTTTAAAATATCATTTGTGTTAAAAAAATTTATATATTTTATGTAAAAAAGTAATATTTTTCTGTAGAGGTCTTTGAGTATTGGTAAACTTAGTTATAGAATTGTGTTAATTAAGTGAAATATATAAAGTAGTTGGTCCCTTAAGTGCATTTATGGTCCATATCTTAGTAAGTAGTAAAACTTAAGTGTGATCTTAAGACACGCCACTGAGCCTGGGACAGGTGGCTCTTAGCCAATCTGGTAGGAATTCATACGTACTAAAAATACCAGGCCCACGTGGTCGTTTTTAAATCAAAATAAACATTTCCTCTATCCGGCGACAAAAATACCCATTAAAAAACTAATTAAAACTAACTTTTATTCCTATCCGGTAACTGAACTTGAGTAATCGCGAATAGTGTTACTATTTATACGAAATACTATACGAAAGGTGTAAATTATAATCGACATTAGTCATAACGTAATTAATAACACGCAGTGCCTTATTAATGTGATTTACTTCTATAAAATAATATTGCAAAAGTATTACTTATTTACAGATTTGTAAGACCTAATAATTATTAATTCATTTCCAAATAAATTTTTTTATTATTAAATAAGCATCTAAAAATGCTTAAAATAAATATTAATTTAAAATTATTTATCCCTTAAATTTAGTACAAATTACGCATTTAAACTTTCTTAATTCAGCTCTATTATTATATTTATATAGTACATACCAATTAATATTTGATAATTATTTTTGGGTAATTATACTAGCGTAATTATAGTTTTTATATATTAATTAACGAATTTTTTAAAATTAAAATATTTTTTGGATAAATTACTTAAAAATATCACAAAAATCCATAAACTGGCACATCCAAATATACTAATAAATGACGAAAATTATTAAACATATGTTTATAATTCTTAAAGACTTACAGATCACACTATATAACTATAAATAGTATTTAATATACATATACGAACTTACATATTCTACAGTATCCAGACTTTCGTGATTATCATAAGTAAGCGTGTACAGATCATTCGTATAAATCGAATCTTTTTTATAACTGCGTTTACGTTGCATTTTATAAAGTTACCACTAAAAACAAACCACGAATACACTGTAAAGCAAACTTAAAACAATGAACTTGTACTAGAGTGATAAGTGATAACGGAACACAGTATCAAGAAATTGTTATGTGTTGATAGCAGAAACAATCCTGTTGTCTAACAAGTCGAAATGAAATTCAGTATTGTTTTTTTTCAACCCAATAGAAACGGATGTTACTTTTACCTGGTGGTTTCTAAACAATTCGTTATGTTCGAGTAATTCTTTTATGCTACCAGTTTTCAGTAATCTATAGGATTTATAAAAAGATACAATTAACAATACATCGTAACCTCAGCAACACCTAGAATATGCTATATATATTTTTTTGCATATTCAGATGTGCAGTAAAGCATAAATTGCTATGGAGTAATCTTAGTTAATTAACAAATTTTAAGTTTATTAAACTTTATTCAGTAAATAATAACAAAAAATTCACGAGTCGACAGTTTTGATGTTTAGAATTATCTTAAATTGGTTCGGTAATTTTGATTATTTATTCATCTAAAATCCGTTCATTACCCTTGGATAAACGTCTCAAATATTTTTTTTATTTTAAACCACATCTATTGGTCTTGATTCGTTATTAAATAAAGATCGTTATAGATCACAAAATAAAGTTATTAATAATAGAATCTGAACGTTTCCATGCTTATTTATATATATATATATATTAATTTTTTTTTATAAATATAAATGCATTTATTTATTAAATAATTAATTAAAAACACTTCGCTGCGGACAGGATTCGAACCTGCGCGGGCAGAACCCAATGGATTTCAAGTCCATCTCCTTAACCACTCGGACACCGCAGCTATTATATATCAGACAATTTCAATACAATTACAACATGTCTTAAATGTGTTAAAGTAATTTTTGCACGTTTTTTTAATGTTTAAAATTAAAATTGATGGACATACCTTATTATAATAATAATCCAAAAAGCGAGATCGCATAGGTGAAGTGTATAAGCTATTATGTATAGGGTCTTTATCATCTAATACAAATTCTTTCAACATATTTCGCGATTTTCCCGTATTTTTTTTACGTAATACAACATTTACTATCATACTGAAACTAAAAGGTGTAAATTTATATATTTATATATATAGTTTTATCAGTGTCTAATCAGGTTGTAAATTTATTAGATATACAGGTGAATTGATAATTTTTTATCATACTTGTACAGCAATTAGACTAACAAATACGTTAAATAAGTTGCATATACAGGCGTCGCCTGTCGTAGGCGCTAAGAATAATTTTTTTATTTTAGTAATAAAATAAAAATGTGTACGGCCCTATAATATATTTACAAATAATAATATATGCTTTACTTATCAAACAAATGCAAATATCTATTTACTATTTATATATTCTGTAAGACTATATTTACAGACTTTTGACCTCTTTTATCTATATTTATCAACAATTTGTTTTATTTTAATAAATTATTCAGGGTCGTAATACTATAAAAATAGGGCCTAAATTGACAAATTAACAAATAAATTTTATATTGAGTTACATTTATAATAATTTGAACGCAATTAAATCTAGTAGGAGTGTACTGTTTAATGATTAACTTCTACAGATGTCTATTACATATGTATATATATATACTAAATAATTTAGTTCCGAGATGATATCATGCCGGGATACATCTGCTAAATTAGTGTTCAGAGAATCACAGTGACGTATCACTAAAATTAATCCTGCTACTAAAATGTTATTATAAATATATAAACCCAACCACAAGTGGGAAAATGTGCCATTCATAATTAAATAGACACTCATGGACGATTTGTGTTTATATGTAAAAATAACTCACCCTTCGTTCTTCTTCTCTAGCGGCTTTGAGATGGGATTCAATAGCGTCCAAATCGATCTTAGGCATTGCTGTTTCGATATTATAAACATCGAATGCCCCTAAAAATGATTAAAACTGAATTTAGACCGCAAAAATCCATATGGATCTTAAAATTAACTGTTACTCTACATACCTTCACACATCTTAAAATAAACTTATTCCAAAAATATACATGAGTATAAACAATTGGTTAAACTATATTTAAAAATTTTCATTTCGACGTAAGTCACTTTTGTACTAGTACATTTGAAAACAAATTAATCTAAATATATTAATTTATATCAGTGTTTAACCGCGAGGTTAACTCTCTGGCAGACACATTTGAACTAAATACGTTGTAGTAATTTAATAATTTTTGTGTTACATGATGTCATTTACTGCGAATCATTTTAGGCAATTTCTGCCTAAGCGAAGCTTATTAATATTAGAGTTTATGGGAATTAGTGATGTTCCCAGCGGTATTATACCGGTTAAATTGTCGTTATGATTTCGTTAAATATTGATCTGCTGACTGCCAGGTCGCTAATCATCAAGTTTAAACGCTAATTGAGGCCTAATATCTAAGGGCTTAGTTTCTAATTATACTTTATAATGCAAATTGTGTTATCGAAGAGGGTGTAATGTGTTATGAAATAATTTACCTAAAATTTCAGGTGAAGTTCTTTTCTTCTCTCTGGTAACTGGTAACGATCGTCTGTTCAAATTATCTCGAATACGGCTGCCCAATTCACGCCTGGGTATAGTTATCAAACTGGGAATGGCTTGGCTTGAATCTCGTCTTTTCTTCCCGAAATTAATCTCCATTTTCTCTTTCTTCCTCGGTACAGCACTATCCTCATCCTTCTCAACATCATCCTTCGTCTTGTCTTCCTTACAAAACTTCTCCAAGTCCTCCGCCATTTTAGATTTGCCATCTTCAGATTCCCGGTTCGAATCCCGGCGTTGATCAATCGGCTCCGTAACCATTTTTTCTGCAGTGTACTTTTCTTCAGTTTCTGAAATTGCCATCAATTGTTTCTCGATTGGTTCAGCTAAACATTCCCGAGCTTCTGATAGAAAAGCGTCAGCCATTTTAGGCTTAATAGCCTCTTTAAGGTGGACTATATTTGCGATTTGGGTGTAGGGTTGGTTCATTTTTAGAGTTAAAGCTTCTGTAGAAGTCACTCGTGCCACTTTTATATCCGCCATTTTTTCGACTAGTTCTAATTTAAAACTTAAATCTTCTTCTAAGTTAACGTGTATTGGTTGTAAAGCGACTGGAAATTCTTGTTTGCGCACTACTGTTTCTATCGGTAATTTTTGTATAACTGTTTTGGGAACCACTGGTTCTAGAGTAGTTTTTGTTAATTCTGGTAAGGGTTCACATTTTTCGAAAGGTTCATCTGCGTTAGGTTCTAAATTGTATTTTAGAGCAGAAGGACTTAGATCAGTTGCTTCAGATAGTTTTTCAACTGCTTCTTCCAGTTCTTGTTCAATACCTCGTCCAACTATTCGCCCAATTTCTTGTTCAATTTCTGCACCAAAATCTCCGATAATATCTGCTGAGGATACACTTTCAGTTATGTTTAATTTAACTTCTTCAAAAGTGGATTGATGTTCAATCTTTGCACTGAAATCGGTCTCAGAATGCAATTTAAGTTTATTTAATTCGACTTGTAGTTTGGATTCTAATTCTTTTCGCAAATCTCCAAACTTTGAAGATCTAACATACTCTGAAGAATATTTACCAGTGTTTAATTTGGGATGCTTTTCACGCTTTATAATATTAACTGAAGAAGTGTTATCAGATAAGCTCAATTTGACTTCGTCTAATTTGGATTCAAGCTCTTTACCAAAATCACCAACAATATCCACTGTTGAAACACTTGCAGTTATTTTCAATCCAATATCTTTCTGGACTTCGTCGCCAGAATCTTCTTGTCTTCCTGGTACACACAACTCAACTTCGTCTACTTGGGTATTTTTTTGAATAACACTTCCATAATCGTCTAAGCCTCCAGGTATATTCAATTCAACATCTTCGGTATTTTTCTGGATCTTATCAGAATTGTTTGGTATATTCAATTTGACTTCGTCAAACTCGGATTTTATTTTAGTAATGTCTTCAGGTTCAGAACTGAAGTTCCCGTCAAGGTCTTCATCTGATCCCCCACTTGCAGAATCTAAACAATTTGTTTTCTTCTCCAAATCAAACTCTAACGGGATATTCAATTTTGGTTTATCGTAGAAGACTTTTTGAATATTTTCAACGCTATCTAATCTGTTGACACTGTCTATCTTAAACTCAATATCGCCTTCATTGTTGTTGTTATTGTTATTGATGTTAGTAACTTCTGAAGTGTTGAGTTTTGTAATGTCTGCGTCTAAGTCAAGGTCATCGTCGGTGAAATCAGTGTCTGAGCATACTTTTATGGTGTAGTCTAAAGTGTGGGCTAAGTGTTGGAAACCGGGATAATTGGGATTGACAATACCGCGCGATTGGCGTATGTCTCCGCCGCTTATATTTCCATCATCGGATAATGATTCCGAGTCGGATAAATCAAAGCCACGGTCCTCATCTTGTGGAGAAGTGGAGATAGAAGAACAGCTTTGGTGTGCTTCTAGAAGAAATAATATGTGAAAATATGGGATTTGAGGTGGTGTGGATACGTTACCTTCGTATTCCAGTAAGCTATCATCTGGAGACGATTCGGAACACACCGACGAGGCGGTGGTGCCTCGGAGATGGTGCCGGTTGTTTTGGGTGGCAGGCGGAGTGCCAGTGCGTAAACTGGCCGCCAGATTGTTGTTTATATTGTTCAGGGGACGTTTTTGAATTAATTGTTGTAGCGGGGCTTGCACGTAATTGTTGGTAGTGTCGCTTGTCACACGTTTGATTGATTCTCTTTGTTGGTGCTGCAATTAATAAATAATTAAAATTCATTAGAGAGTTTTTTTTTCCTGTGGTTTATTTCGTACCTGTATTGTATTGATGGTATTGCACCATTGCAAAGTATCCTGTCTGCGACGGGCACTATCTGTAGTCCCGTTATTGTAGACCTCGTTCTCTGTTCCTGTGGTCGTGGTGATCGTCGCCAGCGAGTTAAACTCCTGGGGGTTGTTCAAATCCAAAGAGTTTTCGTTCCCGTTATGTTGAACGGCAAGCGGACCGTTGTCGCTTGGCTGTTTCAAACGCATTTCTGATTTTTGGGTTTTCTAATAAAAAACATCAAAAATATATTTATTACTAATTTTTCTAAACATTTCCATTGGTTACAAAATTTTAAAAACTCGTTGTGATTTTTTTTTTGTTATTAACAGATATGTAATTAATATGGGTTGTTAAATAATTATTCATCCTTATCGTACTAATCGAGAATATATCATAACACCCCTTGACGTTATTACAGTTTAGGGTAGCGTTATAACTCATATATGAAATCGTGTAATGCGAAATTAAAATGATGTTACTGTCTACACAAACTGATGGATTACAGTCTGTTATTAAAAAAAAGGACCTCGAATGGCCAATGTCCTAACTTCAGTGCGTGACGTGTTTATTTATTAATTAAATCATTTGACAATGGATGAAAATTCTCTTTTTTATACATAAAACATAAATATTTAGGATATATTTGGAGTTTTAGTACTAAAATAGTAAAATATTCTAGCTATAAAATGTGTTGACTTAAAGTATGTACATCCGGTTGCAAAACAAGAATCAATATATTTACAGTTTAAAAATATATATTTCGCCTTCATTCACGTTAGTAATTTGTTTTCATCATTTTTATGATTTAGTATATACGTAGCAACAAGTTTCTCAATTTATGTTTTTATATCCGTTTTTATGTACTTGTCTTAAATGACATAAAAATATCATCCCCCCAGGGGATAGCTCGTAAACAATTTTATGTAGTGTGTTAGTATTTAACGGAAATTACGACGCCGTTTCATAAACCACAAATTCCGGACTGTTTCCATACATTAGGGTCAATTTGTGACTTAATATATAAATAAACTCATATTGAACGGTAGCCTATAAAATGTTTTCATAAGCGCATTTTATACACAAAAAGGAGCTATAGTTTATTTATAACTTATCAAAACACACCCATGTCATTAGAGCTTGATTATAGAATAAAACCCACGCTATAATTTTTCATTAAATAATGCCATTAGGCTATTAATATGGTTTAAATTGCAACCCCACCCATAAATGTATATATTTAAATAGATAATTAATTACTTAATATAAATAGATTATTTTAAATTCTAAAATTGAGTAATCAAAGTCTCGATTTCGTCTAGTATATTATTATTAACGTAAAAAGCTTTGTTTTGTGGGTGGCCTACATTCACAAGCTTAGCTTGATATCTTATTGGAACTATTGTGCCGAGTATTGTAATAAATTGAAACAGTCGCCTCATGACGCTTCAATAGAGTTCACTAAATGACAAATGCGTAATCGATAAATAACCAAAACTAGTGACAATGATCAATGAATTACGAATATCTATTCGAGTTTCTACATTGTACCCAAATATCACCCTCTAACTACAAGGATAATAATTTTTTTAATATTTCGAATAATAATAAAATATATTTGAATAAAAATGAGTACATAAAAAAAAATTTAATCATAGGTCTAGAAATATAATTAACGTAAATTAAATATTCGAAATTCGAGAAAATTAATCGGATTCCGCTTGGATGCGAACCTAGAACCTATAGATCTTTAGGTTTCGAGTTGGAATCCCGGTTCTATTCAATAAATAATAAAAATATTTTATTCCATTTTATAATTTATTACAAATTAACATCGCTTAACAAATGACCCAAAACAATTAGACTGATTAAAAACAGTACCCAGTGTACACTGGGTGTTTTTTTTGTGCCAGTTAAATGCAGATAGTCTACGCAATTTATAATTCGCTCACTAAATAATAATAAGTGAAGGGGAAAGGAATGTAATGGGACATAACCGGGATATAACAAAAATTAGAGTGGCGCAATTCTTTCCTTTACGCTATAATTAATAGGAAGTACTTCAGAATTGATTTTTTAGATGAACTTTTAACAATTCAACAAAACAAACAAAATATTAATTTACAAATTTATATAAATTATTTACCATTTTGTTTATTGGGATTCCTTGATTTAAACATTGCATTAAATTATTTAAACAACACTTTATAAACAATACGAATTATTTTATATATAAATAATCAAATAAAATCACTAAAATAATATTAATTTTTTTATTTCAACACAATTACACTTTTTAAAACGTTCACTTCAAATAATCACTATTGCGGCTACCATTTTTTTTCTGGACCATATTATTAGGACTAATTAATAACTGGTTTAAAATATGAACTATATTACCTCATGAGGAGCGTTCCTCACAACTAACGCGTATAGACTGTTCAGTTTATAACATGTGACGCGTGTAGAGGTAATGTTAGGCGTCGTGGCGCCTACATAACACATTCCAACTCGCATAGCACTTGCACGCGTTTCTAAATACATTTCTCACTCTTAGAATTATATGTATATTCATTTTTCAAGCAGTAATTTCCATAAAAATATACGTGCATATTTGCATAAATGTGTTAATTTATTTAGTAACATTTTTTATACATATAGTACTAATTAGTAACTGTACTATAGGTCATTTTATGTTATTAATTTTTAAGTATGTTATTTATAATTGTAAAACATTTTTTTTAAATATTTTAAGTATGTATCTAAGATTTATTTCTTGGAGCTTTTTTAATGAGCACGCAGCTTAAATGTTGTAATTTTTGAGCTTAAGGGTTGAAAAACACGCGAAACTTTGTTTTATAAAGTAAAATAAAATTGTCGGACAGATTAGATTTTATACGATGGAAATTTATTAAATATAAATAACTTAGAATTTTCTTATTAGAATTTCAAATTCTCTTATGTGAATATATATTAAAACCTTATAAAATATTAAAGCTTGCTATTTCGCTTCATATTTTTCATTATAGGGTAAAAAATTGTAATTTATTTACGCGAATATTTTTCCTTTCTTAAATTATGGCTAAATATATATAAACATTAAAGTTTCATAATAAATACGTCATTTTCTAGTATTTTTTAAAATATAGACAAAATAAAAATAATTTTTTAATCGATAATTTGCATATTTATATATTTTAATAAGTTTACAATTAATCACCATAGATGGCGCCAGAAGTCTCGTTTCGATTTATTTTAATACGAAATAATACATTTCTACTAGATTGGGCAAGCTCTATCCTTTTTTAACTTAATGTTTTAAATGGTGATTTATCGGAATCTTTCAGTTGTACTACAGTAATATATTTTTGTGGCACGAAAATACCAGATACTTAGACTATGAAACAGTGGATCAAGTGTATTTATTATATCGTTCCTTTTCTAACTTGTTTTAAATGCTAATTACTCAGAAATCTTTCACTCTTACTACAGTAAAATATTTTTGTGCGAAACAAAATACCGGGTTGTTAGACTATGTACCCACTAGATCATTTTTGGATGGTGTTTTTATTTATATATAATAATTAATATCTCGAAAATGGTTAGAATAAAAATTAAAGATTGCGAACAACTTTTGTTTGAAAATATTTTTCAGATTACAAGAAAATTTTTATATAATCATAAATATGATTTGGTGAAATAGGTACGTCTGTAAGCTGTGTTGGTGAAGCTTAACTGTAACCGTAAATCTGTCTTGTCGATACATTTTAGTAAAAATGTTTGTTTGACCCCGTTGTTGACTTACCGTCGATCTGTGGTGTTAGAACCAACACCATGTTGGCTAAGATTGCTCTCACAATATTGAATGTTTGTTTGGAAAAGGAGTACTCTTAAAATCATTGACGTACACCTTATATTCACTATTCTACACCAAAATGCTTGTGTCTAGAAGTTTACTTTATTTCCAATTTAAAATATTGAATTTATGTTTGAGTATTTTAAAAATAAATAATTCTCATACATATTCCCATCAAATAGGGGTGACATTTTTACATATATTTATATATATATTCTACGCCAATGCATATGACGTCAATGAGAACTGTTGATCTGTATATTTATGGTCCCCATGACCATATTGCATGGCCCATATGCTTTTGTGTTTTATTCTATTTTTAAAACGATCTAACGTATAGTAATGAACATTGCTGATGGAGCAATGAAATATAATTTACACAATTGAATAAAACTTGTGTAGAAAGAAAAGTTTATGCCGTTGGTATAATGGTGCATTTGAAGCCACAATGCGTTAATTAAATTCCATAAGTTAATTAGTTAATAAAGTAATTTGAGTTGGAAATTTGACAATATCCGCACCCTAACACAAGCACTTAGAATTATTACAATACACTCTTACTTAAATAAACTTTTATACATATTTTAACTCGCCATTCATACCTTAGAAGTTTCTTAATAATTGATTTGTTTTTTGACGTGAGTGATTACGTAAATATTTTAATTACGCGAAATTTTTTTTTGATATGAATTTTCATATTTCATATAAACAGTATATAATTGTCTTTTAATACTGAAAAAATGTTAACTGACTTTTTTTTACATATGCATGTATGTTTGTATAGAGATATACCGAAATATCGTTTCGAGTTCGGGGTTGACCAGTAGTTTCCGGTTGTGACCTCTGGGGAAATCATGGCCAATAGAAACGTATAGGTTCTTAGACGAACTGTACCCCGAACGACCATATTACACCGGACGTTACACAGCCTCTAACAGAACTTAGGACGTTGCTATTTCCGCTTTTTTATTTCACACTCCTACCACATTATTCTCATCCCAAATATTTTTATAATAACAATTTTACCCTTCTTTACATTACCCTATAAAAAAAAAACAAAATTGATTTTGATTTATTAAATATTTTTATTTAATTTATATACATCCAATTTTTAATTTAATTTTTTATTTATTTTGAAGTAATAAATGTGAAAAATGTTTTAATCTTTGAGTAAATAAATCAACAAAGTATCAGATACTTTAATAAACTATTAAGTAATATTTATGACGCTTTTGTGGCAGCTTGAGAAATTCGTGACTAAAAGCGAACGTGTTTGACAGCAAAGTTTCCGTAAATTTCAACAGAAAATTCTACACGCTAGTATACATTATGTACGATGGTATACGGATGACGTCAACGCATGTTCCATCTTTATTCAACATCCATATGCTATATAAGCATGTTTCGCTCGTTCTAGTGTTCTCTGGAGGATGTCAGCTCCTGAATAAAACTAACTCGAAAATAATTTTCTTTGTTCTTACAATTTCGTACGCTTCTCTTTTTTTTTTGAATCAATACCTACTTAAAGTCACACATACAGCGCATCCACCATAAAACACTAATTATCATTTTTACTTTCATACGAAATTATAAGTAAGTCAATCTCGAGATTTTAAGGGACATATTGACCTTCCCTGAATGTATTCAATTTCTTGTCATTAATACAAAATTTACAAAATAAAGACTAAAATCTGAATATGTTTATTAAATTAAATAGTTCTATAAACGCTTATATTTTTATTGAGATATATTTCGAAAAATAATATAATTTATGTTGAACATTGACCATAAATGCGCAATAGAAACTCAATTGTGTTTACGGTAAGAAAAAAAGCAATAAAAATACTCAATAGCAGAGTTCCTTCAAGCGTTAAAACATTAAACGATATTTTTATATGGGGTTACGCGACATTTTAAATAACCACTGGGCTACCACGTAGAAGGGATTCCAGTAGCGTACGTTACTTAAAAAATGGTATTTTAATTTTAAAACATGTTTAAAATGTGTACGCCACTGTGAAACAGTAACCATGGTAACCAGAAGATCCTGAAGACGTGTACTATAGACAAGAGTAACAAAGATGGAGTATAGAATATAAGAAATGCGCCCTGCATTGCTGGCCCCGGATATCGAATTAAATATAGAAATGAATTCAGTTTGTTTCCGGTATAACGGTGTCTGGAGTCGTTTTGTTATTGCTTCCGGGCTTACACATTCCGGTGTAAATATTTATTTATTTTAAATATCTTATTTATTTCATACATTTATTTCGCGCATTTGAGATGTTTTAAATTATTTATTAAATAAAGATCGTAAATTCTAATTTATTATTGTTTGATTTATTGTGTAATTAATTTTAAATTTTATTCGGTTGTTAGACATTACACGTTAGTAGCAAAAAGTTAATCATGCTGTCTAAGATTTATTATTTCACTAATCCCGAAAGTAAAGCTTGTAATGATACCATATATCTAACAACCACTATCCTCGGTTACGTTTGCAGGATACAAATTACCCTTAATTTCAAATTAAATCTATTTTTAAAACATTTTTCAATCATTGTTTATTGCATATATTTTTTGAACAAAAAACTTTAAAAGTTCACAAAAACTCTAGTTAAAAAATATTGATTGTATTAAAGCCTGCAGCACCGTACACTGGTAAAATAAGTGTATTTATTATTTAATATGGGACTAGCATATAAAGAATGCTACCACATAAAAATTAATTATTAATATATTTATTCTTAATATAAATATTTTAGTCACTTAAATATTTTCGAATATCACTTAATTTACTACAGTCATATGTACTTGGTAATAGGTAAGTCGCGCGCTCGGTCGTAAGACCAAAATTTGTCGCGTCTTCTCCTCCAAAAGTACCGAACTAATTTGAACCAAATTTGGTACACATTTTGTTTAGGTGCCCGTTAGTATGCGTTCGCATTTTAAATCTAATCAGTTGAGAAATATAGCTCTCAAAAAAATCTAAAGTCTATTCAGGTTGTAATGGAAAGGTGTGACATAATAATGAAAATAATTGGTCAAAAAGTAACTATATTTTTATTGGCACATTTAGAATACAAGTAAGTTTAACCGTGTAGCTATTCAGTAGTAGATAAAATTCCAATATATCCAATTTGCTCCCAAGTAATTGAACCTTACTAATGTCTTTTTCTATCGACACACACGTACATTTATATAGCTATATTATACACCACATCACATCAGAGATAGTAATAACGAAAAGCACAGGCGTTGTTTGTCTTTCATTTCGCTAGCGCTAATGACAAATCAATATATCGGGGTGTAGGGTTGATATGTGTGCTCTTTGTCGTGCTCTCACTAAAACATGGGGTCAAGTGGACCGAGGGGTCGACTATAAAATCATCATACACCACATTAAAGCTCAACGGACGCACAAACGTAGCTCGCTACTAATGATATTTTATTCTATACATCATTTATTACTACCTATAGTTATTTATTTTATATACTTTTCTGAGGAAAAAAAAAATAAATTATTTCAATTGTTATTAATTATGGTAATATAGAATAATTTATGGATCTAATATTTAATTCCATATATATCATTTGTTGCTATTTGTGTAATTAGATATGTAAGCTCCTCATAGAGTCTATAGAAGAGAAAAAAAAATCAATAGTGCTTTAGACTTGTTTGTTTATACCATCATTAAATTGTGTCGCAGACAAATAAGAGATTGTTTTAATTATTTTAATTACATTGTTAAATTTTCTAGTCGAATAATTTTCAAAAGTTTTGCGACACTTTGCCAAGAGATATCTTTGTGTAATTAATACAAACGTAACAAAGTTTACAAATACACAAGTTCGAACCATGTGCTCGTTGTTTATCTTGAAACTGTTGTATATATTTGTTTTCGTGCCACCGAGAGAAATATTTTGAGAATATATTACACGTATATATATACAGTTAAAAATATGTTTTTGCTACAAATTAATGATGGAATTCAAAACCTTGCTCAAAAATGCGGAAAAACATTCAATTTCGGAATTTTGGATAAAATCAATTGCTAGGAATTCTTTCAATTTGTTTAAAAACTCAATAAATAATAAAATATTTATATATGAACTTTCCATTATATAAAGAAAAATACTATGCAGTATAATTATCACTTGATGGTATGAAACTAGGTGGTTCTGTAGTTCTGTAAGGTGCTACTAGAGCTGCATGTATCTGATGCAGTTCGTTTGTAATATTGAAATATTATGTAATATATGTCTTGGTTATATGTATGTATGTAAGCCACAATATGTTACATGGCTGTTTCACGCGACGTGACTGCATTATGGAAACCGAATGTAATATAACGCTGAGGTGTGTAACTTCATCTAATTAGTACTAATTATACAGTATCATTAATCAACTGGAGAATGCACCTATTTGCTACTTGCACTGCATAGTCGACATATTGCTCACATTTATCATGATTTCATTCCAATCCCAATCGATTATTTTAAATAATAGAATCAAATCATTATTTTCTTGTCGATAATAATTGAAATTTCATAGTATTCTTTATGAGTCTTACAACGATTAAATAAAACGAGTTGCATTAGTTTTTTTTTATTAAAAAAATATACATATTAAATAATTTTTACAACTTTTATAATAAGTAAATTTGTCTCCCTCTCCCATATATGCTCTACGTTGATTGGCTGATCAGAGTACAACATGCCTGAGTGAGACTTCCGATTATAGCACGCCTTAAACTATTTTGCGTATTTTGTCGGTTTTTATAATATTTAAACCAAGCGTGTATTAATTAATAGGGAATGAGTGTATGTTTGTTTATAAAATTGTGGCTCTCACTAAATTGGGGTGACAAGAACTGTAAATTTGCTTTTATGAGAGTGATGCTTTGTGAGTTATTTATATGTTGGGTATGGTGTTATTTAGAGTAATTTTTTTTGTTGGTAAAAATGTTTGAAAAAAATGGTAATATATCAATAACAACAAGTAACGGCCATTTTGTATGTGGGGGTAACTATGGTAACGTTTGCATTCTAATTCGTAGCCTTGTGCAAAACAATAAATCGCCGAGTTACGTTCCGTGGGCCTTACATTAAGTGTAAAATACGGCCGTGTGCTTTTCATACCTGCCCAATTAAGGGCTCATCCCTTACAACCAAAAACCAACTTACATACATACATACATAAAACGACTTATTTTAAGTCGTCGATTTATGTACAATGTTCATTTAATAAATCATTCAATATTTATTTTTCAGATTATAATTTTAATAAAATCAATAATTAATGCAGTATATTTGAACTTTTATAATTTATTTTAAATGTCATTGCAATATATATTAATCCCTATGAGCTTTTCCTGACGTATTCAATACCTAAAGTAGTGCTTTATCGCGCAATAGTAATTATATTTCATCCTTAACGTTTCGTGGATTACTAGATATTTATTTTTAATGAAAAATAGTAAATGTCGTCTACTTTTATTAATAAAAAATGTTGTACATTATTTATCAACGTAGGGAATTTAATATTGTCGAAATATATTACATTTCGTGTGCGTATTATTTTATTATGTACGCTTATATTTATTTCGCAAATAACATTTTTTATTCGCGATGTCAGTTCTAATAATATGTTTTTTGCTTTACAAATATGAGTTTACATACGCCTTATATATTATTTATATGAATGTATGGTTTTATTTTGAGTTCTAAGCGATATTACTTTGTTATTTTTCTATGTTATTTTGCATATATCAAAAGGACAGAATTATTTTTTTTAGTAAATTTAATAATTAATATCTTATATGCTAACTACTAATTTAGACGAAATTGTGGTGGTTTAATTTAGTTTTGCCCAAAAATAAATTGGAAACTAAATATTTGCTTATGTATGTATATAATTTGGAAACCGAAGTAAAATTAGTTAAACTGATAATCCATTCCTGGGCAAACACAAATAACCATAAGTAACCATTTGGTGGTTAGGCAAGTAACCAGCATGCCAGTGCGTTATAACCACAAAAACTTACCCCATGCTGCCACCACCTGGATATCCATTCTCACTCAGATTTAAAATCAATATCCATACACTAGCGTCTGTATTTATTGTTCAAATAACCGCGCACGAATGCCCAACGACCGGCGGCCGATCTGTTTATTAAAAATTATTTTTTACGGGGTTGAAATGTATATTAGCAGGTGGTACAGGCGACGCCCAGGCTAAAAACGACGCCACGTTTGTCATTCGACGCCGGCTCAATGCGCACCCCAACCTGACACGTCGCTACCCAGTGGCGCACGTCAACTCACTTTTTACCAATTTCTATTCACAATTTTAAAAAATATATAATTAAATATCTAAACAACATTAAACTACAAATTATATTAAAAAAAAACAAAAGCGCGTTTATTAAATTACGATAAATACAATTTATGCAATGGAAACTCTTATAGGAAATTATAGAAATTTTTATTAACGCCTCCCTTGTATGCTTCCCTTTTATCCAATCCAATATTGTTGACCTAGGGCTTATTTTATATTTTATAATAGAAACCTTAAGAGTTACAAATTTTCTATATCTACCTTAAAGTTACATTAAAGCGCAATAAAAAATAACTAGATTTGCTTTTAATTACTTTTGAGTTTGGATGTATTTAAAATAGTAATAAATATTTGTGTAATATAAGAAAAAGATGTAAAACAAATCAGGAAGAAATATAAAAATATATTTCGTTGGATGTGCGTAATAATATTCCCATTTTTGAAATGTCTTCCTGTATGGCTATTTAAAAGTAGAGCAAGTCCTGTGGGATGCTATTCCAAACGAATATAAACAACAACTTTTCGGGACAAAAAAAAAACCTTCATGAGAACTTACGACCGTCTGAAACTACTGTACCTGAAAATTACTGTTTTTTTGCTATGCGCCCGTGATAAGTTCCAGACCATATCTTTTGTTGAATCAACACGTTTTAACCTAATTATAAACTTTTAAATATTATAAATAAAATCCTGCACACGTACTTTTTCACTATATAAACTTTAATTTTATTTTTGAGAGTGATCAATTGAATTTTAAATCATATGATGAGATAATAATATACTATTTTATTAAAATTTTTATTATATATTTTTATTAGTATGTATATGTATGTATTCGTATGTATATGTATGTATTTATATGCATATGTATTTGTAAGTTAGAGCAATTTTTATTTTTTTTTTATTTAAAAAACCATATGTACGCCGCTGTTGTGCAAAAATATATATTTAGCTCTTTTGTGGTTGAACCCCTACATGAACAAATTAGAACTTATGGTTTGGTTGCTGTAACACCAGACGTCTCCAACCACCTTCGTTAAAGCTTTACGATATGACACGTATTTTACCAAAGCTTTCCCAATTGCCCTACAGCGTAACTGGTACTAGAACAAGTCACCTTTGTGCTCTAATTATCTACTATCAATACACGTACGAATCATCCAAATTAATTTTTAAATAACCTAATATTATTTTCTTAATAATGCGATAGTAAGTATTATAAATTTAATAACTTATTTTGTTATAAAAATAAATTTTGTGATAACTAGACATCTTTGGCGAAGCTTCAAAGCTTGCTCTAGTTGGGAAAGCTTCCGTTCCCTTCAGTTCTTTCAACGTCCGCTGACACGCGACGCAGTTTTCTCTCATATATACCCGGTATTGATTTTGTTTTCAGTTTCAAAGCTCTGCGATAGATGGTCGCATTTGCAGCGGTTATATTTTCAAAATTATTTTTATTCACGAGAAAATTCATGATATATTAACAATTTTATTTTTTTAAACTATGTGATTATTTATATTTGTTCATTCACATTATAATATTATATATATTTTTTATTAATTTATTTTTTATATACGTATAAGTGTATAATAAATTGATAAATAAAAATAAGTGTCGACTCGCTATGCATAA
The DNA here is from genome assembly GCA_944039245.1 of Nebria salina. Lineage (NCBI taxonomy): Eukaryota > Metazoa > Arthropoda > Insecta > Coleoptera > Carabidae > Nebria > Nebria salina. The sequence continues at coordinate 1,544,897 of OX063281.1, forward strand.
TTTATGTATGTATCAAAGCAAAATGGGAACGTAATAATTCAGCGAGTTTTTCGATTTCGAAAAAATCACACGTAAACATCTCTCTTACACACGTATTCCAACAAAAAAAAGGGTCTCGAACAATTCCGTGGGATCATTTTAATAAATAACAACGCAAATGCTGGCAACCGTGCCACTTGGAGCGTTGTATTTCTCCCGTTTGCGCATATTTCAAACACACGAAATTGATTCAAGCGCGTTGGGCTCAAAAGAAGGACGGGTGTAAAATTCAAAACTTTACGACCAAAACAAATGTGTACCATCTGCACCCACAATAAAAATCAAAGGGGTTACACATATAAATAACACACTTATACCGATTCCACATATGTGTATTATGGTTCATAACACACTTCTGATTGCACACATTACACATGTATATGGAAAATCGAACTCGCTATTTGTCTAACACATTTTTTACATTCACATCCAAAAATTCACACACTCAAAAATCAAAAATTTTATTGGTCATAAAGACCCAAATATTTGTTTTTTACCTGTGTTTTGATGCCCAAATGGGATTGAGAATTAGAAGCGTCTGTCTTCTTTGTATCCCCTGCTGCACTCTACGGTTGTCTGAAATTACAAAATAGTCATTAGCTTAATTGTGGATTGCGTGGTGGTAGGTGTGGAACAGGCCCGGGGGTGGTGGCTTAATTAACCGTGGATTTTGTCCGAGGGGCGCAAATGTTACCCCCGAGGAACGTGCATTGCCTACCCAAAACGAAACACCCTGTGGTGATTATATTCACACTTTTAGCTTGTTTAATAATTTGCAATTGGTATTGAATGAAGTATTTGTTTGAAAAGGTGTCTGGAACATGTTTATTTAATTCGATTAAAACGAGCTGAGATTTCAGGAGTTTAAACATTTCGAGCAAATACACAATGCGAAGTGAATTCGCGCAACCAATCTACTTGTGTAAATAATAATTAATAATAGCGCTTTCATTTACAGTTGGTTGATGGCCTCTGTAAATTTCGAGTGCGTAATATCATCTTGACTTGTGTGATTTTCGAGACTGGAAAGTTTCGACGTTGATGTGTGCAAGTGGGCACTTCTACAAATTACACAAATTGCTTTATTATCAAACTGCAACTGACGTGAATATTTCACTTGATTTAGCAGTGTTGCGAATTATATTTGCAACAACTCTATTTTTGATAAATATATTCAAATAATTGTACAATTTCATAATAGTAATAGTTTCTAAGATAAGTATTTGTTGGGTTTAATTTTAGTGCCTATTAATATTTTGCAACGTAAATTATATATGTTCTCAAGAGTAAACGTTTGAGTAGGAACTAGATGTGATCGATAGTTGTCGGGGTGATTTAGAATGGGGATGAGGTAGCAGCTCACTGAGCGAGCGAGTTGCGGTTTTGAATCCAATGAGGCGACTGTGTATAGTGGTTGTCACGAATCACGCAATTCCTCCATCTACTTCCTCTCAAACCAAACAAATCAACACCTGGATTATCAATACCCACTTTTTACTCCTATTACTACAGATTACCCACTACGCAAACGTACATTGAAATAACGTATTTACTTAAAATAACAAACCTATGAAGAGCGTTATTTACTTTATAATATTAACAGAAATATTTCAACTCAAAGATATTACAACAAAAATGTGTGTGTGTGTGTGTTGTAAATGAGGTAAATACTTTTCGAAAATTTAAAAAGTTTTCCGTTGACTGATGGACTGCATGTACTAATATTTTTCGTTTTTTTTTTCTCTTTTCAGGATACATAGACATGACACAAAAGTTATGAGATTCTTTTTGCTTTTATACGTTCTAGATAATTTTTAAAAAGTTTCAAATTTCTTTTTACGATATTACAACACAACACACACAAGTTTGGCGTTCGATATAGAAATTGATGCTTGCACAAAATTGTTTATAACTTTAGTTCGATATATTTTGATAAATTGTTTGAAGGGGAGGTAAGGAGGTTCCTTAAAGGCATTGTAAGTATTTTAATGGTAAGACTCTATATGTCTAGAACTTAAACGATTGAATAAATAAAACATAAAAATCTATAGCAAATATTTTTTAACAAAAATATTCAAACTGGAAGAGCTTGTTTACTCAGTCATTTTTTGCCGTTTCTGCAATTACTCAAAAATTATTTAATAAAAAAAAGTCATTTTCTCAAACAATCGTCTTAAACTAAATTAATCTAATATGTTTTAAAATAAAAATAAATTTTTAAACGAAAATTTGCATACTTATTTATTTTAATAAGCTTACAATTATTAACTATAGATGGCGCCAGAAGTCTCGTTTCGATTTATTTCAATACTAAATAATACATTTCTACTAGATTGGGCAAGCTCTATCCTTTTTAACTTAATGTTTTAAATGGTGATTTATCGGAATCTTTCAGTCTTACTACAGTAATATATTTTTGGGGCAAGAAAATACCAGATACTTAGACTATGAATCCGTAGAACAAGTGTATTTATTATATCGTTCCTTTTCTAACTTGTTTTAAATGCTAATTAATCAGAAATCTTTCACTCTTACTACAGTAAAATATTTTTGTGTGAAATAAAATACCGAGTTGTTAGACTATGTACGCACTAGATCGTTTTTGGATGGTGTTTTTATTTTTATATATTTATTAATATCTCGTAAATGGATAAAAATTATAACAATCTTTACTGCTTGAAATTTTTTATTTTCATATTTGCTGTTAATGTATATTCTTAGGTTGCTTTTAGAGCAAAAATAGTTAGAATAAAAATTAGAGATTGCACACAACTTTTGTTTGAATTTTTTTTTTCAAATGAGTACGCATATATTTTATTTTATTCCTCAATAAATTCTGCGTATTTTATTCTACGACAGCAAAAATGTATCTCTTATACAAACATTAATATTAAATTTCAAACATTTCTCGAGTTTTTTCACCGATTTATGCTATATACTTACAAGTATATATACTGTTACATTTCGTGAATCATTAAAAATAATCAGTTTTCAATATGCTTACAACATTTCTAAATATCCAGTACGTGCTTTATTCCTTACCGTTTATAAAAAAAAAATCAAATAAAATTCCGTACGTTTCGGTAGATATTCATACTTATGTACAGATGTACATAAATATTGTTATGATAATTCAAGAAACTATAAATATATATTTTTGTGTATATAACGAAATATATTACATTTTGTGTCTCAGCGAAATATTTAAATAGCTTGTTCATAAAAGTCATTGTATATGAAAAGTATGTGTTGATTCAATGGCGGCTTTGCTTGGCTGGCAGGAATACGAAGCTCGTAACAAGATGAAAAATGCATTTAATAAGCGCAGCCAGAATCACGGTGTGATTCCACCAACTTACTTTCAAACTTACGCATTTATGAATAATAAATGTCCGCACAATTTTTGCCCCGACAATCTTTTTACAATTTTAAAAATATGTTAACATAGAATGCACTCCTTGATTACTTCACCATTTCCCTGGTTGTTTATGGAGCGATGTTATTTCGGGCGTTAGTATCTGATGTTATTTCGCATTTAAGTCGTGTGCTCTCGTTTCACGTACGTCCTTAATGGGGGTGTTGAAGTTTGCGTGAAATGTTCAACAACATTAGCATTTACAGTCATTTTCTGAAATTATTGCTACGGTTATTTCAACACATCTGGAGTGCCCTGCACTGAGCCGCCTTTGCGAGTGCATATCTGTTTAGAGATAGAAAACTTATTACTTCGTGTATACGTAAATATACACTCTGGTTTCTGATGTAAGCGTTTTTTTCGTGCCACAAACAACGAAAACTTTCAACGATCCACTTTTAGAGTGTTAGCGAAGAAATTTGAATACTTTTCGAAGTGTCTGGGAGAGGATTTTAGTTCAAACATGTAATTCGCGTAATGCGAATAATATTACCATAGTTTCTCGCGTAAAATAGTAAAAATAAAACCCTAACGGGAGGCTCAATGGCTAAAGTTTTACTAATTTCGTTTTGCTTAACGAATATTCTAAACTTACATCATTTACATGTAGTTATTATAAGTTCGACTATATCACAAAATGCACTCTTAGAATTTAAATTAACAATTAAAAACGTTCAAATATCAACTTAGCAATAATACTAAATGAATTTAATATGGTATTAAATTTAAATTTGGATATATTTAACTATATTTGCGTATAATTAATATTTAAACATTACTTATAAATAAATAATTAATAAACAAATATTTGTGTTAAAATCTCGAATTTATTACTGAGTAAAAGTGAACAAATTTTCTTCGTTGTATTATCGAAGGAAATTAAAGTAACAAATGAAAATCAACGAGAAATAGAAGTAGAAAAAGTCTCAAACACATTTTGGTGCAAGGAATTGACAATTTGCACCGAACAAACTTTTACATTCATTGGTTTTCCTATGTCCATTACCCTAGCACAAATAAAGTAAAACGTATCGCTAAGCTCTGCTTGAAATACGAGAATGATTTTATAGGTGGAGGTGCAGCAGGTTAAGGCGTATCTACACGAGTTATATATGTTTAAAGAACAGCATCCTGGGATACACATGGCGTAATGGCTAAACGATTATTATCCATAAGCGTCGAAGGGAAGACATCAGAGTCTCTTTTATTCTTATATATATATATATATATATATATATATATATATATATATATATATATATATATATATACACGCACGTACATTCGTATATAAGCCTGCATGTATATACGTATTTATGTATGTTTGTATATATGTATTGGGTGGAAAAAATCAAATATTTCGTTGTATTAATTGATAAATTATAACGAACACTGATTTCTGACTGCTTATACGTGGATTTAGATGTAAATATTTTCATTGTGGAAGAATGGTAATATCGTATTAGTTTTGCCATTTTGCAAATGGATGTTATTTATCATACGCGTTGTATATTTTATATATACTTTGGTGGGAATAGACTGCATAATATTTCATATGCGTATATGTAAAGTACGTAAATATTCTAAAGATATTATACGCGAACACTGATATGTTATGCGGCGGTTCTAACGTTTATCATTTTGTTGTATTTAATTTAGTGCGTATATTTTTGTTTTCGGCACCTTTAGAAATTGATTAAAAAAAAAAGTACTACTAAGTATGTATGGGTCGTATGGATCGGAAATGTAAAGCTCGAGCAATTGGAGCGATTACGTTAATTTACTTAGCGCTGTGTTTTACTTAGTTTATTTTAGTGCATCGTGTAATCTAATTATTGCGTGATATTCGCAGCACATCCTGGGGATCTTTGCGAGTCTAACATTGTACGTTCGTACGACTGCCGGTCGTCGGTACGTGATCTCCAGCCAACACAAGGCGCTTGTTTAACGAGACTACGAACTCAAATACAGAAAAAAACACTAGACGAATTGTTTACATTCAAATCGCTCACGTACGCACATATATACAAATTTTTATTTTTTGGCACTCAAATATCTCTTATATAACGTAATAATATCATTAACTATAAGTAGGAAACTTTCGACAAAACGATGTGATATTCTCTGTAAACTATTATAAACTGAAATCCTGTTGCCATAGTTGACTTTGTGCTGAAGTTTAAATGAAATTATAACTTAGTTAAAGATTTCATTTTGTAGTTTAGTCGTGAATTAACTTATAATCTTGTTCGTTTGTGGACGGACTTTATTAACATGTAGGAAAGGGGCACAATGTTGGTTTTGAATGGTAGTGGAATACAAAAGGGCCTGTGCTGCGCTGGAAATCTTTTGCTCCTCTTCGACGCCACCTAGAGCAGAGAAACCATTACGCCGCGAGCGTAACCCAATTTCCTTTTGCGATCGACGTTGCTTCAATAAACGTTTAACCATCAACCTTAAAACTTAATGCATTTTCACTTTGCAATAATCAAATAAACCTTAACGAATATTTATTTTCAGTTACAGAATTTAATATTCTCTTAAAATAACTATACATAATATATATCTAAAGTACCCTCTAATAGCCTTTCTTATACATACACACACACACACAATTGTTAAGCTCTTTTAAATTAAATTAAAAATTATATTTCCTAAATTTAGACTCATTTATTTTAGAGTTACTGTGTATGAAGGTGTTCAAATGTTCTATATGGATTTAGAGATGCTTAAAATGGATATGTCCGTTAAAATCTCTGCTATGTAGAATTTCGTAATTATTAAAGTATTATTTCGTTTAAGTAAAAAAAAAAACAAACATTTCTCGTATGTATCACAAACGTGAACGAAATTCATGTAGTGTTTCATTGTGTTTGTTTCTTAACAAAAGTTGTATTCGAATGATTTATGTTGTGCGAGAGAAGATTCACACGGTGTGAAAAATGTTTTTGACCAGTACACCTTTACCGTTTCGGTTACCGGTTCGTTGAGTGGACATGTCCCACCGGTATGCCATCACATCACCCTTCAAATCCAATCTCGTTTTCGCTGTGTTTTCACATTCGTAAACTTCTTATTTTTGACGAAACTGCTTCATACGCATTTTTTATGATTGTTTTGCTTTCTCAAATCCTACAAATTACTTTATTATTGTTCACTTTCGAAACACTTATAAACAAACAATAAAACTATTGAAAGAATAAACGGCATTAAAATTTGTTCAGTTGTTTTAATAGTTTACACTCACTCGTTGAGTGAGGCACGCTGTTACTCTGGAAATGGTGGTTTGTTTGGACTAGCTTAGTATTTGGGGCCATTTTGATAATTGTGCCCAGGAAAAATGTTGGACGAAAAATAATGGGTTGCGAATGTGAGACAAAGCAGAACACACGAAGGTTATGGGAGATGGGGAAAAGAAACAGTGTAGTAGCTACAAATGTTTATGAGTTGAATTTCTCAGAGCGCTAAAGAGTGAAATGTGAGCTACATAAACGCGAATTGTGTTACACCATTCATGTGTGCACGGCGCAATTCTACCAAACGGTCTCTTCTACACTTCACTCAACAGATCACAACACTATTGCTAGTGAGAAAACTAAAGAAATATGTAGTTCTTTTTCTTAACAAAATACTCACACAAACACGCAAACTTAACTGAATTTCTTTGTCTAAAATCTTACACTAAAATACTCTTGTTCTTGCACTTATTTTACTTTAGATTTTAATGAAATATTTTTTAATATACATAAAAAACCAAGGGCCGTTTTTGAGTGATAATTTATTAAAATATATTTTGGATAAAATTTAGATTTAGCTTCATTATGTATTCGAGTAAGAAAATATGAAATTATTCTAAATCCTTCATATCAAACGAATCTGTAGGGGTTTTTGTCTTCGAATAAAATTTCATATTAAAATTGTTATATTATTAAGTATATGAGTTTGTAAATATAAAATTGTCAAAATGAAATATATCTTTCAATATGAAAATTCATGTACAGACGAATCTAATATGGTAACAAGCATAAAAAGAAATAATGACAGTGTTATCCGTGTAAGACGATGTTCGTCTTGAAAACAATGAGATAAAATAAAAGTTTAAATTTTTAATTAAAACTGAGCTGGTTATATTACAATATTGTTTATCGTCCGGGCATATTTAGACACAGGTGGTAGCGTTGAAAATTGTTCTAGATATACGGGGGTAATTCATATTAAATTACAACCGCTTGTAAAATAATTTTCGCTGCATAATTGAATAAGATTACGCTACATTTTTGTATATTTTCTTGACTGGCTAACGCACATATGTGTTTTGTTATACTTTTCTTTGAATTTATTATAATGAGACGGCCAGTAACTTTTTTGTTCATTATTAGTTGAGTTTAAGCTCGTTAAGACCATGCAACAATAAATTGTGAGACGTTATCTTGTAGACTATCTAAAGTCTCGAGTTGCAACTAAATTATAATTTTCTTACCTATAATTAATACATATAGTTAAAGTTTACTTAAGACGTTAGTACACTAGTTTATTTATTATAGAAATTTCATATTAAAAAGCTTTTTTTAATTAAAAATTTCCATTGACTTTGATAATTACGGAATCTTTGAAATTACGCGAGGACAATTCGTAATGCAAAAATAAAAAACATTTCATTTCGCCGTGGTATTTTAGTTATGGCGGCGGGTGCAAAGAACCTGGTCTTTCCGGAATTCTCTTGGCATCCCAGAAGAATCCGGTGAGGAATTTAGTGGTTGCATACGGTATCCCATTGCCTTAGGCAGTATGATATTGTTATTTGAACTTTAGGAAATATTATTTTTCGAAATATTTGCTTTTTGGTATTTTTTTCAAAATATTAATAAATAATTGATGATCTATAAAGCAGAAAAGCAGTCATAGATTTTAATTTATTAAGGTTATCCTTTCGACGATACATTCATGTGTGTCATAAATAATACTGATTTTATAATCTCTTACAATTTTAAATGTTTGTTTTTCATTGATGTTCAACTAGTGGTTCTAAAATACAGGTAAAATAAAAAAAAAAATTTTTAATTTTCGTATGAATTTATTTTAATAAGCTTATAATTAATAACTGTAGATGGCGCCAGAAGTCTCGTTTCGATTTATTTCAATACTAAATAATACATTTCTACTAGATTGGGCAAGCTCTATCCTTTTTTAACTTACTGCTTCATATGGTGATTTATCGGAATCTTTCAGTCTTACTACAGTAATATATTTTTGTGGCAAGAAAATACCAGATACTTAGACTATGAATCCGTAGAACAAGTGTATTTATTATATCGTTCCTTTTCTAACTTGTTTTAAATGCTAATTAATCAGAAATCTTTCACTCTTACTACAGTAAAATATTTTTGTGTAAAACAAAATACCGGGTTGTTAGACTATGTACCCACTAGATCATTTTTGGATGGTGTTTTTATTTTTATATATTTATTAAAATCTTGAAAATGGATAATGTATGTTCTTAGGTTGCACTTACACTAAAAATTGTCAGAATAAAAATTAGAGATTGCATACAAATATTGGTTTGATATTTGTTTCGAAGAAGTACCGTGTAAGATTTTGCAGATATTTTTATTAAAAGGATACTAGATTAGTAATGTCTGTTAGTTCTGTAAGAAATATATTTGAATTAAGAGTAATGTAGCAATAAATCATGGCGTGATATTCTCTTGTGACTCGCTTTTGGATAAAAAAGAAACTTTCTTTACCTACTATAAATCTACTAGTTTGAAAGTTACAGACAGAGATCGTGGCTAGTTTAAGTTTTATTTGATTATTTGCGAGAACGGTCGTATTCAAATTAGATGCTTTTTACAACTGGTTGATAACTTCATACAAAATGGGTGAACATGCCCAACATTTCAACTCCTAAATTACATTACAATAGATATACGATTATAATTTTACTCAAACGTATTTCTGATTTTTTTTCAATACTTTTAATACTGCAATATAATAATAATTTTTAATAAATAATAAATAAATATTATTATTATCAACAATTTAGGACTTTAAGTATGATAATAAAAAAATTCTATTCAAATTGCGCCACTTAAATATATACTAGACCGATTTACATTATTGGGGAAATATTATTTTCGAATTGGTACATCGAGTCTAAAATATGTTTTAAAATACTACCCTACTGTGTGAACGCATATCGTTTGTATATTTTATCGGCTTCGACGTCTGGAATATACAGAAATTTTTTGAATATTTCACCCCACTGCGAATGGTAACTTGAATATAATACTCCTGACTTGGCAGATTTACGATTCTACACCCAGTTGCTTGTCCTTTCATTCGTCTTCCGTTCCTTCTTATTTATTTATCAAAAACAAATGCTGATTCCCGTTTTTTTTTATATATGCATACGAATATCGTTTATTTCACAAATGCAATTTTACAAATTCACATAAAGACTACGATTTATACAAAATCAAATAAGATTTCTATGAGACTTTATTATTTGTTTGTAAATACAATTTACGAGTAGTAAATCTCTTATTTCATAAATCTTTTGATGTTATTTAAAGTACAAATTCATATACAAAATCAAATTTTGAATGTAAAAAATTCTTAGATGTTTTAGACTTGTTTTATTTGTTTGTAAAAAAAATTTCGTAGTACCGAAAACAATTGGTCTTGAATATCAAACGTGGTTGTCAGTGGTAGATCCTCTGGGGGAGTTGTTCTACTTTCTCCCGCACATACTTTGGCACGTGTTCACTTCTATATACCTATATAGTTCATAGAACAAAATATATTGAAGTTTACGTGACAGTTCGACAGCAAGTTACTAAGGGACTTGTATATATATATCGCACTAAGAATTTTTAGTTTTTCCAAAAAGGAAATAACTATGAACATGATTTACTTCTTAGCTCATCATACCTAGTACAGATAAGCTGTAACATTCTCAAATTCAGAAAATTCTTAAGCATATATATTCTATATTTAGTAACAAATTGGTTGCCTTCTCGTTTGCTAGTCGTAAGACCAAATTTTGTCGCCTCTTCTCCTCTCAAGATAACGAACCGATTTCTACTAAATTTGGCACACATATTGCGTAAATGCCTGATTGAGTCAGTTCACATTTTCAAGCTAATCAGTATCGTACTTCAGGAGATAATAAGCCCCAAAGAAAAAAAAACACAAGCTTTACATTTCATTTAGAAAAATAGAAATCATTGGGGATATAATTTTATCTAATATATAATAATTTTTATTATTATTTATTATTTACTAAAATCACTTTACTAAATTGGTGTTATTGGAAGTGCTTTTAATAGTTCTAAAGTAGTTTAAACATTTATAGAATTATAAAATTATTTCGATTGGTGTTTATAAAAAATTGATTCATGCTTTTCGAGTTTTTGTCGATACAATTCAGGTCTTTTAAATAAATTATGTTGATAATAGTGGACAATAGGGTAAATTTGGTATGCTACAGAGACACCTTAAAATATTCATCGGCAAGGCAACAATGTGCATCCAAAAAGCAGGCGGTGTACACACAATCAATGTGTGTCATTGTGCTTCAAATTGTTGTACAACAAAAAGTGAGCTATTTGTGCGACCGTCGCTTGAATATTTTCTAGAAATAAACTGTCGTTAGAAACTTTTCAAGCGTGGTCTTTTCAACAAAGTTATATATTTTTTTGTGTCGCACAAACGCATACACCGTCTGCGCTGCACTGCAATGAAATATAAAAGTTCCAGTGTATTTCGTGAATAAAATAACGTTCTCTATGCAAAAGCGAAGCATATTCTACGTACGGAATCATTTATTTCAAATGGACGACTAATGCTCGTATTTACTAGAAAATTTATTTACGAAATTTCAATTGCGCAAAGTTACTTTCCATAAATTTCTAACAAACATTTGCTTGTTATAACTTTATATTTTTGTCAAATAAATGACTATTAAATATGGTATTGCGTAATTTGTATTTCTGGAAGTGTTTGGTAGTAAGGGATGGGGCAGTGGTGTAGTTTGAGGATAATGCCCCCAATGTTCGTTAGTGCTATGGAATTAGTTCTCAAAGCCGTCTTGATTGCTCAGCAATGCCACTCGACACTATATAGGTATACTCACTCATTTGGGGCACACAAGCACACAGATGGAGTTGATGAGTTACAGAAAAGCAGTAAATGAACAACTAGGCGAGTGGGGGAGGTCAAACATAGATAACCATCTAACATGGGAACACTTTCAATCCTTCACACATATACACACATGCATGTGTACATTGGTTGTCTGTTTATATGTGTAACATATAAATATTTATATTCACACATCTGTGTGTGTGTGTGTATGCTTGAGCTGTTACAATTAGCAATTTGGATAGATTGATCAGCACACAATATGATGCATTTCCCCGATACTAAATTGTATCAATTATGCTGGCATACTATAACATATTCCGGCACAGAAAGTTACAGGACCGGATTCATCAGTATTATATATTTTTTATAGGCGCAACCTTATAGCAGACATACATACAGATACAAGAGCATAATTTTTGTGAAATTTTTTTTTTTGTTAAAAATATTTTTTTAATAGACTTAACTCTTTAAAATATATAATATAATGTACAGACTTTGTAATTTAAGTAAGTTTATTAAGTGTTTTTTTTTCGAACTTTTGTTTGGTAAATAAGAGCGTTTACCAAATTCCGTTTAGTGGCATATGTATCGGCTCCATAAACGAGCGAATGCACACACGGATTAAATATTTTATTCTGGTATTATCGCGGCACATAACAGTGGGATCGTATCGCGAGTTGACGCCATGGAAACTCGTGATGGTGTATTAAATTTATCGCATTAAAAATTAAAAAACTGGAGAAACCAGCGCCCTGGCCCGCGGTATCCTCTAAATACATTAAAAATTAAACCGCCCAAAAGTTAGCGAGGCCAAAAAATAACATTTTTTATTTACATAATACGGTATAATTTCTCGTGCACTTTCAAATGCTATTACAAAACTTCATACATACACCTTGCATAATTCAGTTTTTTAATCCTTGTTTAACCGCTTCACTACGTTTTTACATACGCAAAAACGTCACATACTTTTCGGGTAAAAAAAAAACACAAACATCGAATATAAACGTGATATGGTTATAAATTGACGCATTTTTTAAGGTATTACATACATATTTGTGTAGGGCACACCTACAGGAATTTTGAATCTTTGATAAATGCCCAATTCCAACTGGGATACGATTCAAAGATTTTTCACATCCTTATGGTGAACACCACCATTGAATTTGTTTAACAGCGTTACAAAATTTGCATTAAGTCTAATCTATAAATTTTGAGAAAATATCTTTTTCATATATCATATTGAAGCTAATATTATGGCTCTATTATTTTGCAACTGTTTAAATAATAAAATAACTTTCAGATTTAAGCAAATTTTTGGCCACAGATAACTGCATGTTAAAATTTATATCTGATTTATATATGTATGTATGTATGTGTGTACTCTATAGGTGTAAATATAATAAAATAAGACACCAATACATATACAAAATACGTCACAGGTTGTCTCTCCTTGTTTAGCTTCTATAGCATTCGAATTTAATTCCGATGTTTCTGGTTATTTCTTGTAAACCTGTCCAAATTTGATAGGAAATAATCAGTATTGTGGCGACCGCCGGCCACTTTGCATCGTTTTAAACGTATATACTGCATGTAAAATGCAATAAATTGTTGTTAAATTGTTACTACATAGTGCGGGATCATGTAGGCTAGTATATGGACATTTTAAAATATAGAGCAATCCTTAAAATTGCTAAAATACAGACACTTGTGGTTTTTATCAATATTAAATTCAATATTCATTATATTTATATATATGCTAGAACGTTCGCGTTTGGTTGTAATGTGCCGGGTACAACATAGACATTTATTGTGCGCGCAACGTATAAGAAATCGGCTCCTGCAGTTCAACTCGCTTTCAACACTACATTAGGAAGTGAGTATAGCCCAATAATAAAATTGCCCTTTTTAGGAAATTATGCCTTCATATGGATTTAAACGATTTAAATTTGTCCGAGAAATTCTTACAAATATTTGCTATTTTATTTAATAATTAAAACAAAAAATTATTCTTTTCAATCCTCATTTTATTCAATCTTTTTATGAAATAGTACTATACAATTTATTAACATAGCATGTACCCGAAAAAAATAAAAACTTATTTCGCTCGAGAATTTTGCAGGTCTCGTTTGGTCCGGTTCGGAAACAATTACTTATAATTTTATTCGATAAAACTTATCATTTTACTATTGCTATATGTATATATGCTATTTGTATCTATATTTCCGTATGTTTTTTTCAACCGATATATTTGAAAAATTAATTTCATATTAACAAATACAGGGCTAGAATTTCCTAAAAAGGACGATTTTATATCTTATTACGGATTATTATTATGACTGTTTAAATTTTAGCATGAAATTTGTCTCATTCAAAAACGCGATATATGCCATTTTATAGTTTGAGCTAAAACTTTTACGTTTGTAAATTTTATTTAATTAAATATTATTTTGAAAATTGAATTACATATATAATTTTAAAATAGTACTACATATATAATATATAGAACACCTGCACATTATTAATGAACATTGCGTGCACCCAAAATAAAATGTTTTGGCCGGTCTCGTCTGGTCCGGTTAGGTAATAAGTATTTTCAAATAAATTCATTTTACTATTGATATACGTATATGCGTTATTTGTATTTGTTATGCTATTTGTCTTTTATGTATAAGATAAAAAAAATCAACACAGTAGATATAATATATTAGTATATACATATTAAAAACACCCTTTAATTCATTAATAATAATCATTGCAGCGTGCCGTGGAACGTCAGTTATAACGCTACACGGCCAAATTTTTGTTAAAACTAAATTCATAAAAAACGGGGTAAAAAACGCGATTCTATTATATATTTTGGTGTTGAAAGTTAACTAATATATTGCTAATTGATATTCTATAACGTTTATTGTGCGGGCTGACTGATTAAATTAGATTTTTGCGAAAATATGAAATATCTATTTCCTGGTTGTTTAAATGTACGGCGTTACTAGCCATGGCAGTCGTAGATCATATACTAGCATGGTAAATTCATGTATTAATTTAGTGTTTTTATTTATTTTCGTTAACTTTGCAGACTAAATCGATTATTATTGTTTAATAAATATTTAAAAGTTTATGTGGGGTGTTTTTAATAGTGTTTAAATATTATATACGATGATTTCTAATTCTTTTGCTAATGTTTTAGGGGTGTCCAGTCTACTCTACTCTGCATTTTATTTAGAACAAGTAAGTGATTTTTTGATTACCTAGCGTGTGCTATTTTTATATTTCCCAGTTTCTTTTTTTCTTTCTGTTTTTATTGTTTATTTATATGTATGTACTGTGCCGTTTGTAACAAAGTGAATTAAGTGAGTTCGCGAGTGTTTATTTTTATTTGTGAAATAACTACGTAAAATTTATGCCATTCCCTGTACAGTATTAGTGAAAGTCCTAAAATTAAATGCAATTTTCCGTATAAAAATCAGTGAAAGTGAGTGATAAAAAATGGTCGTGTGCAAATTTTAAATAAATAATTTCGGGAAATTAAATAATAAAGTTCTTCGCTTCGCTTCGCTACCAAACAGGAACAACAAGAACTTCAGCTGTGGTAGGAGAGGAACAAGTATGGATTTGGATTTGGTGAGTACCTTTTGGACTCCTAATATTTCGAACATGCGTTTTGGTCAGTGGTTCTCTTATACGTCGTAAAATAGAAAGAGAATCCGCTGTCTTCGGGTGTACCATATTATTTATTCTTTCTTTCTTCTTTTCTTTATCAGTTTCTGAATACGCGCGTATTCAGAAATTGTTAAACTGCACTGGGAAATATAAAATTTGTCAATTATAATAATGTTCAATAATTATAAAACCATTCTTAATTAAATGGTATTGATTTTAATTCATTAAAATAATAGCACATGCACGAAAATTGTATATATGTATAACTTGAGAAAGTATCTTGTTCAAAACCAACCCTGATAACTCAGAACCTGACGATGGTTCATTTACCAATAAATAAATGTCTGCATATGTTTGGAATACGCGCTTTTGTTGCAAATATATGTGGTAGCCCCTGCCCTTACGGTTGGAGCAAGTATTTCCTCTAGTTCCTTGTCGCTCGTACTATTCGTTCAATTCGTAAATATTCCCCCCTTTTCATCGTGGGAGCACCCACCGTTGGATTCCTGGAGGAAAACAACAGTTTGTCCCTTTTTTCTATCGGTAACGCGTACTGTCCATCCAGTATGGCAGTTCTGCTGCGGGGCAGATCGTTGTTGTATTTTAATAAAATCTCGCGTTGTTTAGCTTCTCGGGTTTGCATTTATGGTTGGGGTTTAAATTCGGGTGTCGGGTGTTTCGGGGGTGGGCGCGTCGCGAATTAATTTTGTAAGAACTTGCATTGATTGACTTCGAATAAATAGTAAAATTTTATATAACGCTGATATTACGTGCCACTGTATCTCTCGGTTAAATGTGGATATTATCCTAAATATGAGAGCGATGCAACTTTGGAGCACTAATGTGTAATCATTGCTTGCTAACTCTCCGATTACTTTGAGTAATTTCTTTGCTAAAACTATGATCGATATGCAACCTTGTAGCACTAGTGTTGTGCTACTATCAAAGCTTGCTGAGACTTAGTTCTAATTTTTAAATAGAATTTTATTAGCATGGGATGCGTGGTGTTTGTTAATATTGGCGCGTTGCAAATAACCGATTAATGAATCGTCTAAGAAAGCCCATCCGTGCTGGTACTGTGTTATTACAGTGCTGGTGCAGTGGGTGCCCAGTGTATCTGACCGCTCTCGTGCCTACTGCTGTACGGCTAGGGTGCAGTAGGACAGTGCGAGGGTTGGTTAGTTGCACTGTGAACCGGATTGATTTGTTAGTTGGTTGGTCACTTCAACTCGATCGCGTACACTGGCCCGCCCAAGGAGTGAGGTGGGCCCCAATAACTAACTGTACTTTCACACTTACAGGTTTAATGTTTTCGGATGTCCCAGACCTGGCTAACTGGGTGTCCAACCTTTTAAAGATTTCGCAGTGTGTGAGCAGACTTGCACACTGCACCCTTTGGCAGTTCGCCTTTTAATCCAAATTTCTTACAGATTCATCAATCTCCACGTGTAACATTGTGCCGTACCCAATGTTACAATACATGCACGCGCGCATATAATTGCGTGTGCCCTGTGCTCACAAGCACAAATTAGAATAAGTACCGCGAATAATAGGAGGTGGGAATCTTTCAGATAGGTAGGGGGTGGGCATATAGAGTCAGTTAGGTAGGGCCCCGCCGGGGTACGTTTAAAACTTAACTCTAATAGATAACTTTAGTACCGCTCTAAATAAGTAGTTTAACTATAGTGTATATATGTATGTACCTATCTCAATGTGGAATCGTTCTTATAGCGTAGATTTCGTGAATTTTTCAATCCAAATTAGTGGAGTTGGTATTTAAACGTATCCCATGGAGTTGACCTTGACGTGGTGGCGGGGCTTAAGCATCCCTCACTAACGTTAAAGTAAATCATATAATTTACCTAAATATTGCAATGTTTCATTTATTTAATACTTTTGATTAGTGCGGGATGCAACCAACGAACTCCTACGCGACGCGATACAGCCCCCTTAATTTTCTCATAAACATAAAAATTTTTCGGTGAACACTTAACATTATTTTTCTCTACGATCGGTAAAAGTGGATTTGTTTCCTAGTTCAGTTTCTTGTAAATGTAATTATATTAATTATTAAACAATAGAATTCGATATTTGAGTTAGTTTGGTAAAATAGGAAAACAAACAGCGTTCGAGTCAGGTAAATAAGAAGAACAATAGCGGCTTTCTTCTTTCAATTCATTCAGCGTGCACTGTGCACTATTTATTATTCCATTACTGAGCGCGGCGTCGGAAATTTACATTTGAATAAGTATTCCAAAACGTGCTCCATAATTATATATTGTTCACCATTCCCACACTCTAAGCCTAAAACATCGATTTTTCACACACCCCATAGTACCACAACCACCCGAGATTAAACTACTCCAAAAATACGAACCAATTTTAACTTTAAACAAAGCCAAAAAAAATACTATTATAGTCAATAATATAAAAAGCCACGTAAAATTTCCCCACAAACTAAACCTAAAACATCGATTTTTTACTCTACCGTAATCCACCCCTAAATTAAACTACTGAAAATTTCAAACTAAAAACCATAGTCAATTGTACTAAAGTTTAAATATATTTCGAAACAAAACCCGATAACATTTCATTGAGTTTTTATTTAAATATAAAATTTTTTATTTTTTGTGATATTTGGATTCGGTTATTTGTTGAACCTTTAACTCGAATTCTAGTGGACTGTCACAGGTCTTAAGATCTTTTTCGTTTAAGACCGGACACTGTTCGGGTGATATTAAAGACGCGATTAGAATCTTTTAAAAAAAGTGTCACACTCTGAACTTTATTCATCCATCATCCAAACTCCAGCTGCTTCATAGGCGACTTAAATAATAATAATAATAATACTGTATTATTTAATACTAGAACAATTAGGGCCTTACGGCCCTGTAGGTATACGGAACTTTGTGCCATCATCAATTTTACTTGGTTCATTAATTTTTTATTACCGTATTATCGTGTCACAAACAAGCCTACTAGTAGCACGGCAATTGAGCAAGCGTAAGACAATTTATATTATGTGTTTCGGTGTAATAAATGTCACAATGTCAATCTTTAATTCAACTATCTTAAACTTATTAAATTACTACAAGCATATTATTTATTTTGGAATTTAATTAATCTCTTTGTCTCTGCGTAATCATGAACAATTTGCAGAAAACAAACAAACATCCCACTAAGGTCGCCCTCATTTCTTTCGTTTTCAAATACAACTCCCTCAAGGGTTGTTTTCGAGCCACTTGTGCACAAAAAAAAAAGACGAAAGTGCGCTTTCAGATTAATTTGGGATGAACGCAACGTGCCTTCTATATACTCAAGTTGAACTAACGAGAAAATCTCGGTTATTGTGTTAACTTTACACACACACATGCAACACACTCGTGGTCAATATTTGGGATTTCCCAATTTCCCATTTACAGAACTTATTTCTTATATTTAAAAAAAACTTTTTTTTTTGGGACATGTGTGTTTCTGTATAGAGTAAACTACCCTATGTAGGAGTAATTAAAACTATAAATGAAACAGATTCTGGTGAGCGTTAACTATTAATGAAAATTTCAATAACTCTTGGTGCAAAATTAAACGCACTTAAACACTCTAAATCATGAAATTTTAACGAGAGATCCTGTGGCAAAAATAAATACAGAACGGTTTTATTTGTAAATTCACTAGCTTTAGTAACGCTTCAATGCGCGAAGGGTGTGGGGTGGTTCAGTAGGAATAAAAATGGGGGAAAAAAAAATACAACGTCAGTGTATGAAAATCCATTTCCTGCCGCCATATATTCAGCGTATTTTCCGCTTGGATGTCGCCAGATCAAACGCCTTAACTGTTGGCGTATTTTGTGTTTTGTTTTAAAATACAATGCCGCCGACGGAATATCCAACATCCAGTGGCTACACCACAGAGACTTAAGCATACACATACATAAACAAACTATTCACCAGTTTTCAAACAACACGTATTACTCATTTAGTAAAGTAATAAATTTGTACTTGTTGATTTTATGCGCCGCACTTGATACAGACTTGATTCGTTTGGCGAATGACGTCACATATAGACCTGTTTTTCCGTTTGACCTATGTTTCGATTGCCCTGAAAACCGCTGAATTGCATCATTCAGTCTGGGATGAATCCACCAGGCGAAACATGTTGAAATAGTTTGCCAAAAAGCTATTAGTTGTATCTCTATCGATTTTTCGGGGTTTATTGTCTTTTTTCTGCTTCAAATTGTCTTAGAGCAAATTGAAATTTTTCTGAATACAATTTTACTTATGAATCTTCTTCCTCTCCCTTTCTCTTCAAACTAAACAATCGCACAGACTTTACAATTCAAGATGTTATCTTTTATTAAAAAAAAAAAACAAATAAACTATTTTTGTATATTTATTATAAAAGTTGTTTCCCCTAAAACATGCCACACCCTTACCAAGATTTTTAGTGTTCTAGACATTTTGTTGCATTTATAGTAGTATAATTGGTGGTGACGTAGCTTGGGGAGATTTTCATGAATAAACCCCCTACAGTTAGATTAATATTGCACGATGCACCCTAAGACCGAAAGACCCCCTGGTCGCAACGTGAAATTACATTTTATGTAGATCATAATAGTTTTGAAGCGTTGAACCAACATAGCACACGTAAAACTTTTTATATAACGAGTTAATCGCGTAGTACAATGATTTATACCTTAACCTCTTCCAACTGTCTTCATCAAATCGAATTATCATTTAATATAATTCATTGTCGACCTGGTTCTTTCAAATATCTTGATGACTCGTCTTAGAGCTGAGTTATATACGCGATCGTATCCAGATATTTATGACGTTTTCGTGCTTATTCCCGAACTACCGTTCATTCTAGATGAACTGCGACGCCGTCACGTGACAGAATCCGAAAACACGTTCTCGCCATCATCTACCAGTGCATGTTAGACTGTTGTGTTACCAACTTCGTGTTTATTTGTCAACGAAACTATTTATTATTCACGAACGCATACTAGTCCACCTAGGGTGGATACATAAAAAAAAATGCATTTTCAAAATAAACGAAACCCTGGTTTGGGCATTTTCTGCGACCTTACACCACTAGGGTTTGAGAGCGCCTGGTTAGAAACTTACGTAAAGACATACGCAGGACTGTATAATGCGAGGACCTTTTCTGCTTCAGTTGATTTGAGTCCTGCAGGCTTTACTCGAGTAATGAATACCCCCACACACACACATACAGTGGGGAAGACAGACTGACTGACACACCCCATCAAATGATCTTAAATCTTGGGTTTACGGCCTTAATAGACATTCGAAATTGCAACCTACAAACACTTATCACTAAATGTATAACAATCATCAAATGACACTAAAATATTTGACTCCTAAAGTACTTGACTGGATTTGTTAATCGCGTTTTTTATATAAAATTAGGAATTTTATTTAGTGAGTCAGTTTTTGGCAGAAGCTTTAAAACGCTTTTCAAAATGGCCCAAGGCCAAAATGTATAATTTGGCGACAAATTTTCTGTGTAAAAATAAAATATGATTTGTTTCCATATTCATCGAATTAATTTAAAAGAAATTCATAAATTATTACTAAACCCAGTAAACACATTCGTAAAGAAAATAAACCTACACTAAACTGTCTGGGATTTTGTTTGTTTTTTTGACTTATATCCATTAATTGTAAATAAATAATAAATAAATGAAGGATAAAACACAAGAAAATCCTATATAATAACGTGTCAATTTTAGTTTATATATACGTCAAAAAGGTAAACACAAAATCCCGTGATTCTACCCTTGTAAAAGTCATAAAATAGATCCACAAGAATAAAACTGACCATCCAGCGCTGCAGCGCTGGTTGAGAATCAGAATCTTATTTTCCATAATATCTTTTCTCTGCAACACTGCCAAAGCACGGATAGGGGTCGAAATAGCGACAGGCGAATAAAGGATTCACACAGCAGATCTGCTGTCATTGATTTCCTTCAAAATGGCACACTTTTTTCTCCTGGCGACTCCACATTCATATAAATGTATTCATCGCTTATATCCTTTCTTTATATCGATTCACACCCCAAAAAAAAAAAAAAACTCTCTTTTAGATACAATGTTTTACCAGTCGGATAGTTTTTATAGATTGAATTGCTTGATAAAATTTTATTCACGTCTGTGCCAGGTTAAACAAATCATTTGCGTAAACAATAAATCTTATACGTTTGTAGTGTGCCGTTTTTTTTTGAAATAGATTATAAATCTTTTGCGAGCGTATTTCTCACGTGAGTGAATATTTTTGTTGTGGAGTCCAATATTGGATATGGCGGTGTTTTGTTTTTCTTGGTGGCATCCAGGAAAACAGTCGTGGAGCGAATTGCGCCTCGGGATTTCGGGATAGAAAATATTTCATATATACATTCTCTCAACAATCATTGTTTTTCTAAGGATGCGGGAAGATCATATGGAATTTTCTATTATTATAGACCACATATTTTACCCTGTACAACAAATACAAATATTGAATTAAATAAAAATTTCAAATCTTCAATGGTTTAAGCCATGTTTTTGCACATGCGCAGTGAGATAAATGAAACTGCTTTTGATTGGTCTCGTTATATTTTTTACATTTTCTTCTTGTTTATTGCCAACACAAAAAATCTAATATAATTTAATACTCACTGAAAATAAAAAGAATTCGGAATCAGTTTCGGAAGTAATTGGAACAAATAATAATTGATTTGCCGACAGATGCATATAGATGCTATTAGTGACAAAACCACAAACGAACACAATGCCGTCCCTCTCTACATGAGTTAAATTGAATTTGATTTGCATGTATGTGTGTGTGTGTGTGTGTGTGTGTGTGTTTGTGTCTAACCAACGTCACACTGGTTGCCAATATTGCCAACGAAGAGTACGGTTCTCTGCAGTCGAAACCGACGGCATGTGAAATGGAAAGGTCGCGCAAACTGGACGCACACAAGCGGTACACAAAATGTTTAAACCTTTACAAATTATTATTTTATTTCATAAAAACAATATCATTTTCCTACATCACTCCATTTCAAACTGAGTAACATGATACTAATTAAATTCCTATCTAATTATAAATATATATTTCAGTTTATAATAATACCATTTAATTGTATATTCATTAAAATATTTAGTCCAATTTATATAAAATGTGTTTCAATTATTTATTTGGTTCTATTTATTTGGTACCGCTTGCTAAATAGATGGAGTAAGTTGGAGATTGCGTCGACGAGGATTGTGGGTAATTTAAAAGTTTTCTGTGTAGCATTGCGCCGATTTCCAATTAAGTGATATCCAGGGCTGGCCTAGTTAATATCTAATATCAAATTGCTTACACTATATATTTAAATCCCCCTCCCTCCACATAATCACACACAAACTGACAAACACACACACACACAGAGAGCGAAAACATAGTTAGAATAGATTTAGGGACGGTCAAAAAATATATTTTAGTTAAATTCTCGAGATCAATTTTTTTCGCGATTAAAATACTTATTACTACGTATAAGAAAATAATAACCAAATAATTGAAATATATTGTCTATATACAATAATAAATTACGCATACGCATAATTTCAAATAACTTAATTGGACATGACCGATAGATTATCATATAGACACTTCATTAAATAATTATAAATTCATGCAATTTGACCAAATCAATTATCAGTATAATACAAACGTTCGAATTCGCATTCAAATCAAAACACACACACACATATATATATTCTAAATGTTTATTATGTAAAAAAAATAAAATTAAATGTTGAGCCAATTTAATACTATAGTTAAATGATACTAAGCAATTTGATACTGTAATTTTAGTAACTAGGAGAGTAATAAGTTAATCTTATCGTAATTATAAGCATATAAGACAATTGCTTGGGGTGTTCGTGTATATGGCGAATTTAGTTTATCGGTCGCAATGGGACAATCTATGACTAATTCCGCAATAATACCGCAAGGTGTAAAACCAAACTTCCGTAATCTTCTAGCTCGTATCTATCGTAAACGTACGTCGTAACTAGGTCATTTGAAACCAAAGAAATTACGGAACTTATGGGTCGATTGCGTTTGCAAGATTAAACATTCATAAATCTGTAGCTTATTCGAAACCATAGTTAGCAATTTTGAATAATCTACACAGCAAATTGCAAATTGTTTTCACAATACTGCTAAAACAGTTCATTATATGTTTTTAAGTTGCTTAAGAAAATCGTTTGTTTATTAAATGAATAACGCTTAAACAAGTTGAAAACAAATTGTTTAACTGTTGAAATTGAGTTAATTAAAACGTATTTATTTGTTGAAAGTAATACTAAGATGTACGGGTACTAGATGGATGTTGTAATAAGCGTGTACTGTACAATTGCAGTTTGCTTATTAAGCAACTTGTAGTCCTGGTGTAGCTTTACGTAACGCAAGAGTAAGATAAATGAGGCAAGCTTCACGATAGCTGCAACAATACGCCAGAGGGCCTTACAGATAACGGGTTGCACAAAAGGGGCTGTCTTTGTTCCTTTGTATACCAAAGGTTCTACCTTTGGGAATTCTTATGTTTATCACAGAAATATATTACAAATATTCCACTATTTATTGACTTTTGTGGCTAGGTACTTCATTAAGCCCTCCCTTACACGAAATAACAACTAACTTTTATAATTACAAAAATTCGAAAAATTCCCATTTTTAACAATTCTTAATCCTTATATTTAACATTTTAACACACATATCTGTAGTTTTTGTCGATTTTAAGAAAAATCTGCTTTCGAAAAAGTACTTATGTAGAATATAATAAATATAATTTTCTGTTTCTTGATGCTCAATTTATTTTATTTGTATTTTTTTATCTAAACGTATAAATCTTTTTACTTATTCGTATAAAAAAGTCTAGTAGTGGACGTTGCAGATATTTTATTATAATGAATTAAAACTGGTGGAGAAGCTAATAAAGATAATTCAGCACTAACACTGGATATAGTTCTAAAACTGCTCCCTAGAGCTAGATACCACGTAGGATCTTTTAATTTAAAAAGTAGAAGAAATACGCTCCCAGACTTGTATATAAATAAAAAAAAAAAGTTTTTAATATCGGAAACATATCAAAGATGTATGGTTTGGTTAGGAAAAATGTCTTATACGCTTTGTGTTGCACGTTAGGGCTTATTTAATTATTATTAAAGGATTTAAATATTTTAAAAGTACTTGGCGCTGGATTAGATTTTTAAATAAACTTTATTTTGACGATATATTTTATGGTAGAGTTTTATTGAATACTAAAAATTTTATGTTTTTTACGTCGAAAAAAAATTACCCCAAAAAATAAAAACTTACCATTTAGTATATTTTTCATTCGGCTACTTGGAGGCAATATAAAATTTACGGGGAATAAAAATGATATAAACTCCTAGAGTGTATGAAGAAAATACTGAAAATTGCATCCGGCGAACACTTAATTTCATGTTGAATCAATTGTATATGTATATATATATATATTTGAAAGTTTCGTTTCAGTAAATATATAAAAATATTTTATTGGATAAACATTGTACAGATTTCAATGTTGATATAATATATTTGTCTTGGGTAAACGTGAATCCGTTTTGGAAAATGTGGTCCGTGAGGTTGGGTAGGGTTGTGGATTTGAGTGTGGGATTCCCCTCGGGTGTACACAACCAATTCCATTAGTCAAATCAGAACAGGCATCTTTCCATTTGAGCATTACACCCATATAAGATATTGGCAACGCCAAAACGTAACACAACAATAATGGAACGAACTTACCGTATTACATTTCCGGTAAATTCCACTAAAATATGCATGTTCTTACATTTAATCACCTTAGTTTTCAAACTATCAACAACATTATTTACGACATTCATTATCAAATCTACAATTTATTTTTACTTTCTTATACACAAAAACGCATAAAACTGTTTATATTTTTAAATTAATGTATACACGATTACATACATCATATATACTCTATAAAATATCGACATACACTGTAAGTTATACGCGTAATAAATTTGATTTATATTCATCCTTTAATTTATTTCTATTTCGCATATATTTATCGGAATTCTTTACTAACTTCATTATTTATTTGATCATATATAATCATTGTTTAAAATTGTCAAGATGTGTGTGTGTGTATTGTTTACTGTAACTTATAGATGGAAAAATGATATTTGAAATATGTCAATAAAATCTCATAAATAATAATTAGTCAAAAACAAAGTAATAAATCGTTCATTTCGGATAAACCATCATAAATCTAGACTGTCCTCTGGCGCAAATACCATTTTAACATATATCTGCAAATGTGTACTAATATGAGCCTACATAAATATTATTTTTGTCATAACAATAAATTCACGGCGGAACATGTGTCACTCAGACGCGTATTTTATTTGAAATTCCATCATAATACAAATGTAACTTAAATCGTTGTCTTAAACTTATTAAAACCTGTCCCAAAATATATCAAAAGCAATTTTAACAAACATCCCTAAGAAAGAATTATGATATCCGTTCCGAAATTAAAATACGATAATTTCAGCCACATTTCCTAAAACTCATTTGCAGCTGCAACATTTTCAGTTTCATTGCTAATGAGTTTTGTTCAGATGCTATATACTATATATACTTCATTAACATGTAATAGTACGTTAATACACTGTTCTGTGGACTACACTATAAAAAAACCAAGCTTCTCGCATTCCCATAATACTGAAAATTGCTATTAAAACCAGTGTTTCCGTTTTTAAATATCCCCACTGTTTCATTAACCGTTTACCCAAAAAATATGAGTTTTTATTTTCTATAAAGTAGAAAATAATCAAAACGCGTTGCTGATAAATAATTAATCATCAAAAAAAAAAATGTTCTTATCAAAACACGAAAGCTATATCCGTTGGTGTAAAAAGATTTATTTTATACTTTGTGCAGTATGAACTTTTTATCTCAGAAGCAAAAACCTTTTGAAACACAAGCGCGCGGCTTAAGCTCGGTCTAAATGATTTATTGGGCCATTTCTCTCACGTCAACTTTAGACTCTGTTCGCTGGACATATTATAGATTGTCTTTCGCTGTGAATTTATCGGGAACTTCATTTTTTTCTACTTATACTGCCACATATAGTTTTTACCCGTGCACCAAGCATCAGCGATTTTTTTTACACCAATTAGTAAAGTTTACAAAACTTCTGCGTCAGTTAAAAATCTATATAAATTTCGTAACGTACAATTGTTCACTAATCCAAAATGGAGCTAGATAATTAAAGGTATTTATTTCATGCGACGGCTAAAGTATTTTCAGCAGCGCACTGCGCTAATTCCTAAAACAACAAAAGCTTCAGTAACTGTTTCAGTATCTTTCAGTCGGCGTTGAAACTTCCCAGAATGCCCTAGCGTCAGCACATTGCTGCAAAACGACAACAAGCTCTGTTCATATCTTATCAGAAGCTTTACTATTGCTGCTGTTATATAGACGGCACACAGAGCTTTTCAAAATGTTTATCTCTAACTTTAGACCACATTATAATATTTCTCTGTCTCATAACTTCTATTTAGTTTAATAATAGGCATATACATTATTAATTGAACTTGACTACGCAAATAAATTTCGTCCTATACGTATCTTTCGAATTAAATGATTTAATAATAAAAAATGACGAATAGGATGAGTAAGAATGGATATATTTAGCGATTTGAGCTAAACATGTTTGTTTGACAAACGCCGAAGGCAATTTCTCATTTCGTTGAAATTCGGTTTCTTTGGCTGGTTTGTTTCAAAAGCTTTGTGCTTGTCAAGAATCTCAACTTTCAGTGGTATGAGAAATATTAAGACGAAAAGAATCCAATTCGCTAATTGGTAAATGTCTTCAATTTAATTATTTTTCTCTAATTGGAACAGAAGTAAAGAAAAAAGAAGGCTACAATTGTATTGAATCTTTATTTTTAATTAAACTCAAAACGACCATAAAAAATAATATAAATTCCACGAAATCAATATATATTTATTTACATTTTATATATAATTTAAATGAACATAAATTGAGTGTAGGCGTAAATGTATATGGTAATTTTTTAAGAATCACGTACACCGAATTGGGTGAGTGGCACTTTAGGGTATGTCCATTATTTTTAAATAGGTAATTATGTACATCGTTAGAGTCTATCAAATTTGATCGATTTGCAGTCGAGTTTCACGAACACTGACGGGCTTAATCTAATTCCGCGTTCCTGAAATGCATGCATTAACAAAAGCGTACACATCAAGTTTGTAATCGAATTTAACCGGCCCCGCCATATTCGTGTTAGTCCATCATAACATAATAATAAAAACACCGTAAACAATATCTTAGTACACACGCTTCGCTTATTAAACTATAAAATAATTTCTCAACTTATAATACATTTTCCAAAAATCAAATATATTGAATCCATATTGATAACTTTTCCATCTCCTGTTGAGTGGCTTTAGACATTTGAAACGAGAATTTCACCAGGTTAAACACACAAAGACCTGACAAATAACGTCTGAGAGACCATTGAACTGAGAGTAATTGTAATATCAGTCCAAAACACAAACAGACAGGTCACGCGAGGTGTAATCGTCTGAAAAACTATCATCTATACTTTATTGCTACCCCAAACTACAAAACCCCATCAATACATAATAAAATCATAAATAATCTCGAAAAATGTCCGTTTTTATAATCAAAATTCTGATTAATTCCCCTAGCCAACGCACGAAATTTCCTATAATCTTAAATAGATTATATCTAACTAAAAGAATGTAGTAGATTTACATTTACGTCCCTAACAAAATGAGGTCCTTGCATGTTTACTTATCGCGTAATATAAACACAATCCAGAACCGTATTTTGTTGTTTTTACCGCCTAAAATCCTGGTTATAACTATAAATGAAATGAAACTTATAAAGTGAGCCCAAATGAGCTTAAATGGTTGAAAGAATGGCAAATGAATGATTTAAGTTAGTACGAAATAAGTGGAAAATGCATTAAAGAAAAGTAGTTTTAGGGAATGAGTCTTAAAAATTAATGGAATAAATGTATTAAAGTTGATATTTATTGAGAACTAATAATTTATAAGTAATACGTTGTAAGAAAAAAAGTTAATAGTATCAAATTGACGATGATTATTTTGTGGGATAATCGCCTTAAGCTGGATTCGAACTCAATCCTTCATTCGGAAATATTTATGGAGTGGGGTAAGCCTCATATTAATTTGTTGAATTTATTGAGATTGGTTTATTCAAGTCAAGCGGAAATATTGTAATATGAAACCTCTCTATTATAAACCACTAACGAAAAAAAAAATAAAAATTGTGGACCATATTCTAATTAAAAAATCATATTTACTTTCTCGTTTGCGTTCCCAGTTAAATCAATTTTAAATTAGGTTTACTTAAGAGTATGAATGATTTTTTGTTTATTTTGCGTGTTCCGAACATTATTTGATAGGTACCCAGGTTCGCTGGAAGATGTCACGTACACATTTCCAATAGTATCTCGTCGCAATAGAATTGATTAAAAAGCAATCTATCCGAGGCACTTGCAATTCATAGTCCTCATAATACAATTCGAGAAAAGAACTTGCACATTTCCAGTGCACAGCGAGCAATTCTCTTATCTGACTGTGCATTGCGCAAACGGCACTAAGTCAAAAGCGTCGACGTCGCCTGGGGATTCGTTTTCAATACGAAACGTTAACGTATTATTATTATTACTACACGAATTTTATCGACTGTATACCACAGATGTGAAATGAATGCTTATTCGATTTTACAAAAAAAAAACTTCAAACAAACATTTTTTCGCATTCCAAACAACGTATGAATTATTTGGCAAAACAACAATTGCAAATCCAAACAACGAATTAACAACCCCTTGTCAAACAAGCAAACAATAACAGAAAATGTGCAAATTTAAATTGTCACAATATGTACTAAAAAGTGGCTTTTCTTTGAACAGACAATTAAACGAAAGTGACCGTGGATTAAGGGTGTAATTAAGATGAATGCGAACCGGATTAAGTGCCTCTTTTTTAGGTCAACGTGTTAATTAGAACCATGGTCTTAGTTGTATGAAAGTCCCCAAAAAATCCACTTTTCCATGTGTATAAATAGTATTTAGATGGCGTTGCAATCGCGCACATAAATTACGGGACGTGGTTGCGTGAGTCACGCTTTTAAAAGTCGATAAATAAATGAAGAGATACCCGAGTTCTTTTAATTTATTTTTACTGTTTTCTATTCAAATTCACGGCAGTTTCTTTTAAACCTACTTTAAGAATATCAAGTCATTCCTAACTTTGTTGAATTAAATAAAAATTGTCTTTCGTTTATTTAAAATAGACAAAAATACAATAAAATTTCAGTTGTTAAATTAGTGAATTATTTTGGTAAAAATTATTAATATTAAATTATAATACAAATTGGAATTTAAGAAAGTACTTTTATTATAAAATAACTTAAGGGTAATAATGTTAGTCTCTTAGGGTTAAGGGTTGTCTGAAACTATTTTAGGGTCAAAGAGCATAATAAAATATCTCTGCTAGTGCCCTATAGGATTGACCATTTGCTGCATAAATTTATAATAAATTACCAACAAATTATTTTATGCATATTATTATTTATACAAATCGAGCTCCAATCTAAAATCTGCAAAATTAATATGAAATACTTTTTATATAAAAATGCATGTAAAACGTTTTTTTTTCTCTAAAATTTAAATAAATCTATTAACCCAGTAAACGATGTGAAAACCAAAAAGTATCTACTTATACCCCATCGAAATCCGTAATAAGGGTAAGCTCGACCTATGCGCCCTACATCTAAGCTTGCCATAAAACCCTACGAAGGTCAAGAAAGGTTTTCGGTTCAATTCCGGGCAGCAACTCATTTTGTTGTACAAATCCCCTAGATATGTCCGCGTGTTTAATTTAACACCATTTGCACAACATACAAAAGCGCTACGTGACAGGGTTCCGAACTAAGCACACCCGGCACAGAAAAACATTTATTTTAGTCCTTATAAAAAAATTACAA
Organism: Nebria salina; assembly: GCA_944039245.1. Classification (NCBI taxonomy): domain Eukaryota; kingdom Metazoa; phylum Arthropoda; class Insecta; order Coleoptera; family Carabidae; genus Nebria; species Nebria salina. The sequence goes on from OX063281.1 coordinate 1,575,268, forward strand.
TTCGAATAAAAAACTCTTAAATAAATATTTCAATCACCTTACTCAAAATTGGGCGGTAATATATTTTAATATTTAGTAGCGAGATCAAAAAGTTTCATATCAACAATTTACACTTGAGTTTTCGTGTTGGAACAGTATCGAAATCTTTTAAAACTTTTTTTTTTATTTTGGTGTTTGTGGGCCTTAGAGAAGCATCTATCAAACTAAACTCACTTTTTGGCTGATTTATATGATATTAGGTACAATATATAAAGTTTAAATTTCATTTCGGTGGGTAATGGCGATAATTTTATTTTATGACACATTTTTGTATGTAGGAAAAAAACGCGTTTGTAATAGTTTCTGGAAAGTACAATTATAAGTTGAAAACTCATTAAATCTTAATTAGTTTTGAAATTCACTTTTTCTTTGATGTTTTTATAATAATTATAAAATTTGTTTCGTTTGATTATGTAATTTGTTTAATGTAAATATTATTGCGAATAATTAGAATTGAATTGTGAAAAATGTGCGTTTGGAATAAAATGACAATATCCGGCGCTGGTACCCCGGAAGCAGTAAATCCATTAGGTCGATCCGGCTTGAAGCGAGGGACATTACATTACACTGAATTATGTAGGTCGAAACACACACACACACACACACACTCACACACAAACCTATTTTACTATGCACAGCGATACTGTTAAACACAGATTTATTTAGAAAATAAATTCATATAACTGGAGAATTATTACAGAATTTTGACTTTACGACTTTTTTTGTGTCATTTCTTTTAAGTTTGCATTTTTTAGTAAAATTCTAAATGTTTATCATATTTTAAATTTGATCAGGTATAATGTTAGCAATATTATTGGCATATATTTGAACAAGCTGTCTGTATTTGAAACATTCGATATTCTTACGTTGTCAGGCTGAAATAACTGACGGATCAACCTGAATCCAATTTGATTTGAACCAAAATCGAAGTACCTATACGGGAAATCTCTTGTTGCCAAGATAGATACATGGTATCCGTGGCAACGCATCCAGATTTTCTTACATATATAACTTCTAAAAAAAAAAATTGCTACTTAAAAACCATATTTTTAATAAATAAATAAATCGATTTTAAACGGAAGCCATTTTATATTTTAGCTTTTAAGAAATTATCAATAATAATTTACTGATTTTTATACAAAAGTTTTAAAAATATATTAGTATTAGTTGATTATTGGGTAATTAGGAGAGTAAATAAGAGAATGTGAATTGAAAAAGATTTGATTGTCAACAATTTACGAAATCTTGTACGCCCTAAAATAAAATGATTGCCCGGTTGGGAATAGAGGGTGTGAATTATAGTGCGAAAATTAACTGTGCCTATTGGGAATAGTGCCCTAATATTAGTAATCAGGACGACTAGTCACAAATTTCGTATTAAGACATTTAAAGCGGATCATGAAATGTAATAATTATTGTTATTTGAGGGGAAAAGAAACGCAGGAAAGGGACAAAGGAAAAAGGGCGAAATCTCTTAACTGAATGATGGATACTGGCGTGCTGGGTTTTGGTTAAAAAGATTCTAATCTGGTCGGTAATAGCTCAAGTGGAACTCTACCTTATCGGCACCAAGAAAGGCTGAACACATACCATCAACTAACCACGTAAACTGAGCCATCAATCTAGCCAAGTCTTGCCACACGCCGTTGACTTTCATTTGTTGTGCCCGTTCTTCTCGTTACCCATGAGCTTGCCTACATCTTGCAATGCACATACATACATCTTCTTGTGCTATATATAAGTATTTTTTGGTGGAAGTACTAAAGAATTTTAATGAACGAACCCCACTTCAGAATAATTTTACATGATTCAATTGTTTGATCGATCTTTTCCACCTCATTTTCCTGCCCGAACTGCGGGTGAAGCAGTCGCGGTAATCGATCCTCCGTTGACACATAAGAGTTAAAGTTCGACAAGTTCTAATTGGGAATGCTAGAGTTGCAGAAGTTTGAAATTACCCACAATCCTCTGTCATCGACACTGTGTACCAACTTTCAAATACCTCAACCACTCCCTAACGCGCCAGCGGTACTAAAACATCATCGCTGTTTTTTTTAAGTAGCACCAGTTGAGCGAAAATAGTTTTGAATTACTTTGCATACATTTAAAAACGTACAAGTCAATATTGAAAATTGAATAATTTTACATAATTCACTCAACAAAAATTTCATCCGAATATTTACATACGTGCATATTTTTTAATTTAATTTCTATTATTCAAAATATTCATAATACACAAGAGAGACATTTTTAAACATATATACCACACAAATATTTATTATTATTATATTTATATAAACAATAAATATAAATTTCATCAATTTAATTAACTATTTATTTTAACGATATAATTTCGGGAATTTTGCGATTTCGTTTCAAGTGGTGCTTTGTATCTTATGGTAGTTATACGTCACTACTAAACAGTTAATCCCCGGCCAGACATATATAGTAGCCACGTTTATACAATATATCTCAATTGCAGCGATGTGAGGTTTATGGAACAATAGCGCACTGCAGCTTAAAAACCTTGAGGTCTTACCGCTTAAAAAGCTCAAAAAAAACAACAAAAAAGCATCAAAAGCAAAGTATAATATGCGAACGGCATAGAAGCTTTTGCGAAATTCAACAACCGTCGGGATGTAATGTAGAATCTATGTAAATTCCTTCAGCTGCAGCCTGCAGGGTTCCATGCTAAAACTGGACCATTTTCGAGATAATACGTCGAGAACGAAATGTGCACGTATGGAGAGCGAGAATTTAAATAAATTGCACGCTGTATTACCTCCTCGCAACAGGCAATGACCGCAAATCCGAATTACATCAAAACCCAAGTAGTCCACACACCAAACAGTATTCGTTGCACATCTTTTTTATTTCTCGTTTAGGAACCCTTGTTCGTTAAAAATTACAACGTTGTAAACTCATTACGTTGAGTTCTCAGTGTAAAGAAAATGTCTATTCAACGCCTACATATATCAACTTCTCGCTATGATGAAGATGTATAAAAAAAAAATGATAAAAAAAAAGTGTAAGGGTGGATGTAGTGACGTCACTTACTTAAAGTGCGTGTCTCGTCTCCGCATGATGTCAACGCTTGCTTTGATCATCATTTTCCCCTTTACTTTTACGTTTACGTTACTTTACAAACTGTTATTTTGTTGTTGTTTTTCTATCCTATACCATCTGTATTTTATATAAATACAATTTTGAAATAAAGGTCAAACAGTTCTTTACACCCTGTTTGTATTTGCGTGTTTTTAATACATTTAACAAGTAAATCGATACTCTTAATCATATCGTGTTACATTGCTATAAAATTGACAAATAGGTTTGACGAAAACCGTAAAAATATCTGAGACATTCCCGTTGTTTTCAAACAAAATATGTTCGTCTAGCCGAAAGTTGTTTTTGTCTCTATGATAATTTTCGAGCACATCCAAAAATAGTCGTATTCACATTTTGAAATATCGATCAAATAATACAATGTTATTTCGTTTTGCACATAATTTATTATTTGAGTTACATAAATTCCGATTCTCTCATTCGAAGAATTTTACATTATAATAAGTTAATCAATATTTACTTACCACACGTTTTCGCCAAAGAATAACACACGAGCGTTCAGTGCACTGAATTAACTGAAAGAATTCAGAATATAAAAATGTTCGTTGTTTTAAATAAAGAATGAATCAAATATTTAAATTTGTACGAAAATTATTAGTTAGAAAATAATAATTTCCCGGTATTCATTAATTACTTAAATATATATTTAGAAATTATATGTTAGGTATTCAATAAAAATATAAGTATATATTAATCAACTAATAATTGGAAAACGCTGAGAATTTTTGTAGTAAATATTTAAATAATTATTAATAAAATGTAAAAAAGTTATTGAGGTAATAGAATTAGGAAATAAAATTTAATAAATACGACAAAATATGTACGATTAATCTAGATAGCAAATGCTAAAAATAAACCAAAAATTCACGAACAATTTGCGAATATTTAAATAAGCACTTGTATTCGCCGCGACAACAATCGCCAAACTGGCGTTTGCGACGCCGAGCGTCGCTTATAAAGGGGATGATTGTGGTTCCGGAAGTAGGAGACATGCGCGCGCGTCCCTGACACCTTAACCGGAAATAGAAACTGCAGCATAACGTCGTGGTCCCATCGTTTTATGCACTTCCGTCAAACCGCTAATACCACTTCGCTGCAATCGCTTTGCATTTGCACAGATTTGATATTTTACGCAAATGTAATTGTTAAATGCACATAGTTAATTCCCTAGAGTATATATAATCAGAAAGGGTCATAGTTGACATAGGGCACCAGTTACATGTTTACCACCCGCATAAATTTAGTTTAAGATAAAAAATATTATTATTTAATTTTTTTACATTTTGGTCAACAAATATTTATTTATTCATTGTTTTTTATGCCATTTATGCCATTTGTGCCATTTGTGCCAAGGATCCATAAAATAAATATACTATCATAAATAAATGTTTACATAGATATATTTACGACGTTTATAGGTCTATGTGCTGAATTTTAAAACTAATTTATTTTAAATGTTTTCTATCAGTAATTTATTTAATACGAATATATTTAGATTAAGAATGGTTTAAAAATCAAAGGTCCTTTAGGACCATAAATAAAATTAAAAATTAGGAGAAACGCGTTTAATAAAATAAAAATATATAAGGAACTAAAATATTTCTAAAGTGTTTAAAATAAATATATTTCAATTGGTTGTAACTAATTTATTAATATAAATATATTTAGAGCCTTAACTATCTTAAAATTATAATTTAAATAAAATTAATAAACTGTAGAAAATAGTGTATGAATTAATTTAAATGTTAACCGCTTTGCGGTTTTAATAAAATGAAAATATCCGCTAATGATAAAATTATCAGACTTGCAAAAGTAATACTCAAATATCTTTATTACAGTAACAGTAGGTCAAATATTAATAATCCTAAGCGAAACTAGTGTAATGAATAAATTCATTTCAAAAGAACCATTCGACCGCCTACGTTTACCGCCAGTACTCAGTTATATTTCGTCGGTGTCGGTGTTGCGGTCTCTAAGGGTACCAATTCGTGTTGGTACACCTGAACTTTGACATGATCTCGTTGTGTCAAACGTCTTAACAAATAGTTATAAACATGAGAATCAATAGACGTTAAATGCATTAAAAGTATCCATACATATTCCTAATAATTGTAGATGTTGTGCATAGTACTTTCGAATATGCATGTCCAGTGGTACATGGCGAGTATTTGGTTGTATGTAGGGTATGGTGGATTGATTTTGTGCGAGTGAATTTATGAGGGTTTTGAATTAATAAAGTCGCGGAAATGTCTGGGATTTTTGGATACAGTCGCGAGGCTGTTAGGGTCAAAGTTAAGGTGTGTATAATTATCTAACACCTCACATAAAAAAACAAGCTTTTAGAAGTTTTGTTTATTTGTTTTATATTTCTTAAATTTTCACTAAATTATATTTATTTATTAAAAATACTATACATTTTAATTTTATATTATTTAAACATATAATGTGTTAAATAATTAAAATATGTTTTTTAAATAATTAGAAAGTTTTGCAAATAATTATGGTTTGCTTTAGAAATGTGAGGGTCTAATGCAGCCAGAATACCGTAAATTTAGTGTCGACCCTCAAATCACCTCGTTCGAGGTCTTACAGAGTATTTTAGGCAAAGCTTTCGATATAAAAGGCGAATTTACAATCTGTTACCGAACTTTCGATGTCTCCGGTCGGGAAATTTATTTACCACTTCTCTCCGATTGGGACTTGGACGCAGCGTTTTTAAAGTACTAAAGCGTTTTAAGTTCGAAATTCAAGTACTAAATAAACAATTTTTTCTCTAGGGCCCATAATACTTCAGTGGTAGTTAGTTGTGAACCTTGTTTGTTCTTACGTGTTGATATCAAACCATTCGAGGAGAGCTCAGATGATTGGGATATTGCATCAACTGTATCTGTAATCACGCAATTTCGCACTGGTATTGCGCAAGAAGTAAAGCCAACTCAAAGGCTTCCAGGATTAATTATGAACCAGGCATGTTTTTTTTTTTTTTTTTTGGATGTGTGTTTTTATTTAGATTTGTTGTACTTTTAGGTGGAACGCACTTTTAATATGGTGCAAAGAGCGTTTAATTTAGGTGAAGATGTTAGTGTGTTAATGCAACAACCACCGCGACCTCCATTATCAGATTCTGAATTCCGGAAGTTTTTAGATCCTGTTGGTCAAATCACGCATACCAAAGATTTACGATCTGTGATTTATTTAGGTGGTATCGATCCCAGTTTGCGGTGAGTTCTAAAACAACAACAAAATCTTATAAGAATTGTGTTATTTTCGGCATTTTGATATTTTAGAAAAGTGGTCTGGAAACATATATTAAACGTGTACCCAGAAGGGATGTGTGGGAGAGAGCGAATGGACTACATTAAACGTAAAGCTTCCGAGTATATCGCGTTGCGCGATGCATGGAAAGATGTTTTACAAAGAGGCCCAGTAACTGGTGATCTCGCCTATACAACTGGTATGGTACGTAAAGATGTCTTGCGCACTGATAGACACCACAAGTTTTACGCTGGCAGTGACGATAACCAAAATATAGGTTCTTTATTTAATATTCTTACCACGTAAGTTGGGCGTTGATTGGTCGAGCGGGCAGTTTGTAATTTTGCGGTTTTAGTTACGCGTTGAATCATCCAAAAGTCAGTTATTGTCAGGGTATGTCTGATTTGGCGTCGCCCTTGTTGGTCACTATGGGCGATGAGGCGCATGCGTATATTTGTTTTTGTGCCCTAATGTCTCGATTAAGCACCAACTTCATGTTGGACGGTATTGCGATGACGCAAAAATTTACCCATTTAGCTGAAGGTATCATGTACTACGACCCAGAATTTTATAATTACCTAAAAAGCCATCAGGTAAGCTCTATTTATTAGTCGCATAAAAAGAATCACCACTTAACCTAACCTCTTCATCACTTCTGTGCATAATAAACGCTTTTAATTTTAAACCTGCTTTAGTTCGCTATTTAATTATTTAATTACATAGCGTATTGAAATAATAATTTCTCAGGCTGACGACTTATTATTCTGTTACCGTTGGTTATTACTCGAAATGAAACGCGAGTTCGCATTCGAAGACTCACTGCGCATGCTTGAAGTCCTCTGGAGTAGTCTCCCAGCAGCTCCTCCAGAAAAAGAACTCCATTTATTCGAAACACGATTTTTCCCGACAGAAAACTCAACGCCCCCAATCAGCCCCTTAACCAAAACACCCCGTGAAAACGCTTACACAAAAGTTTGTGCGCTCAGGCGACAAACGTCCTCAATCTCACTTGCGTCGTACATGGGTAACAAAGTCCCGCCAGTTAAACGCCAAAATTTCAGTTTGGATGAAAATGTTTGTCGTTTATCGAAAACGACTGCGGATTTAAAATATAAGAGTCTAGATGACGCTATGGTTACACTACAATCGAATTCCGAGACTAAGAGTAGTGATTCTGAGACAAAGAGTTGTGATTCTAGTCGCCCTAGATCTGTTAGTCCTTTAGAAATCAAATCTGATTCAGTCGTGCTGAATAATAGGTTAAATACTGGTAAAACAAACACGCTGTCCTCAAGTATGAATAACTTGGTGAAGCCTGCAAAGAAACCTCATTTTAAAGATCTGAAAGAGAGAATCTCAACTGGTAAAGCCGGGATTTTTTCGTCTCTCGACAAACTTGACCGGTCTATTAAAGAGGAATCAGAATTGGATTGTGGTAGTAAAAGACCGATGGGTAAAATTGTTAGAAACCTCAACGAATTTCTAAACTTCACTAACAAAAAATCAAGTGCCTCCACCCCGACAGAATCGTTAAAATCCAGGAATTTGTCGTCTAGATCAGATGAGGATCCGTTTGATGGAAGTAGTCCCGATGATTCGCAAGAATATTTCCCTATGACTACGTCTATGACGCGTGAATTGAGACTAGAACTGGAAAACCTAGATCGACAAGTGTTTGGTAACAAATATAATCAACAATGTTTAGAAGATTCAGATTCTTGTAGTAGTCAATCGTCTGCGGAAGGTAATAAAACGAAATGTGATTGCGTGGTTTCTAAATCTGATATACCGGATGCGGATACAGTTACTGAAGTCGCTGAAATTGGTAGTACTCCTAAACCGACTTCGTTGAAATTAGAAACGAAATTGAATAGAAAAACTGATGATATTTTCATTTGGGAAAATCCTTTACATACTTCATCCCCTAGTTTGACGGCAAAGCACTTACAAACGCCCGATGAACAAGCGGATTTGGAGTATGATGGCGAATCTGGAGATATAATAGATGAATGTCGCGGTAACAAATCTGTAACTCCGATTAAATTAGTGCGTAAAACACAAAAAACTAAACGACTTATTCCCGAAATGCCGTTATCAACTAAAATTGAAGAAGAGCGCAAAATCCCTGAAATCAGTCTGAACGGCGTGCCCCCAATGACGAACTCTTGTGAGGAAATAACGGAAATAAAACCGTCGTCGACAATGCTCCCGCCGCCTTTTAATTTCGGCGGTGGTAACCCGTTTTTAATGTTTTTATGTTTGACTGTTTTGCTTCAACATCGAGAAATTATTATCAGAAGTGGGATGGATTACAACGAAATGGCGATGCATTTTGATAAAATGGTCAGGAAGCACAATGTCAATAGGGTTTTGAATCAAGCCCGACAAATGTATACTGGGTATATTAAACAGCACACAATTGCTCAACATAATAATAATTCAACCGGTTCGCAAAACGGGGAATACGCGTAAATTCAATATTGCATATATTAAAAAAAATGGTGATTTTTTTAATTTGAGATCAGTATTAATTTCAAAGGTCTAAATTTAAATTTGATTTCAATTCAATTAAAAGGCCTTACCTACTACTACTCATTCGATGACTTCTATAGAAAATACACTTTTATTTTGAATATTCGATCTTTAGATAAAATTGAGGCCTTTTATATTTAAAAAATCAAAATACTAGACTGCTATTTATTTATTTATTATAAATTTGGGTATTTATTATTTGAAACATTGGGAAGAAATCGATTTATTTTTAAAGACACCAAATATAAAGTGTCTTGTTTCAGAGCAGTGCCTAAGACATTAAAAAAAATGTAGTTTTGCTCAGCCGTAATTCTCGCTCGTTTTTGAACCTATAAATTATGTCGCATGTTTTTTTTTTTAAATAAACAAAATTCTGCTTTTAATCAATAAATTATACTGCCATTTTACTTAATTTACATTAAAAAAATTTAATTCTATAACATTCCTATTTTTGAATGGTTTCGCGATCAAGACAATATTTATTCGTATATTTAGTAAATGTGTAGATTCATACTGTAAATATATCAGCTCAGTTTATTTCCGTAAATATTCCAGTAGCAATAGACAATAGATTCTAAGTGTAAATTATCACAATTTTTGATTTTTGTTATATGTGCTTTAAAAAATACATTCATTTTTATAATGCACTTTTATTTAAGCGTTAAAACATCCAGGATATAGCGTGTACTTATTTCTGTATATTAAATAAAACATACAAATTTATTCAAAACATCCCTTACATACTCGTTCATACTAAACCCTATTAATTACCGGGTTTACAACAATTCATTAAAAATATATTTATTAATAATAAAATTTTACAATAAGTAGAATTCTTGGCAATTTTACAAATATCAGTCATTTTTTTAAATATATACAATAAAATAATGCAATACAATATCGGTTACAAAAATATTCATACCCTAAATAGTAACGAAATATTAAGTTTTAATAATCACTTTCGGGCCACTCAATATTATCCAGTTCTTTATTAGGTATAACACGAGTTTTAACAATGTTTTGTAGAATATTTCGTGCGACTTTTTCCTCTGTGAGCTGGACCATAAGTACCGTAACACTTCTTTGCAATTCTCGCACTTCATTCGATAGTATTTTCACATTGTCTTCTAAATGTTTCTGATTGCCTGTGTGTTTTTTATCGTTCGTTGAGTCTGCTAATTTAATAAAAACCTTAATAGTCAAAGCCATATTTTAAATACTTTGTTTATTCAAATGTGTTTAAAATACAAATTTAATCGTCAAACATTTTTTTATATAAAATATGAATCACAGTTCTACATATTGACTTTATCAAAAAAAGGCGTTATCCATATAAAATTTCCAAAAATTTGAACACGTTTATAAAATTAATAATACTATTTTGAGTATTTACGATCACATGCAAGAAAAAAAAAAAATAGAAATAATTAAACAATTCTACCAATACGTTATTCGATTTAGCGAGATATTTAATAGATATATTAAGCAGCAAACCAATTAAAAGCCAAGCAATTTTTTTTTTTTATTCAAGATGTTGAGTTTTGCGCAATTGTTTGATCACAAATGAACCACAACACCAAGTCGAAGCTCTGGGGGTATAAAATTGGCGCTGTTGGTGTGTTAAAAGTGGATTGGACCGATGCATATCCAAATTGGCGGGGCGCATTTTTATTTGTTGAGTGAGAAGAGCTTGTTGTTGTGCGGGTTTTGTGATATTATTACGAAGTTGTTGATCATGCAAGTGTACATTACCACTGGACAAGAGATCCACTGCAAGGCATTTACCCATCACCAAATCATGAAACAAGAACATGCCACTTATCAATTTTAGGGCCCGGCAATTCTAAATCATAGTGGCGCAATAACATTTATTTATCCCGACTTAAAAATTAAATATATTATATAGAGACCCGTTCTAACACTTTATTTACTACCTAGTTTTAAGGGAAAATGTATGTGAGAGTATTTAAATTGCTTGATGTATAGTTACTCCCTATTTAAGGAAGCATACATAAAACCAAAATTAATAATAGATACATACCAGTACTGATGGTATTTTTGGGTCGGGCTGAGTTACAATAGGCTTCAATAACTTTTAAAATCAACGCATCATCTTGGTGAGTTAGTGTCCTACGGGAATGACGTATTTGTTGAGTAGAACCTAGGGCTAGACAAGGCCGGAGGGGTGGAGAGGGACGTAAACATAGTGCTGACCAAACGCTATTGTTGTTATTATTCGCAGATGGGTTGAAAGAACGGGTACTACTTGCCGTGCTTATGCTTTGATTTTGACGGTTTATCGGAGTCGTCGACATCTGCAACAAATTATTAACAATAAATTTGCATATATAAAGAATTTTTGATATTATACATTCAACAATTATTAGTAGTAACACAAAACGCTTAAGAGCTGCAGGCAAGGGTAATAGCTTTCAGTCAAATGAAGCTTAATTTGAATTATGTCCATGCAAAATATAAAAGCACTTTTATTTCAAACAACTCATAAACGCCTATTAAATGGCGCTTGAATCACACCACACTAAAACCCTTGCCTGCAGACTCTTCTAAAATCCCTCGAATAACAGCATTAGGCAATTTGGCTTTCATCCACCAATGAGCGTACAGCCCTGAACGAAACACCTCACGCTCTTGAATTTCTGGCTCTTGCAACGTGAAATCTCCGCAACTTTTCGACTTAAACGTATTATTAGGATGCCACTGTTGCTCTTTGTCCAAACACTCAACCTTCTGGTCTTTCATCGTCATTAATTTATCGTATATTTGATTCTCCGACTCCCAAGGATGCGGCGGAAACGGCGACATATCAGAACTACTCGACGTAACAGAAGTTGTTGAGTCTCGAGAACCAACCAGAATATTCTCTGAAGTCGACGCTTGGCATGAAGTTCTTGGTGTTGAGCCAAACGGCGAAGTACACCGGCATTGAGCCTCAAAATCAGTTTCAGTCAAATTATCTAACAAACAATCATAATTGTCGTAATGATCTCGGTTAGGAAATACGTCATTTGCGCCCGCTAAATCTGGGGAGTGTAATGTGCAACTCCCAGCCATCCCTGAATCAGAAGATCTTCGACTACAATGCTCAGTACACCGGCAGTATTGACTACTACAACTAGCACCAGGATTCGATAACTGTAAATAGTGGTAACTAACACATTTTCTCGAATGAGGTCTTCTATCATTTCGTTGTTGCTCACTAGAATATCTTAAAATAGCTTCTTTTAGAGCAGGGTGGTCTGTCTCTAAAGTATCATGAGTACTAGATCGTCGTTTGGGTTTATCAGAATTGAAACTATGTTTTCGGAATTTTAAGCTTGTTAAACTTAAACTCAAAGAAGGCTCTAACGATATTTGTTCTGTTTTATTAGAAATTGAGTTCAGGTTGCTCAAATCTGAGTCCGCAGATTCATTTAGTTTCATATTACTTAAGCTGGTTAATTTGTTTTCGTTGAGACATTTCATATTTAAAATTTCTTCTATTGGTTTAAGCTCTTTTATATTACTTACAGTTGCACTTATATTTTGTTTAGGTTCTGGCTTGAAAGTAATATTGCTCAAACTTGAACTTATTAAAACAGGCTCAATTAATACTGGGTCAGTTGTGCTGGGCTCTTTTCTAAAATTTGTCCAAGCTTCCTTCATGCAGAATTCTTCTGTTTTCTGCAGTGCAGCCTCAGTTAAATTCTGCTCAATCGTAGGTTTACTTTTGCGACTAAAACTAGCAGTTTTAATGCTTAAACTAGGCGATATAGAATCAGTTTGAGATAAATTACGAAACATAAATGGAGGTCTTATTGAATCTTGTTCAATGTCTATGGTTTGAGTCAGTTCTGAGTTATATAAAATTTCTGCCACCATTGCATCTGGGACTGGTATAGGATTCCCAGGCAAGTCTAAACAACTTGAATGCGTCGTGGTGTCACTTGAAGAACTATTACTACGCGATTTTATTTTTGAGCTTGTTTTCACCTCAATAGAATTCCGGTTTGAGCATTCGCTCTTAGAACTATCGCTGCGCGAAATAGTCTTACTCCGCGTTAACTTACTATCACTGTTAGACCAATGAGGAATATATACCATTGTTAAAGAACTTTTATTAAACCGATTAGCTACGAATTTCGATGGTAAACTTTGATGAGATTTAGGCACAAATTGTCGTTGCCCTAATGTTTCATACTCTAAACTACCATCCATATTGAGTAAATCTTCACAAGCCATATAAGGCTTATTAGTGCCCCACTCGCTAGACTCTTGCGATACTTGATTAACAAGTTCATTTCTCTCAGATGTCTCAATTTGAACCTGCTCTATATTTGCACCATGATCAATAAAACTCTCAAAATCATTAGTAGTTTGAGTTTCTGGATTGAAATACTTAATAAACCCAAACGGGTTGCTCTCACAACTGCCACTAGAGCTCGATGAATCACTATTACGTATTATCGCGTTTTGTCTATGCAATTTATTAGCGTCATCACTATCACTGTCACTATCACTTATAGATCCCGTTTTAATAAAGCACTCAGTTTTATGTTTGCGTACGCGCACTAAGCCTAAATCGAATTTACTCAAATTATTAAACTCAGGGTAGAGTAGTCGTTTGAGTAATCTATGAGTGATAACTCGCTCTTTAACTAACCGGTAAAAAGATTTGGTAAGAGTTGAATAGGGGGACGCGGGGGGATAAAAATAAGGAGGATATGTGATTTTGTATGGGATAGGAGGTGAGTAGGTATAGTTTAAAATTGATTGACGAATGCAGTAGCCTCTTCGATCGAGCTAAATTTAAATAAACATATATAACATTGATTTATATATTATAACAAATAGTTCCTGGATTATTTTTAATATTAAGTTTCTTACATGAGGAGGTGGTGTAGGGGCTGCGTCTCCTGTAGAGTTTGGCGGTGGTGTTTTTTGGTACCCTTTTGTGTGTTGTCGTAACAAATCAACCCAGTTATTAGCTTCTTCTTTGCTTTGACAAAGTGCTACGATTTTTTCGATCATCGGGCCAGAAATATCAAACGCATTTTTACAATTTTCTGTGTCTTCTAAACGATTAATTGTTATACCCGTTAAGGGTAATTTACCCTAAAAATAAAAAACATTTTCTATAAAATTAAAACATTTTACTAAAAAAAAAATTTTTTTTTATAAAATTTATAATTCCTGTTAAACAAACCTCATATATAAAAGCGCTCATTCGATGACTGACAGACAATACTAATAGATTATTAGGGAACAACACCAAATATCTATCTTGGTGTTGAGTGCCAACAGCCACAGACCCCATATGCAAAATATCTCCTAATTGAGCTAAACTTTGACCTTCCCAGCCCCTAACTGGCCCAGTCAACACTTGTAACTCAAGTTCTTTTTGTCTCCGTGTAGCTGCACAAGTCGCCTATTAAATAAAATAATTAACACTTGCTAGAGGGAAAATTTTTTTTTAAACATACAGCAATGTCTTTAAAAATTGCTACAGATCTTTGAGTGTCTCCTCTATCTGGATGGTTTAGCTCTACATGTCGCTCAAGTTCTTGTAACATTCCTGAATATTTATCTAAGCGTCTGAATGGCTTACTTAGACCTGTGGTTAGGACTAATAAACCTGGGGTTGCTGCCCCACATGATTCCATATACGTAGCTAATTCATCCCTTCAATAATTTAAAATTTATAAAAAAATTAATATTTTAGTGTTAATTTTATTCTCAGTTTATACATATATAAATACAAATCTTACTTATGTAGATCTAAAATACAGACTGCCCTAGGATGTGTTGAGCAATACGCTTGGTGTACTGCTTTTATTTTAGGAGCGCCAGTCAAAAATAATTTCCCAACTCTTTGTTCTTCACTTGGTTGTCTTTCACATTCTTCTAATAACTCTAAGAGTGTTTGGTGGGTGTCTAACACTTCATATATATTACCAACAAGTTGCCTATATTCATCTGTTGTCAATCTGGGATTTTTTTTAATAAATTATTTTACATATTTTAAAATAGTTCTATATAGACATACATGCTAGTTTTTTCTAGTGGTTTTAAAAACGTCTTCACTAAACCTTGCAATTCAGTCACATGTGCTTTTTCTGAGTCAATTAAATCGTTGAGAACAACTGCCCTATATTGTCGTTGTTGAGAAATTGGCGATATAATCGAAATAGTGTCTAAAATTTTTTTTTTTTTAATTTAATTTTTGATTATTTTGAGAAGGTAAACATACCGCCTTTAATTTCTTTAACGTAATTCGTGGGGAACCAGCCTGTTTTCTCCCCAAGTGTGCCCTCCCACCACCCACCATCCTCTTTTTGGGTAATTGTGATTTTATCACCTTTTTTGAAGCATAACTTAATATAAAAAAAAATGTGTCAATTTCTGGTTAAAAAAAAACTAGGCGCCGATATAAGGTCGGCTTTCGAACATTCGCGTGTCACCCCATTTAAAATATTATTTTAGTAAAAGATCAATAATTAGCATATAACACCCTATATATTTATTATGTTAAGGAAATGTTACAAAAGCCATAAATATAAACAATAATTATTCATATTTTCATCATTGAGCAACAAATATTTCGTGCTTTTAAAACACCTTTTATAATAAAATCACACAGTTATTAATAAATAAATACAACAATTGTTAATAAAATATATTTATTTAGTGTACATAAATAACAAAATAAGCCAAATAAATAAGCGCCTTATACATACCTCATCATTGTTAGTTCCTTTGAAAGAAAATAACGCCTGAACAATACAGGCTTCCGCCGACATCTTAGAATCTAAGAAAAGACAACTTATAAATAGATCAATCGATTAATAAGTGATCAATAATTTTAATTTTTAAACACTAGGGGATTTTCAGTATTTTTTAATAGGTGCCAAACGCGATTTTGGCCCAAGGAAATAATTCGCCAATCGTTCACATTCTTGGCATGCAATACTTTTAGTATCCTTACATCTATTTCTCTGGCACTTAGCCAAGAAAAATAATTTCCAAAATGACGGATAATTTTTCGCACAAATGTATACAATAAAACTCTAACACAAATGTGTTTATTATTATTTTATTTAAAGTGTCCTTAAGCAAATACAGTGGCGTAGCCCGTACATATTAATTCAAAAAATATTATTTATAGGTACATAATTTAATATTAATTAGCAAATAAATTAAGAAGGCCTCATAAAAGTTGAAATATGAATTAAACAGAAGAAAATAAATAAACTTAAATAAATAGACAATTTTTAATAGATTAATATGAAATATAAAATTTAATCTAATCTATATTTTTATTTAACATCGAAATTTAATTTTGTATTATTAATTATAGTTGTTTAATTAATAGTTTGGTCAATTAAATAAATTATATAATTCTTTATGAATTGATTAAAATTAATTATTAAGCTAATAATAACAATTAGAGTCCTTTATTTATAACCTAGTACTATGACTAATACAACAAATAAATAAAGACTTACCCTATTGTTGTATTTTAAATTGAACACGTTAGATATAAATAACGATTAAAAGGTTTTATTAATTACCATAGTGTAATTTATAAGAAAAACGCATTTTTCACCACATCTATACTATCTGTCAAAAATAGACTGCGCATTGAGTGGATTAGATGCGCAGTCCTGCGCAGACACCAGCTAATCTGTAGCTAACTTCACTTAGTTTGTTTGCTGTCTTTTAAACAGCTGACAAAACAATAAATTCCTTAGTTATAAACCGTATTTAATAATATAATAGTAGTATTATTCATTAGTAATAATGACTCCTCCAATGGAAAGAATTCAAGTGTTGGATTCAATAGAAAAAGATATTATAACTTGTTTGCATAGCGCTGGTAAGTTTTTAGGTTATAAATAAGCGTATATTTAATAAATATTGATGTGATTTTAGGGCAGGCTTTTCTAGAATTAAGCA
Organism: Nebria salina; assembly: GCA_944039245.1. Taxonomy (NCBI): domain Eukaryota; kingdom Metazoa; phylum Arthropoda; class Insecta; order Coleoptera; family Carabidae; genus Nebria; species Nebria salina. The sequence continues at coordinate 1,592,170 of OX063281.1, forward strand.
AAGAGAAATCTAGTTTGAAACAAGCTGAAGGTCATACACATCAATTTCTCAAAACGTTGAGTCAAGTTGAGCAAAAATTAACTGAGCAAATTAATTATTTAACTCAAGTGTCGACGGGGCAGCCTCACGAAGGCTCAGGGTATGCCTCGCAAAAAGTACTCCAAATGGCCTGGCATCGTTTAGAGCACGCAAGGTCCCGGGTCAATGAGTTAGATCGTATAAAAAATAAGCATGTTCTGAATCGAGCTAGGCCTGCCACTGCTAGCGGTAGCACCACCCCCGCAACTACAAATAATTAAACTATTTAATTTTTATTGTTAATATTAGTTCAAAAATAAGTATAAAATATATATGTGTTTTGTATTTTTTAATGTTGACTTATATATTTGTCCACCTCGTGCCGTATGGCCCCAATTTCTTCTTCGTATGTTCTGCAGCATCCTCCCACGTATTTAACTCCTAAATTGAGCCACTTCTTGACGTATGTCTCGAATGGTTAACAAGTATTTTTGTTAATCCACCTAAAATATATTTATTATTTTTAATTCGCTTTAAATATGTTTATATTTACCCTCCTTGTTTATCAAAATCTTCTCCACTATTCGGATAAACAATAATCGGTATAATTTTCCCCTCCCTACCAATATTCAAACCCTTAATCAACGGTTCTATAAAATCAGGTTTCGTACAATTAATCCCGATAGCAATCAGCTGCTCGGGATTCAAATCATAACACTTCCTCGCAACTTCTTGGAAGTTGTCCCCGTAATTCGTGTGGTGCTCATCTTTGCATGCAAACGACAACCAAGCTTTCATATCCGGGTATTTTTTTAGTAATTTTACTAACATTTCAGCTTCGGCGAACGCTGGTATGGTTTCAAAGGCGAGCAAATCCACGCCAGATTTGATAAGGGTTTCTATGCGTGGTATATGCCAGTTTTGCATATCTTGTATTTTTGTTGTGTTTATATAGTCGCCGGTGTATTCAGAGCCGTCGTGTAAACTTGCGCCGTACGGCCCCACAGAGCCGGCGATTAATATTTTTTTGGGTGGTAATTTCTTGAAGATTTGATCTTGGGTGAAACAGTCTCGCGCCCCTTGGGCTAGTTTAACTGCTATTTTTATTAGCTCTAAACAATCATTGTCTGTTTGTAATTTGAGTTGTGATTTAAAATCGTCGATACTTGCTTGGTAGGTGTTTGTTGTTATTATATCCGATCCAGCTAGAAATGTCATTTATTAATAAAAATTGCGATATTAGGAATTTCATATCATAATTTAAACAATAATTATTAAAATACTCGGAGCAATATTATTTGAATTATTTATTTTAAAATATAAAAAAAATGTTTTTCTCATGCGCTATAAGATAACAATGAATTTTTTTTTAGATAAAATATTCCTTAATTCGATAATCTTGTTTTTCTCATTTACCAAATTTTACCAGGGAAAGTATATTTATATGCTTAAAACGATTAATAACGCTTGTTTGGGTCATTAAACTCATACAGACATATTTACTCGGAAGGTCGTTACTGTATCCTATTCCCAACTAACGTACATTTACCGTAACATACCAAAAACTTATAAATGGTAACTTGCCTTGTAAATAATCCATGTGTGTTTGAAACACTAAATCAGGCTGTTTTTGTAAAAATACCGAACTCCATAAAGCTTGCCCTTCAAAACTCTTATCATATCTAGATATTTGTGACGAAAATCCTCCATCTAACACAAAAATAGAATCTCCTATCGCACTCATATTTCAAGCAAATACCATCGAAAATAAATATAATCAAACACGCGTTTACGAACACTGACAGTATAGTAACGCTTCTATTTTAATACAGCACAGTACTAGTCATCTGAAATGCGCGTATCTTTTGTTTTGTTTCTAAGAAAACACCCAATATATATTTATTTATTTATTTGAGTGCAATAACATTCTAATTAAATATATAAAATACATTAATTAATCGTTTACTGTAAATGCTTTTTCGCATGTTGCCATTTTGAAACTTCATTCTTTATTCGGCTCACATCTGCCGCATATGTACGGCAACATCCTCCCACGAACGTGATACCTAAATCTAACCATGCCTTCACGTAAACATCCACCGGCTCACATTTATCCCTATCAATCCAACTAATAAAAATTTTTTTAATTAAATTGTTATTTATTTTAAATTAAATAATTATTTACCCTAATTGTGCGTTATAATTTTCACCACTATTCGGATACACAATTAAAGGCACTGCGTTGTGCTCCCTGCCTTTATTTATCCCTTTAAATAAACTCTCGACTAATCTAGGCGCTAAACAGTTCACCCCAACTGCAACAAGTTGTTGAGGGTTCAAGTCATAACATTTCCGTGCGACTTTTTGGAAATCTTCTCCATAACTTATTGACTTTCCATCCTGAAATAATATGATTTAAATACACAATTAAACATTTTTTGTAAATGTAATTTACCCTACAACTAAAAGATAGCCATGCTTTAGCGGTTGGATATTCTTTTAGTAGCTCCACTAGAGCTTCAGCCTCTACGGAACACGGTATGGTTTCAAGGGCTAATAGATCTACGCCGGCCCGGAGTAAAGCTTCGATCCGGGGCCGGTGCCATTCGGTCAACGTATCCGGGGTGGTGTGAGCCGCATATGAACCCGTGTACTCGCTAGCATCGTGCAGTGAAGCTCCATAAGGTCCTACACTACCTACTATCAGAGGGCGCGCTCGGTCTGAAAATATATTTACTAGAAAACTAGAAGTTTAAAAGCTGCTGAAATTTGTTGATATCGGTGGGTTGTTTATGGAATATATTCATTAGTTGGTTACCAGAGTTGTGGTATTCCGCAATGAATTTGTCGCGTGCTATTCTTGCCATGTCCACAGCTTTAGTAATTAATTTCAAACTTTCTTCGGATGTTAGTTTTAAGTGCTCCATAAAACCGCTAACGCTTGCTTGGTACGTGTTTGTCATGATTAGGTCTGCTCCAGCTATGTACAACAAATATAGATATTTTTTACCCAAATCGTAAATCTATTCATATTTCAACAAAAATATCTTATAGATATCATTTGTATGGAATTATGTTTTAAAACGAATAAAATCATTTAGTTATGAGCCATTTTTTAGAATTCAGATTTTTATGACTTCAAACATTTTTTAACTGCAGAGTTTTGCGTATTTTTACCATAAAACCGTCTTAATAATCGCAACAGTACCAGTATCGTTTTATGACTCTCGAGTAACATCTGTCTGCATAAAAAAAAAATAAACCTGAAAATTCAACTACTGGAAAATTTTCACACGGACGACAAATATCAAAAAAAAATATATTCTCTCAAAAATATCAAACAAATGAAAACTATTATTGTTAAAGATCCTCTAATAATTGTGATATAAAATGTGAATTGTCTTTTTACATTCGTGTTTTTTATTACGGAATTTTAACGTGTATGTGGAAATTTGATCTTTTTATACCTCGGAGAAAGTCTAAATGTGTATCGATAACAGCTTGGGGATGAGTAGCAAGAAAACGGGCGCTCCATAAAGGGTCACCATCTACAGCTTGGTCTACATGGCAGCTTAGTTGAGTAGCAAAACCCCCATCCAATACTATTATCCGTCTATTTGGCGACATTGTTTAAATATAAACCTGTAACACACATAAATAAATATTTATATATATATTTGAGTATTTAAGTATTTTTGGAATATTAAATAGCTGGAGTTAATTGAGCCAGAAAAAGATTATGTGTCGCGTAATTTGGAGGTCGGTTTTATCATTTTCCTCGTGCGGTTGCAAGTATTAATGAAATTATTTGTTAATTAGGCAACGTCTTCGCAGACAGCGCTGTTCAATTTAGTTCGCTGGAGCGCGGTTTGGGCGCTTCAATTGAGGCTTATATATGCATAATCGCAAACCTCCAACTCACTCGCATTTCCAAATATATGTATATTCTAGCATCCAAAGTTAACATTTTGTCGTTATATTTCCATATAAATTCAACAATACAAAAAATACCCAAACATTTCTTCATCTTTATTGAAAAATCATCTAGAAATTTATATATATATTTTCGCATTTTATTCCCTTAAATAATTATTTTGTTTATTATTTACAATTATAATTTCGTAATTGCGATACGCGCCATGTATCAAATTCATCCTTAACAAATAAATAAGAATTAAGCTCAGTTGTCTTGGTGACGAAATTTTTGATATAATAGAATTAAAAACGCTTGTCTATTCTTTATAAATAAAATTTGATATTGTTGGGATTAATAGTGTTATCAGTTTGTGATAAGAGTTAATGGGTTTTATTAGAGGTTCATAGCCTCTCGTGTATTTTTAATAACATGTATCATGCGGTGAAATGATGCAAACTGTGATTGTATTTGTTTTTGCACCTAATAGAAAATTGCGTTATGAAAATCGACTGTTTTTAGTCTGATGCGCAAATAGGAACAGTAGTTTTGGAACTTTAGTCTGGAAAGTGCATTGTGATGACTTTACCGTCGTGCAATGTCTAATCATGGAGTGGCTTCCCTACGTAAGAGCACTGCGCTCTGCCTTCTGTACCAAAACTTGTAAACACTTTGTGAAACTTTATGTAACAAGTCGTGGTTAGAACATTGCCATCATTGCTTAGTTTCCGTATTCTTGCGTTCACTATTGTGGTACATTTGAATATATACATATAAGTAAACTGGCATTATGTCAAAGATCTTCAAAATGAGAAATGTCCGAAAATTCAAAAAGAATGAATAGTGTCATAAATATCGATCAAAAATACTACTCCTTCCCTTTTTTTCCCCATACCTGTTGTCCCTTCTCTGTTTACCTATCCTTTTTTGCCTTTCCCTTTTTTTCACCTGTTCGTTTTTACCCAATTTTAGCTTCTTCATTTGAGTCCACAATTTTATAGATTTTTATTGAAATATTGTATAAATACATACTGGTAGTTTTTAATATATATTTTTTAATGTCGATTCAAATTTGTCGTATAAATAAAATAGTAAATATTATAGTAGAAAATGTATAGTTGGGAATTACGATTTATGTCGGAAGAGAGTTTCTAAATAATTAATTTCCTAACGCATTCTAGAACCGTGACAAATGTAGCGACTCTCGTCACGTCTGTGACATGTATTAAAAATAATTTTCTCCAATATCAGCGAAGATTTTTATTTGGGAAATAAAACCAAATCTAGCAAAAATCCTGAGTGTATGAAATTGTATTGAACTAAAATCAACTGTGCACGAGTGCCGTCTTATATTTTCCATCCAGTAAAAAGTTTGTCGCAAAACGGCATTAATAAGTTATGCCGGAGCGCTGGGGCCTCGGAGCACCGGAACGGGTGCAATTGCAACAGAATGCGCGCCCGGAGTGTGTGTCGTTTATCGCATATGGTGACCAAATAAATTCCTTGACTCCTGAATTAAAACTTCAACCAAAATGAATGTAGATACTAAGTCACTGGTGTTTCACTTTGATTCTAATTAAACGCTCCAATAATTAATCAAAAGTTGTCATTGTTTATTACATTTGTTGGTGCGAAACAAAAATGTACTAGATATTAATCTAGATCAAATATCATTTTATCTTGATTAATGAGTTATACATTATTTAAAATCGTCATTTATTTTGATTATTATCTTTTGGTTTCTGGGTCAATTTTAAATTGTTATTAATTTTAGATTATTTTAATCTTAAAATGCAACAAAAAGTTATACATCAAAACCCGCACCCCTGCCCCTAATTGAACAATAAAATAAATTTCCATGCAACGGCATATAAATAATATTTAATAAATTGCATTTTCAAAGACAAAAGAATTGAAATGGAAACAAAAATAAGTAATTTTAGAAAGTTAATAATAGAAAAATCTCGCGTGGTGTATCCCGCTCATGCAGCGTCCAAATTGAAATTGACTTTCCATAATACATTTTGTCATTAGCATAATAAATTACAGGAGTATCAGAATTTGATGTGCCACTTTTAATCCAATCTATTTGATAACATCAAAATCCGCAATTTTATTTTCCACAATTGCCCATTTAAAAACGAAATTAACTGATTTTTACCGGGGTTGCAAATGAGATTTTCGCATAGTTATTTATGCATTTTGTTGATATTAAAAACATTATTCCACACACACAACCACACATACATTATAAATTTGCATATTTACTTGAAAATTAAATCCAAAATGTAACGAACTTTATCACCAACTACTTTCACAACAGTCTAACGTCTATTATGCTTCACTTATATATACATACATACATAAGTACATGCTCGTGTTGTTTTGAACGAATATTCAACTGGGTTTTGCTATTTATAGATATTTCATCTCTTTGTTATCAATTGATATGATTTACATGCGCTTAAGCATGCTCAATATATACAAAATTACTTTACTCTTATCTGATAAATTAATACGTTTCCCATCCCAATTTTAATTAATTTCCCATTTTTATCTCAAAACAATATTAAATTTCATTCACTTTTACTTTACAAACATATTTCGTTTCCGGATTTAAAATAACAAATTTGATAAAATTAGGTTATTTACTAGGTCAAATGCGACATACAATTTATACAAGGTCATTCGTGATAAGTAGTTGCTATGTACCTCTGGTGATTAGGAAAAATGCTAGTGATTTTATTTTGAGTTTATTGGAAATTCTTCCAAGTATTTTTTCTATAAACCGTTCGCATTGATAACTGTATCTTGAGTTTGGACTTTAATTTATGAGTAAATATCGAAATGTTTCAACCGTTAAATGAAATAAAAATAAAACACAAATATGTTATCTGAGCATGTCCAGTTCGAGCCAGACACAATAAGAATTAGAATAATCTTATCAGTTCAATATTTATGTATGTTCCTGCTTTCGAAAATTATTAAAAATATATATGAAACATGTAAATAATATTGCGTAAGCTATTTTGCGTCTAAATAATTATTTATGTATATTTACACTAAAAAAAAAATTGTGAAGCTTTTTGTGATTTCTATTAAGTGATTTATATCTGTTAAAGTAACTAAAAGCATTCTTATAATTTTGTGTTTTTTTTTTGCATTAAAAGTTTCAAATGAAATAAAATTGGCTCTTTTCGTGTTCATTTTAACTGGAAATAATACTATTTAGTTTTATTTCAATTCGAATTGTGTAACATGGTAGATTTTAGTGGGCGATGCTCAATTGGACATGCATTAAAACGCATTGACGTCCAGTTGACAAATTTAAATGAAAATAAAAGATTTCCCAGACTAGTTCTACGCGTAACTCTCATGCGTTTCTATATATGTACATATATATATTTTTTTTAATTACTGCTAATGGAAAAACTGTTATACAGTCAATAGCTTTCCGGGTAGTAAATTTTGCAGCCCGTTGTTTTCAATAAAGCACATAACTGTGTACTTTGTATGCGTGTGTGTGTGTGTGTGTGTGTGTGATGTACATATATATACAAGCGTTTTGCTGACGGCTGCTCAATTAACATATGTTTGCTATATGACCCTTTCCAGAGGCGCTCTTGTTACATTTTCCCTAAAGGCACTCTTAGCTAATATATTAGTAATTTTGAGTGAGGCAAATATGTCTCAGACAACCTGATTGACATTCGAAACTGATATATGTTTTAACTAATTGACAAATTAATTCATACACTCACACCAATCATATTCCTATATATTAATCACTAAATATGCTCATACAGCATTTATAATGACAATTATTTCAAAATTACACCAGTGGACTTATTTATCCCCATCTGTTTCGATTAATAGAGAGCGAGAGAGTCGTTATTGAAAAAATGGACAGTACATTTTTGTGTTTTTTATTTTCTTAAATTTACTTTAATGTACATTTTTCGTAATTCCTCTTTGAGATTGGATAGGTTTTCAAAAATATAAACACACACACACACACAAAAATAGTTAATACAATTTTTGATTTTCTGGCATAATTATTTATTTTAAAAAAAATTACATTAATATAACAATTGTTGTGATTCTTTTTTGAGTTAAAGTAGTAATTTTTTTAATGAGATTCAAATTTGATTTAGAGTGTTTATACCACCATATGATACGGCACTGGTTTGCGAGTTCCGGTAACCGGATCTATTACCCAGAGTGTCCGGACTTGAGCCTGTTCCGTTGATTAAATAATTGTCGGCACCTGGAGTCTATGATACCTTTGTCTTTACAAGCCTCAATAGTTACAATCAATATAAAGGACCTCTTAGTGCACTAAATGCGAAATATCATTTTCCTAGTAATTGTTACGTGCATTAGTTTACATTTCACAGAATGCCTATTTAATAAAAAATAAAACCATCATTTGAACTTTGTTTAAATATAATATTTCAACTTGACAAGTTATAAGTAGAAAACAAAAAAAATTATTAATCTTGAATCGATATATTGTGGCTGGCGATCCCTGTAGCTTTGCGCGCTGTCATTCGCTGAAAGTGAACGAAATATTCGTTGACATGTTGAAAATCCTCTTTGTCATTAAGGATTATAAACTGTAACGGTATTAATAGTGACGATATACAATAACACCGCACCATACCCCTTCAAACACGCTCTAATAATAACATGCCAACCTCGTAAGCCTCATTCAACAACGCATTGCACCCTCGAAACTTTACACACATCATAATAGTGATAACATTTTGCCACTGCTCAAAATGTCCCCCCTTATCCCTCATTCTGTTTGGAAAACATTCAAAATTGTATGCACAGCAAATTTGTTTATACATTTATTTTATTCGGCGCAAGGGTTGATTTTATATAAATAAACACGCTTAATTGTAAAGGTAAATATTCATTAAAGAACGTAAACAAAATTACATAACAGTGTTTAGTATTGATATGTTGAAATTCGATGGAGTAATAACAGGTAAAGAGATAAAAAACAATCTGTATTCTCCGGAGATTTATAAGGGAACAATTAATCAAAATTATCTGTCAATCAAAAAAAAAGTAACTCGATTTGGAATCCCGTCTGGTTCATATTGTATCCGACGGATATTGTGTGTATAGGCCTGAGCTTGTCCTAGCTAGTGTCCTTTGTGGCTAGTGTGTGTGTGTGTGTGTGTGTGTGTGTGTGTTATGATTTTAGCGTACGTGTCCGACGGCCTTTAATGGAAGTTTTCAATAAATTATCCTGTCACCACGTTTTCCCACACATACGTACGTTATCGCAGGATTTTCAATCCATCGATTTCAAAACCGTAGCAGCAACGTGTTTATGTCCTTGGTCAGAAATAACATCTTCCAGGATCGGATTCAAATGCATTTAGTTGCTTTTACATACATTTTTGGTGGAGGCGCTCACAGTTTTCATATTAAATCATTCCACAGTCGCAATTGCTAAGGTGTAATTAGTTGTACTCAGTTTAGAATTACCCATTAAATGAAATACAAACCCATATATTACAGTAATTTTAATCGTAATTGTTCCCTTCTAAGCTGTATCATTTTGTAATTATTTTCAATTATAAGTAAGAGTACTGGAAAACTAAACTAAACACGTAATAATATGTTACGCGTATTCATAGAAACAAAAAAAGCTGTACTAAATTTCAATCCTCTTTTAATTTAAATACAACTATATAAGATTATCTTTTTTTATCAACTTTAATCTTGGTTTAAAATCATACGCTTGGCTATGAATACAATTTATTTCGTTAACAAAATAGCTTTACAAATTCATATTTTAAATACATACAAAAAAATAAACTCATGATTAAAAGATTGCATTAAATTCATGAAACTCTATTGCGAATATATTCAGATTTGAATACTATATATGTGAGAAATACTATTTATTTTATTATAAATGTTTATTTAAGACTTTTTGGGTCATAAGCGTTCGTAAAATTTTTGCCAGATGAGATTTAACAAATGAATCATTTTTGCTACGTATACGTGTCAGGTGAACCGAATTAACGAATTTTTGTGGTTGCGTGAAAAAAAAATAATTAAATTTGACCGGGGATTTGAGAATTCTGATTCTCTCCAAACGCACAACACAAATCGTTTTATACTTTGAATTTCATCTGTATGTATCTATGCCATACGTTACCATAATTTTAAATATGTAAAAAAATTATAACAATTACGCTATGGAATTTATTGGCTTGTAAGTAATATGGATATACTACTTTAGTTATCAAGTGCGTTATTGTGTTGTGCCTGTAAAGTTTTGAGAAACAAGTGCGTGTGTTGCGAGACCAAACACAACATGCTTTGTGTGTCCCTATGTGCGTCCCACAGGACGCACCCGGGACCAGTGTGTGACTTATGGATGTAATAATTATTTGTGACCGTCATATGTTTTCATACATGTTAGTACACACTATACTAAATCCTAAATTGTATATTCTAAAGTGGCGGTCATCACGTTTAATTTTAAATAAAACACATGTTCATTTATGCGCCATATCCGTCATCATAAAATAAAGATTCGGTTTGTAATCGAAATATAAATAACTTTTCAGTTAATTACCACAGATTTTTCATTATTAACTACTCAAAATAGTTGCTAATAAATATATACTCATTTCGCTTTGATTACTTCGAATATAACTAGGGAATAGGCTTGCATAAAAAAAAAACTATATCAGAATTAAAACGGTTTAAATATCAACATAATTTTCCAAAACGTCTCAATTTTATTGAAAAATTATTATACATATTTCACAATGTATACGTTATTGAATTAATTTTTTTATTAAGCTTTAGTTTTGTTTAAAAGTTCGTCACTTATAAATAAATACGTAAATAAATATAAATCGTAAATAAATGATTCAAGCTATTCCGAGTTGCCTGTATGTATGTATGTTATGGAGGTAAACCCTGTATAAATATGGGTTGGTTTAAAGTATTTAGTAAACAAATCTGATATAAGGTGAATGGTAGAATAGTTATTGATTAGCTATAGACATCGAAAACATAAAACAGTTGAGTGTGATGTGTGAGAGCGAAGGAGGCGCACACGATCATAGTGGAATCAGTTTCGGCCTGGAAATGGCCAAGATTTAAAGGGATATTTGGTCGTACACCAACCAACTTACTATTGAACAAGGAACAGCGAGCTCAGCGGACGTTGTCTGTCTGTGTGTGTGTGTGTGTGTGTGTGTGTTGGCCCAGGTCGGACCTGGTTATTTATGAAACTTGTACATTATTTACCACCGGGTTCTTTGTGAACGAATTGCACTGGAAACGACGTGAACTGAACATTATATAGACGTTGTTGCAGTGATTTCCAACTTTTAACCCACTTTGAACCCTCACATTACAAATATTAGGTCTACCCTCACGCCTAAATTATTATTTATAACTACACCCACATCAATTTTAGTCATGTCTTTATATATGACATAGATCATCAACAATTCAAATTGTCATATGTTTGAATTTATAAATTAAATTATTTAACTATTTCTAAATATATTATTTTTAATAAAAAAATACGATAAATACACATTTCACATTCTTAGACACTAAGAATAAATTCTTAAAATTTATAAAGAATTCAATGAGAGAGAAAAAAGATCTATAAGTAGATATTTTCCAAAAATCAATTATTGCAACATGCATATGATAATAAAATGATTAAATTATAATTTATGAGACCTTTAGTGTTGTCGCATTGATGCAAATGAAACATTTAAAAAGTGTAATCTTAAGAAATTCAAATCCGCTAAAAAATAAATCAATTTTCCACTTGGCTAAGCTCCTAACAGGCGGAAAAATATTCATAGACGGCAGAATGGTGAAGTGAGAACGTATATTATGCGTCTATTGACCAAATCATCAGGCCATTATATTCGAAATCAATTGATCCGTCGCTAAGAATTGAACAGCGATGACTGCACCAGCGAACGGGAGCAGACAATCGAACATTTTCACAAGCACCGGAAACGATTTCCCCAGTTCCGTTTTATTGCCGGTCATAAGAGTGATACCGCGTGATTTCCAGAATAATTTCTCAACGTGACCGGCTGCTAGTGCCGAAACAATCTAGGCCAATGGAAAAGTGATATCAACGATCTCACATATCACAAATAAATTATTGAATCATACATTTTCTATGGACACATTTGCTATTTTTTAACACATGTACTCTTAATTAGAAACTAGAAACATTTGCTGTTTTAGTAACACTAGAGATCTCATTAGGAGTATTGATTTCCTCTAACTAGTGGTGGCGGCACTAGTGTACCATACATTTATCATCCGTTCCGGGCATTAACTCTCTTTTAAAGCACTACTCTGGTTTATTTTGTTGTTTTTTCTTATATAAATGAAAATTGAATGCAGTTTAAATAGCCTGTGATTTACTACGTGATTATTTACACATTTAAACTACGTCTGGCAGTGGTTTTAAATTCATTATTGAGCAATCATTTTATTTAAATATATATATACAAATTAATGATAGATTTAGTATATTTGCATTTCTAACAGATCCAGTGAGAATTATCTATACATATAATTTAATTATGTTTAGTTTGCAAATGTGTTTTTGTGCAATTATGCAAATGTTTGAAATCTGCACCTCTGGCGTGGTTATAGAATGGTGAGTCTTTGTATAAGCTGCAACTTTTGGTGCGAATATGTCTGGAATTCCAGCAATTATCATTATTGCGACCACCCTAACGTCGTTTACCCACAAATTATTTTACTTAACTTCGAAATTATTACCTCGCGCCAAATTATTTATTTTTCTTTTTTTTTTTTTTATACCACCAATCGTTTTTTATTATGCTCCTTATACAACTCTATATTTTAACCCTTAAGGTGCTTAGTTATAAACAGATTTCTGATAAGATTCCAATTAAGAGTCAAAATATACTTTGTTAGTTCATATAAAACGTGCCAATTCGGCATTGTAATATGTTGTGGATTATAAATAATTTTTTCATTTCGCTTAAATTATCTTCAATGAGGAAATAAGATATATGATGTCGCATCCGTTGTAATTAATATTACTCAATACACAATGGAAAATCAAGCATATATAGATACATATTGTAGTGAGCATCAATGTGTCATATGTGACGTTAGTGAGAACTAATTCCATCGATTAATAACACCCGTAGGAAATCAATGATCCTGATGGAAATGTACGAGTAGGAATCTTCTAAAATTTGTCTATAAGTGCCATTGTTTTATACAAGCGTACACACATTCAGAATCCTTAAGTGCGACGCTCTCATCAAATATTTGACCTGAATATCAGAGCCAGATCGCAATACATTTTAAACACTGGCAAAGTTTTAATTGAACTATTAACATTAATAAAGCTTGTTCACTCAATATTAGTGCACCAATATTCGAACTATATCCATATAGGTATTGTTAGGGTCCTTTGTGGTAACCATATAACTTTATTGTCTAAATAAGGGTTTCATTACCTATTAAGCTGATTATTGCTTATTTATCAGGTGATTTCAATAGATGCACTAATTAACAATATACCTTACATAGATGGTGAATTGAAACTCACCATTCGATTTTTGATGTAACTGATACATTTTTCGTAAATTGGACGTTTTTGAGAAATCAACATACAAGGATGCAAGTCAGCACTGTTGAGAAAATCAAACGAGAATAGAAGAACGAAAAACCCGTTAAAAACCGAAAGAAAACGGTAAGGATAGGAAAATAGAATTTATGCCTACTACGAATCAAACGCAGGAGCTTTTTTTTTTACAAGAGATCACAGAATACCTTATACACAGATATATATCAAACACACACACACACACATAAAATAATTCTTCATGAAACAGCAAAAATTTGCAATAGAACTAGTCGGAAAATCCTGATTGCAGAACTGCAGATGCTCCGATTGTGATTACAATTTCCGCAACTTCTGCGGTTGCCCCGTGGCTCTAGTGTCGGCAAACAATCTTATATAAAGCCCGTCGCGCTATTAAAAATAATATAGCGTGATATTACTTGTGTTCAAAGACTTCAAAGAATTAAAACCATCTTGTGTACTAGTTGCATCCATGACAACAAATAATGAAGCGTGTTACATAAAATATGTGATTTCCTTTAGGAATATGGTGGATTTTGGGCAAAGTCAACGTTCATATATATATATATATATATATACATTTTGATTTGTATTCAGTATAGAAGCGGTGTGCGTATCAAGATATATGAAAAGGGTCGATGAACGTATTAAAAGGCTGGCCTTGTGCATTTCAGACATTTTTAGATTGATTTTTGACATGTGGATGAAATATACTTTGATAAACTGAATGCTGAAACATATTTTTGCCGCGGTGAAATATGGTGCATTTTTTTGAAGGGTTGTTCTACTTTGAATTTATAGTACTACATGTCCAATTATATTCATTTATTTCAATCTTCCACCCAAAATAATTACTCTCCATATTATAATCCATATTTAACAAATTACTTTACATTCAAAGCACAGCTTTGTGATATACAAATGAAAGCAGCATTTAAATTACGAATCTACTTATTACTATCATTATCACAAATAAAGCATTCCTGTTATTTCATTTGACGACAAAATATAAAGCACATTCATTCGCGAGCTTTTGCTCATCTTGTTATTTTAATAATATTTTTATATTTCGAAACAAAATTACCATTCTGAAGAAAGAATACTGTTGTGTTTACGTAAACGATTTTTAATTTTTATTGACGATACAATTAACATAAAAGCACCGGTAAACGTGTGATATATGGTTGGAAATATTAGAAAGCTCGAGTTAATTTGTTAAGGTAATTTACTGGAAAAGTAAACGTATGTAACAAAGACGAAGAGTAAGAAACAACGTTAAAACAATTGTATAACAAGGCATTGTACTAACAATTATTCTTCCCTTAACTGGGAGCAACGCAAGAGATTGAAATTGATAACAAACTATTTACATTAAAATATACACCATATTGTGTTTAGTAGCACTGCGTGTCTTTTTAGTTTGTTCCTTAACTTTCTTATACGAATTTTATCTCGAGAGTCTGATTATTTTTGGAATGGTGTGTGTGTGTGTGTCGGATATTGAGTTTTAATCTAGTTAGAATATGAATAGAATAGGTTTAGGGTAAATATGGAATCTTCATTTGTAAAATGACGTGTGTTCAGACTGCGAATTGGGACTCTCGTTAATAATTCTCGCATGTCGACGGGATCTGCAAGTTCCTAATCTCTTTTCGACCATTCGCTCCCGCCGCGGCGAACACATTTGTACACATTCCTTTTGTATGGTGCTGGTTACGTGCCCTGGCTCTTGATTTCACTTAATAATGCGTTTGGTCAACCGGAAAAGACAGAAAAGTGAGAGTAGTTTTACAGGGGTGCGATTAGCGCTGGTTATACGAAGAATGCTGATAGGTCACCCGTATATGTTGTCTGAAAATGTATTCTATTTGATGTAAAAGAAAAAAAAAGGTGAATATTTAAGTTGAATGTCGCATATTTCAAGATATAAATCTAAGGTAGCTGTTGTATGGTTTATGAGGCAACGTATTTCCGTATGCTATAAGCCCCGGGTATCATTTTAAATATTCGGTAGTCATTATGGGGGCGCACCCGATGGCGCCATTCTGTCGATGAATTGAAGCGTATAAGCAGCGAAACGACAGCGTACGTCAGTTGATTGAATTTGTGTGAGAACGCGTACCTATTCCGTTAAAAAAAAGGTGTTCGAGTAAACTTTTTAATGCTGTGCCTTGACTTACGACGGCTGCGCCGTCGCGTGTTTTGCTTCATTTATTTTTGCGACACCCTCCTTTAGTTTCACCTTAACACATCGTGCCGAGCAACTCAAGCGAATTAACAAGAAAAAAAATGTGAGCCTTTTCGGGGGTCGCAACTTAAATATTTAACGTAATATAGGCTTGGTTAGCCGCTGGCGATTTCATCGTCTGTGATTGGCTCAATGTTAAGATTAGTACGTGGCGCTGTAGCGCTATTAATAATTCGAATGTACGTTCGGTGTTATAACTGTGGCAAGAAATGCATTTACTGCCGATTGTTTTGTCCGTGGCCTGTCTACTTTGTTGCGAATGAAAGGTAGGTCATCGCGCAGATTGACCGAAACATGGCCCCATCCTGGCACTGGGCCAATCGTTTTAAATTCACATCCTTTATCTGTACTGTGCGGTCACACTGCTAGGTATGCGACTGCACATTTACATAATTTTCCATTGCTACAATACACCCTACGACGAAATGTTGCATCCCCAAAAAAAAAAAAAAAAAAACTCTAGTGCAGTGTAAACAATTGTTTGACCCAACTCACTTAAAATCTCAATAAATAACAAATCCTCTATAACAATTTATATATTGAAATTAAAAACTGCTAGTGAAAGAGGAATCGATATACTCGAGTAGGATCCTTGGTTGTTCTAATTAGTGTATTTAAGCCTTGAACAAATAATTGCGTTGAAAGTATGGCTTTGTTTTGGAGACTGTCGTAGTGGTAAGTGTCACATTTGTCGAAAACTAAGTGAAAGTCCTATATAGACAAAATGAGGCGACAAGAACATGAAAAAGCCAAGACGTGTGTGTCTCTGCTGTTGTGTCTGTCTACGAATCGTGGGATGTGGGTGAATGGGTGGATGGGGGAATGGGGGAATGGGTGGGCGTTTGTATGTATGTATGAGATGTTTCCTGGAGAACGAATGCACATAGCGACTGTGTGTGTGTGTGTGTGGGTGTTCTTTATCGGGAAAACCAGGAAGAAGTGGGTGATGCGTCAATATTTTCTGGCCGGTGTGAAACGCCAGGGTATTATGAGAATCTGTATTACCCGCAGTGCACCACCACTCACTTCCGGTCAGGGTCGTACTCTCGTATTTTTATCGTTTCACGGTATACTTCACGGATAAACAAAAACGGATCCTCTTTTGTTTATAAAAATCATATTTTTTATAAATAATTTTATTCATCATTAACTTAATACAAATAAAAACATTAAATATAAATTACACATATTTACAAAAAAATTTATATATTATTATTTTCGAGTGTAACTTTTAAAAATATATCCGTCGCTTTACCTTTATCTAAAATGGGTTGAATGGTATTTTTTTTTTATAAAAAAACACAAACTTCCAGAAACGAGTTTGATCGTTGTAGCAAATTCTCTAAGTGTCTATAAAAGTATTAAATTTTAATTCAATGAAACAATTATAACTATTAAAATATCCTGAAGATTTCTGGAAAAGATATTTTTAATGTACAAAGATGGGACTCTTATTGGATTTGATGTCGTTTTAAATTAGTACCAAAGTTTGAATATGCCAAGCAACGAAAGAAAGAATGAGCGAAATTGTTTTAATTCAGTTTAAAGTTCCTGAAAGGATAACGGACTATGGATCCTGTGTGCAACTTTGAATATTATTTAAAAGTTTCAACTTTAGTTAAGATAAAAATATATATGTATTTCGAGTTTGAAACACATTTAGGGCACAAGGGTGATGTAGTTATTACGTTATACGTTCTTTTGTGCGGTTGTGACAAATAAAACAGAATTGGACAAAATGTCGGAATTTTCGCGAGACGAAATGTAATAAAATTGGTTGCGTAATCAAGTTTTCGTTGTAATTCGCAGTGATGGCAAATCGAAATCCGGTATTAATCACTGGAAAAGTAAAATAAAAGTCTGTCGGATTCCGGGTGGCCCGGAATACTAAACATTCACTATATACACTCAAGTTGGTTTTGATAGAATTTTCAGTTTCAGGCGCACGTACATTGCAATAAAATCTACTCTGCACATTTTTTACATTTCTCCACAAACAAATTTTCTCCAACTTATTCATCATATACACACATATTGACTTTTATTTCATATTCAAATCGACATATCTTTCCCCTTGTCAACCCTTTTCAGAAACGGTTAACAGTCTTTTTGATCCCAACCATATTCAATATTGCATTTATGATAATAATAATCTCGTATAAAGTTTAATGATCTAAATAGGCGTCTCTTTGTCTTATTTGCAGCTACTTTCAACCTTGAATTACATTTTGATTGGTTTAATAAACGTAACAACTAGGTTCCTCAATATTTATGGAATGAGGACACACTTATTGTCTAATTTGGTTAAAATTTAATAAAAACAAATTTGTTTTAATTTAAATAATTTTATTAAATAAACCACCATTTAACTTTAAATAAGAACAATTATTCAGCTTTTGTTATAGATATCAATTTTAAAGAGTATTTCGTCATTTTTTTGTAGTCCTTTATGGAAACCAGGTAAGCACACATTTCCAACTAGGGTATGTGAACACGGAAAAGCTCAGTCATTGCGCATGGTGGTTCGTGTGTTCTATATATCTCTCCGGTAGTCACGGAGGCTGTAAGCTCTGCTTTGGAGCTTCTGCAGTCGCGTTGCATTCGTCGGTAAAGCAAGGATCGTTGCTCCTCGAGCTTTTGGCCGCGTAAAGCTCCTACGCGTACGTAGTCTTGAAACTATTAACAACATTTTTACTAAGGCAGCTTGCGTTCTTTTTTACGTGTGTGTGATATGAAATTGATAATTTTTGGAAATGTGAGGTGATGCTGTGATTTTCGTGTATAATTTTAAATTTGTGAGCTTTCTAATTCCAAGGCACGCGCTTTCCAAGTCAGGTTTTTAAAGTTATGTACCCTTAAATCGACACGGGAGATTATTTTTTATGTACCTATACTTAATTATTTGACGTTATCTCTGCATGATTGGGTCACGTTTAATATTTTTAAGTAGGACTTCAATATTCTGTACCTCGATTTTACAATTTTTCGACTGCTCTTTAACCGTGTTTTTGTATCAAAATATATTAATTTTTGCTCACTAAAATAATCAAATATTTAGGAATTTTTTAATTACGAATTGTAACGCGATATTATGTATTTAGGTCTTTTTTTTAATTTCCTGTGTTTTGTGCAAAGGGTCAATGTTTTAATTTATTTATTATGAAAATTAATTTAGTCTATATAATTTTAATTAAAACAAACATTGGTTTTTGAAACATAAAAATTAATAGTTTCATCCAAAATAAATGTAATGTGCAATGTTATTCGACTAATTTGAATTACATAATAATTCATTTTACTTTTACAAATATAAATACTTATAAAATTAAATCATTTTTATCAATTTATTTATAATATATACTTTTCAAATATAATTCCATAATATTTTATCGAACAATTATTCACGCTTCGACACTCTTTTACAAACGCTAGTTATGTCTCTATCGATTGCTCGTCACTGTCCAAAACAATTTTCTATCGATATATCTTCTAATATATAGTATATGGTATAACACCTTTGATTTAAGAAGAAGTTTGTCGAAAAACTAGATTAAAATTTAAATACGAAATTTTATTTATAAGATAGAAAAAACGTTAAGTATTAATTGCCGGGTTGTTTGATGAAGCCTGGTCTTAATTGAGATTAAAAGATGCTAATTTAGAGATTAAAAAAAAAATGAGAAAAATGATCTCAGACTTTTTATACCCACGCTTACTAATTGCAAAGATGACATTATGCAAATATGTACGTCATGTTTAGCTAAAGAAAAAATTATATATATTTATTCAAATATAAAGTACAATATATTAAAAAAAAACATCTTAGGTGTTTTAGTCCCTAAAAATAGGAGTAGCATCGAAATATTCATCCTCGTATTATTTAAATACGATTTTATTCAAATTTGATTTTATATTAATGTAAATAATACAATAATAAAAAAACTTTTAAGTCCTTTAAAATAATACGATTTTATTGAAATTGAACTTATATTATTGTAAAAAAATTAATTTAGAAATAATGTCATCTTTGTGCTGTAAGATATATTGTGTTTTTGGAGGTTTTGGTGAGAGGGTATTCCCTGTAGTGTGCGTTAATCCTTGTCAAAGTTTTCCACTAATTATTTTGAGTGTAAAAACATTTTATTCGTCCGAAATATATTGGTAGGGTCATTCCTGGAGTAATAGCGTTGTTTTAATTATTTGTTTTTAACAACTTGTTTAGTACTGGTTGCAAACGAAGTCACGATAAAATTTTATTTGAATTTTCGTGAGTTTTGGTTGGTTGGTACACTATGATTAGGATTGCTATCTATTTGGGATTGCTCACTTTTATATACGTATAAAGATATTATTCTATGTGGACAGCAGATTGTAGACGTAGGTACGACTGGAAAAGCTCATTTTACTTTCGAGTTTTATCTTAATTATATCGATTTTTAAACTTTGAAAACTTGGCAGAAAAAATCACTTATCTTATGCTGTGTTAATCTACAAAGCTTCACAAACTTTACCCATTTTATCAAAAAATTATGGTTTTTGTAACCCATTTTAACTTTAAAAACAAAATCTGACATAATAATTTTCACCCGATGTAAAATATGTTAATACTTAAATAACAAAAATACTCCTTTATTTAAAATTTTACCCATACAAAAATAACTTATTTTCAAATATTTAGCAACAATTTTCAAAAATAATATACATTTGATTAATAATGAAATATTCTCACGATAGAATTCATTGATAATAAAACGTAATTGAGTAAAATTACTCGTGAATAAACAGTATTTATGTTATGATTTAAATCGCGTGCATATTATTAATAAACCTGGAACACCTGAAAGAATTGAGTAGCTTCGGGCGATGAATGTTCTTTCAGACAATTAGCCCAGTAATAGACAGCTGAAATTACAGGTACGGCCGAGATTTTCAACGAAATTTCATGGAAATGTATGCAAGCACGCATTTCACATTTTCGCATAACGTAAAATTTAGATTCGGCAATGCAAATACAACATAAAAGAATGTATTACTTTTAGGTAAATATTTCGCTACATTGATTTGCTTCAGAAAATATTCAGTATCGTTCAAAACAGTTATTTGCGGTATTACTACATTTTTTTGGGTTCTTTGTTTGTTGGAAGCTTTTATATTTAAATAAATTTGTTTTATGGGTTGAGTCTGTTGAGTATGTTCAATTTTTTATGTTAGATCTTTAATTTAAAATTCAGAGCACAATGATGATGAATATTAAAAAAAAACGGCAAAGAACTGACAAACAGGAAAATATTATAAATTACGAAACATGTATAAGTACAAAAGATCGTAGTAAATCAGACTTGGAAGTTTTGGTGTCGTAAATTCCAGGTTATCCTAGTCTGGCACAATTCATGTTAAAATAAATCACTCAGTTGCCCAACGAGTCAAAAGAGCTCGGTTTCACAAAGAATATAACTATGAACTATGCGTCGTTCTATGTATCGTATCTATATATATGAACTATACAAGTTTTGCACAACTTTTCTAAAAGTGCATCACATCACACATATTATCATATACACGTTGCGTATAGAAACTTCTACAAAGATGACACATTTCTAGTTTTGGGACCACTTTGCACACGAATTGAAAAGGTATTGTTTTGCCACTCCGATTATTTTACCAACATTCAACTTTAACACATTTCAATTTTTCGACGCAATATTTGCCAAATACAAAACTCAAACATGTATGTTTATACCGACATGTTTACACTGCTACGTGTGACCTTACATACAAATACAATCAATTCACCAAAATAATCAATTTTGTATCTACAATATTTAAAAATAAATTAAAATTTCTCTATAAATATCACTTTAAAAACGTAAAATTATTATTTTTTAAATTGTGATTCACCATTAATGAGACTTTATCAAAAGTCTATAAAGAAAAGGAGGAAAGGGTGGGACGGGTGTTTAAATAATATTTTATTTCAATAAATTATTTTTTACTTTCTTATACGCAGTATAAGTAAAATTTCTCGAGATTTTAACGGAAATATACGTTTTGACCTTCCCTGAATCGATTACGACTATTTTTGGAATGACGTCTGTCTGTGTATGCGTGTGTGTGTGTGTGTGTGTGGCTTCCAGCTGTTTAGGTTGTATTTTTGTTATTTTTAAATAATGAATAAAATAATTGATCTAAATCGGAATTGTTACAATGAATTATGTGTTCTTGAACCAATTACTTACTCATCTTACGATACCTGTAATAAATCTGTTGCTCGTTTAGTCGCAACTATTAGTTAATCGAATACCTAGGAATATTGTTTTGTTGAGCCTAAGATACAAAGGTATCTTCGAATAATATTATGCTTTTGTTGAACAATTAATGCAAGTACTAGCTAATAATATATTCACCCCGAGGAAGCTGATAGTATACAAACATTGTCATATACTGACAAACATCTTCAATGTTAACAATATTACGTCTTGTACTTTGACGCAGTACTAATTACATCGAATAGAATTATCCACCGCGTATTCAACAGAACGCAATTAATAGATTCAATTTTAATTAATTTATCTATTCGTTAGCAAAAAAACCTTGTAAATTCATAAAAAGGATAGACAAATTATTTAATCTTGAATAATAATAATAAAAAAAACGCACGTATTTTACGAGTCGCTTTTATTTTATTTGATAAACGAAACACGCATTTTGGTCAGTGAACAAAAAAAAAAGTGAAAATAAAAACCGGGGATGCGCACGCATTATATCGTAAAAAATACCACGGTTTTCATTCAATTTAGAGTTTATCTCCGCGCATGGTTTTCGATAAAAACACGAACGATGCGTTTATATTGTCGTACAGAGGACAACGTTCCCGAAACGCGCGCCGCATAAAAATTATCGAAATGATAAGAAAGCCCCATAAAACTTAATCGAAAATAAATAAATACATTCTCTACATTTAGACGAATTAAAATTCAGTTTCAATAACGTGACGCAAAAACTCATTAATGCATTTATAGAATATTTTTAATTTATTGCTTTTTTTTCAAATATAAATTTCTCAAATTTCGTACTTTATACATTTTTTTTGTAAATATTTTTTGTTAGAGATTTACGATTTAATAGACTTATAGAGCGGATAAATCTATAAAATAGTGCGCAGATTTATCAAATGTATGTTGTATTTGTGATAGCGATTAAAAATCCATCGAATTGAAATCGGATGAATTTGTTTTGTATGCTTGGCTTAGTTTTCATAATAATATAAATAAATAGCCATATATGAATAATAATTTATAAAGAACTGAATAGAATCTGCGTATATATATCCATCACTAGACTGGGGGAGTATTTTATCCAAAATTATTCAAACAAATATTAATTAATCAACTAATAATAATAGTTGTCACAAAACGTTTGTAAACATAGATTATACATTTATAATATATGTTTGTCCTTGCATTACAATATATAAAATCAAAATTATGCTAATGACTATATCACAAATATTATTTTACAATTAACCCCCCCTAATAATAAAAATTTATTTCCCCAATACTTGTACAATTTTATTCAATTTTAAACCATGAATTGGCAGACCAATTAAATAAATATAACTTCATCGTCATTTCGAAATATATATAATATAATAGACAGGATCTATAGTTACGACGACAAGTGTTGTTGTCTCTCTCGCTCTATGGTCGCGAAATTAGCATGCGGACATTCAGTCCGAATCCTATTAGATCTAATGGTCAGTGGAGGTGCCCTTAACTGTCCTGATATTTAACGATACTCACCATGCATTTATTAGTGGCATCAATGCAATACGGATTTTGGTTTGAATATTATTAAAATACGCTTTGCACATTTTGACCATTAAATATTATTAGTATTGTATTGTTTTTGCAAAAAAAAATACAACTAAAAATTTACATAAGAAATGAAAATTTTTATAAAATACTTGTTTATAGTGCGGAATTTAAATCTGTTGTTTTTAAACGCGGTAAAAAAGTAAAATAAATAGAAAATGATAAAAACTCAAAAAATATTAACCATTTTCAAAAATGTGTGTTTTTAATAAAATTTAAATTTTCGCAGTGTATTTTAATAAAAATTAATTAACTCTTAAGCGGAACTAACCAGCGTTAATATATTACTCTAATGTCAAAACACATCGAAAATTCTATCGGGTAAACTAAAATTGATTCTATTTTGGTTTTGATGTACACAATATTCCAACACAGTAAATGACGTTTGTGCGTATTATTAATCGATATATTCTGATGTTCGGTTTTGATAAATGTGTGTAATCACACATTGGCTAACGTATGCATACATGTAATGTATGTATGTACATACATACACTATATGATGTGCAGTTGATATTTATTTTTCATTTCCGACATTTTTAACCGAATTTATTACTGGAATACCCAAAACTAAATTACATTTTTAACCAAAGTTTGTCATCAGCTCATAACACCTCATCGATTTTACGTCAGTTTGATTTTTTGATAATGACAACTCTTTCAAATTTCCATCCCAAATCATTTTTTAGAAACTCTACTATTTATATAATTCATGTCATATTAGATTTTATGTGATAATTAGAGATATTTAGTATTTGTGTACTATAGCAGTACAAATAATTATTTTATAGTTTTTTTTTTATAACTATTTATTTGCATATACAATACACCTCATATATCACTAAAACAATAGAATTGTTCTATCTAGCTAGATTGCATTCTTAATTAATTTTTCCTTTCTCACACATACAAACAACACGCAAGAAAAGTACAAAAAAAAATCTATTCCGCTCTTGCAATTACAAAATTTAATTAACACATTAAACCGAATGCAACGGCCATTTTGTTCACTTACACGTGCTTCGACTGTTCAACCACGACCATATCTTAAATAAAAAAAAACACTCGCGAGAATATTAAAATCCGCGTATATCTAAATACCCTTATAGTCATTTGTGATAAGTGAGCTGTAAACGCGTGTAAACTCAAACACCTAATTTATTACTGTCCGTTACTCTGAGTACTTACAAAGTAACCAGAACTTCAGACTGACATATTTGTGTCAAGTACTTAAAGGGTTCATACATAATCAGTCATTATTTCTATTAAAGATCTATTTAAGGGTTTACGCTTTTTATTTATATCAATTCAATTCACATATGAATAAATTAAATTACGTAATTCTCTTAAAAACTTCACACGTACGCCAATGGTTATATATATATATATATATATATAAAGGGACGTACGCCCTTTTAGAATGAGAGATTCAAACAGTGGTAGGATGTATATATCGTAGTATACCTGGAAAGACTTTTTACTAGAGTATTTCGTCTGTGTAGCGAGTTCGCCGAGCGAACACAAGAAGACCCGGAGCATTATGTTAATCTTCCCGGAGTGCCCGTCGGTTCCGGGGTTGAGCGAAGAACGAAGGGTGTAAAAGAACGCAACAATAGTGTACCGCAAATGTGCACATTTTGCTGTATTTGTTCAGCAAAAAAATGATTGAATTGTTACTGATTATTTATTAGAAATAGCTGAATATATCTACAGTCACCCCCAATAAATATATAAATATATATAAAAAATAAATAAATACATTTTTTCCCGATGCGACTATGAGCTCATGTAAAAGTAAATGTATTTTGGTTGTGACGTGCAAATTTTTCTTTTAAGAAACCGGAAGAGAAATGAAAGCTTACCAGCACGTGAACTCATAAAAAATATATATTACATTATTATATACGATGAGGGGGCCATGATATCTCTTACTCTGATAAATAACACATCTACCATCCAACCAATAAATATATGTATATATAAAAGTTTTAATGGTACACACTTATATCTGTATATTTATTTACATATAAATATATATTACTTAAATTCGGATAATATTCATATGTCGCATTTCGTGAAATTTTGGTTTTTGGAAATATTTGCTCCATGCATAAATATTTTTGCATTGGAGTTAATATATAAATAAATAAATAGGTATTTTGGAAAGAATTAATATAAAGTTCGGTATTTGCTTGGCGGAATCCGTTCCGGTATTATTAAAACTTTACAACGTCGTACGAATTTATTGCTTTTTAAATTAGGACTGCGAAACTTTTTACTCAACGCCGAGCGCACACAGTAGGGGATCAATTCTAAAAGGAATATCGTTCTAAGTAGTAAGATGACACAATTCTTAAACAAACCATACTTTAAAATATATTACCCGCTTACCGAATTAGGCCAATACAATTCTACTACATACACCACATATACAACACCACCAAACACCCGCAAGGTTCACCTATTGTTTCACCAAATAATCGCCACAATTCATTGTTTATTTACATAAAACATAAGTAAACATATTTATGTTAATTATATCGCACCATTCATAAGGGTGACAATTTTCTAATTAATTGATCGACAATAAACATAAAACCTACTCATTCATCTATTATTAATTATAATATATTCTAACATTTTAATTCTTTTCTGGAAACTTAATAGAATTTACAGTATTAAAATATTAAAAATAAAACATTTTATTCATTTTGTGATGCACTTATTATAATTATTACACACATACACACACACACACACACGCGCACACATACTGCTGGAGATTTTATACATTTAAAACCGCATTCGAATTCGAACCACAAGCATTATTATCAGATGTTTCAATATATGTTTTCAATTTTCGCAACAACACAAAATACAGCGACAGATGTCATGCAAGTCCATTAACTAAGATATTATCATTGTCTCCAACTCTGGTGTTGCATCGAGTATTCCCTATCATTCGGTAGACTGTCGTGATTTATTTGTGCTTTGGGACGCATCGAATCAATCCTCAGATTTTTCATTAATTGTCAAAAACTGTTTATTTTTTTTTTTTTTATATATCCAGATTGAAATTGATGATAGAACAGACATTTATTGAATATTTTCTAAACCATATTTTGTTTTTAACTAAAACTCAACGCATAGTGGTGACGACGTTGATTTATGTTGTAAGGCACCCTTAAGTTCTTAGACGAATTTATATACATGTTTACAAAAGGGCCATAAGTTTATATTATGCTCAAGTTATCGCGGCCAAAATTTCATCGGTAAAATGTGAACAGTAAATATGCTACAGTTGCAAACAAAACACAACTACCAAATCAGCCAATACGTGTGCCAAAATAGTTTCGCAACTTTTATTAATTGGTTTAAATTTAATTGAGCTATTGATTTTCAACAAAACTTCACTCAATTATAATTTACTAACAAATCCACGAAACTTTTCACTTCTTTGACAGATCGGTTATTATAAAAATAATTACTAGAACGTTCGTTCCTCTTGACGGTATATTGATACGAGACTTTAGAATCACGCGCAAATTGTAAAAAGATAACAATAATACCGCAATTCAATAACAGGCTAGTTTACCGATCCGTTAAATCGAAACGTCAATTTCAATGGAAAATCTGTTTATTCTAGGCTCTACGTCCGCATATAAATGACTACATTAAAGTTGAATAACATAAAACCTATTTAAATATATCCATACAACGTCTGGTTCTAGAACAATCGTTTCAATACTCCAGAAATCTTAACTGGAATTGAAAGCTTCTCAAAATAGTTACAATTTTAAATTTATAAGTGAATAAAATATGTGAAACGATGAAATCCTCTAAATATACTCAAGCAACCGAGTCGGGTATTTTAACTTCTGCCTCTGCCGGGTCAAGTCATAACATACCGCGAACGTTCAGTGATGGACACTTTCAAAACGTTAACAATAGTGAAGAACTGCTACTCAAGGGCTCATACGATGATTATAATCCTGAAACAATGTTTGAAATGCAACGGTACAGTCCTGAGCCGAATCCACCTAGGTACTTGGTTGCAGGGCAGGACTTTGAATTAGTTTGTAATTGCACTAAAGATTTCTGCGCCCCGAAACCGAGAGGCACGCTTCGCTTCAATAGTGACCAAAACATCGTTCAAACCGCGAACCGGTAAGTTACCTCAGCGAAATTATATTTTTACGAAATTAATTAATAAAATACTCAAAACGCGTTTTTATTTTATTTTAAACCATCTAAAAAATTTTGATTGGGGTTTTTAGAAAATTTAGTTCCTAAAGGTTTTTGTATTTACTCCAAGATTAATTGGATAAAATAGCACAAAGAACTCGTTTATGTGACTTTGTTGTTCAAAGACCTATAAGTAATTATTATTTTAAAGGATGTGGTGCGGGAACAAGTTTTATAGTACGTGTTTGTTTATTTTTAGATCAATCCTGAAAGTTGACGACTCTCAGTGCGATTATAGCCAGTTTAGTTTAGACCGTAAATTACAAACAAAATGCACCCAATCGCCTGTACCTCCCGCCCAGATCAAAGTCCCGTATCGCTGCGATCCCCGCTTGCCTAGTACCATGCAGCGGCAGAATTCATTCCAAAGAATCCAACAACATCCGCAATCCCGACCTGAAGTGATCACAGTTCACCGTAGCGGTTACGAGAACATGCCCCATACCTTCGTGCCGAACCATGTTATTAAGCACGCTGAACACCAGTTCGGTTACGAAAAGGACTTCCGGAAAGGTCCTGAAGAACATTTCGGCAGCTTTCGCAGGATTAAAAGAGAAATTGGCCGCGCTAGCAACAGGTATGATTAGTAGATATTAATTTGTGGTGTTTTTGATATTTTTGTGAATATTTGTGATAAAATCGCGTTTTATTATTTCGAATAAAAGTTTATGGTATGAATCATGAAGTTGTGGATATTTCGGGATGTAAAAAAATGCCTCATGGCCGTAAAATGCGGCGCACTGGGGCACTTACAAGTTTTGTAGAACTGTCCTAGAACTGCACCGTACCCAACGAACATATATAACTTTTATAGACTGTATGCCAGTCACAGTTGTCATCATACAGTTTGTATATTACGATTTACAGAAATCGTAACAATTTTATATGTAAGTGCTCGCGTTCTCTATTATTACATCTTCCCTAAGGACCTAAGACAACTACTAATTACAACTTTGTACGGAAATATTTGGTTTTCGTGGGAAATTTAGGTTAAAAAGTAATTTTACTAAAATGGATTTACCGCGCTACCAATACACAAGATATATCTTCACGTTTAAACATTACTTTTAATTATCTAATGGATACCCCATAGATTCTCTTGTCACTGACAACAGAATTAAATTACACTGAACAAAAAATCGTTAATTTGAGATATATTTTCGTTTTTTATTTCCACACACACACACACACATGTATGAAAAACTTTAGGGAAGAGTAATTTATGAGTGTTCATGAGTATTTTTGAAAAAAATGTATAAAATAGTGATTTTATTATCTAGTCTTTTTTGAGAGTGGGGTCAAAGTTTGCGTTTTATCGAATTCAATTGATTTTTTAGTTTTTTATTTTTGATAAAAAAAAAAGCGTACATACATCCGTATTTCATGGCCAGTGGCGTCGTATTGGATTGGTAGGGCATCAAAAGAAAAACATGTTTTATGTGTCGCACATGAAAAATGAATATTGTATGTGCGGTTCAAGAAAAATATCGCATCAATAACTGAAGAATAACATCCCGGTATTTTGTGTCAGCAAGATTATCTATATATGTATATATGCCCAAATAAAAATACGCAAATATACGTATTTTTTCGGTTACAGATCTTTTCGCAATGCTGGCAGCAAACGGAGACCTGCAGCTGACGGCACCGATTCCGAGCCCGAGTTGGATGAACCGGAACTCGCTGTGTTCGAATTATCCGAACATTTAGCCAATGATTGTCGATGTGCTTGTGAACAAATGGCCTACAGTCCTGCGTACACTAATTGCATAGCGGTAAGTGTTTTCTAAAACTATCTAATTAAAAAAAAAAAATCTACCAAATATCAATGTTTCCTTATAAGTGTATATTGAGTGTATTTATTTGTAATTATAGTTGACCAAAAATATAATAATTGAATTTGCACCGGATACTTATCCGTGTTGACAAACTAATAAAATTGACACGCGTAATCCTAGATTTACTATATAATACCATGTGAACCCGATAAACCAAAAATCGGATTATATTGAAAGCTTTGGAGCATCGACTCAGCTTCAATATAAATTTACACCGCGTGTTCAAACATCGAAAAGAAACTCGACCCCGTCGCCACCATCGATTCACCCAATTGACATGTGTCACAAACATCGATTCCATATTTAAAATATTATCTCCGACTGTTTAAACATACAATATTCATTCGAAGGAGTCAATAATACTTCATATGCAATTGACCGTTCGCTTGTAATGCGTTTACCCTTAAATTGTCCTGTGAACGACGTTAAAGACCTCGCTATATGGCCGGCAATAAATGGCCAAAACACCCCAAATTGCCCATATAACATTTTATTCTCTTTATTCCGTACGCAATACTGATTTATTGCCAATCGCTTCATTTTAAAAGATATTGTTTATAGTCGGACATTTACTCCAATTTCAAACCCTAAAAGCTTCCAGTCCCATAATTTTATTAAAAACAACTCACATAAATCAACATTTATTTTTCACAAAATTCTACTCTAATACAAAATTAAAAATTTAATATCATTATTTAAAACATATATTATTACTTTCTTATACGTAGTACACACGGATTATAATACGTTTTAAGAAAGTAAAAATATGATTTAGGTAGTTTGAAATGTATAAGTATTTTGAGAAAGATAATTATTTTTGATATGTTATACTAGTTGCTTTAGATTGAAAAATTTAAATAAATCTAAATATTTGGGGTATTTGTTTTGATTCCAATATAAAAAATGTCAAATATAATATTTGAGACGACAGATAGGGATCTGGTTGAAGGACCAGACGGTAGTTATGTAAACCAAGGCCTCAAGAATGGGGGAAACAGGGAATTTCGTGCAGAAAACATTGTTTATATATTCACAATTTTCCGCTGTTCAATCCACCTGTCAAGTCCACCTTTCCGGATGTATATAATCTCATTAAATTCTTCGGGTAAGTCCCCACCGTTGTAACCAGAAATACTAATGATGACAACAAATTTGAAACACGGAAAACGTGCTCGGAATTTCAAATCAAAACAGTTTATATTTAATAATATAATATTACTTATTACTTATAGATCGCTTTACTTATTTTCTATAGTATATATAGTAATATCAAATGTGACAAATGTTTGTGTTTTTCGAAGCTATTGTCTCTGAAATTTATGCAAATTAAATTCACTGAACCCGATGGCTGATAACTTAAATATTGGTTCAGTATTCCGTTATTGTTTTTGCCCGTTCTCCCAAATCAGTCGTCACACATATTCTTGGTTATCTAGTCATTTGTAAACACACACGAATGTCTTACACCTCGCTGGCTTCTGCATTCATCCATATTTGAATACAGGAAATGAGGTGGTTTCAAAAAATTCCAAGTTACTTTTGAGGGCGCAAATAAAATAATTCAAACATATATTTTCAAGTAGATACAACAATTTAAAATTGCGATAAAATCTAAATAATTCAAATTCTAAGCTCACATACTTTACAATAGTATAGGAGGATTTTTTATTTCATGTAAACTCTGAATATTCAAAACATGATTTAATCGCGTCAATTATAAAATAATTAAGAATATTGATGGTGCTTTGCGTATTTTTGTTTTTATCCTACATACCTTTTTTTATGTAGGAACAAACCGATATGTAATCCGAGTATTAAATATAAAAAATGTTTGGAATTTTTAACAAAAGCTTACGAATGTATTCATATATTTTATTTATATTCCTTTTAGACTTACAATAAAAAATAAATTTTATTTAGTTCATTCGAATAAAAATTTAATTCGAAATTTAGTCTAGCGTGTAATTGCGACAAACTACCACCAAATTAAGCTTATTATTTCAAGATTAAATATCTAATTTCATTTTGTATTTAACCGAAAACAAAATCCCTAACGATATAGTTTACTTGTTAATTTACAAACCACGACGAAATTTACTGGATGCCCGCTTAACTGTAACTGCTTTTCTGTTAAGCTGCATGTGGTGCCACCACAAATTAATTTATTTTCTAAACTACTAAATTCCATTTTATAGTTTTAAATTGGCAATCGTTGAATTTCATTCGTTATTATTAGTTTATTGATTTATTTTTATTTTCAATACACCATATACTAAAAGTAATTCTAGATTAAAGAATATGCGAGTTAATTTTGTAGAGAAAATTTTAAATGATAATTTCGTTCATCAAAATGTTGTAAGACAATAAAGTTTAGGTATTTAATTGTGGTTGGAAAATTGAAATAATTATGGAAATTATAACGAAAAGAGAACAAAAGTCAAAATTAACAGATGCATTTATAATACGTTCTTTTGAATAAAAATAAATCTTTTAGAATTTTTGAAATATATTTATTTGTTTTATACAATTTTTGTTAAATTCAAATAATTTAAAAATAATGCTTCATTACGAAAAATATGAGCAACCCTTTCGACCGTGTGCAGTAATGATTCATTGACTGATTATTACAAATCATTAATCAAACGAACACCAAATAATAATGATTGGCGATAATAGTGCGCGCTCGCTCGAGCCCCTTTGAGCGTGTTTTTCGCTGAAAAATATATTGATCGATTTGACGTAACAAAACGCGTAACGAGCGGAAAAAAATGAAAATCTACAGCGACACATCCGTGCGTTTTTCGATGTGTGCGTCCACATTTATGTGTTACAACACCCGGGTGAAAAGTCAGTAGTGTACTACACGTGCCCTTCCTATCCTATTAAGGGTTCAAAGTTCGTGATACCGTTTGTGTGTTTGGTGTATTAACCGCTGCAGTGCGACGGCCGTGTTGTAGCAACTGCCTCAAATAGAACTTCTGCCAACTGGGTAACCCGGAAAAAAAAATCAACTCTCGGCATACTGAAATTCTTTTATTTACGACGGTTCCCACCGACACGCTCCCATTCTGTCCCAATTGTATAGTTATTCATTTGTCCACATATCATACGTTACACCATCTTCTAAACTGCATTGAAACAATTCGTAAATTAATTAATAATTTTTAGGTTTGAAACCCGATCAATCAATATTTGAAGCATATCCAGTTGCCCATCGAGACAATCAAAACAACATATATTGTACACATCAACAATGGACTATTTACCTTGTTTAACTGAAACGGATTAGCCACCATTCAATCCCGACTAGAGTAATATTGATTATATTGGAGTACATTAGAGCAGGAAACTTTGAAAGCACAACTCTTCGTGTTAACTTTGTAAGCCAAAACAAAGTTGTCAGAGACAATAGATGAATCGTTTGGGAGTTTGTTTTTGGCATTGAATTGTTGGAAAGATTGGTCAAAGAAAACGAAAAACAACTCGGATTCATTTGCTTTATGATGCAAACTATTCATCATAATTAATAAACAAAACGGGCGATTTTTCGAAATGTATTAAATTCGAAATAAAGTTTATATAAAGTTGGTTGTGTGAAATAGATTGTTTTGGATTGAAGCGAGCAAATATTTATATAGGAGGAAAATATATAAATATTAATGCAACTAGGGACCGAATGGATGGATGTATAAATAATCCTAGAGGAATATCTATCATAAATCAGTCAGTTGTTAGTTACCACGAGGACGAATCGCCCACATGGCTCCTGTCACACAGACAGGAACGCGCAAGTTGCTCTGGCCTATGTTCCCGGGGGATAAACTGTGGAGAACCAAGAAGATATGTATGTGTGATCGATCGCCCTATATCTATATGCCACCGCTTTTACTGATAGCGAACCGAACTTGAAACCAGACTCGGTATGTCTATTGAAATGTACGAATGCCTTCTTAGACTTCTTCATCATTGTCGAGGAATTTGCTTACCTCTTTCAACAATCAATTCCTATCCTCTCTTTTTTCTTCTTCTCTTATATTCGGTTCACTACTTCAAAAAGAAATATACGCTCCAATAGAATTTCAAATTGTGATTTTTCATTCTTAAACTCGCTCCTACATTTCCACAAACACATTCAGATTTCTTTCTAAATAATTGTTTTCTCTATGTTTATCATTTCATAAACTTCCTCCATCCTCTATATAATCCTATATTTAATGAAAATCTTTTCCCGCACAATCAGTTAATTAGTAACGAATGAATCTTATAAGATACCAATACACTGAAAGCATTGTGCGTTCTGCGATACGCAGAAGTGATAGAGAGCTTGTGTTTAGTATCATTTTAACCCTGCTTCAGCAGGAAGGATATGAGTTCATTTGTTGTTCAGATATTACTCTGTTTTTGGTTAATCTAACGCTTCTAATCAGTCCTTTATATATTGATGCGTTCTAAAGATTATATTGGTTTAGAGTTATGAGGGAAACGGGTCAAAAACGGTTTCAGAGACTTTAAACATTTTATAGAAATATTTGGCCAAGTATACGAAAAGCTTAAGTGTTTGGTGATGCGTTATCATTACCGTTGTATATATATGCAGTTTGTCTTTTTCATTGGACATTTTCCAGATATTTAAACTTACTAATATTAACATTTGAGCTCGCGCCAGAATAGATTTATCTAATTCAAATGTAAGTACATCTTCAAGGAACTTGGCAAATATACAAACTGAAGCAATGGTTTCATGCAACAGTTTTATTTTAGATATTCGTGCAAAATTGTCAATGTAGGAAATTTTGCAAAATGTAATTAATGTAGAATGTGTAGGTGAGGTATAGGTAGAAAAACAATTAAATATAGCGATAGTGTGTATCTCAAAACAGAGATCTAACAACGGACGTTAACGCCGGGGTATCTCGAGGTTTTGTATGCCCTTATTCATGCATTAGTGTCCGCCTGTAAAATGTGTGCGACGTACGAGCAACATGTACACATGTGTACGTACGACAACAGAAGCTAAAAAAAAAAACTCACACAAACATGTTTTGTGTTGCTCTATTTTTGAAAAGCCCGCAGACTTGGGAGCTTTGTTCAAAAAATTCCTGTACAGCAACAGATAACATTTGAATACGGTAACTTTTTGTTTATTTCCAAAAAAGAAACCTATGTTTCGTGCAATATATTATTTTCTGTTGGATAAACTTGTTTCAACAATTTCAAATCGAGAAAATTGAACTCTACCTATAAATTTAATATAACTTTCGATTGATTATATTTTTTGAATCTAAACCCACCATTTTACCTCTTTTATTATTTATTACTTGTAATATCAACAAATACTTATAAAATAAATCTTATAATACTAATACATTAATCTCTATAAGTGAGGAAATAAGTAATAAATGATTATATTAAAAGTTTTTATAAAATTAAAAAATCTCCCCCTATGGGATCGTAACATTTTTAATAAAATTCCTCGCAATTTTGATATTATAATTCAATTTTTCTGAGTGAGATTTTATTTAATTAAAATTCAAAGGGTCTAACGCCTAGATAACTAAGGGATTCTCATTTTCGTAAAGCTACTATAGTTCTATACGTATATCAAATAACTGAGGTTGCGAACCCAACCGTGTAATATTAAACCAAAATTTACGAGATAACAGTTATCACAATTCACAAGCGGGTAAGCTTGCGTTATACTTGCAGAATTATTCACAATCAATATCGACCCCCTTTTTAAACAAATACTTTTCGATAAATATACTTACGCGACATTTAAACTAAATTGTTTATATATTTGATTAGTTCAAATTGAGCAATTTCTGAAGAATAAAGCGTCAAGTTGTAACGACATTGTTTGGAATGAAATTAGATTTCAGAGTTAGATTTAGTTCGCTTATATATTCACGCTTACATAGAATAGCGGAATACTACTCCAAAACATAAGATGCATTGATGTGAGTGTGTTGAATTAAATGAGAGAGAAACAGCAAATTCAAAACACTGTTTTGGACCATTAATAAATAATCGTTTTTGAGAGGCTTATATTCAAAATTGAATATATCTACGCATGTTTTTTTGGGTTTCTTTGAAATGTTTGAGGTAGATAGATTGGGATAGTTAATACTATTATAAATGATTGTCGGTGGGAATAAATCAAAGATACGTAAAGCAAAAAAAAAAATTTCGAAGAAGCCTAGAAGAACATGACAGGGTTTCGTCCAGTTCCGCTTAACGACGACAATATTTCTTACAAATTACGTGAACAAAGGCGGAAAGACAGTTAGATAAACGATCGCGGGACTCCGTTCACACATTAAAATCATTGTTGGACTCTACGTCCGACATAGACTAGCATGTGAGCGCTTAAGACTCAGATGAAATGTTACATTTCCTTCCGAGAAAAAAAGGATCCGGTGAAAAATACACATACATTAATAGGCCTTTCGAATAACTGATGTTTTCTGAACAACGAAAAATTAACACCCCTAAAAAAAACATCCAACTCTACTTTTTTCACTCATTTATTTATTGTTCAAATTTCGATATAGTTAAAAAAAAAATACATTTAGAGAATTCTTGTTGAATCAAACACAAATATAATTACGAATGAAATAAAATTTAAACATCAAAAAAGTACCTCTCTATTCAAATTTTTTTTTTGTGTGTGGCCAAACTTAATAACAAAACAACGACCCAAGTGTCCTCATAAATATAATGTTTTTTCCGGCCGAATTTTCCTTGTGGAAATTAAATTTATGATTTGAAATTTTTCCTGGTTGCCTGGCCGGTTGGAAACTAGAGTGGGTTGAATAAAAAATGCCATCGTGTCGTTGGATCGAAAATTGCATGCAGAAAACTTATTAATGTCTAGGAAAATGGCGTAGCATCTTTGGTAAACTAAAAAAAAAAAAAAAGGAGCGGGTATATTCGGTGGCCAAGCGCATCTCTATCAATGATCTAAATTGAAAATAAATTTTCCGTGGATGTCACAACACGATTATATATTTAAAATGCTCGGGTAATGTGGTTTACATCCTTTCGCGAGTGTTGTGCTAATTTAAAATCAATATTTTCAGTAAATACAATCTGTATATTTACGTAATATATTAATAATATTCCATACAGTTAAAATTCTTATCAACCAATTTTTATTTAAACTTATATTAAGATTAAATCCCTACATATATTATAAACATTTAATATATATTATAAATAAAGCCATAAAGTTGAAGCATTCCCAATTATAATTTTAAATTCCATCTTTTCATCGCTTCATTTGTATTCATCAAGCCTTTTATACATGCTCTTTTATTTCACTTGCTCACGACTTTCAACTCATATTTATCCATTTATTCCCGAAAAACCCGCATTCCATTTGCAACCATATAAATCCTTTTAGTAAACCTTTTATTCGACATTCTTTCAACGAAATCATCATCGGATCCACGCTACATATATGAAACATATTTGTTTCATGCCGCACTCTTTTTACAATCTACACGAAATTTTAATAAAAGCCTAATTATTTTTTTACCATAATTGCGATTCTAATTAAATAACGCTTTGACCTATAAATACATATTTCAGGAAAAATCATTCAACAATGATTTGTAATTAAAAAAATCATTTTCGAAATTGTACGGAATATTTTTGATAAATTGTGCTTGATAATAAATAAATAAAATCGTCTGGTATTTCTAACGAATAGCTTCGCAGAAAAACATCTGCAGTATGAGAATTAAGATGAAGAATTGATGAAAATGATAAAACAATGCTTGTTATTTTTCTTTTTTTCGCACGTCTTCTTTGAGTTTCATTCGTAAGCTATATAAGGGCCATCCATACGGTGTAGCCGGCAAGCATTATCACTGGTTGAATCTTCGCTGTTTTTCCGTAAGATTAATTTTTCTAACATTAACAGAATCGACGCAAGGGTATTGAACCACACAGTGCTGGTGATGCTAACTCAATCTAACCCATCAAACGGTACAACGGCTTTAATTAAACCAGCGCCACTCAACCAGCGGCCACTCTAATAGTAATACGTTTTCGTAGAACAACCACACACTTTTCCCTCAATCGAAATTCTCCATTAAAATTGCTTAACTAAACTTAAACTTTCCTTCGAACTAACTCAAGTTTTACTACTTTAGACTACATTTATAAATTGATTGATTTTCGCATCAAAATAAATATATATATATATATTTTTGAGCCCCAACTAGTCTATAATGGTCGATAAAATAAATATACCTTTTCGCCCTACGTTTCTATTTTGAGATACGTTTTCTGTAAGGTAGTACGTTGTTTTTCTATGCCACTGTTATACGCGGGTTTTTATTGCCTGTTTATCGTTCGACCCTAAAAAATTATCGACCTGAGACCCGGTTGCATCGACTCAAACGACCCGTTAGTGCCTCTTTAGTAGGCGACTATGAATACCTATAACACAAGTCAAGTGCTTCTTTACGTTTTCTTAAAAATAATACTTCGTCGAGAAAATTTCTTAATATTATTCAAAATATGTTCATACTTTCAACCATCTAGGCTGTAGAGCGCTCACACACACACACACACACACACACACACACATACATACATACACACACACACACATACATACAGACACACACATAAATACAGACAGACACACACACACACACACACAGACAGACCTCATTCCAAAAATAGTCGGAATCGATTCAGGGAAGGTCAAAACGTATATTTCCGTTAAGAGTATAAGAAAGTAAAATGAGCAATATCAAAATGGTAAATTGTGATTGTGAAATTGTTGAAAAATTGTCGTAAATTCTTGAAAATCTCGAGTGAATTGACAGTAAAACCCTGTATGCTATGAAATATCTATCATCTAGCAACCTTTTCTTTTCTGTTGAAACTCCATCACACCTTATGCTGCCACTCCGGTGACATTGTCGCCGGTACGGTGTTGACAATACCCGTACACCTTCACATCTGCCAGTTACCCACTGTTTACTTTCTTTCGGTTGTCTGGCCGCTTAATTCTCGAAACGTACGTGTTTGATTGGATCACAGAACGGGTGCTTGTCAAACGTGATGAATAGCAAAATTGCTGAACTCTGAAGCCGCACCAGAACCTGGAGCACCAGAGATATGAAGAACGATGCTCATGTTTCCTGCCGCTTTGCCTGTTCACACTCTAGTGTGGGCTATTAATTAACCTTGGGACACATAGTCCAATTTACTCCAGCTTGCTATGAGCACAAAAAAATGTGCTTTGTGAATCGCACTTTATGTTTAAATACTTTTTTTGTCAAGTAATTCAATTCGTGTCTTTATTATCTTTGAAGCAATTAACGTTTTTTAATTACCTCCAATTATATCCTGACATTTAATAGTCAAGTGCGGATAGGAGCTTTTTTTTTCGAATTTTATTGTATTTTAATTTTCCTGGAAGTTAATCCAATATATTTAGAAAGAATATACGAAAAATTTTTAATAGTTGGTTGCGTCCCGAAATTTACAAATATCTTTAGTAATGTAGTCGACCGAAAACTAATCCTTACGTTAGTGTTGTCTATAGTAATGCAACGACGCTAAATTATGCGTAAAACCACACACTTTAGGGCCCATATCAACAAACCGACCATAGAATTAAATGTGGTGCACCTTTACGAGCCATATTACGTAGTTAGAACTCGAAAAGCCCTACCATATATTTGTATATTACACAAACTAAATATTTCACATTTCTATTTAGTAAAATACGTATTTCATAATAATACAAATATAAAGTTAAACATTAATGCAATTAAGGTACTTTAAAGCTGTGGTTTTGGGTCTGGTTTAAAAGTTGACCCATAAATTATTTTACCGTCAAGGAAATATTATTACGTTGTGTAAAAAAGTAAAAAATATCTAGTAGCTTTTCAAAGCTAGGCGTCTGTATCCAAAGTGTCTATTTCACACCGAATCACTCTTTCCAGTTGCCACCATGCATTTTTAACGTATAATCTTGGCACTAGGCCCTGCTCCGTCCAAGATAAATGCACTTGTGTACTACATGCAAATCTCCACTCACCAGAAACAAATCAATTTGTTATGAGAATGACGGCGAACTATTTTCATGTTCGCAAACACTCACGGTTGGGCGCTAGCGTTTGATATCCGGATATCCGGCGATGATACCCATGTGCGCTGTGGTATCATCGATTGATTTAACAATATCACCATCCATCAGTTATACGATACGAAGTCGTTAAGACGAGGAACCAACACATTTTATTCCTAAATACGGATACACATTTTGCGCGCTTCACACTCCTATTTTAAGGATGCAACCATCCTTTATCCTTTAGATTTCTAATAAGAAATAATTGTGTTTAAATAAACGAAATAAATATATTTGGGCTCTATTAACTGTGGACCAGATGTTATATGAAGCGGTTTAACAATCCTGAAAAATCAAGCTGTTTTTTAAGGAAAAGCGTAGGGTGGGCAAGTGTAAATAGAGGGGAAGTAATAAAGGCTTCGCTGAACAAAAGCCAATAAAATCCCTGAGTATATTGACAATTCTCAGCGTGGAGCAGCTTACAATTACAAATAACCTCGTTCAGTCTTACTCTTCACCTCGAAAATTCTCACAGGTTCAACAAAAAAATCCCGATATTATACACTGTTTCCGTGTAACAAAAAAGCGTACCGAAAAATTATATATTTAAAATTCTTTAATACTTCGTGTAAATAGAAAAGTTTTACACATTTTGAACGGAAAACTCTGTTTTATACCGTATCTATTCAATTTAAATGGTGGCCATGTATGAAAATCGGACCACATTTCCGGATCGATTTTCTTTGAAGTTTCACGTCGCACGTAAAAGGACGGAACTTTTCACTGTACATTACCGACAGAAAAAAAACTGAAGAAAACTTTCAGCTGAGACTAACGTAACATTATGAATATGTTGGATTGAGATTTTCAACAAGAGAAATACACAAAAAAAATAATACTGAAGAAAATTCTAAAACTTTTACATTTTCGCTTGAATTACTCGACAAAGGAAGATTTTCGTGAATCTAGAGTGCGACGAAATCAATATTTATCTCGAAAATCTATTCCATTAATTTGCATAATTATTCATTCCAAGTGTACGCTCGCTCGTTAGACGAGCTTGAATATAATTACTAAGTTTATTATTGGAATGTTAAAATTGGACGTGTCTGGAAATTGATTTGAAGAATCTCTGGATAAGATAACTACAATTCGGAAATTTCTTAATTATCATTACAATCAATTATATTATTCACGGTTTGTTTTTTAACTAAAAAATTACGTAAATGTGGTGAAAGTACGCTTTGTACATACATAAATATAACTGGAGCAGATTTGAAGTTATACACCATGTGTACAGCAACCTTATGGAGATAAATATTTGTGGACGACTTCATAAATATTGAAACTTTTTTTTTTACAAGTATACACACGAACAAGAGTATAGTTGTACAAAAAAGGAAAATAATGTACTAACATTTGTTATACGGGGTGCTTGCACTAGGACGTAAAAATAACTTGGCGGCTGGATGTTGCAAACTACCATTGGGAATGTTGCTGCAATTGCGTCACTCTTTATTGTCTCTGCCACTATTTTACTTTTTACCCTTAAC
Organism: Nebria salina; assembly: GCA_944039245.1. Classification (NCBI taxonomy): domain Eukaryota; kingdom Metazoa; phylum Arthropoda; class Insecta; order Coleoptera; family Carabidae; genus Nebria; species Nebria salina. The sequence continues at coordinate 1,633,595 of OX063281.1, forward strand.
TTAACTTTGATAAATAAAATGTGAACAGTTGCAAAAATAAAAAAATTCTCTTATTTTAATTAATCCAAAATTACGATTTACAAATATTTACCATAATTTAATTTTAGCATAACAGTCAATTAATAAATATATTTATTTAATTTAGTATTCTTATACGTGTCATTGTAGCAATATTTTATTAGTTTATGAGCGATATATTTACAGCAATTTTATGGTAAGTCATACTTAGAAAGCTCGTGATTTTTATAGGTAATTTGGTTGTAGTAAAAAATTTAAATTACAAATTTTATACTCTATAACAGCAACAAGCAATTTGAGAATTCTAACAACATTTTATTTATTTTTTCGCTTTTATTATTATAACATTTATTTCACACAAAATAAACCAATGTTTACGAGCCTATTTGAAGATTATTACAAAATTTAAACGAGCATGTTAAAGTCTGGTAATGTAATAATAATAAAAATGTAAGGGTTACTAAATAATAAATTTCCAGTATTTTTTGGTAAAGCTCATATGTGCTTTACGTATAAAATTAATATATGGAACATAATATATAATTACGTACTTGAATAAATTGTACAACGAACCTTGAAAGTTATATTCAAGTTCAAATTAAATTGGAAAATAATTACGCTTTCGAATACAATTTTTATTTTAAATTTTTTACATTTTTGTACAATGTATAATCTCGTAAATCTCTTAATTATTCCTAAATATATTTTTTCTTAGATTTATTCCTGTCTGTCTGTATATATGTATGTCTGTTGTAAGGATTTAAATATATTATTATTTTGAGTTGAGTAAAGACAGTCAAAAATAAATAATAGTTTACGAGAAGCGTAAACAATTAGCAAAAGAAAAAAAAATAAGAGTACAACACAAACAGTAGTATACAAACAAATAAGGGTGGAGAACCTCAAAGTAACAAAAAAGGAACAAATCGATTGAATTCCTGTACAGGCGTTATTGGAAAACAAGAGGAACCAGCTGGTTGCAGAGTTAATAAAACTTTTTGTTGACTGAAACAACCACAACAGTAGTATATTCAGTACCTCTGGTTGTTTTTGTTTGTTCCTGGTGACCACGCAAATCAGTAATTCACTAAGACTATGTCCAAAAAGTCCCCAAGAAAGTGGCTATAACTTTCAATGGCAAATCAATGTTATGTAGGCCACGGTGAATTATTTTATTTGAGGACGAAAACTTAAATTGTTTGTTTGTCGAAATAGATTTTTGGCCCCAAATAATAAATAACGTATATATAGATACAAAGTAAACATTTAAAACTGTATATATATACGATTTTTACAACCTTTTACGATTAAAGCTTCGAACAGATTTAGCTATAAAATGTAATGTCATCAAAACTATAATAGGAGAACGAATAATCTTTTGTCCTGATGTGCTCCTGTGCAGATCGTTACCTTCTATAATTTTCTAAGAGAATAGAGGATAATCATTTCAATGTGTTCGTTGAAAAATTGTATTTTAGTACGTGAACAGACTAGGAAAACAATTACTCCCCGATATTACGTACCATACGTTACACGTATTAAACATAGAAGACGATGTTTGTGAATTATGGCCACCAGAGGGATTAGCACTTATCCTAGTAAAGACCCCGGCACACCTATACGCTGAATCTGTGCTATTTAATTATGCACTTTAGATTCCCTTTTACGTGGTGGTGGACATGTTTTTAATCCTTGTACATAAATAGTAGAACGCACTGTAAAAGTTTTAGTATTTATTGTAAAATGATATTTATGTTTCTTTTAACTTTTGTGTAAGTTCTTTTTTTTTCCACTGGAGATTTAATATATTTAAAATTAGCATGTGAGTGTGTTTTTGTTATGTGGGTTTTCAGCTAGACTGAAATATAACTAAAATTAATAGCCTGAAAATGGAAAAGTTACTGCGTTGTTTGCATGGACCCGGCATAAATAATATATAATTTCATACCAGTAAATAAAAAAATAACATCAGAATCACTGAATATTCTGTTAGAAACTCTAACCCTAAAAAACAAAACAGTTTTATAGATTTCCCATATATATCTTCTTACTTTTGAAATAACTGTTTTACATATATTTTCATAAGCAAACATTTTCTAAATTCAATTAATAAACTAAAATATATAGTGCAGCTTCACTAAAAGGGACACACCACCAAAGTGGTGTCATCCTCCGGATACCCACAGAATTAATTACCATTACCGGAGCTTACCTATCAAATTAGTTCTTAAACTACAATAATCTCCTTACTAACTTTACCTAAACTATAAATATGTAAATAATATTGAATAGTTTTTTAAATAATTATCCATGTGTCCCTTATAGTAAATATAAAAAATATTTTCATATAAACTCATCTATACTTAAATTTGCAGTATTTTACGATATGAAACGTCCTTTTGAATATTTATCAGATAGATAGGATTGAAATTGACCAAATATTGTGTGATACATGGGCTTAGATATGCTTTGTCGGTTAGCTATAAAGCCCGTATTGACCTTTGACCTGGTTCATTGAATAACCCCCCAACAATCTATTGTGTCTGGCAAGCCATGTGCAGGCATTTTTTTTTTTGCATATTTTCAGTAGCAAAAAAATGATAAGCATATAAATAGATATATTTGAGAAAGGATATCTGATATCTATGTTTCTGATAAAATACACGCGATTCCTATCACGTTCATATATACAAATCTAACTAAAACCGTCCCTGGAGAACGCGTTATTAAAACTACCAAAAAACTATTCGTCTGTAAAATATTTCCTATTCAGTGAATAAAACACGAATTAAAACTTTTATGAATACAAAAACACAAAAGGGTTTCAGACGTAAAAATAATATTGATTGAAAAACGCTCTGATTTTTCACATATGTACATTTATAGCTTGTATTGAAATACGCCTCATCTCGATCGAGTAATAATTAATTAATAGCGCGTTTGATACCAGTGTTCAATTGAATATAAATAGTAATAATTAGATTTGTCATTTAATTCATGTTTATCCTTTTCAATCATAATTTATTAATTATATGTGTGTAAATAAATTACTCATTAAAAACGAAATATAATAATTAAATACCTTAAAACTATATGTTTAAAAAAATAAGCTTGTTTAGGTAAAGCAATAAAAATACGATCGCTGAGATTTTTGTAGAAATAAAAATATACATACATAAAAACTAATTTATTAGACATCGTAAACTGTGGCATTTTTATTCTTATATATGTTGCAACTAATTTTACGATGGACCTTAAAACCCTAGGCGTAAAGTTTACACTTTTATAATTATTTCATTCGTGAATTTATACGGTTGTAATCCGTTACCTGAAAATATTTCTCTATTTTTTAGAAATTCATGTGGGATTAGAATTAATTACGAACCGAGCTTAGTTTTAATGCAGTTCGTTATATTTATTTTGTTACACGTTCGTTGTTTTATTATTATATTTCGTATAAACATTACACTAGGGACCAGATGGTTAACAATTACACAAACATGTACATGCATACATACACCGACTCAGATGCGTTTCGTATTTGAATAATATCGAGTAGTTCACTCTTTATCTATGATCAATATTAACAATTGCCGTTTGAGTTATTGAGTATGGATAGTGTTTCCATTTTGCTTGACTGGGAATTTGTCGGTTTTGATCTGGTCTAGTTTCGTAACTAACTGCATTTGTTTGTCTAAAGTTCAGACTATCTAAATTTAAGCGCTAGCAGTCCATGCATAAATAATTACTTCAAGATTACACAGCCATTGTATTCTATTCACCGTATTGCAGTCGGTAAATTATTGAAAATATATTCTTTATTTGGTTATATTTACTCAACTGCAAAACTAAACCAAATTTGTTTATTTGTATCAAACCAACATATATAAACAATTTTAATCATTTTATACCTAATTTTATTGAGTCTATGTCCATAAGAAATATAAATTCGATTAGATTTTCTATTATTTACTCGTATAGTAAAATAATCTGGCTTTTATAAAACGGAGCTTTAATATAGGGTATATTCTTTAGAAATATTTTTTTACTATTTTGTATGTTCTCTGAATTGTGTTCAATACTGTTTACAAAGATTATCTAGTAGTAGCCATTGTGACTGTCTGGATGACTCGTTCTTGTTATTAAGGAAATTGCATGCTTGTATGTATGTTTTTCAGTCATTTAGTAGGGAAAGCATAAATATGCAACTTTGAAACTTTTATAGTCTATAATAAAATCAAGAACTTCTTTTAACAGCATAAATCAATTTTTCATTTTCTTATCACGTAGAGATTTCTTTTCCATTCCATTGCGTTTGCTAGTGGCTCCAGAATTAACGGTGTTATTTTTCAAAAAAAACTTTTTTTACACCAATCGTAATCATTTCAAAACTTCACCAATATATTCTAGACACCCATCAACTATAATAAACAATTTGCCGCATTCAATTTATGATAAATAATAACAATAAAATACAACATAAAATTTTATTGTTTTCAAACAATGCATGAATTATCGCCATATGGCTCCCAAAAATTATTTTAAAATATTTTCCAATAATACCAAAACATTGTGTGTAAGTGTAGACTTATTCTTCTTGGACGACAAAGTTTCTTTACCATGATAAATTACTATACGTAAAGGGTTGTCCCACAGAGGACAAATGAGCTTTGGTTCAACTAGAAACCACTAGTTTATTTACTAAATTTAGTTAAGCAATTCATTTCATCATATATTTTTAATTTGTTATGAATTATATTTAGAATAATATATGGCATGGATTATTTTTAATGTTTTGGATTAAATGTGTATATGGCGATGGCAGTGGTATAAATTCATTTATCAGGGAAGTAAAACGTAAAAAATGTTGGAGGCAAGGGGAGCAAATCGATAAGCATGCAGACTTAATTTATTCGCGCTTGGAGCTGAAAATTAAGATGGATTACCGGTGTTTAACGAAATTAATGAGAACATTGATCAAGTAAACGTTATTATCCGTTTAAAGCTTACTTACAGCGGAAAGCAACACTTGAAAATTGATATGATTTTTCATATTAAATTAAATCTACCGACATTTTTCATATTTGTTCCATATTTAATTTGTCTTTTTCAAATAAAACTTAACATACATATATTGATTATAGAAAATAATAAAAATTTCGTACTTTTTTCGTTTGTTGAATTACATAGTAATTCATGTTTGCAATGGATGGTCGAGTAGTATCTTTGAGGATGTTAAATAATGCATATCCTGGAGAAAAAATTCGGGCAACCATCTGGTTCCGGTAGGAGGGCAGTGAGTGTAAGACGGGTCTTATAACTCATACCATTGTCAGGGGTAATACCGTCTTTTCTGGCAGTGCAGGGTATGTATGACCGACTCAATTCTTTTGCGTGTTGGGAAGGCTGGGGCAACTGTGGTGCGTATTTTACAGCCGAGGCATTTGATTTATTAACAGCGGAAAGTTAACATCGTTTCGCCCTCATCTCCATTTCACCCTTCCATTCCTCCCAGAGGGTGTTTCTTGTCTTCAGCACGTTCCTTGCGATTCGGAAACAGGGACGTTACTATACTATTTTACATATATTTATCAATCCATTTTTACTAAAATATCATTTTATTTAAATACACTCATTACAGATAAATACTTACAGCGGGAATAAATTACGATATCTATTATTTCCAACTTGTTTTATTCGGATACTAAATCGAGTGCGAACATATTTCGGGGAATCGTTTTTTGACAAACATATGTGCGCGTGCGAAAGCTGTTCCCAACTGATGACCAACAAATTGCGTGCAGCGCTAGTGTTGAAGTTATCTACAAAGTAATAGCAGATCCTAAAGAACCTGAAGTAAGCTACGGGTCCAAATAACACAACAGGCTTACCACAAAGACCTTAGATGAACAACAGTGATACTCAAAAATTGCAACAGGATATTTAAGAATAGGTGAGGATTATTTAGCACCCATTATATTTATATTTGTTTGAATATTAATTAAGTTTTTGTATGTTATGTTTTAATTACTGTGTGGATGTATTCATAAAAATTTGAAAATTAATAATTAACATTTATAATGTCCGAGAAGTGAAGCTTAATGTAATTGACTAATTGAAACTTTGAGTCGTTATAAGGTCCTTGTCTCTAAGAGTCGAAACTGAACCATTTTTCATAATTAAGTTTGAAACTTTTTCAAGAATTTAAATGTAATTGTATATATATATAGGATTTGAATGATATCTGATTCGGGATGAGCGTTTTTGACGAACGCCTTTGGTGAGTGGATACCCTGTCGTGGTTTACCCCTTGGTACAGTACCCGAACTTGCCGCAAGGCATAAGGCGCTACGAGCGATGCTAGCCCCATTTAAATATGATTTATGTTGAGATTGCTAGATGATAATTGTGCCACCCATTCCTGCGCCTCATTCGCACTCCACCGCGTCCATAACTCAAACAAATAAAACTGTTTTCATTTTAGCCAACTTCCCATGATTACCTAGCTTCTTGCGCATCCGTGGTTTGCTCCATTCATCCTCAATTTCATCTCACTATTATTTGCTTGTCAAACATAAATATATATATATATTTTTTTTTACGAATCTTGGAACGCTTTTTAACTAAATATATTTCTTACATTATCAGAGATCTGCGCCCCATTCCCCAATCAACTTCTGGAGAAATGTACATTACATTGCAGTCCATCAGCAGGTCAAAAATTCCCCATTTAGAAGATATCTTATCAACATCTGGAGGAATCTACATTGCATTGCAGTACATTACTCGTTCAAGAATCAGCGCCCCATCCCCTTTATACTTAGATATTTATAATAAAACAAATATTATTTATTATACCTTATTTATTTATATTTTATTAAATTTTTAAATAATTGTACTTGTTACAATTTCTTTTATACTCATTTATTTAAAGATATGATTTATTATACTTTATTTATTTATATTATGTTGAATTTATAAATAATTGTACTTGCGATAATAATTTTTGTACTTCTATTATTTAAAAATATGATTGTATATATATTATTTATAATTGTACTTGTTACAATTTCTTTTATACTCATTTATTTAAAGATATGATTTATTATACTTTATTTATTTATATTATGTTGAATTTATAAATAATTGTACTTGCGATAATAATTTTTGTACTTCTATTATTTAAAAATATGATTGTATATATATTATTTATAATTGTATTTGTAACAATTTATTTTCTACTTATTTATTTAACAATTTGATTTATTATTCTTTATTTGTTTATATTATGTTAAATATATAAATAATTGTGCTTGCAACAATAATTTTTGTGCTCTTATTATTTGAAAATATGATTGATTATACATTATTTATTTATATTATATGAAATTTATAAATAATTGTGCTTGTAACAATGATTTTTGTACTTATATTATTTGAAAATATGATTGATTATACTTTATTTATTTATATTATATGAAATTTATAAATAATTGTGCCTATAACAATGATTTTTGTACTTATATTATTTAAAAAAATGATTTATTATACTTTTCTTTTATATTATGTTAAATTTATAAATAATAGTGTTTATAACAATGAGTTTTGTACTTATATTATTTAAAAATATGATTTTTTTATGCATTATTTATATATATTATATCAAATTTATAAATAATTGTACTTGTAACAAATATTTTTGTACTTATTTTACTTTGTTTTAAATAAAAACACTATAAAACATACTTACATTCTTTAATTTACCTTAAAAGCACTTTTTTTTACTTTTCAGGACATCAAAAAAAAACAATTATCGTCCTAATGGTCAAAAAAACTTCAAAAATGTGTAAAATCCTTAATTAAAATTTTGAGGTTAATTCTAACCTCAAAAAAATTTTGAGGTTAGAATTAACCTAAAAATTTTAATTAGCAATTTCGGGATTTTTTTTGTCAAAATGGTCAAAAAATTTCAAAAATTGGTAAAATTCTTAATTAAAATTTTGAGGTTAATTCTAACCTCAAAAAAATTTTGAGGTTAGAATTAACCTAAAAATTTTAATTAGCAATTTCGAGAATTTTTTTCACAAAATGGTCAAAAAAATTTCAAAAGTGTGTAAAATTTTTAATTAAAATTTTGAGGTTAATTCTAACCTCAAAAAATTTTGAGGTTAGAATTAACCTAAAAATTTTAATTAGCAATTTCGAGATTTTTTTTGACAAAATGGTCAAAAAAATTTCAAAAAGGTGTGAAATTTTAATTAAAATTTTTAGGTTAAATCTAACCTCAAAATTTCAATTAGTTTAATTAATTTTTAATTGAAATTTATATAAATATAACATTTTTTTTTATTTTTTTCCCCAATTTTTCAACACAAATTTTGATCTTTTAGGATTGTTTGAAGGATTTTTAAGGAAAATTAAAAGAATATATGTATTTTTAATGATTTTTTTATTTAAAACCAAGTAATACACGTACAAAAATCAGTACAATTATTTAATTCATATATATCAACCCCTATTTCTAACAATATTAACATACAACAATTAAATATATGATAAATCAATGATATACAATATTAAAGTTATACTCATTATTGCAATAAATTAATAATAATAGAAATATATCATTTGTTTAACAATAAAAGTGTTTCATCCCTTAATAACAACTTATAACAATTGAATATATTATAAATAAATTGCATATTTATCAAAAGATGATAATAATATGAATATATACATTTAAAATTAAGTAATATACACATAAAAATCAGTACAATGATTTATACATTTAATTCAAATATATCAACCCTTATTTCTAACAATATCAACATACAACAATTAAATATATAATAAATCAATGATATAAAATATAAAAATAATACTTATTACTGTAAAATTAATAATAATAGAAATATATCATTTGTTTAACAATAAAAGTGTTTCATACCCTAATAACAACATATAACAATTTAATACATTATAAATAAATTGCATATTTAACAAAAGATGATAATAATATAAATATATACATTTAAAATGAAGTAATACACATATAAAAATCAGTACTATGATTTATACATTTAATTCAAATATATCAACCCTTATTTCTAACAATATCAACATACAAAAATTAAATATATAATAAATCAATTATATACAATATAAAAATACTACTTATTACTGTAAAATTAATTATAATAGAAATATATAATTTGTTTAGTAATAAAAGTGATTCATTTAGTAATAATAGTGTTTCATTTAAGGGAGGGATGGGCGCTGAGCTTAAGGGTTTTATAGAACTCTTCCTCCAGAAATTGATTAACATATCTTCTGATTGATGAGGGATGGGGTATTGATCTTTGATCTGCCGATGGACTCCATTTTCTTAAATAAAGGAATAACATTAATTAGTTTATTTATATAAATTTTAAATGTATTTGTTTAAATTGTAAATTGTCATACATAATAAATAAATTATTTAAACAATACTTACAATTTTATTGTCTTCAAACTTTCCTTAGAGTCTTCTAGAACCTAGAGGGCTGGAGGGTGTTGATTCCTCTAGAAGTTAATGTCTCCTTATTGGAGGATACGGCACTGATCATTGAACTGCTGATAGACTGCAATAGACAACAATTTCTGAAATGAAAAATGAAAATTAATTAGTTTAAATATCCATATATACATTCATAACTCTGGGGGTGGCAGAAAACACAATACATTCATTCAAATCCCCACAATCGTTAGCCAATTCTATCCATACATACTTATTTTGCTTCATTTACTTATTATCTGGGCCTAGAAACTAAATTATGAATTTTAATTAATTAACTTAGAAATTATTTAAAGAACTGTAATAATATTTTTAGAGAAGTGGTTTAATGTATTGAACGCGCTTACTAATTGCTTAGTTTATTCGTATTATTTAGCACGGTGAAAGCATTGGAGAATGTCTTGTAAATGTTCTGCTTTTCCATTCCATTTAACTAGGTTGATAGCTCTAAGAAAATACAGGCTTAATCAAAATATTTATGGTAAGGGTAAAAGTATCTAAATCGCCTACGCTGTTAATGGTAAAGTAAATGCAATAAAATTCAAGTTATACTAATTAAATCTATTCATATACAAGTACATTCATTCATGTTGTCCATCATAAACTTCTACTTTTTTTTTAATGCAATAATAATAATAAAATAAAGTACAGAAAAAGTGTATATGTACTTGTATCGAAAATCCTATAAGAAAATCTATCAATACGAAGTGTTACTACTATAGAATATAAAATACCCGGGAGGAATCCAGCATATCACACGTAATAAATAGAAGAAAAGATACAATTTTCGGACATAAAACAAGTTATAAAAATCAGTTTATTTCCACAAACATGGCTACCGTGTAAAAATGTGCGAGGGAGGAAGCAGCGGGTAGGTGGATGAATAAAAAGTGCGAGAAATGTTCATCGGAAGTCTAAAGTAATTCGTTTAAAATACGGCACGTTTTGCAGTTGTAAAAATTTAAATGAAACTCTCGTAATAGACTTAAATGAATTCGCGTCTCTTTTTGTTTCATCTACATTTTTCTGTTTGTATTTTTCTTTGTTAATTTGCATGTTTTAAAGCATTTGGGAAAAGCTTTAATTTTGAAATATTACACCGATAAAGTAATTCAAATCAAATGAATTGCCTAGTCTATTTAATTTATATCTAAGTACTAGTTTTGTAGGTACCTAATTGATTATCCAAGTAGATTGAACGTTCGGTTGGCATCAAAGTAATTTGCTAAAATGTTCATCTCATTCTATTGCTCATTTTTTCGGTGGTGTGTGAAATAATCTTCTATATAGAGGGTCACATGTGTGTTGAACCCTTTAAAACACATATTTGTACAATGGCGCACAAATTGCGCATTGCCATAATGACCACGCGTGTAATTTACGTCCGAACACCTGCACTTATCGAAAGGTTCAATTTAGGGCGAGTACGTTTTATTCCCACTATCAGTAGTTCTAAAACACTCATTACTAACTAACGTATAATTACGATAAACCTACCTCGAAAATACATACCCACTAAATAAAAATGTATCAAACTTTTATTTGTATCTATGGATTTACATATATAATGGTGTAACTTGAAATGTGTTGGAAATTATTTGGATGTCTTGTTTTGTTGCAGGAAGAACGATTTCCACCTGCTCCGGATGTGACGAGACGTCTAGGTGGTACACCATCACTATCCGGCAAACCGGAGGTGACATTTTATCGGAGTAACTCGACTCCGGGGACCAGTAATAGTTCCAGCACTGGATCCGGTTCATCCAGTAAGTCGTTACATATTTTAACATTTTACCAGTGAAAACCCATAAGTGTAATAGTCGATATGCTAATCATGCAATAAATCTCTGATTTAGAATTTTAACCATCGAATAAACCTTTTTGATTATCTAAATCTAGGAGATGCCTAGACTCCTAAATTCCCTAAACTCTAAGAAGTTGTAAATCATTTTTTAGATAGTTAGGAATTTAATATATTAGACTAAAAATCTCGAATCTTCTGGGATCATTTTTACGTTTTGATTATTTAAACACTTAAATTCTCTAGTAAGATATTAGTTTGGAAGAAAATGTAATGATATAAAATCGTATTATTAATATATTTTGGACCTTGGTACATACGTGCTTTAAGGGTGCTTTGTAGATTTTTAGTACTTCTGGCGGTCGGTTGGTGCCACATGTGGCTAACACAAGCCTGTGTCAGATGTCAGAGCGATCGCACATGAATTGAATAGCTTGGTTCATATATATATATGCCTATATAGAACACTTCTCACAGAGAGCGTACATGTTTCTCATACAATTACAGGCGACGTATGCATGCATGAAGCCAAGTGCAATATAATCCTTGGACAATCCAACCACCCACCCAATGCACTTGTGGTAATCCTTCCTTAGTCCTTGTGCCATTCTCATTGCTCATATTCAATCAACGGGTATTATATTATTACAAACAAGGCTCCTGTTAGGAATTCGCTTTTGAGATTACATCTCGCTGCTTTCAGAAATCATATAGGTCAATTGTTTTACGTTTTAGTTTATGGCGTCTTAAAATTTTGATATACTAAATTCATATTTGAAATAAAATTTTTTGGTAAATAAAATTGGGTAAATCAACTTATGAGGCCAATATATACCTATTTCCCATAGGGTAGCTTCTATTTTATATATATATAAAGAGGCACGCAGACAGAACGGGGCAAAGCCAAAAGGAATTGACAAAAACTCCAATACAGTGTGTCATTAATTTATATGTTCTCGTAAACAAGAGTGTTTCGATATCGAGTGGCGCGACGCGAAAACACTGCTTTTTTTCTTTCGTTTGATGAAAAGCGCGCGAGCGCACCCCCTACGTGTCTTCTTTCTCGTAAACTAAGCTGGGATTGGGGATGGGGAAACGACGAAGAAAAGTTAAACGAATCGAACCGAAAGGCGGTTGTATAGATATAGCAAAAGAAACGCGGTCAAACTCCATCAATATTCATCTCAACAAGTGTTGCCAAAACTAAATGGCAAATCGACATCAAGGTTGCACAAAAATACACCATACACTTTAATAGAATTTTACATGTAACAAAACATCAAAAAAAAAAAAATTATTTACCTGTACTTGTATTTTTAATACCAACTAATCACTCATTTACTCAACCAAACATTACAATTTGTTTATAAAAAAAAATATTTAGTAGAAAAAACCCCATATAGAAATAAAAACAAAATTTGCACTCTATAAAATACGTTTGAGTTAAATTGGCGGCAGATAAAATCCGACTAACTATTCATGATTTTGTGCCTTTTTAAAAGCTCACGCAAATAAATCAATCAACACAAGTAATTACGTTTAGCATTTTTTTTTTTTATTTGGTAAAACATTTTAAATAATTTATAACAAGGAGTGAAATGTGCTTAAATGGACTTTAGTAACAATAGCGTTTTGTTTCATATATATAGTAAAACAATAGTGACAGTGTATATTTCAGTTTTTTTTTTGTGCTTTAAAGTTGGATACCCTTGATTTAACGTCTCTTAATAACAAAGACGAGAGTTCGGGTACAAGTACATACAAAATGGGGTCGACCAGAATCGTACAAACTGCAGAGGACAAACCGTATAAATAATTATGATTAACTTGGTTCTGGCCAAACGCCAACGCAGGCTCACCCACTCCTACTACACCCACTCCTGCCCTTACTCCATGGGGAAATGAATCCTGTAAAAGCGATTCAATCCTAAACTATATCACCGTAAAATTAAAAAAAAATACTGAAAAATGTATTAGAACATATACATATACTAAAATAAACGTAGAAAACCAAATATATGTATTGCTAGTAATTTATTAACAGTTAATAAATATTGGTTGTAAGAAACAAATTTATCTACCTAAGTCGTTATAACTGTTGAGCCTTGTACAAATTTGTATAGTTGAAAATGTAGTTATCTTTAAGGTGTCAAGCTTGAAGTAGAATTTAAATAAATATCTCCATATTTTGTTAATATTTACGTCACATATTTTACAATATGAAAACCTCCGACGCACACCTCAACGTTTGAATATCAATGAATATATTTTGCATAGAAACTACTTTATTATTTGTTTAACGTCTATACGTAATGTGACAAATATAAATAATCAAACATAGTTTTTAACTTTTACAATTTTCAAACTTTTCACAAAACTGAATTACATTTCTAGTAGTCTATTACCATTTTCTATATACATCCTAAAAAGCAACTTAAGGCAACGCCATTGTTTTTCGCAACACATTTTCAGGTAACGAAATTAATTCATATTGAAACAGTTGATGTTTGCTCAAAGCAAACAGTTCTGATTGGCAATTTTGAGTTTTCTGACTAATAAACTCATAAATCTGAAGTTTATAGAAACTCGTACATCATTTATAATTTTATTACGTTAAACATGTACACGATTGAGCATATAATAAATAGATTAGTTTAGTAGACTGTGAATTTATGTAAATATCAACAATTTTTTGCTAATGTTGGAAAGCTTATGTAGGGAGTTTAAGAAAAAAGTGGTAGGTGGTTTTTCATTCAGATTATTTCTGTTTAGAATTCTAAGGGTAAGTGGTTGAGTATTATGAAAATATTTCGCTATACAAGGTAGGTAATGACGCGTTAAATTATGAAAGGAGATTTTTGTAGTTTGGTTAATCTTTTATTTCCGCTATTATTCGAGAGCCGTTTAGCTGAAATGTTAATCGATGTTTTCTATTCAGCCCCTCATACAGCGGGAGCTGCGTTGATTAATACAGTAAACTTTCAAACAATTACTGGTTGAATTAAGCGACAACATGATGGGAAATTTACATTTTCCGGTAGCCTAATTTTCATGCGAAATGTTTCAAAAAAAACTTTAATAACTCCCATAACTTTAGCGATTCATATTATTTAATTACGATTTACTACTAATACAAGAATTACCATTATTTTAATTAATTTTATCTTTAAATACATTTCGAAAGTTGCTTATACGTATTCTCAAAGTTGGAAAGCTTTTTGTATCAAAACTAAACGTAAGACTTACGACATGTTCATGAACTAGTTTTATCTTTATCTATAAACTTCTATGAAAGTACAGAGACGACAAATTTCACACATTCACTAAACCATATATTTTTATTGGAAACTTAAAATTATATATATTTATCACTTTCTAAGTACACGAAGAAAAATACCCGGTACAGATACTTTCCGATAGAAAATATAATATATATATATTACTCTTACGATTTCCGTGTGCCGGATATTGAACAGTTGTGTTTTATATTTTAATCTGTTTCGATTTCGCAATAGAATTGTTTCTTTAAGTACTGGAAATCTTATATAGAACAATTAAGAACCTATTACGCCTTTTTTTCTGTGTTTTATCAAGCATGGTATACATTTGCAACCTGTACTAGATGCCCTCAAGCTAGTCACTCAAAACACTTTAGTCTTTTCAACGTGCTAATGAACGCACTTGAAGCATCGATTTTTATCTTTTTATAATTGTACTCAACGTGCACCACGTTTGCAATGTCTAAATGGCCTTTGAAGGAGGCTACTTTAAGTGAAACAACCGTACGAACTTTGCACGTTATGCTTTTTAAATCGTAATTAAATATACAATTATTTTAATAAAAATATGAAATTTTCTAAAAAAACTTGTTTTATTAATATTAAAAATTGAACTAAATAAATTATAAACATTTTATTAAAATTATATATAACTCAAATTTTACGAATTCAATAATAAATATCTGCAATTGTTTGCATAAACTTTCTTATACGTAATTTGTTAAAAGACGAGTATCTGTAGCATACTCTGTAACGTTCTATCTGTACAGAACTGATCTATACGTTATGGAAAATATGAACAATTACACAAAATCGACTAATTAAAATATATATAAAAATTCGAAAAATATAGTGTCAATTTTTTTTATTTTGAAAATAAAACATAAATAAAAAATTAGATAAGGCTGTAATTTTTTTGTTGTTGTGTATAAAATGAAAATTTAATAAACCACAAGGGAAATATTAGATATAATCCCTCTGTAAACATAAATTAAGTAGCATTTCTATTTTAATACGCCCCTGACCATTATCTACTAAGCACCTCCTATAATTTATGTATTCCGGCGCACATTCTAATTTAGTCCGTGCCCGATACCCCCGGTAAATAATTAATACAGGCCCGTCTCCAGTCCGCAAAAGGGGCAAGAGGGTGGGTATTGCGCAGACGGACAAACCGTTAATGTTAAAATATTCGGGGTCGAAATATAAGAAAGAACCTTCTTCTTGTTCTTGTCGTAAAATGTTTCATTTCGGCGTAAATTACCCAATAGAAGCATGCTTTTTTACGAGTTCAGAAAGAAAAATATTAATTTTTGTATTGTGTTTGTCCGAGGACTGGTTTAATAAATACATAAATTTCAATTGCACCAGAAAGAAATAACGTTTATTGAGGGTTGTAACACTGACTTTTATTAAGGTGTATATTGCTAATTTGAATTTTTATTTACGCTTTTACGGGTTTTAAAACTGATAAACTGTGCATGAAAAACAAATATTTATGTTTGATAAAAATATATGTTTTTAGGAAAATGTATCTAAAGATAAAGAAATGTCGTAATTCTGGTTGTCTCGGGTCTCAGAAACTGGTAAAGTGTCTACTGCTATCTTTGCTGTCATATCGCTATAAGAATGGTGTGAAAATACGACAGCTACGCTAACGTTGCGCCAATGTTATACGGAACCTAGCTATTAAATTGTGTGAAATTTCAGTTTATACACGCCATTCACCTCGTTCACAATCTCAGAATTCTTTAGCTTATTCTAAAGGCACATCTAACGTAAATCTAACGAAATTTACCTATATATTTGCTAAAACTTCTACTCATTTTCCATATAACTCAAAACTACTACTTAAAACACCATTTTCAGTTATATATTTCAACGAAATTAAACCCATTTTTAATAAAAACCTACTCCCAAATTCACGGTAGAATCTACCATATTCATAGTCAAGTATTTCATTTGAGACCAAGACTAAACTTAATAAAAAATTCTCACACTCGACTTTTAATAATAAATAATCAATATCGATTTAAAAACACGCAAAACGAATATTTCTGTTTATATTTTAATTTCGCTTCAATAAAAACGAAAATACATACTAATAATTAATTAGCAAACATATTTAGATGTGGTAAAAAAAGTTCGCATGTAACTGGAAATGTTGCTAAAATATTTTCTTGAAAAAGTTTAAATTATTTGTTTATTAAAGCAAGTTTATATGTATTTTATAACTTTGGTACATATAAAACTTTAGATGAATAGTGAAATATTAAAAATAATTTTCAAGTATATGACGTCGTTTTCTCTTAAAGTAAAGATGAAATTTCCTGGGATGAATATAAAATCTTCAAAGTTGATATTTTACGTACAATGGACTCTTTCTCATGCAAATTTATAGTTGAGATCAAAATTTATCTTGCTTTAATAGTTGCGAACTTTCCATACCAGATTTCGGATCGAAATTCTCAAATATGCCAACGTGGCAATTGAACAAAATTATTTATAGTATAGAAATTAATAAAGCAAAATTATTTAAATATTACTGTTAAATCATTTTAATTGAAACTAACTTGTAAGAAAATAGTCTAAAACAGACTTTTCATTGTTCGCTAAACTGACAGAAAATTTGCAACAGATGGTCCAGCAACTTTTCGGGAATTAAAAGATTATACTCCTCAGATTAACCAGAACTTAATTTTAATTTGGTTATTTAAATTCAGAATTGATATAACAAAAAAAAATCAAAACCCACGCTAAAACTCCATTCCATATTTGATTAATTAAATTCGTAAACTTTTATTGAATTTATTTTTTATAAATAAATGAGTAAATTTAAGTATAAAAATCGTTTTAATTATATATTTGATGGTTTTGCTTTTTGTTTTAGGAATGGATTTATCGTCTCGTCATTGGTGGGTCATAGTGACTGTTTTGCTACTCGCAGCCGCAGCAGGAGTTGGTGTACCAATTGCTTTACGGATATCCGCAGGAGCCACTTTCGAGGAGCGTCTAGAATTCGCGTCAAGGCTATTACAAGAAGTGCCACTGGTGGATGGGCATAATGATTTACCGTGGAATATCAGAAAATTTTTACACAATCGCCTGAAGGACTTCAAGTTCAGTGAAGATTTACGTAACGTTAGTCCTTGGTCAAGCAGTGCTTGGTCGCATACAGACTTGCCGAGATTGAAGCTTGGACACGTTGCTGCTCAGGTCAGGATACAATTTTTATTTTTTAATCAAATTTTTAAATTATATTATGAATTTTAAAATCATAATATATTCAACGAATTATCAATAATACGTCTATTTATTGTGTACGCTTTAGTAACAGATCAATATTTAACAACGAAATAATGTACAAATTTAAAAGTGTTTTGCTTCAATTATAAATACATCCATAAATGTTTATTTAACACCAACATTAAAATTATATATTTTAAAATTGTTTTTAAACAATAGTAACTCAATGTTTGGAAAAAGATCAATGATACATTTAAACTGAAATGTATTTATTTATTCTGTACTCTAAAGAAAATCCTCTCAACACCAATGTACACCAAAATATATACTAAAAAAATAGAAAGCTCAAATGCAAATTTCCCTACGTTAACAACATCAACAACAAAGATGAACCCAACAGTAAACATTACATATATATGCACATATATTCAAGTAGGATAACTGACCATTCCTGCAAATCCTCTGAGACTAGATCTATATACCGGAATACACTAAAAAAAAACACAAATACGATAGCCTCCAAGCGACACATTTTAGAAAATTAAAATTCAAATAATCGAATGACTATGAGTTTTAGAAATGTAAATTTTTGTATAAAATAAATGCTTTTTGGTTGATTATTATTTTATGTGTTTTTAGAAAATGTCATATTTACGAATTTATCCCAATCATTGTATTAGTTAAATGTAGTCGCCATGTTGAAATATGTTAAAAGTTGAGTTTTAAATTCAAAATGATTGAAAGCCTGTCCAATTTATTTGAACAAAAACTGACAAATTACCCAACACAAGCGTGAATAATGTAAAAATTCAAAACTTTACCGGAAACTCATTTTGCGTTCAAAAATACGCTATCTTCACAATGCATTTTGGAGTGGGCCAACCGACAACTTTTTATCATAATGCAAAAAAAGTTTCACCTACTAGACCCCCCCCGGCATACATCTTATATTCTACGCTCATGCAGTACATAAAATGTTCGCGCAATATAAGATGGTTAGGGGAAAGCATATGTGAAGATTTCCTCTAATGGTCTTAAAGCGAATACACCCATATATGACAAGAATCTCCACTTTAGTTTACACCGTTATTTACCATTTCGAAATCCGTCAAGTGACACCGCTTGATTTCATAGTTTCAGTTCCACCAGACGACAATTATAATATAAAACAATACTTCTTTTACGTTTTTCGTCACGTAAACCGCATCCGTTTATGAGTCGCGTTGCAAATAATACCGTTTAGATAAAAACAAGCCAGCGTCTTTTTTGCATATTTTCCACCGTCTACGACTTCTTTTCCGTTTTTGGTCTTTATTTATATGCGTTTAACGTGTATTTTATCCCACTTCTTACTACCACGCGCGGTAAAATGTCATATACATTAATGCTGATACGTAAGAGCTTCAACCATTATATTTCAGCACAGTTTTCTTTTCTTTGAAATAGTTATACAATGAAGCTACTTGTGAAATAGTATCAAAACATTTATTCTTTATTTGATATCGTTTATGAAATTATACTTTTAGTACCATTTCTAATTCAAGTCTTATACATTTCAAACAAATAATTCTTTGAAAACTGTCTGTTAAATATATTTGGGATCTTATATGAAAACAAATATGTTCTAAATTGCAACTAGTATTTATTTTATTTTGTAATGATGTATATTTCCGTTTATGAATCGCTTATATCGTATATTTGGACAGATTTTGAACCGGAATTCCGCTGTGCGCGTACCGGTAAAGATGAAACAACACAAACAGGATATTATTTAATGAAATTTCTGAGAATGGAAACACAACTTTGCCTATATTATAATACCTGTCACATTTCAAATTAGAAATGAAAATCTATATAACGTACAAAGCGGAATTGTCTCCTCGACAGTTTTCCAATAAAAGACGAACAAAACAACTGACCAACAAGCAATACTTAAAGGATTTATTCAGGAAGACTTTTAAAGAATATTAATTATTCATTAATAGAAAAACCTTTTACTCATAATCCAAACAAGTATTCAAATTCACAATACACGCTTCTAAATACTTTATTTTCATGCATTATAATTGAGTATTGCATTCACACACGCCTATGTTTGGTTTGGTGATAATTCTAAATCGAGTCGTTTTCGAATTCCCTATTTTACGAGATTCACCGGATAAATATGTAAAACTTTACACTGTGTTTAGTCCCACCTACAATGTTCAGTCTAGAAAAACTTTTTAAATCAATTCCCATAAATCCTAGTCAAGTCATTATAAATCAACGTATACAATGTTTCGAATTAGTGCACTTTCAAACTAAGCTTAGTAGACAATAAATTCTAAGGCTTGGTATTCATCTTACGCGGTATTACGTATACTTTTATAATTAGTATGTATAGAACAACTTTCACAATTTTATTAATTTATTCACATCTACCAGAGATCTATACGGTGTATGAAGTTAAAATTAAAATTTGAAATACCAATAAGTAAAAAAAAATGAACTAAATAAGTAAATAAAAATGTAATTTTCAATTAAAACAATAATCAATAGTAACAAATTAGCAAATTGTGTGCAGTCGTGAGTGTTTAATTAAAAATATTTAATAGGTTTCATTGTCCAATATTAATTAGCTGTTTGGAGCAGAAGCAGAAATTTCATTAATATCAAAAAAGAGAAAATTGTATGATGCATATTAAGTCAATAAATAATGTAAATACATTGCAAAATAAATCTGCATTATTTTTATGAACTTTTATTCTTTTTGCACAATTAAGAGATCTAAGAGTAAATTTTCCATAAAGAGTTCTTGTAAACTATTAAACACTTTCATTTGGATATTAAACAACAATAATACAATGAATATTCACAAAACAACTTGATGTCGCGGTCCAACTCTTCCATTCACCGGAAGGACATTGTGGCGCGCTCGCCGCGTGTTTTAAGTTAGTTTTCGTAACCGGAAGTAACGTGGACATACGCCGGAAGCTACATTTTCGTACAACCAACCCAACAATCATACAATTTGTCATTTATATCAAATTTACACCATTCATAAATCAGTACATCAAAAAATGTAAAATGAAATTTTTAAGAAACTATACGTTTATTTAAAATGATTACACATGTAGATGGAATGAATTGATATTCATATCACGGTTGAAACTTACAATCGCGGTCCACTCCTTTGTTATACTTAACTTGTTCAGTAAATGACGAGGAAAAAGCCTATAGCAAAAGCAAGAGCACCGTTTTATAGCGGCCATAAGTTATCTAAATGCGTTTTAGATCCTGGTGGAGGTAATTTCCGAAACCGTTGCCATTTCCGTCTCGACATTTTCGTCTTGTCAGTTTTCGTTTTGGTTTCTTCAACTCAGAACTCACTTCATCCTGGTGACGGATGTATGAATTAAAAAAACTGACATGCTATGTCTGATGGGCCCAGCAAATTCCTATGGGCGTTGGAGAGAAATGAAAAAAATGTCTCTACTTTTTACTTTCTTATACGCAGTATAAATAAGTAATGTAATCTCAAGATTTCAACGGAAATATACATTTTGACCTTCCCTGAAACGATTCCGACTATTTTTGGAATTACGCCTGCGCCAACTAAAACTAAGACCAGGGTTTGTTAAAAAGTAGGGGACCTAAAGTATTTGGTTGTGCCCGACGACGGACTTGCCGCCAACTAAAGCTGAAACTAAATGCGTATAAGAAAGTTCAGTGTAAGACATTGCAGATATGTTTCTACAACTACAATTTTCTTTCGACAAATAATACGCTTATGAATTTAAATGAACAAATTGCCCAAATATAAACTAGTATTAAGAATGCGTAAACTGCATTGAAATAGCAAATAACTTATAATGAACCCATTGTGGAAATGTGAAACAGATTTATATCAGAGAATTTGCGGTGGACTAAATTCGATAATATCAGCACCAATACATAAATCAAAATTCAATATACCTGATCACTGATTACACATATTAACTACTGATTTTAGTCTAATATATGGTTAATCAACCTAAACACTTATCGATTAAAATGCTTCGCAGCAACCCAAGGTAAATTACAACAACTTTACACAAAATAAAGCAGCGCACAATGAATCAATCTCTCCCGAGAATACACTCTTCAGGGACATACCGCAATTGCAACGATTCCACAACTTACATAAAACACACCAGAGTTGCTAATTTTATTTTCATCGTTAAAATAAAATGTATTCAATAGAATTCATTTTGTTTCAAATAATACATGTCCCACACGATTTCATACAATTATGTTGCTTGAAAGAGCTTTAATTATACTAACAGTTTGATGTTCACTAGCCTAGTGGGACTTTGAACAGTTGTATACCAAGTTACAAGTACTCGGACGATCCTTGCACACATTATACTTGCTAATATTTTATGTTTTATTCTATTATTTCGGCTATATATTAGTATGCAACAGTGTCAACATGCTATTCGCATTCTAAATGCGTGTATGTTAGTAGATTAAACTAACTGTTTCAATTATTATTATTATAATTTAAAGATAAGTTACAGTTTAAAATCTATTAGGTGACTAACATACAAAAGTAAAACGTTTGCTTTAATATTCAAAAGTAAAAGTACACAAATTGTTAATTGGTTTAGAATGACGAAAAGAAATAAGATAGAAGCTTTTTAAATTATTATTATTAAAAGATAAGTTATAGTTAAAAATTGTATCAAGACACTTAAGTAAGAAAATAAATATTTGAAAGCAAAATATCATAAATTGTAAATTGGTTTAGAATTAAGCGAAAAATAATAAGATAAGACCTATTTAAATAATTATTATAATTGAAAGATTGTAGTATTAAGCGACTGAAGTTTAAAAATAAAATATTTTTTATATTAAATATGCAAAAGCATAAGGAGGTAAATTGTTAGTTTACAATTAAAAGAAAAGGAGCAGTAAAGTAGGATAATTGATGCAGCAATTATCACACCTACATATTCGTTGTGGAATATAATCAGAAATGCAGACAATCAAATTAATCTATACTGATAATTATCAGAACTATTCATACGAATATAATAGTTCGCTATCGCCGTAGCGTAAGTTAGACTTGACGTATGGAGCAAACACGTAGTACGTAGGTAACGTAACGAAACGAAACGTAACGTAACATGGAACAGTAATTTAATTTCAATTAGCGCAATGTTTATGGCGGGAGTGTCGAGCAAATAGCGCAGCCCACACTGACAGAGTTATGCGCTTGTAAAGAACGAAACGTTGTATTAGAGAGGACGTGTACGTACGTGGGATCCTAATGCTCATCAAAGGGTTAAATGTCATTTTTGACCGTTATTGTTCAGTGTTTAACGAGCACTACGCTTAAGCACTAAACTACACGGCGAAAAATATGGTAATCGGACAATACAAGCAAATTGCATTGCTTTGCAATGTTCGTTTTATCTGAACATGACTATATAAGTAAACGCATTACCTAAACTGTATACGAGTAGTTTAAAATACTAAAATACAAGATTTACACAAATAATATACAAATTTAATAAAAAATTGTTTTTTTTTTACAACTCTTAAAAATGTTTAATATTAATAGACAATTCATATATTTTTGTATGCATTTGTTAGTGTTTAAAGTTTGTTAAAATAATATGACAGTTTATGTAATTTTAATAAATATTAGTAAAGTTTTCGTAAGACTGCGGGAGAAGAATGAAAATATGAATAATTCGTTTTCCGTATACGGTGTTTAATATGTACATTACTAATTGCGGAGGATTAATAGAAAGTCAAATGTTATTTCTGCAAAGTTCTGCAGCACTGTAAACATAATTAGAATGAAAACTGTTGCATTGCGCCTTTCGAAACGAATTTATATTCAAATGCGGATGTCACATTGTTTTTATTTTATCTCAACGAAAATCCTTAAATTTAAATAAATATAACTATATTGAATTCTCAACTTTCAATCCACATAATTTTACTTTTTACTTTCAATTAGTTTCAAAAATTATTACTATTATTCATTAATACTATTTAAAAATCATTATTGACTAGTAATAAATAAAATACATAATTAACAGTAAAATGCACTTAAATCATTCAACCAAACGAATTCCACTAAGCAATGCACTTTGAAAACCACTTAGAAAGTAATTACTATGAGTTGGTTAACAGTTCAAATAACATTAACCGATATCGTGATTGTTCGATAATTATAACCAATTGTATTGGTATATATGGATGGAATTTGGCGTGATTGTAAACTATTTGAAATAAATGTGAAATCAAAGCAAACCATCAGACTGAGTAAATATTCATTTAAAACTCTTAGAGAGTGCTTATACGGTGAACAAATAAACATATCCTCGTCGTTATATATATTTATAAGGACGGATGAAAGGGCTTTATATGTTTAATATTCATATTCCATTTGTGTGAGTGCATTGTATGTATGTATGCTGAAGTCTGTAATTACAGTACTCGGACAGAATGCGAATTAATCTTTACCCGAGCCACTAGACCGCTGGAGCTTTTATTAAAAAACTTCAAAGTGAATTCTTCCACAGACCTGAAGATATTGAGTTTAAGAACCAGTCGTAGTTTTTCAACTTGATAATTATTATTATTGTTTAATAACGCACGTACATACATACATACATATAAATAAATCATTCATTAATTTTTCATTGTCACGTGATTACGGCACCCAGATCCTAGTGCCGTTGGGCGCAATTTACCATTTGAACATTTGCTAAGGACACCAACTTATATAATTACAAATTATGACCGTACCAACTCCAGTCCGTGCTCCAACTTTACATAAAGACAAAAACAATTACATAACTTGTGTCATATTAAATATACGTCGAAGTTGCATTTCTTCCGCAACCCTGTCAAACTTATTCAGTAAATATTATTGAGCAATTTACGTAAATTATTTAAGTATATGCATATACATATTCATAAATGATATGATCACATGGAGAGTAATTAAACACTGTATTTGTGCTGGGAAAATATACATATATATGTGTGTTTAATTTGTTGAAAGTAGCATTTAGATCGAAATTGTATTGAATATTGGTGAATGCGCAGAATGTTCATGTTGCGTACAAATGGCCTGAAATACCAACAAACACGGGGGTCTATCATTTCACTGTTTTCCTATCAATTTAAAACAATATTACAACTATTTGCACTAATTTAAAAGCAATTCTATTACGTAATATATTTTATTAACCCGAAAAATGTAGTTACTCAATAAAACATTATTCATCGGAATTTTCTAAAAAAAAAACCGCGCAAATAAATAAAGCATAATTAGATTTATTTTACTAAATTTATTATAATTTCTTGAAAATTAAAACAGGGTAAACATTATTGCGTTAAATAAAAAATGACTAGAGTAAACATGCACTTCTAGTTTTAATATTCTCCGGGATATTTATGATTGATTAGCATAAATCGATGATTGGGTATGGGAAAATATGTATGTAGGTCATCAAGGACCTAAGTAAGACGTTGAACGTCCGGTAAACAGTGGCAGTTAAAGTAGTTCCTAATTCTGGGAGTAAATACGTATTTTCGATCATGTTGAATCTGCTGACCACAGGCAGTTTCTCTCGAATGCCGAAAATTGACTTAGTACGAAAATGTAAATCCCTACTCTACGGTTTTGTTGATTCTCCTTCGGTATTGACGTTTCGACGATTATTAACAGTTTCTGTGTGGAGATCTACACAAAATACAATTGATTCATGAGGATAGATAGCAGGGAATTTATGTGGAGGGCATTCACAAAAATAAAAAAAAATGTTATTTCATCAGTGCCTATATTTTTAATTTGTCAATTTGATTAACCCCCGCAGCTAAAATGCGTAATTGGGCACTAAATTTAGTGTGCTGGGTAATGTCTAGATTAATCTTGTCGTATCTGGCGGGCAAATGTCATGTTTGTTCTGTTTCGTAGCCACCCCAACTAACATGTTTGTGGTATCCTAGTTACGATATGCCAACGACTATATGTATATATGAGATATATAATTTATAAGTACAGTCAAATTATTTCGCATAGACAACGCGGGCTGCAATAATCATTCCGCTTTGTTTTATGCATGCACCATCCATATTAAACTATGAATTGTTAAAAATCATGAATACACGAAAACGCATTCCCTACCATATACATACATAGTTTATTAATTTTTATTTCGAATTTATGATTTAAGAGCTGTCGTTTTATAGATAAATGGCTTTGATTCAAATCGTCAGCGTCAAATGTCGTGTGCCGGAAATGTCATATCATTCATATTTATAATTTTCACGATTTTATATGAATGATAACTATTTTTGTATAAATAGTAATAATTTAATAGTAATGTTCCTTAAGGCTGGAAGATGAATGTTTACATTAGTTAAAATGATGTATGCCATCATTGTGTGGTGAGGGTGGAAGGTTGAAAACCTCAGAAGAATACCGAGGACCACTTATCGTTTTAAGTGCGTCCTCATCGCCTATCTCCTTTCATCGTGGAAGAATAGAGCGGGAAATATAAATTTAAATTGTGTAATTAATATTTGAAGTTCGAGTGGATTTTTTTTTTCAGTCAAGTATAAGAGAGACAGCCGTTGTCACAAAGAGAATGCGTAAAACGAGGATTCGTTTTCTATTCAATTATTCAGGACTGATATGAGATGGCTTAGACGAAGGAATATGGGGATCATAAAAAAATGGTTTATTTTTCGGTTTTACTGCGGTTAAAAACTTGTTGCATTATTTCGCACTTGCACCGCGGCATAGGCGTAGTCTTTCGGGTATTTTCTGCGCGAATTTAATTTACACTTTCATTAAAAATGCTTTTGATGCGTACGAAATTTGCGCGTAACGTAAATAACAGCAAAGATAATATAAGCATTTAACAACTGTATTTCGACGTTAACCAAGTGGCCCTTGTAGAATAATAATACGACGTAAATAGGAGCTAATTTAAATAATGATAAACATCGATTTTAAACGTATAGTTAATTTAGCCCGGTGTGTTTGTACCTTAAATTTGAATTGCATTAGAAATTTAATACGCACCAAGCAAAACCTTGAAGATAAGCGAACGAGATAACAAATTAAACCGGAAGTGCTTCATGTCACGTGACGTGTATTTTGATACTATTAGTACAATCCTTTACGGTTAGCATTCATGCTACAATAACACTTAATTTAATGCGATCCCTTTTTTACTAGTCACACTTTATTATTGAATCAGTTGACATTTTAGTATATAATAAGAATAGAATATATAAATAGAACACGCAAACTGAAACTCTGAATATGCGCAGTTTGTACACTTTATAAGAAAATCGCTACTATTATACACTCCCCCCCTCTCCCCCCTTACGAGTCGAGCTTTCCACTTCAGTAAAATTTTAAAAGTTATATTAAATAATACAATTTTAACAATAAGAAAATCAAATAATGTTAACTTCTCTAGTATAATGCCTGACAGAGACTACCGATTACAACATGTCCTAAACTAAACCAACTAAACAGCGCAACTTAAAAAAACCCTATAAGTATCTACTTTAAACATCCTCAACATAATAACTCTTAAATGAAAATGATTTTTAATTGGCTCGACTTTATTACAATCAAAAAGCAACAAGCCTGACAAAGACTACCGATTACAGCTTATCCTTAACTAAAACAACAAGTTTCGCAGTAAACAGTTTATTTACGTTGATAATTAAGCGTTTTTTTGATAGAGCAAATTAAATTCCTTCAAGTTTTACTATCAAGTGCACATATTTGCTATATAGAGTTTTAATTTGTTTATTTCATACGGTTTTCAAGTAGTTTAAATTTAGTTTTAATGTTAAGATCGTCCATTTTCTCGTTAAATAGTAAAACGTGTGATTTGTTTAAAACAGCTTTAGCAAAAGAGTGACATACATATGATAGCCATAATTCATTTTAGCCTTATTGTTCGCAACTACTACAACAAACTTCGACCAACCAGCACGTACTTAAGGGAATACAGCTCTCTGGAGAGTAAACTAGTTGCCGTCATGCACGCAGGAACTTTTCTAGTTTACTGTCTGTTTCAAATCAAAACATTAAAACTTACACGCGTTTAAATGAAAAATTGAATATCAATTTACGAAATAAACCCAATATAGTAATGTTTTCTAAACTTTATAGTTATCCGTTCTTGCGTTTTCGTTACTGGTATAAAATGCTCAAAACTATTCTGGACTTTAGTGAAACGTAAAAATTTTTTTTAATAATAAGACCAATTTTATTTGTGACGTCACACTAACAAGCTTAGAAAGAAAGAGGCAAAGATCGTATTATGAAATATGAAATGATACTCTGGGGGTTGCAAGTGCAGCGGCGTAAGAACTTGTCAATAGTGGCACGAATGGAATTCAATTATTATGCTTGTTCGCGTACTCCTTTTTGCCCAATATGCGAGACGCTACTGGAGATATCACATATGACAACGCTACGTGCCACAAACTATATTGTTTAGTGTCGTATGTTGCATGGGTTCAAATAACAATATATTGGCTTGCTTGTCGCGAACAGCATATGCTTTTTTTTTTGCGCATTTACTTTTCTTTAGAAATACTGCGAAATAAGTTGGAAATTGGGTTTAGAAAATTGCTGTTTTCAAAACTAACTTAGTATCGTATTAAATTTCAAAAGAATTTACAATATTTTCTGTGAATTTATACATATCTAAATATGCTTTTTAATTTAATAGTTTTATATATTTAAATGGGGTGTTTATTGGTCATCGTAATCGGAAAATAAGAAAATCATTTATAGTAACTCGTTCTTAGTTGTTATAATACAAGATTTTAAATTTAAATCAGTTTAGAATTGCTTTCATGCGATAAATATGAATTAAATGACTTTCTATTAATAATGTGTCAATTAAAATTATAATTTAAATTGTATTGTGTGCTGGGTTATTTATGAAAATAATAACTAAATTAATAACGAACATTCGCTGTAGATAACAATGATGTTGAAAGATAGACAAAATAAACAAAATGTAAAAGTTTTTAAAACTAACACGTCCAGGTATAACATTAATTAATTAAAAACGCTTATTAAAAGTGCTCCGGCCGGGTATAGAGTAGAGATTGCACAGTATAACTAAAACAACTTGAATTTTACGATGTCGTATATTTCCGCTATTATGATTTCATATTTAACTTTATTATGATAATGGCAATTTTTTATCAAAAAATAAAGATTCACGGATATTTTCACGATATTACATTTCTAGTCCATAGAGATTTTTGCTCATATAAAATAATGAAATATTTTCTTTGGTAAGGATTCACGTTTTGGCGAAATTAAATGTATTCATCTTTTTATTTTTAATACATTTATTGTAATGAAGTCACAAAAATTTCCATAAATTTTATTGGATTTTAGAGATCTTTATATTAAAATCCAAGCCGGCAAAATGCATTTATTCGAAAACATTTAATTTAGCGACGAACCAAAACATATTCGACGTCATATTCGCATTCAAATGAAAAATCCTTTTAACTTATTCAATTAGAAATTGAAAAATTGGAAAAATGTCGTTTTTTAATAATTTAATTTCGAAACATACAAATAATAGTCAGCACTTGCGTGTAATTGTCAACGGGTAGGTAATCTTGTAAGTCGAGAAAATTGCAGGGAAAAATCGCAGAAAACGTAAAAATAAAAAAAACAAGCTAACCATCGCCAGAAAGAAAACAAATTTAAACTTGAAATCCTGCAGAATTACTGGATTATTTCAAGGGACAATTGAGTCCTTTTAGCTCGGCAAGTGCGGGTCTTCGAGATCCTCGCACAGGCACGGATTACGACGAAATTTACTCATTTCAATTTGTACCATTCACGATAATTTATTTCACCAATTTAATAAATCATTGTTTATTTAAATACATTCAAAAGAAAAATGGTGTTTTGTTGCGAGCGGTATAAATAGTATTCTGTAAGTCAAATCAACTTAAATCATTACGGATCTGAAGCAACATTGACGAATCTCGTACAAAGTTTACATAAACATTTCTGTAGCATTCTACTTTTGTGTTTATCCTTAATTCAATAACATCAGAATTGCTTTCGGAAATCCATTTGGAATTTAGCAAGGCTATAAAAATGGTTTTCTCCACAAGGTGCTCGTGCAAAAACATTGCTTAGAAAGCATAATTGCAAATTCCAGGTCATTGAAGGTCAAGCATTGCAA
Organism: Nebria salina; assembly: GCA_944039245.1. Classification (NCBI taxonomy): domain Eukaryota; kingdom Metazoa; phylum Arthropoda; class Insecta; order Coleoptera; family Carabidae; genus Nebria; species Nebria salina. The sequence continues at coordinate 1,663,730 of OX063281.1, forward strand.
TAATAAAACGTACTTTGTCGTTTTGTGTCGGTTGAGCTCGTTCTTCAATAACTGTCGTTTTAATGATGGGTTTTTTTAAAACTTATACAATAAGCTTTTCTTATGTGTTCGTAACTGTCTAAAACCCTCTCATATATATATACGGTATCTTAGCGTTCCTTTACTGATATATACTTGTCAGATATTCCTTTGCGAGATATTGATTGGATGTGCAGAGCACGTTCCTTCAAAGGATATCGTAAAATATTAATGATATTCCGTAATTATGTTCATCTTTAAGAATCCTTGATTAAAAAGTATAAGCTTGTCAGCGTATGACGAAATTGCTGTATAAAAAATTAATTGCTGCAAAACCTTTGCAATCTCCTTATACACGGGTCTGCACTCTTGTCATTATTTATTTATTTGATTTTAAGTTTTTCTGCTACGATTCAATTGATTACGAAAATAAAATCATTACATTTTTATTTTACAAGCTTTACACTAACGCGAAAATTTACCCATTTCCGATCCAAATATTTTTTAAAAATAGGAGGATTTCTTACTAAAGTTTCATAATTTTACCTTCAACATTTCAATGCTCACACACACACACACATACACACACATACAGTCATCATGACAAATATAGCCAGATTCGATTCAGGGAAGGTCAAAAGGTATATTTCTGATAAAAACATGAGATCAAATGTTTGTATGATTACAATATTTATTATTTCGTATAAGAACGTAAAAAGGTGTATAAGCGTTTCTTTAGGAGATGTTTTTTAATCGCGTTAAAAATTTATCTATTTTGAATTGTTGAATATTTTTGTCAAACCATAAAAACGTTTAAAATTATAAATTCGAATCCCTGAAAATGGGTACTCAAGTTACTTAACAGTAAAGCTAATCATGGTTTAAAAGAACCTTCTGGTGGTCACAACTGTTTAAGAAACAGTTTCTAATACTTAATGATGACGTCCAAAACACACCATTTTGAAACGTTGCAAGTCTAATATTGATTATATTTATTTATTGCGTTTCTGCACATTTCAAACGCTGATTTTGATAAATCGCGTCTATGATTAATGCGAATTTGAGTGATATATTGACAAGGGAAAATACTTTCGACCTCAGGTGCTCGACAGGAACTTTATAGTTTTTGATTCAACAGTAACATTTCCTTGTTGGTCTTTCATACATAAATACCATTTTAAATATTTATTTGTTGAATTTCTAATACAAATTTGTTTACAAATCAAGAAGGTACATTGGGACAGCCGCTACACAACTTATCCAGTTTTTTAAGCAGTGTACTTGGACCACATAAACAGTTTTGGTATCTCATATATACGAAATATATAACTTATATATATATATATATATTCTTAAAGTTTTAAGGATAAATAATATTATAACAATAATCTTTAACAGTATTGAGATATTTGCTCATGGGTCTAAATTAGTTTAATATTGTTAACTTAGGAATATATTCGAATTTATTTAACTAATATCGATAATGAATAAAGATAATTTCTTTAAGAAAATAGACCCTTATAGCGTTACGCCTGGAAGGCTAAGTACAATGTGTTCCTTAAATGGTAAGTGGCTTGTTTCGGATATTTAATCTAGGAGAGATTCGTCGCGCACATAAACCCGAACGTCCTCTACCAATTCTCTTAATTTTAGTTTTTAGTTTGGCTTTAGACAATCCGTAAAAGGGAAGAACGGGCGAAAGAATAACGGAAGCATTAATTAAATTCTCGCACATGGCTGGTGTTTCGACAATTGTTGTCGCGTTTTGATTTCGGGGTGTCAAAGTTTGCAGGGCGACGTTGTTTTTCCGCGACCGAACAAACTTCGCCGGCGGGCCGTCGAATGAATTCTCTTTATGCACCACTGGGAAATAGTTTGTCAAGATAATTTTCGGCACGTATCTTTCATGGATGTTCTCTTTTTGGAGTGGTTTTTCAGTGATCGTGGTGCGAGTTAGAGCGACTTTCGACAGCTGCACTGAGCATGGTCGGCAATATTTGCGCAATAGATGTCTAGCTTTCGGGGTCAATTTGTTTGGGCGATGGTAGTTCTTCGTTGGGAAAATATAGAAATGCGTGTTATCAACATGTTTATTGAAAGTTACTTCGTAATGGATGTCGTTGAGAGGCTTTTGTTCCACTGTTGATATGTACCTTTCGAGACGTTCCAGTTTCTTGATGTGAGTTTCTTCAGGAATCGAGTGCCAATCTTTAATTAATTTAAGCCCGACGTTCGACGAAAATGGAATATGTGGACAGTTGACTAAAGTCCTGGGGTGGGAAGTATAATATTTATTTGTACTAGTTGCAGATGATTTGGAAGTCGATAAGTTGAAGTAATTCATGAATGTGTGTTGGTCCACCTGGGTTGTCTTCTCTGGCGGATGGCGCTTCAGTATATCGCTTAAGCTTACAACGGGTGAGTACTCCAATTCCAGGGAGTGAATCGCAGATGCCGTGACTATCGTTGCAGCTTCCCCCTCCCGGCCAGCTTTCGGTCGTTGAGGCCGTGATATGGCGACGAGATCGTGTAACGTTTCCCGCCATTTTCGACCATTGACTTTTGCATCCTGGTAAGGTGAATCATCCGTCCAACAACTCAATTTTCTCCCTTGATTCGTTGCACCGGTATTATTCACCATAAATGACACAACTTGTTCCAATTTCGACATCTTTGCTGCGTCAACCCCCGACCGGGTGTAATACAACAATCACTTCATCAGTCACTACGAAACACCATATTGATTATCTGTTATTGTTGTACAATCTTTCGAGGCGTGTTTGTTTTTTTCTTCTATCTGTTATGATTCGAGGAATAAATAGGCTCGCACTTAGACCAAACCTCTGTTGTGACTGACAAGTCCTACGTTTGGCCTCCAGATGTACTTAGTAGGATCAACTGCATGGTCGGTTCATCGCCGGTAAAATGAACGCTTGCGCCATCTCCATTGGATCAATGCTACCTCGCACGTTGCATTGCGCATGCTCCAAATATTCAAATTATTTTATTGAACTTGTTACGTAACGCCATAAAACAATTATGGAAAATTGATGATTTAGAAACTCTTATCTAATAGGATTGCCATCTGTCTCATAATATATTCGCGAATATCTTGCGACAATATTAAATCCATTATACGGATGATTGATTTGCGCAGACAATTTGCTTCAATAATGAGATTATATTGTTTGAGAACGTACATATAATCTATATAAGAAATGCATAAATCATTGTGTATATAAATCGTATCTCTAAGGATTCGGCAGTAAAAGTCGGAGATTACGGATGCATATGCAGTTTTTGATTCATTGATGCATGCGGAAAACGTATTTGCCTGGGTTTACCAAATGCACACGTTCCAATGATAATAATTCGTTTATACGATCTGTCTAGAATCTGCTTTCAATTTGCATTTTTATTATTGGATTTTATTACACTTTATACTTTGTTTCGAGTTAACATAATAAAATTCATGTGACTTATTTTATAATTAATTTTCCCTCGATGAAATATACATATAAAATAGATTTTAAAGCGCACGTCCACATATAAATTATTTTTTAAAATGTATTGTTCTTGATGACGAAAGCTAATTCCCTCAGAGACACAAACATGACGAGTGTCACAGCATTTCACTTTTTTTTGGTCTTTGACATGAAAAGCCAACACATCCGCCATTGTATGTCACGTTACAGGTGTTGAATTGCGGACATTGTCTCGTATTTCTTCCTACATTATGATCATATTCCATGTTTTATCATTTATCTATTAACACGTTTTATTTTGTCATATTTATTGACGGTTAATTTCCGGATGATAAGGGTTTACATTTGCCTGTACAGGGTTTACGCTATACGTTCCTGTTATGTTAACCCTTCGTTGTCTATGATTAATGTATTAGTATAACAAACATAGTTCCGATATCCCCTACTAATAGCACAACAATTTTGACGGCAAGTTTCAATCACGTTACGCGAATTTAATCTATATAGTTTCGTTACAAATAACAATTACTTGTTCGTTGAATAATATTTGTTCCTACTTTAACTTAAAACTACTTTAAGTCTACATGCAATTTTCACATTAGAGCAAATTACTAGTAATTATAGCTTTTATGTTCATTATTTCCCGATAAATAAAACACAATTTCCTATAAACTATAATTAAATACTTATTTACTACAAATAAGAATTATTTTTATTAACGTAATTCATTAAAAACCCATATATTTTTTAACGTGCAAATCGCTTATAAATTTATGATTTTGCATCTATAAATGCAAATTGTGCTATTTTAAAGATAACTCATCGTAAATGTTAACTTTATTATAAGTGGGATGGAATTAATTTCGTTTCCTAAATTACTGAAATTGATTGATTTAGGATACGTGTTTAGTTAATTTATGAGATAAGGGGAAAAATATTAAATGGTAAAATGGTGTAGATTTGCAAAAGATAAATGTTTAGAAAAATAAACAATAAGTAATTGTGACAGTAACATATAGAAGCTCTTATGTGCTTTTGAATATGTTTTGATCTGCAAGTCATATATATTCCGTCCATCCGTTCGTGTAACGTATACGATGGCGTTCATATGTCAGCAATGCACAGAATCAAGTGACAGAAATATATGATAGTAAATATGTCAATATTTACCAAGCCATTTTAAAAATATCTCACGCGTAAAAATGGAGACCCCGTAGAGGAAATTGCAAACATGAAACATTTTATATATATAGATATAAAAGTATCTAGACGTATCGTTGAATTTTCGAAAAATATTATTTATCTTGCCAATTTATCAAAATGTAACATACATTGTTATCCTCACTGATGCACCCTCTCCACCTTAATAAGTTAAATAATTCTTATAGATTTTCAGTAAAGCAAAGTCACGTTTACTTGAAACCAGGATTACGGGTATCCTGGTCTTTTGTACGTGACCCATGGGTGCCCTACGCATCTCACGCACAATACCATTTTTGTCTGTTACAGTTTTGGGCTGCTTACGTGCCTTGCGAAGCCCAACATCGCGATGCCGTACAACTGACTTTAGAACAAATTGATGTCATCCGACGATTCACTGAATTATATCAACCATCACTAACGCTCTGCACTACTGCAGCAGGTACTTTTTTTTTAAAATAATAAACAAACACATCTAAGCATTATCGCTGAACAAACACACGTCTATAAAACAAATCTCGTTGGTCTTTTATCATTTTTTGTTTTAATATTATCAAACAAAAAACGTTTAGTGCATGAAAAACTCGAGTGAACTGAAGCTTTTTTTTTGTGCACAAAACAATTAATTTAACAATAGAATTGTGCTATTTTCAATTTGAAAAACGTTTTAAAAAGGACCTTTAATAGGGGAAAAAAATTAAAACACATTCTTTTATCATGTGTTAATTGACTTTTAAAAAAACAAAAGCTTTATAGAATTGTATAGGTATTATTAGTTTTTTTTTTGTGTGTGTGTGGTACACTGTTAAAATAATAATTCGCGAGATATTCGTAAATTTTCTCATCCGGATTTAAAACTGATTAAACCAAGAAGATTAAACATCACGGACTAATTTAATTAGAATTAACGGTGTTTCTGTATAATGAAGTCTGACGGAAAGGTGTAGTAGTTTAAATGAAATTAACGTCATTCTTTCATATTTCCGAAAGCATCTTTATTTAATTAAATTATATAAGATATTTCTTTTCGTTTACGTATATATATATAATAAAAATATGTGCAAATGATATATGTGTTTTACAGATATAAAAGTAGCTCATGAGAACCACCAAATGTGCTCTTTGATAGGGGTGGAAGGGGGACATTCATTAGCTAGTAGTCTAGCTGTTTTACGAACTTTATATCATGTCGGAGTACGATATCTTACATTGACATCAACGTGCAATACTCCTTGGTAAGTTGTGTATTACAATTTATAGATCGGAAAATTACCAAAAAATAAATAAAAAAAGTGCTAATGTTTGTAAACGCAAATCTAATTTCTACAACAGGGCCGATTGTTCGCATGCAGATATACCTTGGATAAAAGCTGAGAACCATGGCGGTTTGACGAATTTCGGAAAAGTAAGTTTAGAATACCGCAAATTACATTAACTTTTCTACCGAACTTTGTACTTTATTTGATTAAACAAAACCTTTCTCGTTTAGCATTTTATTTAAAATTTTCCCGACGCAATAAAACACATTTACTTTATATTTGAATAATAAACAATTTAATATAAATGACTGTATTTCATATGTTAGAAAAGTCGTGATTTAATAATGTTTAAATGGAATACGTTTTTTTTTTGTGTTTTATAGGCTGTTGTAAAGGAAATGAATCGACTTGGTATGATCGTGGACCTCTCGCATGTATCTGTGGGTACAATGCGAGATGCATTAGACGTCTCAAAAGCTCCTGTAATCTTTTCCCATTCATCAGCGCATGCATTATGCAATTCGACACGAAATGTGCCCGATGAGACACTGAGGAAACTCGCCCTTAACAAGGGCATCATTATGGTCAACTTTTACTCGTTCTTTCTCACCTGTAAGAACGAATCGACCGTTGCAGATGCCGTGGGTAAAGTTAACTTTATTATTTAAATTTCTAACCAGTTGGTCCTACATCCTACTAAATTTTAAATAAATTTAAATATATCCACTATTTACTATACTTGGTTCTCAGTTGCATTAAACTAAATTTTAAACCATCATTCTTTTAATTTAAAACATTTTTAGACATAGTTCTACATTTGATATTTCGTAAATTTTTTTTATTATTTAAGTATAATTCAATTGAATTGAAATTTATTAAATTGCATAATTAAATATATTTGTTTGTTCTCATATAAGAAAACCAAATGCAGGACACTACAAATGTTTTATACAATTTTCAGCGCACATTAATCATATCCGGGATATAGCTGGAGTGGACAACGTTGGATTAGGTGCTGGATATGACGGAATTAATTTGTAAGTATGCCTAAACTATACAAGTTTGTGTTTTTGAGAAATGTTTTTTTTTTTGTGTAGTACACCAAAAGGATTAGAAGATGTGTCGTCATACCCGACACTTTTCGCAGAATTGATTGGGACAGGACGTTGGAGCACTGAAGATTTGAAGAAATTAGCCGGACTAAATTTCTTGCGCGTTTTCCGAGATGTGGAACGTGTTCGCGATGAATTTCGGCAGGCGAAAGTGCCGCCGTATGAAGATGTAATAAGCCCACGACCGAAGGACAATAATTGTAGCTCCCAAGATCTAATTTAACGCCCGAAACCATAGTAATATTGACTGACTTTTGTTTTGTAAACGTTTCATGTTCTTTAATTCCAATTATCGCGCGGGGAAAGTATCGCTCAAACCACACATTTTTGAAACAATAAAATTGTGGTTCTTTTAATAAATAAATATACCATTCGGTCACAATACATTTGTGATTCTAGTAACATAATAAAAAATGTATTCTCAAATGTGATGTTTTATGTATTATATAAATTTGTCAATTTTATGGTAGTGTTAAGAAGCTCGTATTCATATGTTTATTTTTATTTAAGTTGAATTATTTTACGTTGAATATTTTTGTAGGTAAATCATTTGATGGATCTAACCAGATAAATAAGAAAATCTTTTCTATACATTTTCTAAACCTATTATATAGATAAATGTTTAAATTAAAATCAAACCCCAAAACTGCTGTGTTCATCCTTAAAAAAGAAACGCCGATTTACGAATTGATGAATTTCAACTCCTTTAAGATTGTCAAACCATACCCGAATTGTTTGTAGCAATAATAACATATAATCTATTTGGAAAATTATGAAATACACACACACACACAGACACAAGCACAAAGAACCAAAAAGCAACTCTAGAGCTTTTGATAATAAATTAATGTAATCTCTTGCTAATTCTATTAACTATGCAATTAAAAATAAAACTTTTCCTAACTAATAGGTTTAAAAACTAAATATATTGAAATAGGACCAAATATTGACTGCATAGTAAACCGGCAGTAAATACATATAAAAAATATTGTAAATACTTTTAGATATTGATAATAACATATCAAAGATATTTCAGATGAAATAAGAATGTTTTAAAAGCAAGCAATATTTATTGTTCTAGATGTAAACAAATATATACGTTGTTTTTAATTTTTAAGTAAATATTATATTCTATGTTTTTGTTGATATCTTTTACGAAAATAAACATTTATTACAGCTTTTAATATCTCTACTTTATTTATCACGGCCTAATTTACCTTCCTAGAGGCCTCTAGGCAAAAAAAAAACTATGGGGCCTACTTTAGAAAAATATTTCTTCGAACTAGGTTTATGGAAATTTTAATAATTTACTCAAGTAGATTTAATTAATACAACAACAATTATAAAATTAAATATAATAAAATCTATTTTTTTTGTTAATATTGTGGGGGCCCCTAGGCGTTACTTATATTTCTTAGATTCTACGCAATTTTATTTATTTACGCGTAAACTATGGATGCTAAAGGGGTGAAAGTTAGACGCCGTTCATGGAATTTTGTGTGTGTGTGTGTGTGAACACCGCCGTATGTTTGTAAGTAACCATAGTTACATGTAAACATAGATACCTACGTGACATCTGTCAAACAGGTGGTACGCCACAATTTTCATTACCATCCAGCAATAATGTCTTTACCATTAAATTTAAAAGGTATACCCGTCCATAGTGAATAGCAAATATATATATTTACAGATTTTAGTTTTAGGAGAAGATGTAGAATATCTATGTATCAGTGGTGAAGATGAGAATTTCGCAACAATCATCGGTTGTATCGAGGACCTAATGATGAACGAGACTTTCCAGCGACTACAAAGCGAATTTTTGGAATCGAACTGGATGGAATTTGAAAGCAAAGAAGAGAACAAACTAATCTATATGGACATATTCCAAGATTATCAACTAAAAATCGAACACTATATTGAAGAACATCTGCAGAAACACATACATGGATTTAACATGGATATTTTCATACAAGAACTAATGTAATTTAACACGCAATCAATAACTATCGAAATATATAGTTTTTATTTTTAGAGGTCGCAAAGATGAGCTTGATGGGGAAATTTTCGATTTATTGTTCACTTTTACTGATTTTTTGGTTTTTAAGGAAATGTTTTTGGACTATAAAGCTGTAAGGATTTTTTTAAATTTAAACCTGACCAAAGAGTATTTTACTAAATTGCAAGTGAGTGTTAATTCTAAAATTATTTTCGTTAGATGAAAGAAGGGAATTTCGTCGATTTGGGCGCAGAGATATCGATCACAAAACTCCGAATGAAATGAAGCAAATCAGACTGTTTACGCTGTAAATTAATTGTAATTTTTTTATTCAAACATTGTGTAAAATAATTAAACGGAAATATAAATTAGTGCATTAATATTTCCATTTGAACCAATCTGGTATTAGTATCACCAGGCATTCGATAAGGGACCGTACCAGCAAAATTTGTAATTGCTTTCGCTTGTTCTCGAACAAAATCCAATTGCTAAACACAAAAATACATTAAAAACAAACCAAAATATCAAAGAAACTCACTGACATTTATAAACGTTGAATCCTCGAATTTGTTCATCATCGACGATTGACTCTTAAGTTTCCTGTAGTCTTCATAAAGCATATTCATAGTTGCTAGCAACATATCCGGGATTATTTTACAGATTTCTGGCGATAATCTTTTGAAATTAGTCACACGCTCATCCACATCTGTTATGGATAGTGGGATTAGTTTTAGGTTTCTCAAAATCTAAATAGTGATATAAAACACAAATTATTGTTTTGGACTTTTAAATTTTGGATTAGTATACTTCAATGGCAGTTACGAATTGTCGTGAGTGGTAACGGTCGAAAAACACCATGGAATCTCTTAAAATAATGAAGGATGACGCTACTGGAGCGGTGCATTTAAAACCACTGTTGGTATAACGAATATTAAGTTCATTACACACTAACTGTAAACGCTCTCGTAATGAACCAGGTTTTGTTGGTAATTGTACGACTTGAGAGAGTAAAGTGCATAAAATACTTAGTACTTCTTCTTGATTCTAAAAAAAAAACGCGTTGAACAAAACATTTATATCTAAACAAAAAATAGACTTACATCAGCAATATCATACAACTTAATCGCATCTTCATACAAGCCTTTTTTAACTAATTCTTGAGCGACCATTTCCGCTAAACTTTCCGTACTTAAATTCGTACAAACAAAATGATCACAAAGTCCTTGAGTCCGCAGTCCGTTCATTTGAACTTTACCGAAAATTAATTCGTAATCGCGGGTTTCTTGCGCTAAATCTCCAACGCAAACCATAAACAAATTTTGGCGGTCTAATGTTAGTAAATTGCGTAACATAAAATAATAATGAATTGCTTCTAGCGGATTGGTAACTTCGAATTTTTTTACATATAACATTATTAAACGAGCTATGTTTAACCGGCGAGCTGGTGGTGAATCATCAGTATCAACTGAAACTATTTGGGGCATTAGAAATAATATTTAAATCAATACACATATAGTTACTTAGTGGTGCGTCGACACATCTGGGACCGGCTAGCATACACATTTCATTAAACGTAATCGCAAAATGGACTGAATGTGTCCGGTAGCGTTCAGTTCTCGCTAAAAACTCAATACCAGCTTCAAATTGCCCTGTAAGAATTAACATTTGGAAGTACAAGTGCGGTTGAACATGAGCATCGTAATGAGCTTCGCCGTATTCTTCTAAAATCGTCGTTTGTAAATCAGAATAATTTATATGCTCCTCAGTGTCGCTATCATCACGAACTAAGGTCAATTTAAGCCACAGATAATCATCTGCAGTTTTAGCTACTTCGGAATGTTCATCGCTAACGTCACAACAACCCAAAATACAATAAACAGCTCGTTTGAAAGGGTCGGTGGAATTACGAACTTGACGACGATATTGAAAGCGGATTGCAATTTCAAGTTTACCGAGTTGTTTATTTTCTGGGCGGGTTCGCTCCTCTAAAATCGCGACTAAGTCTTCGAATAGAGCCCTAAAAATTTTTTATTTATAAATAAACTACACCCTAAATTGTATTAGAATGATGACGTACCCTGCTTTTCTGATACAATATAACGCTGCAGAATAATCGCCGCTACGCAAACAATAATAAACCATTGGCCATAATGGCCTATCGTCTACTTTCCCGTCAGTTAGTCCTAAATAGCCGCCTTGTAGCCGTATTCCAACAAAACTACGAACTAAGGGGTATGTACCGGGTACACCACCGCGTTTCGCTTGATGTAAATTTTCATTTATTACATTACTCATATAAGTTTTGTATCTAGTTTAATAAGATATATGATTAACCCAGTATTTTAGAGTTTTAATGCGGATATTTTTTGAATTACCTTTCTTCTAAATATCGTTTAGCTTGTTGTACTAAAATTGTTTTAACAGCTTTAGAGTTTCTGCTTACTACAGGATCTTCACTCTTTGGGAACGGTGGTAGTTCGAGCATATATTTTAACATTTCCCACATATCATTTACTTTCTATAAAATATATATATTTCTTTAAATGAAGAAGTCAACGTTTTCTTTAATATGTTATAAGTGTATAAATATAATAATTCAAAAAGCTCTAAATTTATTATTAACATGCATTATTTAAGTTATAAAATAATTTTGGGACACTAAAAAAATTTGTATAATTGAGATATTTCTTACCGAATCCTTTATTTGTTCTGCAGCCTTAGACAATAAATTCACCAAAATCGGTTTGTTAGAGCCACCCACAATCAACCGATTGTAATCCATGATATGGCGAGCATAAATTTGCTCTTGATAGGATAACGTGGATGGTGTAGTGCGATCTTGCGGGTATTGAATAACATCTTGACGTCGAATATCGAGAAAATTCTGAGATGGTCCAATCATCGCGTTTAGGATTTTACGCTTTTCCTGTTTCCATTCCGCATTTATATGCTCCCACATTTGTTCCTCGATATTCGACATCGTCTTCAAACAAATACGCGATTAAAACCAGTTATAAATAATTCATAAAAAAAGCACACCTTTTTGTGTACATCATCAATGCAAGATAAAATACAATTTTCGACTGCATTTTTTAAATAGCTCTGCACATCATTATCGGCTATGGGATCCAATGGTTCGAAGGATCGCTTCGCCGATATTGATTCAAGTTTCTGGGCTATTTGAGGCAAATCTATACCTTTTGACCCCAGAAGGAGATTCCTAATTTTAAAATTTTATTATAAATAATTTAATAAAAAAAAATTTTTTTGTATCTCTTACGCTTGGATATCATGTGCTCCGGTTTGTCGGACTCTGGTATACAACTCGTTAGAGGCTTCGAGTACTTGGCGCAAAGATCTTTCTACTTTAGGCAGATCTGAGGTACTTTCGATATTATTTGATAACTTCTCAGCTTCAAATAATAAATCGTTAAAATCAGATGAAAACATTTTAATTCAGTCTAAATGTAGTTGTTATCAAATGCTTTTAACCGAACCATAAACCAAAAATGATCAGCTGTTTAAATCAGTAAACGAAATGTGCAACTAGTTTAACGTGAAGTTGGCAATGGAATATTAAATATCCCTACCTTTATGTGAAAGTATCTCTAACGTATTTAGAATATTCGCGAAACTAAAGTACCTAATAACAGAAGATACTTTTCTAATCTTAATCAGCTGCATTATATTGCATGTTCTTATTCTTAAAGTATATCTATAGAATATTTCCGTAAAGTATCTCGATTATTTATAAATCGCTCTAATATGAACCGCCTAAATTGCTTAGTGCTTGATTTTCTTAAAAACAACTATATTACAATTATTTCTTTAAAATATTTGTCTAATCTCGAATCAGTATGCTGTTACTTATTATTAATTAATTTAAATATATTGAGCTGCATTGTATCATATGCAATTATTACTAAAGTACTTAAAATTTGTTCAAATATTTAGCAGAAGATGCATATATTTCGGGGGCAAATTTATACTTTGAATTAAATTTGATTAAATATATGAAATAGATATTTAGGGAAGAAAAAAGGATAATGATATAGACATGTTAATTTTATAATACAAATTTATTATTATATTTTTATGAGACGACAAAATCCCTGGCGAAATATATCAGAAAAATTTTACAAAGCTACTTTTAAATCAAATTAAAAAAATGATTTTTTTTTTTTTTTGAAAATTAAATGATGAAAATACCCTTTTGGCAAAAAGGGCCTGAGCATCATACACGCGTTACAAACAGCTTCACATAGCAGACATTACAAAGTTTTTTTTTTTTATGTTTTTTTGTAGTTTATTACACATTTACCTTATGGAGAAATTACTTTCGCCTATTTTAATTATATTGTATGGCAAATTAGGGAAAACTAAATAGAAAATTGCAAAATAAAAACAGGATTAAATTGACAATTTGCCCCCAAAATAATTCAAGCAGCTTAAAGTATAGGAATGATTATTACTAATAAAAAATGTGCGAAATTATAAATTGTGCATCTTTCTTGTACTTTCTCAAAAATCAAAAGTTTCTATAAGGGGGGGGGGCGAGGCTTTAAAAGGGGGGATTTCATAAGAGGGGGAATACAAAATAATAAAAACAGCACAAGACTAGACTTTTTTTATTTAAAAAATCCTAATAATATATTTTTCAAGTATCAAATTTTTCGGTTTTTATAGCAATGGTATTATAGGAAAAAGCTAACACGAAAATGCATACTTTGTATATTTTTATTGTTAAGTTAATTAAAAAAATCGCGCGGGGTCCCAAAAACATGCGCGCTTATGGCAACCAGTGGTGTACGCCAATGGTTTTAAACAGCAATGATTTTTTCTCAAAGTAAAAATTGAGATCGGCGCGAAAAGGTGTAAGGATCATGACGTAGAATTTTTTTTTGATGGGTTATTTTAAAAGCAAAACAAAATTATCAATTCCAAATTATTGAAAAAAAAGAAATGAAAATACTGTTACATTTTCTAAGAAAATCGATTTTGACTATCAAATCAATCACATATTCATTGCTAAGAAAATAACCCAAAATTTATATATATATATATGTATATAAAAGAAAATAATTAATAAAAAAAAATCAATATTTTATAATAATTAATAATATATAATAATAGTTCATTATTTGAATTCATGATATTACTAATAAAAAATGTTTTTGTAATTTTTTTTTGTTTTTCGAAAAACTGATGTAGCAGTCGATTGATATACACATTGCTTGGTTTTCGCTGTTTAGAAAAAAAAAAAATACTTATGTTATATTTTTATTGCGCCGCACATGGATCTAAAATGGCGGCGAACGAAACTACCTGAAACAAAAATTCAAAACACTCAAACACACCTTATTTCAAAAAATAAATTCTATGGGGTTTTGCTATTCAGAAAATAAATATTGAAATAAAAAATCAATATTTAAAAATATAGCAATTGATAAACTTATCAATATACAATATTAGTTTACGCGATTTTATACATTTTTAATCAGTGATTTGTAAATAATAAAAAAAATGTATATAATAAAAGTAATGTCTATATCATAATTTGTTAACTATTTAGACTGCTGCAAAGTATGATTATTTAGAAAACTATCACAAGAATGCTGTTACAGATTAAACAAAAATATTTGTTTTAGAAGCAGTTTAACTATCAGAATTTTGATAAGAATTCGTTGCAGGTTTTATCAACCGGATATGTGGACAATGGGGATTTTATTTGCCACATCCCTACGATTATCTGTATTTTTTTCTAAATTTACCAACCTCTAGTAGCCACAGTTAATTAAGTAATCTCCTAATTTCTCGACAACAGACGCAGCTTGCTGAGGTTGGATAGGGTCTTCATATAGTGATACGACGACCGCTGAAAGAAAATGTTATGTTTTTAATTTCGAAATAAAATCTAGACCTAACACAATCATGTATAGGTGTGGAATATGTTTAATGCTCTTCATGATTTTTTTATGCTTTGTGGAATGGGCTAACCTTGTGCCGTCTTCATGCAGTGAACGCCAACCTTCCCGAGTTTGGCCCGGATGACGCGGTCCGTGCCCGATAGGTAGATGTAGCGGTTGCCAGCCAAGGTCACACCCGATGACGTAAGAATGTCTTGTTTGTCGAAGCCTTGCACCAGTTTGGTCAATTCGTCTTTTGATACCTGCAAAATGGAAGCAGCACAAACCGGTGAGAGACGATAACCCAAATTGTTCAACTAAGAATGTATTGATTACATCTTTTCTTAGACCCACTGAGCAAAGCGCTTAGTGGCATATTCTTAATTCTAAAACTACACAATCACAACAATCTCACAAAAGACAAAACAACTGTACTTAAAAAAAAGCTTAACATTTTTATTTATATAATTGTCTTAAAAATAGTTCAACTAAATAAAAATTGTATTTTTTATCCAAATTTATTAATCAATTTCTTAAAATTTAATCAGTCTTATCGCATTCCACTTTACTCTTACATTTTCTAGTGCACTTACTTAACTAATAACAGCTATAAGCACTATAACCTTGAGAAGAATATAGTATGTCTATAGCCTACAGTTCTATAGAATTTATATATGATGCAAAAGTACTACGTTACTCTAGAAAATACTATATAATGTTATAGAACTTCAATATATGAGATATAGGATTTATAAATTGGGTTGATATTAAATTTTAATTAAGTTCCCGTGACTATAATATATGTTCAATATATTTTTTTTTTGGTAATTAGTATAGCCAAAATAAAGTTTTGTTGTATTTTTATATATTTAATTAATAAATAATAAAAGTCAGCGAGCGGTATCAATGTAATAATTGGAATCAACTATCCCAAATTAATTAAGTCTAATTAGTAAATGACTACGGTCCAAAAACTGTTAAACGCAACGATAAGTATGAAATTAAACCCTGTACGAGACAATCTAAGAAAGCAATAAACGAAAGTTGTGTTACTTTTCTTTTATTTAAATGTGACACCAAATTTTAATTTGGAGCTGTAAAACAATTAAATTTCAATATTTTTAAAATGCATATGTGGTTATACGTTTTTTATAAGCGTTTAATACGAACGTTGACCTTAAAAAAAATCAACCATGTACTGTAAACGACATGAGTATAAAAAAACGTATTAAATGCTGGTAATTGCTAATACTTTTAAGAATATGTACTTAGCGTAACAGTAGCTAAGAAAATTCTTAAGAAAACCACTTGAAATAGTTGTCCTACCATACCAGCGATCCTAGTTCGAAAAAAATTACATAACACATTTATAGATTTGGATCGCAATCATTACAAAACCACTAGAGTAACTATAAATATTATTTAGACTTGTAAAAAAAAAAAGTACCTGTCCGTGAACAAGTTAAATATTTAATCTTTTGATTTGTCTGCGATCGTAAATAATTTGATGGTCTCATAAATTTTACTGGAATATGTTTTATATTTTATTGTAATTCGTGTATCATAAATAAATAAATTTACACTACTAATAAAGTGTAGAATGATTGGTACAAAAAAAGACCATATATGTGATTTTTTCGAATTGTGTCAGTTGTCGAAAATATATTGGATATGAGTAGGTTTTTGACCGAATTTCAGTTTTGGAAAATTGTTGAACGGACGCCAAATCGTTTATATTTTCAGAACACGGTGTGTATTTTCGAATTTTTGACCCATATTTAATCAAGAAGATTTTTTACATACAAGTAATATCGTTTTTTTTTATTGTTGACGTATTCGTTTTCTATTTATATCGAACTAGTATCATTTACTAGCAAATGACTCATTACGAATCCATGTGTTTGGAATAATTACACTTTTCCATATAAGTGTAAATAGGTCTTATGTTAATTTTATAAAAATAATATTTAGATTTTGAACTAATTATCAAAATCTATACAAGGCGTTTACACAATATGTTTATAACTTATAAATAATTAGCTACCAATCGTGCGATATGAACAATACAATTATTGATTATCAATTTCAATTCATGAGACACACCGGAAACATTTTTTTTTTAAACAATCGCAAATACAATATATTTTTAAATATTTAAATACACATCAAACGCGGATGTATGAAAAACAAAAAACAGTTAACACAAAAAATTGGTCTTCAAGATCACGAAACAAGTGTTACCCATATGTAGCGTATTTTTAGAAACGTTTGGGGTTCGTTGATTTTTTTGTTTGTGGGAGGCCATTTTTGTATATATATATTTAAAATTCATCCCCATGCGTTAATTTTATAAAAGAAGATTGTATTGTTTGAGATTTAATATATTTCGAAATGTTGAAAGGTGCGTGATTTTGATGACGAACTTATGTGTTAGAAAGTGATTAAATCAGCTTTCGAACACGCTCATTGGTCACGTTATCTAGCAACTGAGCTAGAACTCATTCATAACGCATTCTTATTCCGGAAATATTGTTTGTATCTTGTGATACATTTTAAAAGGGAATAAATGCGAAATATATTATTTAAGTATGTACTAGTGACCTTTTCGGAAAAATGTCATGATATTTAAAATACCACAGGACGAAACCATTACTACTAAGGGTAAAAATATAATTTTGAGTCAAATTTCATAAAATATTCGTTGACTAATATAAGTATTTATGTATGTGGAATGGCGTTTTAAAACATTAAATTATATGATTCATAACACAATTAAAAATGTTTGATAAATATATATATATTGTAATTAAATACATAAAATAAATAAAATCACCCTATAAGAGTAATTAATGAATTTTAATAAATATATAATATTTATATAAATCATACAGTTGGTAATTTGATTTGGAATTTATTCCTTGGAATTGAATAAAACGCAATTCTATTTAATCCTATAAAAGGATTGCTTCTATTTTTAGCAGCAAAATTGATTTCTGTCACTTTGTAAGAAATAAGTGAATATTAGCCTATATACAAATGTTATTTTGATATTTGCAAAATAAAATTCGTTAAGTCAATGGTCTTCTGTTAAGATAAATGAACGACCTAAGTCAAGGACATATTATAAACAAAGAAATGGCGAAAAAAAACGTTATGATATAAAAACGCGTAGAGTTTATCAAACATTTAAGTGAACCGTGATTTTTATAAACGCCCTTATTTCTTTAATTCGCTAGCATTTTTTTCAACAAGCATCAATGCTTTTGCAGTCAAACAAAATTCCAAAAACAAAACAGATGTGTCAGACAATTGAGTCATTTCTCAGTCACGTTTCTTGTGCATTGTTTAATGAGTAATAGGGTACTTTGCAATTTGATATACCAAATGCTTACCCCCTGTATATTCAAAATGGCAAAAAATGAGGGGTTTAATCACTAAAAAATTCATGTCGTTTTTGCATATATAAAAAAAAGCAAGAAACAGAGGCTGAGAAACTTCATTCATTAAGTACAATTTTTTGTCATTTTCAATTTTTATTCACACCATACAACAAATTAATGATTTTTTTAAACTGTACAATAATGGATTTTTATTTATTTTGAGTTAAAAGCGAGTTTTATGAATGTCGGGCATGGGTTAAAAATTGTATTACGATAATAGATATATAAGTATGTATAACATGAGTTTTATGCACGGTTGCTTATAATAAGCAAAACTAAGAGCGTTTTTTTTATTTCTAGGTGTTTTCACGCATAGTGAATGCATCGCACGCTTTCATCGTTCCATTCACCATTATTATATACTCATTTGTTCCAACTTGCTATTATCTTGTCGTTTTACCCAAATATACGCTTTTGATGTAAAAGTACCGAAATAATACTTTTTAGTGTGACGGCATATTATTAAAGTGTTTAAATATATATTTTTTAAGTGTCTATTGTAGTGTATGGGATTGTTTAAAATGTCAATTGATGAAGTCTGTAAATTTTGAATGAAGGCCGTGCTAACGAAGTGTATGCAGTATATATGCGAGGAAGGTGAAGGCTACGCCACAATCAAGCAAGCGTTGAACCCAGTACCACCGACGTCGTCGGAACGTCGACCGTCGACGCAACCGCGACCAATCAATACCTAGGGCGTCATTCACAAACGTGCACACATACGGCGACGCTACACGCTGAAAACGAGATGTTCTCGCTTAGTTTCCTCTCGCTTTACAACTATACGCGGAACAGACAGAAAAAAAAAATCGCCGAAACTAAAAAGATGCAATGCGATCACTACTCAGCGTACTTTCCATTATTATTTTATATGACTACTAGTCATCGGGAAATTACAAACCATTTAATTCAATCGGGACATTTATTAAATATTACATTTAAAAAAAAAACATTTATTATTTTAGTTAATAAATACGGGCGTTAATGTGAACTAATAAAGAATGTAATATAGACTTTAGACAATTTTATTTATCTTTATACTTAAAGTAAATTAAATGATTAACGAAATAACGTGATACAATTTATGTAATCGAAATGAATAACTCGGTAAATAATATACATTGCAATCTTGAAAAATGTATGGTTTTAAAAATAGTCATTTTCAATGTATTTTGTAAAATTGATACACGTTAGTCAACACGATAAATCCTTATCAATATTACCGATAAAGTACAAATAAACGAACGAATGTATCGGCAATTCTAGTGTTTCGAATTGCGGTTAATATGGAATTGATTATAAAAATGGTCAAATATATAAGCAATTTTAAGACTAATGCTCGATTAGAAAACCTTGTTTAAATCTTAAGTATAACTTTTTCGAAATATCTAGAAATGGGCACTCAGAACAGGTACAACTTTTCTATAAGACTGTACCTATGAGATCAGGTTTGGTCAAGAGATTTCACAAAAAAACGACTGGCCAATACGTGAAATTCATTTAGTGAAATTTTCTAAAGTATTACAAATATTTCAACCCTCAAAAATGCAATTTTATTGTTCAATTATTAACAAAGTCCATCGACAATTGAATATGAAATCGAAATTACACTATTAATTGGGCAGGTTTATTAAACTGAATAATGCTGATTTATGTATTGCAACGAAAAATGTGCAGACTTCGCAAATTTGTGTGTGTAATACAGTCTTTGACCAAAGGAGTGAATAGCATTCGTCAGCCATTTTGTACACCGGACAAACCCGATTTTTAAACATAGATTCCAACAATTATTACACATATTACAACAATCTAAAATTTATAGACGATTAAGAATAGGTTTAAACTATTTATATATATTAATTTTATAGTTTGATTTAGTTTAAATTCAGAGTTTTTCTAACATGCTGCAAAGCCAAGCCCTGTTCACTAAGACAGATTTACGCTATAGCGAATTTTGTCCCGATAAACCCTGCATAAGTGGTAGAGGGTTTAATATGGTTGAAAGTGAAATGATGACCATGCGTCTCGACCAAGCCCTTCTGTCATTGTTATATTTTAAAACAATGAAACCGGTATTAATTTTTTTTTTGATGCTCATTTGACGTTAATAGTCTTTAGGGTGTCTACCCTAAGGGCCTATGAGCATATTGAGTATTAAACACAAAGAGATAGTTAATTTCAAGGCCCCCATACTTGGGGAAAAAAAAATGAGACCGGTAGCGACTTGGCGGCGGGTTTGCGTCAGGAGTTTAGTGCTCTGGGTTTATAGGGAGTACTTACTTCAAATCCTTCGGATTTCGCCCAAACGTTACCGTCGTGACCAGCGATCGCTGCTTTGGTCACACATCGGGAGGCTAACAGTTGTTTGTCCACATAATCCTGCCAGCTCATTGTGGTAGTGTTTTTTTATTAATTAGTTATTAGATATTTTGAAAATGACACGGCACACACTCGGACTCGGCAGACTACCGTACCGACAGCACTGGACTCGCCACTGGATAGAATAAATGCGATATGTATAGCGATGCCGGGCGACTGCGCTTAACGCTAAGGGAAGTGACAATAGCGACTAGTGCGCGAGTGCATTACCACTTCCTGTGAACGATGCGTGTCATTTCTATAATGCCAAAAACAAATGTCCCTAAATTTATCCAATATAAATAAACCTACACTTTCCATTTATTACTTCTAAATCTACATATATCAGTTGCACATTACTCAAATCACCGCTTCAATATTGCGACATGATTTAAGACACGGTACAATGATTCAACCCAATGACTTAAACCCTAACGTACTGACTAATCATTTAAATATATGCTATAGTCGTACATATACTTTTAAGGCGCGAATGACACCGGTCTATTTTATATCCTAGCATTAATGATCCATTTTGTAATTCTATAAGGTTTTAAATACCCTATAGTATACATTTTTGAAATATTTCATTAAAATGTCTTAAATAATTTAATGAAAATATATAAATTTTTACGTACATGCACCGAAGGTGTAAATATATATAATGGATTTAGATTTATTTGTGCTTACCAAATACGTAGTTAGACTAGATAAATTTCAATTGAATTCTAATGTATGATAAAGTGCACTTGTAATTTTATTTATTGAAAAAATGGAAACATTTTAATTACAAAACAAGAAGTCAATTTCGCATGTATGATTATTTATTGGGTGGTTGGGGGGAATAGAATAAAAAGGAGAAAGAATCAAAACCACTGATTAATGATGAAAAAGGAAATTTTGTTCTTTATTTCCAAAGATCTTCAACGTGGTGTTTAGTGCTGGGCTGCCTGAAAATGAATGCACTAAATGAAATTCTAATGTGTCCATTTCGAAGGCAGCCAAGTGGTCTCAACAGGGTTTTGGTTCTTGAAGGGTTGAAAATTAAATTTATATTTCACAATGGTAGAAAAAAACACGAAATCGTGTAATTATTTCTGATACGTGTAAGTAGTAGTAGTAAAATAAAAATAATCTGGTTTCAATTGTTTTACAATTTATTATTATTATTATTATTAATATTTAATCACGTATTTCATAATTATGTATATAATAATAATGTGTTAAATTACAAAAGTGAGGTACGCCTAATATTGAAAATGAATTTGGGTTTTCGTCTGCAACGCTTATGATTAAAAAAACCTCTCCAGAAGCCAACAATACCCATGCGGAGACGACAACGCTGCCTGCTAGGTACCGGGGGGCAACTAGGCGAAGCCCCAGTGGCCCCCGTGTAATGGGGGGCACCACCGTGCATAACGCAAGTGAAAAATACGAGTCTAAATTAAGGGGGCGCTTTAATTAATTACAGTTATTTACTAAACCTAATCAATAAATCATACACAAACTAATACACCACTGTTCAAGAAAATTAACCTAAATATATAAACAAATCAACCAGGATTTTAAATAATTGCGATTGCACGCAATACAGACGGAATCAAATATATAAATACGATTATTTGACAAGTGTTATTTATTTAAAAAATATCTAATATTATTATTTTTTATTTATTAAATATCTATATACGACAGAGTTTCGGTACTCTGAATTTTTTTTATCGAAAAAGCTGAGTTTGACGTCGCTCTAGAATGAATGGCGCACAATAATACCTCGCAATCGTACACCAACTGTCCATTAAATAGGGTACACACTATTATCTTATTTTCATCGATAGAGATAAACAATACGAAATACTCACACCATGTAGATAGTCTAGGCAACGTCGGACACGGCAATTTGTTTTTATTTTATTAGAGCAGCGAGACGATTGTTGTATATATAATATGTTTTAAAAAAAATAATAATAATTAAATGAGATCGGCAACGTTCATGGGCATCTCATCGATGTGTGTATTGTAAAATTGCTCGATGTCCTTAAGGGCACGTTTGTCATCTTCAGTCACAAAATTTATTGCGACGCCCTTTCTACCAAAACGACCGCCACGACCAATTCTAAGATAAAAAAAAAAAAAAAAAAAAACACACAATCAACTCATTTTCACCACTTCAAATTCAAAATGTTTGCTAATATTTATTTAAAAAAAAAATTACGCAATTTTCTAAATTGGTGGATTCATTTTTTTGATGCATTTTTTTTACCTGTGAATGTAGTTTTCCCTGTTAGAGGGCAGATCGTAATTGATGACCAAAGAAACTTGTTGAACATCAATACCACGGGCCAACAAATCAGTGGTGATTAAAACACGCGAGGAACCAGTACGGAATTGACGCATAATAACGTCACGTTCGCGCTGCTCCATATCCCCATGCATCGCAGAAACAGTAAAATCACGTTTATGCATAGATTCCGTCAACCAATCTACCTTGCGACGTGTATTACAAAATATAACAGCCTGCGTAATCGACAACGTATCGTACAAGTCGCACAACGTATCTAGTTTCCAGTCTTCGCGCTCGACGTAAACGAAGAACTGTTTAATACCCTCTAGAGTCAATTCTTCTTTTTTTACCAAAATACGAATAGGCGAACGCATGAAATTTTTAGTGACTTCTAAAACGTCGGTAGGCATTGTAGCGGACAATAATATAACTTGTACGTCAGCGCATAACAGTTTAAAAACATCATGAATTTGATCTTTGAAACCACGGGATAACATCTCATCGGCTTCATCGAGTACGAACATTTTTATGTGCGACGTTCTTAAAGAGCGGCGGCTAATCATGTCGTACACTCTACCAGGAGTTCCAACAACAACATGAACTCCTTGTTCCAATTTGCGCATATCTTCGCGGACGTTAGTGCCGCCGATGCAAGCATGACATTGGGCGGACATGAAATCGCCCAATGCGATCACGACTTTCTGGATTTGTTGCGCTAATTCGCGAGTTGGTGCTAGGATCAAAGCTTGGCATTCCCGAACAGCTGTGTCGATTTGTTGCAAAATGGAGATGGAAAACGTAGCGGTTTTTCCAGTTCCAGACTGGGCTTGAGCGATCACATCGTGACCCTTCACGCAGGGCATAATTGCACGCTGTTGGATCGCACTGGGTTTTTCAAAACCGTAGGCGTAGATGCCGCGAAGCAATTCTTCTTTAAGGTTCATATCGTCGAAGTTATCGACGACTTCTTCCCAATTCGATTCGATGACGCCGTCGGGGTCCATGCCCGGTGGGCCATCGTATGGCTGTGGTTCTTTTTCGGTT
Source organism: Nebria salina (assembly GCA_944039245.1). Lineage (NCBI taxonomy): Eukaryota > Metazoa > Arthropoda > Insecta > Coleoptera > Carabidae > Nebria > Nebria salina. The sequence continues at coordinate 1,687,832 of OX063281.1, forward strand.
GATGGGCCATTTTTATCTACGTCCCAATCTTCTCTATAATAGAAATGTATAGTTTCAAATATCTTCGATTTATGAACATGTACCCAGGATAAAAGCGTCCATGGCTCGGAAGATTCTTGAAGGGATGGTGCGGAAAGGACTTAAAGGAGCTTTCCACGAAATATGTTGAACGAATCTAAAGTAGGTCTAAGGTTTCCATAACATATTTTGGATAAGAAATCAAATGCAGAAGGGATTTTTTTAATTAAAAAAAAAACAAACGTGGAAATTGAAATATTTTGAAAAATTCAAAAATAGACAACAAAGAATAATTTCTGATATTAAACTAAATTGCCAAACAAATAATATGTATATAACAATATTGCATCTCTATTTGCATTTTCCAAAATAATGACTCATACTAATTGCAACACATAGGGTGATGGTTTTTGAACCTTGCTCGATCAAATGACGATAAAGAATTTCATTTAAAAAAAAAAAAACGCAATATACCCTTCAAAACGCTAAATTTACAACAACAGATGGAGCATTCCAAAAGTGTAAGGCCATTACAAATACGTGATAAAATTCATCTAATTTGACAGATCACGTAAATATTGTGGGTTTAAAACACAAATTAGTATAAAAAAAACTATATTTTACATAAATATTTGAGAAATTTGTCAGGGAGAAAACGTGCTCGCATGTGAATCATTTTATAAAGGAAACATATAATAGAGTTGGAATTTAATTCAAATATAGTATGAATGTTGGTATGAAGTATAAGTTGCGAATTATTGATTGTTTGGGTTTAAATATTAAGTTAAAATAAAAAAGAAATTTTAAAGACGATTGTTTAAATGAATGCATGAGACTCGAGTGACATTATTCCCGTGAAAACAGTTGAAATTTATTGCTTGACCGTAAGAAAAGCTATTTTTGTAACAGTAGGAAACGCAAAGAAATGCCCACTGTTAACTGTTCTCTAATAATAACTAAATTAAATAATAAAATGTGGGTTTGACTGGCGTGCGCCATGTTGGCAAATGTGCCTATGCAAAATTCACACGCCGAAAACCACATAATTACGTGCAACTAACAAACGTGACACTTTTCAACAAATGGCTAATCGATTTCGGTAGAAAACTAACAGTTTAAAACACTGGGACACGCCCGCACTTTGGTTTAAATATCAAAAAAATAAAACTTACCGTCTGTCTGGAGTATACGACATGTTCTCTTGTGATCGCTACACAGAAAGGACTTCTTTTCTTGCGGCACGGTTTATATTACTACGCCTAACCAACGTTTACGCACGTTTATTAAAAACGTGTTAATATGGCCAGCGAATTAACGTACCAAACGAAAGTGTTGCGACAATAATGTTAGTAATTTACAACGTCAAAAACTAAAGCGTTAACAGTTTTAAAATGTCACGTTTCTGCGGAGAGAATTATGTGGTCTGGCGGATGAATTTTAGTTTGCACACGGTCCGTGTGCCGGATATCTGGTTTGAGATTGAACGTTACGGACGCGCCACTTATGAAAATTTCCCCAGAGTTTTTCTGTTTAGATTTATTTGCACTTGAATAATTTATAATCAAATTTTTCTAATACAAAAAACAATTGGCAAATTCATTTTTGACATACGTAAAATCATTCGTCGCTATAGTTACTCACTACGCCAGACAATTAAATTCGTTTAATAATAATCAAATCTTAAAAACAATCCTATTTATTATAATGAGTTAAATTTATTTTAAAATGCGTTGTATTTTGTACTTTAATATTAACATATCATAAAATAATAAGTAACAAAATGGAAGACATATATTTACAAAAGCGCTTAAAAATATCAGTACCACCCATAATAGGCTCGTCATATTTACAATTAAAAATTATTTTATATATTGCATGGTTGATATGTTCAAAATTAATTATAAGTAGTTGACAGCAAAATGACTAGCGATGAGATTTCAATTTATAAAAATGCACAACCCAAAATTAAAAACAATATGGTAATAGGAAAAATAATATAAATCGCCATTCGCGGTTTACATTTTGATACCAACATCGAAATATCATCGTCTTCATGCTCGATACCATCATTCGTCGGTATCTCAACGATTACGGTTTCGTCCGAAAAAAACGACACACCAAAATTACATTCCGTACTATTCAAACACGTTTTCGTATCCGACACATTCGTATACCGAAACGTAGGCTTATGTATATCAAAAACAGCATGAATATGATTTATCTCCAAATCATTATCGCTATAAAATATATAATAATAATAACCATCCGACGACACTTCATGGATCATTTGCATATGTTCACCTCGAGACAAATAGTGAACATCTTCACATAACTCACTGGGAGGCACATCTTGCGATAATAATATCTGTCCATCATAACAATCGAGTAGATTTGTTTCGAAAGACGATTGCGAATTTGACTCTCCCGATCCAGTATCCGCAGTATGGTTAATTGCGTTACCCCCATGACCAATTGCGCCATCCAATTTATGGCCAGTTTCTCGTTTAACGCGTTTAATCCCATCCTCATTCAACTCCTGCTCTAATATTTTACGTTTACCAATTTCCAAACCATCCTCAATCGCGTCTTGTTCTATACGAAATCTCCGCCTGGCGTGTCTTTTACTATGTTTATTAACAGTAATATTATGTTTTTTTATATAATCTTCAGCTTGTTGCTTTAAAAGCTCTAATTCAAATTCAGAATCTTGGACTTCACCACCCGTGTTCATATCTTTGATATCCTCGGTTAAGGTTTTATTTTTAGGGAAAGTAACAATAAATTTCTCTTTGGAATCGGTGATTTCTTGAGCGGGTGTTTCAAAAGTGACTTTAACTTGTTTGTACTCTTTATCGTAATTTGGTTTGTTTTTGTTGTGCTCTAATAGGCCGCAAGTGCGTAAATTTCGTTCGCCTCTAACTACTAATATTTTGGAGCCTTCGTGGCGGGAGCAGAGTTTGAGGCCGACGGTTGAGCCTTTTAGTAAATAAAAGCCCCAGTACTCTAATGTGTCGTCGGGGAGTTCCATGGATTTTTTCAGTCGTATGTGTTTGCGATTATTGTTTATTTCGGGTAGACTAGATAGTTGATATGCGTTGAATGTGTTGTTCATTTGTAGCGTGTGTTCTTCGCAAAATATCGACGACATGCCTTCGTGTATTTCGAAGATATCTGATTCTGCTACTTGATAGTAAACATCAGCGAATAAACTGTGTCGTAAATATAAAGGGATTATGATTAGAATTGTGGGTAAAACGGCTGTTAAGAGGCAGAACACTGCTACCCGTCTTGGTCCATGCATTTTCCCAAAATCTAAATCAAATTATTTTTAATTAGTTTTTCATAAAATATATACTACCTAAAAAAGTATTTTTAGCGCAATTCATCAAAGATAATCAAACAAACAAAACTATAAATCAAATGCGATTTGCTCGAAAAATATAAACTTATCCGCGCTTTGTAGAATATATATTAACTTTAAATTAATAAATTAAATAAAAGAACAGTTTAGTTATTTATTTATGATAACAAAATAAGCTTTAAAAAACAAAAAAGATGCTTTTATAAATTGGAAAATATGTAAACATATATTAAAATAAAATATTATCGCTCAATTGTAAATATAATTTCAAACTTAGTATGAGAAAAGACGATAAATGTGTTTAAAACAATATCTAAATTAATTTAGCAACTATATGAGAATTATTGATAATTATTTGGAATAGTAAAACATATGTGCAAATTGAAAAATGTATGTAATAAAATTATGATTTATGCAACTTGCATATCTTATATTTGACAAAAATAGCCCTACACCATTAAATAGAAACCTGACTCTATCAGCGACTGGACGATATATACAGGTTAGTTTAAAAGGAGCCAAATAACAATACAGTTAAACTTAATTATGGTACCCTACCTTAGGTAATTATGTCTCAAAATAAAGAAACTAAGTATTAATTTTGGAAATTTCCACAATGTATTTTTTAACTGTGCCATAAAATCACTGTTACATATGCACTTGAACTTTAATACGAAAAAATAGTTAAAATCTGAACGCTCTTATCAGTTAAAATTTAGATAAGAGTGTATTTTCGTGAATTTTACAGTCGAACAACAAAGATTTGTTTACAATTTACGTCAGGTAAAAGTGACAGTGATTCAAGGCTTGTGATACGCGCGGCGGTTCAAATTGTCGTCAAAAATTAGAATATTAAAAAAAAAAAAAAACTCACCATGCAACCTCGTGATCGAGCTATATTTATACGATGTATGATAGTATCCGGCATTGTTGATCGAAATTTCGTTACTTTCTAATTGAACCATTTTCAATTAATAATACAAATTATTAATCATTGAATGTATTATACATTATCACTAAAACTTATGCACATTATTCTGACTTGCCTAAAAGGCATTTTAAAGTTAACTAAAATTGATAAATGGTATGACTTTAAAATGTTATTTACATTAATATGTAGTAGCGCAATGGCTGGAATTTGGAAAACAAGAATAATTTTAGATAAACAACAGATAACAACAATCCCCACACTTGTAAATAAATATATATTTAGAACGTCAACCTCGTCAGCAAAATGAATTCCATTTTATTGATAAGATATTAATACATTATATCCAGATTAATTATATGTGATCTTCATTTTAAGTCGAATGTAATAATTTTTGTAAAAAAATGATAGGATCAAAAAATGTACAAATTTTATTCGCAATCAAAAAAAAAATTATACATTTTTAAATTATATGCAAGATATAGCAAACACGGTTTCATAGTAACCATTTTCATCTAAAGCGGATCTATTCGATAAATGAATGGATGAAAATGTTTGTTCGCCGAATTCAAAGTCGGCGAATTTCTCTAAAATAAGTCTGGCATCGAATGAAACGCGATTGGTGCGTTTTGCGAGTTCTTGGGCATCGGATTCGCTTAATTCTTTTCGGTAACGTGTGTTCATCACAGTTGCGTGTAACTTTACGTTGTCGTTTTCGTTTTTCATGATACCTAAATTGCACAGATTTTATATTGTTTTATGAGGGGGGGTTTCGTTTGTTGTACCTTCTTTTACGAAATAGTTTTTGATGTCATCGCTTATTTTTTGTAAAAAGTTTTCGTTTGCGTGGTTTATTATTGATACTGTTGCATATAACACGTCGACATGTGATGGATCATCGTTCATATATCCTAAACCTTTCACTTTTATTGTCAAAGGCTCAAGCGACTTTAATTGAGGACTATAAATATTTTTTAAAATAAATATTTCAAAACAAACTCATATACTAATAATTATTTTTAAAAAAAATTCGATACTAAGAAACGCACTATTAATTATAGATTCCATTAATGCTAATTTGTAAATCAATTAACATATTTCAAAAGCTATCAACATTTTACAAATTCTATAGTTCTATAAACTTAGAATTGCAACATTAGTTATAGATATCATTAATATTGATTTGTAATTCGATTAAAATTTTGTAAACCCTATCAAAATTTTATAAAACCCCTTTACAGATTTATAAAATTGTTCAGAATCGCACTACTAGTTACAGATACATATTTGATATTCAATACAATTAAATAGTTTCAAATTATTATAAATACTCGTTACAGATCTATAAATTTATATAAAGTCACCCCATAAATAAGTATTAAATTGATATTTTTTTAAAATATTTAAAAAAAAATAACATACTCAATAATATCAATTTTGCATTGTTCTAAAATCTCCGATGCCTCATCGGCCTCATCAGAATCCAAGAGCACTAAAGGCCCAATAGTCAAATGCAACTTATTAGGATTAATAAAAATCGACTCATCCACTCCATCAATATGACCACAACCCATCACCAAATCCTACACATCCAAAATTTTTTAATAAACATCGTAAAGAATTGATGATAAAACAACACCTTAAATTTGAGATAATTCGATTTTATTTCCTCACTCAACAGCGGAATAGAAATAAAATGTGTCATCTGGTGTCGATTCCTCAAATCATAGTCGATCATTTCTAAGCGACGCCTAGCTAAAGCTACACTACGCTCCGTAGGCCCTTTTATGACAATTTTATTATGTCGAACCTGATTAGGTACGATTATTTCAGTTTTTGTCTCCATTTCTAATTGTCTACGCCGAGACCCTTTAGCTCCAATAATAAAAGAATAAAAAGCTCTGAAATGTATATTTTAATCTCACATAAAACTTAAATTAACTATTACTTACTGGGGTATTTGAATATGAGTTTTAAAGCGTCCATTTTCTGTAACTTCTATATCATATTCACAATCTTCTTCACATACCAAATCTAAATATATACATTAAAACAATTATCCAAATACAATTTGAATTTGTATTCATATCAATTTTTAAACTCTTAACATTAGATTTGAGTACAAATATGGACATAGAATAAGTTGGCTCTAAGTCATACCTTCATTATCATCATACGATTTCATAGTTATTACCGGTTGAATGATTTCGTTTGTATCGTCCTGTTTTTTTAAAACTCGATAACAACATTCATCAATCCATTCTAATTTTGGTTCTAGAATTGAATATGTTTTAAGTTGTGAAACAAAATTCGATTGTAAATAAATTTCCATCAGTTTCTGCGACATTTCGACAATAAATTTGACAATTGTGCAATATTGTACTTTGTATTTTATAGTATGAAGTACAAGTTATTTTAATTATTCATTAAACTACTTCAAATCAACGTAAATTATATGTAAAACTCTTCGACATGAGTTTATATATTCATATTAGATACTTAAGCATATGTAGAATGTATACAATTGTTGTAAAACTGACTTTAATCTTATATTGTAGCTATACTCATTGTGTACATAACTTTGTATTGATTCTACAATTTGTAGCGGGATTTTTAAAAATTATAAAAAATAAAAAATTATATAAAAATACTCAAACTAACATAAAATTTAAATTCATAAATGGTAGAAAATTAATATATTTTTCTCAAAAACGCCTCAATTAAATGATGAATTATTAAAGACTAAAGCGCAATTTATAACTCTACAGTATCATAAATATATATTTATAAATAAAATACGATTTGTTTAAATGTTACTTATTATTATGAAATATTTAGAAATTCTATTTATTCAAAAATTAAAACGAAATCTCGAATATAATTAGGCAATTAAGGCATAAAAATAATTTGAAAAAACGCGCTTAGCTTAATTGGTATCCCATGGACATATGTGATCTTGAAACAACAGTAACTATCCAGCATCCGCACTGATCAGTCGTGCAACAATGTTCACACAGTAACATAAAAATGAAACTCTTACTAATCTCTCTACTAATAATAAGTGCCTCAAATTCTAATAGTGTAGTGCTTAAATGTTGCCGCGACAATGAAATAATAATTAAAAACCAAACTACATACGAGTGTAGTGATATATCGTTACATACATTCAAACAAGAATTCATACCGGTGAAAATAAAAGTTGATTACAATATAAGAATTCCTAAAGATTGCGACGATTCGGAAACGTGCATAGACAAAAATAACAAAAATAAAATCATTCAACTCAGTTGTAAATCGCGTGAAGCCGAAACTAATATAACGTATCCCATTTTATATAAATGTTGCCCGAATGAAATGTTTTATAATATTAAAACTAAGTCATGTGACCATAACGTATTTGCTATCGATACATTAATTCAAGATACATCTTCGCCAATTTACAATTTGAAATATGGTAGTCCTGTATGCAATGGTACTTATATAGATTATCGGCACCGTACGCCTAGAGACTTTAAGATCAAACATGGCTCCTTGGATACTTCACGGATTACCAATAATATGATACCGCAGAGTATTGACGTAAAACGGTTCTGTATCGATAAAACTAAACAGGAAACTGTAATACGGTATTGTCTCGCGGATTATTTTCATTGGTGTGCACAACCGAATGTTACATGCATACGGAAATGTTGCCCTTTTGGGCAACATTACGAAACAAGACCGGATGGCACACCGAACTGTGTTGCAGCTTGGAATCAAACTCTAGATTTTAAGTTCACTGATTTCGATAATGGAAGTGTAGATGCGTTAGGTATTATATTATTAAATATTTTCATCTAAATCATTCATGTATATAGCTCGCTTAGAAATACTATATATTTTGCGCTAATAATAAAAAACCAAGATTTAATATTCAATCTATCTATCTTGGAAACACCATAAATATATCTCAAAATATATAATAACGGTCAAAGATTTACTCAATATATTTTAGAAACACCATTAATAAGTTTAGAAATATATCTAGAAATTGGTTTAATTCACAAATCTTAGACATCATAACATATATTTGAATTATATGCATAAACACTATTCTATATCTAATAGAAACACCATAAATATATCTCAAAACAAATAAAAATGAAAATTGTAAGCACTATTTAGGAAATGCCATAAATTTCGTTCTAGGAACATACTTATATTTATACTTCTATAGATAACTGTCTATCTAGCTTAGAAACACCTAAAATAGCGCAAAAACACATAGAATACACCTTACGTCCATATATAATTTTCTTTGAAATTACTTCGTATTTTTAATAAATTTTGTAATTGAAGTAACAATTGTTGCAGAAAAAATGTCAATAATGCGCAAACAAACTTGCCACGATGGGTTTTACATCGCAACCCCGAAACCTATGGCGTTTTTAAACGGGACCATCTTACTATCAGGGCACAAAAATATCTCGCTGGATTCCCATTTACATAGATTTTGCGTGGAGCATTTCCACGAGGAGCATTTCGAGCAAGGGGGGCTACAGTTACTTAGTTTGTTTCCAGCCCCAAGATACCACCGCGGATACCAAGACGTTTTATGAGTTTATCGGTTTAATGATAAGCGTATTATTCTTAGCAGCGACGTTAACAGTATATTTTTTTCTACCCGAATTGCAAAATCTACATGGGAAAACTGTTATGTGCCACACGGCATGTTTATTGGTTGCTTATATCTGTTTAAGCGCTGTTAAAAAAAGCATTACTAGGTACCATAGTAATCTTTGCCTCACAATTGGTAAGTTTACTCAATATTATTAAATACTACTATTTTCAAAATTAAATAATATTTATATAAGCGCGATTATTTTGATTATATATATATAGGTGCGCGTTAGATTTGATTCATACTTGTTTTTTTCTAAACTATTATATATTTAACCTTTATAGATTAACAACGCAGATCTTTTTATTAATTTTTTTTTAATTATGATTTTAGCATATTGCATTACATACTCATTTTTTGCTGTATTTTGCTGGTTAAATGTCATGTGTTTCGACATCTGGTGGACGTTTGGGTAAGTCAAATAAATTACGATATTAGTTTATAATAAAACCGGATGTTTCACAAGCAAATCTAATTTTCATACGTTTATTTTAAAGTTCTCGTTGTACAAATAAAACAAAAATTATTAATTGTTCAAAAATGCTAAAAATATTTTGTTCAATTAAAAAATATATAACTCGCTCTAAACATATATAATATTTGGAGATGTCCCCGTAAGGTTTGAAATAATATTACAAGGTTGCGAATGGGAATAGTTTTTTTTTATTTCGCAACGGGAAGCTTTTTTTTTTTTGTATAATTAATGTGGTCAAGCCCTGCTGATGTAAAGTGAGATATAATGTCGTTTAATTTTGGGTGTGTGATTAATTATTCTAATGACAACCGACATTGCCATCTACTGTAATCGGATACTAATCAACAGATGCTTTAATTAGTAGGCGTTTGTAAATTAATAATTGCGCGACGTTGAATTAAATAATAAAATATACAAATCAATTTACAATACAATAGGGAACGCACGCACAAGTACAATTAATCTCAGTTTTGGTAACGTAAAACATTTTAAAATAGATTTTTTTTTTCTCGTTTTTTGACCGGATACGTTTAAATTTAGACGTAAAAATGAATTGTTTAGACTCTTAGAAACAGATCAGTATCGCTTAAAATAAATATTAGTTGCTCCAAATTGGTAAACATTATAGAAACTATAGATTGCTACACTTCGGCCAAACAAAGAAAAGTCACATAAGTAAATATTAATTTTCTTAATGAATATCCGTCATCGAACGATGCAAACATAATACATTTAAAACGACCTTCGATCTCAAGATGTAATTTATATATTTAGTAACAAATATAATTTCTATAATGAAATATGCCATGGAATATTTTTTTTGATCAAAAGTTCTTCAACAAATGTTGCTACTAAATTCTAGAATTTATTACTAGTATCTGTTTAATATTATGTAAATATGATTTATAAATAGATTTGCATGTTAAAACAATTTACACTGCACTAAATTGCAATTAAAATATACAACTGTGCATAAATAAATAATTTGCGACATTTTATTTTCAAATTTTAATTTAATACTTAGTTTAAAATAGATGCTTTACTCTAATGCAAAGTCAAATAATCTTTCACGAATTGTTTATTCATTTTAGTTACTATACTTCACACGCATCTATAATTACGTAATTTGATTTATGTTTAAGTATTTCGGAAAACAATCGTTAATTTATTATTATTGTCAATTAATTTTATTGCTAGTAAATAGCACACTGAGTAATTGAAAATATATAGAAATTTATTTGAGTATTTAATCAAAAACCAATTCGTATATTTATTGGGTTTCTCGTAAATAACATTTTCGCAAAATGACACATGTACGCCAAAAGAATCCGTCAGATACGTTAGATATATTTTGTTGAAGAACACCAAACGTTTATCTTCACCATTAAAAATAAACCAGAAATAAAAAGAAAATTAAATATAGCCACAAAAATATATATATGTTTATGATATATGATGCGTGTGAATTTATAAATATTTGCATAAAAATATGTTTATTTATCTATTAATTGTGTATTGGAATTACCGCTTAATAATCACTGATTCATCAATTTACTCAATGGTTTTTGCAGAACTGTTAGAGCTAGAGGCCTCGCAAAGAATGGCGACAAGAGGAAATTTGCGTACTACTGTTTGTATGCGTTTGGCATTCCAGTAGTTTTTTGTTCAATTATAGGAATTGCCGATTCTGTTTCATGGATTCCTGAACTCTACAAACCAAAAATGGCCGAAGTCGCTTGTTGGTTTGATTGTAAGTTACCATTTTAATCCATTTTAAAAAACAACACACACACACACACACACGTATAAACAAACACACGCGCATCCTTTTTCCTTCTCTTTTAATTTAAAACATACATTTGTTTATTACAAATCTACAATTAAAATTTAATTCATCGTTTTTGAGAAAAATTGCTCAACATTTTGATTGCGCAACAGTTATTTTTTACACCTCATTAAACAGTCGATTTATTCATTTTATATAAAAATTTAAATATACTCTAGATTTTGACACTTGGCAATAAGTTACCAATTTTATTTGAGTCAACAAATATATTTACTAAATTTAAAACACACTTCCTGTTACTTAATAATATGAATTTGTGATGTTACAGATAGACTGGAGTTAATTCTAACGATTTATTTCATCGGTCCAATTGGAGTCCAAATCTTATGCAATTTGGTGTTATTTATCCTAACTGTGAAAAATTGTATGAAAATCCGGTCGGATATTCACAAAATGCAAGATTATGATTCGAGAAAAAAGAATCGTTTCCTCGCGGATAAAGCAACGTGAGTATATTTTAATTAAAAGAGACTGAGGAGCGTTCACAAACTCAAGGTCATTTGTGAAACATGCAAATAAAAACGTAACCAGTTATTCGAAGGTTGAATACCAGGGATATCCGCGTTGTTGTTGGGAAATTTAAAGATTTTTTTTTTAATAGAAAATTTGTTTTAGATTGATGATGAATCTAAAATTATTTATACTTATGGGTATAACATGGAGTTTCGAGGTGTTTTCCACGTATATAAAAAAACCAGAGATCTTATGGACGATTTTAGATGTGCTGAATATCTTACAAGGATTCTCGATCTTTGTGATTTTCGTGCTGAAAGAGAAGGTTTGGAAAGCGCTGCAACACAAAATGGGATATAGAGGAAGGAAGGAAACGTCGACGCGTGCAACTTCAGTGTCTGGGAAAACATCGAATGCTAGTATGATTAGTATGAAAATAACTGATAATATTAAAACGGATCCACTTCGAGTGAACGTTGTGAGGAAATTATCTAAGAAACGGAATAGTAATTCCGATTAAATTTTCTAAGAGCTGTGCTAACGATCTACCAATTATAGTTACGCCTTTTATAGTTAGCAGAGTACTCTAGTCAGGCTATGATTGTCTATAAATTTTAAATACTATTTTATCTAAGCTTAAAAATGATGTGCCATATATTTTTAAAAATAAATTAGTTTACAGTTTACGTATTATTTGTAATTTAAATCATTGATAAATAATAAATCTTTACAAATATAAATAAGTTTTATTTTAGGGTAGCACAGTTTTGAATCATATTAGGGGTAGTTTTCTATTATATACGTTCATCCCTTTACAGTATAGATGGCGGAAATATGACGAAAATTGGAATTTATCGATTTTTTTAATTTCTTATTACGAAAATTTTTCAGTTCGAATAAAATTAAGGTAAAAATTTAAGAATATTTTTTTCAAAAAAGATTAGTAAATATATTTAAATGTTAAGTTAAAGTTTTTTTAAATGACCAAATAATTTTATGTTTTTGAAATTAATTTGAATTTGAAGTATTTTGAATTATTATTGATTAAAATAATTGAAACAAAAATCCCCTATTCTAGTTGGCGTAAAATTGGCGATCGATTTCACAAAAATGGAATATTTAAGTAAAATTGACGTATGTGAAAAACACAAAGAAGAGAAAAATCTGGTTTCGGGGATTTTGAACGAAATTACCAAATGAACACATAGATGTATGAAGCAAACATGAAAAGAACGTCGTAAATAATATAAAAAAGCATGTTTTGTTGATGTACGCACGCATTTTAATTACGTTTGAAAATTACAACAAAATCAAAAACATCAAACAGAATATCGGGAATACATAAATATGCTCTACGCGGTTGACAATTCACAAGTCATTAATTGTGGCAATTGCAATATGTATCCGGTTGTGTTTGGCCAACTTTAATCGGAAATGATTCGTTTGATTGCCGTCACTAGATATATCGACAACGAATCACAATAAATTAAAGGTGCCTATTACCCCATTTAGAAATATACAAAAGGCACAAACTTAAGCTTGGTTTAACTAAACAAACAAATTGAACTCAATTATAAGAACTTTTTTATCGATGATTCAAACGTTAAACTACATTTAATTAATTAACCCTGATTGCAAACGCGAATAAATTAAATGCATCGACCGAATTTTGCGGCAGAATTGCATACGACTAACAAATAAAAACTATGCTAATTTTGGTAACTGAGTACGTAACCACTGATTGGCCTCATATCAGTTTTCCGTAACCGCACTTGGAACCACGGTATTTGCGAACATTAACCGGTTAACAAGTTCAACAAAACTATAGTTAATATCGCGCTAGTTTAAGTTTTAGTGCATGTATAATCTTATTAAAACTCACCGACGGAATATCTATTATCTCAATATGGCTTACAGTTATTATAGCGCGCTAATTAGCGAGTGACGGTTTTGTTTATTACACAATTTCAATCAAATTACATTTTAAGGGTTACTTATATTTCATTATCCTTCAAGTGCCTATGAATCATAAAATTTATATTTTCCCAGATGGGTAATTAAATATTAATTTAACGTTGCGTTTGAAATACGTAAACACTTCAATTTGTGTTTTTTTATTTATTTACAATTTTGGTACGTCAACCAAAAAGTATTTTAATTTAAAAACTCTTTTAGACTTTCAATTAAGACACAAAAAAAATCTTGCGAGATCATTTTTTATAAATGCAGAATTTTTTAATTCGAGAACACAAATATATTTTATGCTTATGTGGAGTTAAAAAATGTAATTGGAATTTAATGTTAGTGTTTACGTCGCTTTTGTGAAGTGTAAAATATTAAATTAATTGTGATTTGAGATAAAACGATTATTAGGAGTTTCGATTAATTTTGTTGAAGGTTCTAAGTGCACTTATGATGTAAGAATGCTGAATGTTCCAACTGGAGCTTAGTGGGGGAGATTATAAACGCATATTAAGTTTTAGACAAAGTGTTTAGGGGCAAATTTAATGTGTAAAGTTGTGTGAATTTAACTTTGCCATAAGGACAGATTAACTAGGACCCGCCGGACAGTCTTATAATATATAAAATACACCCATTCTAAAGCTGCAATATACATATGTCGCATATACATACATACAACATAACGTGCTAATCCGATTTACCCGTAACATGTCAAACGTATAATTCAAACAACTTCACAACTAAATTCTTTCATTTTGTTTAAATATTAAACACACATTTTAAATAAAATCATTTACAAGAAACGTATTTTATTCGCTATCCAACTACTACGTACTTTATTCGTCATTATTAGTTTACTGCTAAGATTTATTAGTATTTTAATAAAAATTTAGTATTTTCAATAGATTTATGTATGTATGTATATCGTTAGTATAAATACTATTGCGTACTTTTATATATAAGTTAATAGATTACTAGAGAGTGTGAAATGGGTGTAATACTCGTGTAACAATAATTCTCAGTGGTCGACGTATATTTTAAGCGTTGCGTCGTTGTTTCCATGTTAATTATTGCACGGATAACTACAGAGCTTGTGTACATATTTGAAATTCAAATTTTCCTACCTAATATCATTTCACTCATTGCGTTACACATAATATTATCAAGAGTAATATAACTAGTAGTATGCTTATTATCAACAATTTTTTTACGAAACGAAATACGAATTTTATTTTCTAAAGAATGGGTAGAAAATTATTTTATAATCATATATATAGTAAGAGAATATTAACTAATAATAAGAGTGAATTTTTTGTTATATATTTCCCAAACATTTGTTTTCTAAATAATAGCGACAAATGGAATTTAGTGTGTCTTTAAAGTAGTCCTTTTATACGTGCATAACAATTCTGATGTTAAATGTTGTGAAGTAATGATTATTTATATTTGTACTTAAGATGTTAAGATATTTCTACTATCTGGCTCACGAGTATTTCCGTATGTGTAAGGTTAGCGTGCACGTTTACCCTGTCTTCCGGTTGAAATGAGATAGTGTTAAGTTATTTCCGGTTTCGGTTACACCGGATATAACTATATTCACCGGTAAACATTACATGGCAGAACCACATCTATATTTTTTCTCGATTTACAAAAATGTATATTGACGTTTTTTTAAAACATATTTTTCAAAAATAATCACCAAATGCAATTCTTTATAGTATATAATTTCACAAAACAATATTATTTTTAAAGAATTACATTATTTATAAATGTACTATGTTAACATTTTTAAAAAATTAGTGACAAAAATGTTAAATCTTGTGTAAATAGAAATACAGAAATAAGTACGTATTACATCTATAAGCGCTTATATGAAAAGTGTTAAATGTAAGATGTCCAAAAGCTGTTTTTTTTTCATGGATTTATGTTAGGTTTTAGTTGTTTATAGTTTAATAGATTTTTAGTAATAATAATATTAATTAAGTGTAGAATTTCGAGGGTGAGTAATTCTGTTTAAATTTACGTGTTTGGTGTAAGTGTGGCTGTATGTTGTATAGAATTTGGTGGTTTTTAATGAATTTAATACAATTACTCAAAAACTAGGACGTGAATATTGATGAATATTTGCGATAATATTCTTATATATGTCCCGCACACATTAATAAAGTTTTAAAATGTCTTCGTTAATGTATACGCAGATTCAGGGAAGGTCAAATGTCATTTGTCAGTGCATTGTGAATTCGGTGCTTTAGAATTCATTAATAACTTTTTAATGAAAGGTTTTTATTGAATTTGATGTATAAACTAGTTAAAAGTTTGTCAGTTATTATTTTTAGTATTTTGATATAAGGGTAAATGGTGTGGTTTATTTATGGGGTACAATTGCGTTAATAATTTAAAATAATAAGCAAATATCTATGGTGGATATAATTCAAGTAGAAAATGTCTCGAAAAAATGGAATAAATGAATTCAAAGAATGTATACGCGAATAGGAGCCGAAACTAGCTCAACAATAAACTATACTTTTTAGCTGTTGGCCCAATTTAATTATCGAGCAAATCGGATGAAACAATCATGCCGAGTGCCGATTTGGTCCATCGGGTTTGTATGGCATATATAAGAAAATATCGATTCGGGGCATAGTGACGCGTGCGCCTTAGGGGCGCATAGCAGCACTAGCGGTGTCTAGTGGTGATACTGCGAATGTTCGGGGAGATACAGCATCCCTGGTCCATTCCCGGGGTACGGATGTTGCGACAGTCATATCGCTGGACGCGGACACGGTTTGATATCTTGGCGCTCGCGTTGCCTTGGTTACCCGTAAAAGATCGCTAGCCGCTCAAAAAACATATTGCGAAATTTATGAATTTTTTTTTTTTTTTCAAATATTCATTATTTATTTTTTCAAGTGCTTTATCAATATTCCTATTTATTTTAAGTGGGTAGTTACTTAAAGTGTAACAGACTCAAGTTGAGCTTTTGGATAGATACTTAAATGGTAAGGACAATATTCATTACTGTTTATATTAATTACTTTAAGACCCTAATTACGCATCGACAATTTAATCACGAATTAAATATTAATACATAAATGCAATTTTTATTTATTTAAATAATAATTTGTAATTATACAATGTTGAAAATATCTTAAGATTGACTTAAGATGAAGTAGTAGTAATTTTAAAACCTTTTAGTGATTTTAATAATTGAGTTGAGAAATTAATAATTTTTAAGTTAAGTAATGTGTAAACGATATTAGGAGTAAATTTTGTTTATAAGTAACTCTGTTTAAGAAAATTTTTGTTTTAGCATGATTTGTTGCTTAATTGGATTGCTGTACCTTAGACTTAGACGAAAATTACATTACGGTAATTAAGGGGTAAATGTAATTAATATTGTATTTGAGTTACATTCTAAGTGGTGGCCAATGTTCGACTAAACTTACTAAACTATTACGATACATAAACCTAAAGAGACTTTGACAATTAATTAAATATTTGAAAACAAAAAAAAATTTATATTTGCTTTGGATATTTGTATATTTATTATATTTATTGAAATGTAATTTTAACAAAATTAATTATTTTGATTTGAATGATACATATAATATAAATAATTCCAATTAATAATTAAATATTTCAAATTTTATATTATTATCAATTACCAAAAAAAAAAATTGTATTATATTTTAGTAAATTTATAAATTGTGGAAAATAAATTTTAGACAAATTTTCAATGATCTAACTTTTGAAAGTAGTTTTATCCATCAATTTGTAACACGTATCTGAAGTTTGTAAAAAATATCAAATTGAATTTAACATAAAATCGATTTTAACGATTTAATAACCACCCATTCTAGCCGGGTTATTGTTTTAAACCACTGTTGATTATTCATCATTTCATTTAATATTATAAACGGAATATTATATTGTATATCCAGTGAGCAATTATAAAATAATTATGTTTTGATAATTTGATGTTTTGGAATGAAACCATCAAAAAAATACATATGAAAAAAAAACAACTTAATGAAGTTTATTGCGTTAATAAATTAAATGCTGCACTTTTAACGTTTATAGAAATATTTGTGTGGTGTATACGTATTTAATGTGCCATGTGTGGAAGATGTGTTTGAGTGCCACTGATGTTAAACCATCAAGTTGTAACATAAAAGCAGTTGCAGTGAATCTGAAGCAGACTACAAGATCTATTCAAATGTTTGCATTTGGAATCTAATTTTGTTTTTGCACCGGTACCAAGATAAATAAAAATCTTTTACTATCGCTCGGACTTTTTAAAACATTTTTGACACGTAGACTCTGCGAAAATACGTCTGCTGTCCCACTACAGTTATGTATCACCGTCTTACATCCCAATTCATCTCTAGATTCACGCGACTGTATCTCGGGTTTCGGCTTTCAAGCCATTGCAAGCATATTCATTCAAAAAATTACAGAATCAAAAAAAACCTCTTTCAAATACATGTTTTTACAATTTTATTAAAAGATTTTCATAAATTGCAACCAAACCACGGTTAAGTTAATTACAATTTGTTTTAGAATTTTATCCATATAATCAGACACTTTTTATCATTTAATTAAATATCAAACAAAAATTGTTTATTATTTTTCAAAAAAAATGTAAATTTTTTTTTTAAAAATAGATTGAAAATAGAGTTTTGATTTTTTATTTTATAAGATATAGCAAGCAAATATTTGTATATTCTACATTTATTACATGTCTGTGTTAGAAATCGTATTAAGTTGGTTGAGTACCTCTGATTTACTCATTAACCCATAACTAATTTAATTATATCGAAGTCGTAATTGCTTTAAGAGCGATTCCTACACGCTCGAATAGTTAAATTTGTTTAATAGCCCAAAAAATCGCACGCAATTCCTAGAAATACCAAATATTTTTTTGTTGTTCTATAACATGCTATAGAACAAAAATTTTTAATTAAATATTAACGAAACTACTAATTAATTATTAACTAATATAATCATATGAAATATTTCGCGAAATATAATTATTTTAGATATGTACACCATTAAATAATTAGAAATCCGTTGTAAAATTTACTAATAAAATAAAAAAATTGATGTATGTTTTTTAATTAATTTAAAAGAAAAATCATTAAAATAGAGAAAAAAATAGTGTTATATCATTAAAACGGTATTTAGTGTAATCTGTAAAATGGAACCAAAACATTCGTCGGTGATAATTTTGTGTAGTCTGGATTTAAGTAGTTTACATGTGAGTTATACTGTGGCTTAAGTCTAATCCACTTTTCACAAGTTTGCGCATATGATTTTACAGTTAGAGTTTATAACTAGTGTTTGCGAACTGAAAAATACGGTGAGAGTTTAAATCAATAGACTAGCGCAACATAAATTGTCGTAGCGTTGCTTACAGATCAGTAGTTCTATTTAAGGAGCGAGTTTGATGTATTGATAAGTGAATAATTAATGATTTAATCTTGATATTTGGGGAGTGGATGTAAAGTAGCGCGAGCGTCGAAGGGCGGTAAACAAGGAGCGCGTTTGTGAAAAATCCCCCGAATAAATCAGAAATCCATTATCAAGTTGACAAAAACCGCATGGCATTCAGTGCGGCGCGTGCTGAAAACGCGATAAGTCACCAAAAGGATGGGGTTAGCCAGAAGACTCACTTCGATGTTGTGTAATGTCATTTGTTAGTGTATAAATATATCAAGTACCCCTTCACATCAAATGATTGATGATTTATTGGAACGCACTTCCCATATACATGTTACATTCTTTTATATTTTTTTCAAAAAAAAAAAAATCTTTCACTGTATACATTGAGGTCACTAGAGACTCCAATCGACTTATTATATTCGATCTCTAAAGATGCTACACCATAGAAGAAATTCTCGTAACATTTATAGGTTATCTGCATCCTTAAACAGTTTTCAAATATATGAAAAAAAATAGATTTCGCGAAAAATATTAGGAGTAGATTTATGAATAGAAATCGTTTATTTGATCAAATGAAAAATTGTACAGTTCAAACTTAGTGTTGGTTGAGCTCTCGTGAGAGACGTGTACATCGGAAACGTATCTCTAACCGGATGTGACATCATTTGAGTCTCTTAAGGGCCATGCGCGTTGAAACGTTAGCAGTTTGTGACAGGCGTTTGCTCCGTTGACGAATATAACGATCATGATCCTATGTTCTATCCCATCAACTAACAAATAAGTACAGGTCCATTGGACCCAAATCTACCACGTAGCGCCCCCGAAATAACTAACCAAACGCGAGCTTTAGTCAATTAAGATTGAGGTATAAGTCTCCTAAATCGTTATTTTATTCTTTATTACACACATGAACGACCCGACTCAATTCTCTATGGAACATGTTTCATTCAAAAATAAAAATAATTATCTCTGTCTCTCTCTGCCTAGTTTTTGATTTGCTTTGAGTTGACTATGTGCTTCTGTCGTTGCGGTGACGGGAAGTGCGTCCAATCAGCAACCCGGACATGGACCGGAAGAATTGTTAAAGTTTCTTTTGTCGTTGAATTTCCTGTCCTGAGCTAATAGGTACCGAATAGGTTTTTGGACGAGAGTTGCAGATATCTCGCCAACCAGAAACGCGCTGTGATCGTCAAGAGGACGAAATAAAATGGAAGAAAAAAAAACGAAATAAAGATTAAGGGACACCGACGAATACGAAACGAACGTAATGGACAAAGATATATTAATGGTAATATATCCGGCTTTTTTGTTCTTACAACTAAAAATATTATTAAAAATAAAATTTTCACTACTTAGGGAAGTTGTAGTTCGTTTAGTGGGTGTGTTGTTTTAGTAAATAATTACCGTTACATCTAGTTTGGCAGGAACTTGAGTCAAATTAGTATCTGTAAATAGACTGGAGAGTGGTATTGTCTATACCAGGATACATCTATAATACTAATGAGTAATTCTCGCAACAAACGTAACAATTAATCACATCTTTGTCATATCTAAACATAGATGCTTTTGATGTTTTAAATTCAATAGGTAATATACTCTGCAAACCATTCAAGCATCAATTGCTAATGGTATACTATTGTTTACAAGAAAGCAACACAAGATTTTTTATTTATATTATAAATATAAACGTTCTAGGGTTCAAAATATTGAAATTCCCTAAAAAGAAACTGTTCCAACAACGGTTTACGACTGTGTAAGTATTGTAATGCGCATAATGCGTAATGCGCATGCACCAACTAAACTTTAGTTGGAACGAATCTATTATGTAATTTAAAATATTAAAAATATAGACGTTTTTAGTTCAATTAAATAATCAATTGTTATAGATAATTTGTTTTTATTTAGTAACAAATAATTGTTAGGTGATTTAGGGAATTGGTTATGTTGTTGGCTTGAGGGGTGTTTAGTAAAGTGGTTGCGGATTTATCAAAGATACATATGATAATTAGTGAGAATGTGTGTGTTTGTTTATTTGGTCTGAGTATTGGTTTGGTGACAAAGGGATCGTGTTAGTATTTCTGGAGTGTTCACGTGTTTATGTTCACAATCAGTTCTAGTTGTGACAAAGGCGTTTGAAATAAGCTTCATAAATGCTCGACTAATTGTTCTATTTGAATATGGCAACAAAACACACATGAACACATGAATGTCGTGTCGCAAGTAATTTTATTTTAGTTGATTTAGTGGAAAATTTATGATATGAAATTCTAATTTGATAAATAATAGAAATTTTGTATAGGAATGTGCGATTAATTTGATTTAAAAGTAAGAAACAAATCTCGAAAAAGAAACTAGTTTTTCATGGTGGTGTTGGGAAGCGTGTGTGAATATTGACATAGCGAGTAGCCAATATGTTATATGTCCACACGTTCGACAGTAATGTAATATGGATTGTGGGTGTTATTCCTATATAGGATGACATAGAGTTATGTTAGGTGCTGCGTGGGTAAATTTGTTAACGGCGTGTTCAACATGAGAATTTGAAACTTGTAAACTAAAACGCAGCTTACTTAAACAATACGCGCATATGAAATGTAATTTAATATTCAGTACTATCAGCTTTAGTCTTTACGAGATAAAATCATGAGGCTAGTAGTAAAGTTAAGGACGAATGACGTCTGGACCATTGGGCGGGCATGAAAATTACGACGATCCTTTGCAGGGGTCACAATTCAGTGCGCCGCGCCGCGCCGGGCTGTGTGGCCTGTCGCCCAAAAGCACTTGGAATCTGTCTAGTGCTACGGCCACTCTTAACCAGGTATCGATCTTGCGGCCGTCCGAGGAACTAACCGAATTCGTACCATTTTGTCGTTGCCCCCCCACGATATTAGATAAGTATTTGTTTTTTCTCGACGCACATTGGTAACGTGTCCCGAGAAATAAGATTAAACTCAGACCCGTTTGGGTGCAGATGCTCCCGTTACCCCACCCCCAACACAGTAGCGTCTTTTTTATTTCAAATCATCAAAACAGAAAAGATTCTATGTTGGGGTTCCTAAGGAGTTGTTCGTTGCATCGCTCACTAATTTACATCAAATTATTGAATTAATAGTGAGGGTTACGTAAGCCCTACCACCACGTCAAGGTAACTCCATGGTAGGGATATTCCAGCCTTTCCAGACCGTAAATTACAAATAAATTAAATTTATTAAACTAATTATGCGATATATCTCAAAGGAAACTTTACATTTGGGTTTTCATTAAAAAACTACTTTATTTTCGTTTGTCCGAATTTCTGCGAAATTCAGACTTAATAAATTAAGTAACGTTGCGCTATTTTTTAATTATATACAAATTAAGTTTGAAATCATTTAAACATTCTTCACATAAGCGATTTAATTTTAATTAAAATAAACTAAATTTTCACATTAAGTACAGGGATTTTTCTTGTTATATATTCATAAAATTTGAGAACAAAGACGCCCAATTCTGAAATTCGGGACGCTAAATTACATTTATATAGCATCGAAGCCATATTTCAATATACTTTTTTAAAAATTTCAAATTTAATCGTCTTTCGTTGACGAAACAATAGACATTTAATTGATGATTTGGTTAAACAAAAGGACTTAATTACTGTTGTCTTTTTCTGTAAATTCCTTTAATATATCCGTATATATTTTAAAAAATATATTCAATTTTTATTCTTTAGAGATAAATTATTTATAATATAATTAGCGTCAATTGCGTTTATTTAACATTTAACAGTGTATTTGAAATGGTAATAACAGTTGACCCGTTCATGAAGCAAAAAATATGATTTTTGTATGTAGGGGGAAACGGAATATACTTCTGTAAACATTAATTTCAATTTAGATCGCAGTTGAAAACAACACTGAGGCATTACAAATCAAATAGCGAAATTCAAATTTAATTAAATTATTAAAACAATGGTAAACTAATCATCAGACAGCTTAACTAATTAAATAATTTGTCGTGCAGTATGTCAAGCCTTAGTAATTTGGTATTTAACAATTTCATAAAATAAACTCGTTTAAAATTAAACAATGCATATCATTAAAATTTGTTCGAAAATTCATATTCATTGTTATAAATGCGGAAAACTTTTTAGTTTTGGATATATCAAATTTTTTTTAAATAAATTACGATTTATTGAAATTTTAATTGAATAAAAATTAAATCGTGAGTGTATTTAAATAGTGAAACATAACTGAGCGAATCACAGTGTGTTTCTGAGTTAATCATGATTTGAATCCGTTGACCGGTTGAATGGTTACAGGCTGTAGTGGTTAAGCGTGCATAACTCTAAAACCACAAACCATGACCCTTCCGCATACTCCCTTACCAAGCATCCCCTCCCATACACTTCACTCTTATCATCATGGACCTCCGGCAAATAAATTATTTACACCGCACACATTTATTATAAACTGTCCCACATTTCACCAAATCTAATTCTCCAAACTCATATATTCTATATTTTCTAGATACACCATTATTAAATGCTCCCACAACTTAGTACTAACATGACTCTAAATCTTCTAAAGAAAAATTTATAGTTTGTTCATTTAAAATCAATATTTTTAATTTTTGCATAGTACTGTGCTTTTGTGCTTTCATTAAGATTAAATACAGACAAAACCGTTATAATCTTGCAAAGTATCTTTGAAATAATGAAGTTTATCTAAACAATTTAATTTCATTAGCAGCAAGTTTAGCACAATCTTTAAGTGTGCTTCGTAGGTAAATGAAGAACAGTGCACTCCGCGTATGTACAATAAATGCTTGGGTTAAATGAATCGTAATGCATACTACATACAAGTCTCACTATATTTGATACAAGTGCTCTAGAACTGCAGTACCATTACCAACAGTTTGGATAATCACTTCTTCCCAACCTCTCCCTCATTTCAATCCTCTTAATTCCATCCCTCATAAAATAACAATAAATCTAAATGACTATTTAAGTCGATATTTAAATATTTATAGAAAGATTTTGGCTGAAAAGTATTTTTTAGTAAAGTAGATGTATTACTTAGGGAAATTAAAAACGAAATAAAATAATACAAGAAATTTGGCAAGAAATCTATGATGCAGTAAGCAACGAATATTTAAGAGGGAAGAAAATGCAAATAATCTTGGCAAAGGTCATTTCTCCCTACTTTATTATTCTAGTGTACTTTGTACCTCTCGCTGCGGATTTTATCTTGGGGTTAATGTAACGGGACAAGTAAGAAAGCGGGGTTAAAATTAGTACTAATAATTATTCTAAACTGAAGTTCCGTCGCGCAATTTACGATCGCAGATAAACCTTAAGGTTCCTGCCCTAAATGCCTGTATTTATAATCGATGCAAAAAACGTGACTTTTGTGTTAATTTTGCGTTTTTTATCCGGAACACTTGGAATTTATCGCTGTCACAAGGACCGTATCAAGAAGTAGCGAAAACAGTATCAAGAAGTAGCGAAAAGAGGATTGAGACTCGTTAACTTATTTATTTCAAATATATTTCAACTAATGCCGGATTTTTTAATTATTAATAAAAATTAGGAGAACGAAATGAATAAATTAAAATTTTTAATGATAGAAAAGTAGTAGTTGCGCCAAGAAATATAGCGCTGAAATGAATCAGTCAAGATACTTGATTTAAACGAATTATATAATTAAGAGACGTATTTACATAATTAAATAAACATAGGCAAAGTGTCAAATAATGTTGAAACGGTTTAGCCTCGCAAATTAGATTAAATTTAAGCAAACGCGAATGATTGCACGGATGAATTAAGTCGTTATCGTGTTTAGTTACTTGAACGTCACAAGTTGCCGACACAACTTTAGATTCAATCGAACAAATGTTATACACTGTTACAACAATTGTTGCAGTCGTGCACTTGTAGAAAAGTTTACGTTAATAATCAACAAAATTAGAATTGTCAAGTTCCGTAACTGTGTTGACATAGGATAGCAAACGGCTTAACTTGGTTGCCAGGGGAATTGGCTATATATGTGTGTGTGTGTGTGTGTCATCTAACATCGTACAAAATTATCCTAGAAGGATTATATGCTAGATACAGAACGGCTTACAAGATAAACAACGAATCTGAATAACGTTACTTTTCAACCGACTTGAATTTCGAATGAGACTTACATTTTAAATTAATTTTTGTCGGCGTTGCGCATAAATCTAATTCATTATTTAACAATTCCACAAACAAAAACCACGTGCTTTGGTCAGCAACCAACATAGTATGTAATTTTAACGCGGTTACAACCAATGTAAACTCCAGTTGGTGTAACCGTGTTCGCATGGTCGTTTGCGTGCAATGTATAGATTAGCAAATACATGTGCTCTAAATTAAATGTGTTGGATGTTTAGAAATTCTATAGAGCTCGACAATGGCTCGTTGTGAAAGAGTTTAATTCAGTATGAAGGCCGCGACTATTAACTTTGTTTTTGTTGCAAGAAAATTTGTCCAGTTCAGTGTCGCATTAGCAACTTTTTGTTCTACGCATAAAGCAACTTTTTGCGTCTCCCTAAACACTCAATGGTCAAGGGTTGTTAGAATCTATCTACTTTAGAATAGACAAATTGTACAGAAAAACATTTCTAGTTGCAAGTTTACTCGTCACACAAAATATATTTCATTCAAAATCGACTTTAAGGCAAATATAAATAATAAATTGAATATAGATAACGCACTGGAAAGTTTGTAATGGCACTTTTGTTTAGGAAGACATTTCTAGAAAATATTATCTTGTTTTTCTATAAAGATCCCCAAAATTGATAAAACAACAAACTCGATCATGCAGATAAGCGTACATATTCAATATGTAGCATTGAATTTTACGATTCTAACCATCGAAATGTATAAATTTGCAAAAAAAAAAAATCTTAATTACTTTACGCTAAAAGTTCTTAAAATAACAAAAGCGGTTCTTATCAAATTAAAATTACGCGTCAAAAGTTTTACGGCTAGAAATGTCGCAGAAAATATTTCATATAACTGTAACAGTTTCAAATTTAGTATAATTCAATTTAAACTTGTCGAAAAATCAATATTCAATATAAGCTTATTAAATTTTTATACCTACAGTAATTTAAGAAGTTTACCATTAATTTTTTAGTTATTAATAATCTTTTATACGGCCCTGCCTACAGTACATTCAAAACTTTTTAATTAAAAATTGCCAAGCTTATTAGGCTACCCTTTTAGGCGGATGCCGCTGCCGCGGTGTAGTGTATCAAACTAGTACGATTCGGAAAAAATGCCGCGTCTTATTTTTTTACGATGGCGAATTTAAATATTTATAGCTGATAGCGCTAAATATATATATATGGCACTAGGAGATGTGGCCGTCACTAAATTTTGACAACGGTTCGATATGCCATTCCCCCCTTTACACCCCTATAAGATCAGTAGCGGTACTGATAAATAAAAATGGATTTCATCCCCTAGGCGACTCTTACATAATCTCTAACATGCTACACGATTTTACATCAAAAAGCAAACAGAAATTTGAAAATATAATTTTTTTCTAATAAAATTTCAAAGGGATATTTTTCACCTTTAAATATGTGCATTTATTATTTATGTTTTTTTATTAAATATAATAATTATAGTCGATGATATAAAAAAGCTAAATTCAACACGAAATATTTATTTGTAACTAGATTTCTTCTTTTATATTTTAAGTGTAAGATTTGAATAAATATGGCAAAGTAGCGTTGTAAATGGTTTGGGTGAAGGGAATAAATTTTTAATAATGTTATTAAAGAAATATAGGCCTGCTTATAAGATTAAAGCTGGTATGAAGCAGAGTAAAAATAGGAAATGTTGTTTCCTCGCAGCTAAAGCGAAAATCCACACAAGAGGTTAACGTGAACTTAAATATTTTATGAAGCGACTATTTTTAGTATTTCACTGTCCGCGGTGCACAAACGTTTGCAATTCCTATAATGCGGAAGATTGGATCGGGTTGAATACACAGACACGGTAATTATTTACTGAATAACAAACAAATGGTTTTTAGGCGAGTAAGTTAGTTTATAGCGAAAAATTTAAATATTTTCTACCACTACCTCAAGTTATTCCGTGTTCAGTGAAACAAAAGTGTGTTCACAAAACACAAAAAAAACTTGAAACAATAGGAGTAATCCTGGCAAAAACAAAAAACAAAGGCGATACACAAAATCCTAATCTGCATACTGACAAAAAAACAGTCACATCAAAAATATACCCCAAAGACATTCCGGACAAAATGAACAACTTATAATATTTTATATTATTTTGTTTGTGCGTTCGACAAAGATAAAAAAAAAATTGTTTCATTTTACGTTATGGCTTCGTATACGAAGTAGATAAAATACAGAAGCAAATCAAAGAGGACCTATAGAGAGTCTGGTAGTCGAAGGACTTATCAGACCATTAAAAAAAAAAACTCGATAAATCAAAAAAAATATATAAATAATGATTGCAAAAAATATATTATTTTTATTTTAAACGTGAAATTCCCACTTTAATGTTACCATTTAACTAAATAAAGTTACTAATTGCTTGAAGCTACTTCGCGGACAGTTTTATTTTCTTAAATATTTTTCGAATGCCTGAATTATTTATTTTCGTAATAATTTCTTTGTTTATCTGAATCACACAAAAATATTTTTATCTCCAACTAATTTATTGAATCAAGCGTTTATAAATATTGCACTAATTATTATAAAACATCTAACAGGTGACTTATAAAATATTCTAATCAGAATTTATATGTTTGGTAAATGTGTGCAAATGAATTTAAATTTAGTGCCAAATAAGTGCGTATAATGTATGAAATACATGGTATATATTGCAATTCTATTTGAAATTGTGCGTAAATACTTAATAGCAATAATGTCCCCACGGGAACAAGCGCATTCTCCAATAGACTTGCATTTAGCAGGACGCGTTACTCTTGATTAACTAACCCAGCGTTTAATCCTTATGGGGGCCAGGGCCGGGTGATTATTACGCATTACCAATTTAGTTTGAACGACCAAAGTAGCAATCATTGTTAATACACAATTTGGCAAATTGTTTTATTGTAATTTTATTAAAACATATATTACATGGCGAATAACAAATTACGCTGTTAAATAAGTTATTAATTTAGGAGGAAAATGTGCTAATTTTAACTTATTTATATCTTATTATACATGACACAATAGATATGCGAATGGAATGGAGGAATAGCAAATAAAAACGAGTCAAAGACTAGAGCAAGGACTTAAGGGGCACGCCGCAGCAGAATGGGTAACTCTACGAAGCGCATACAATAAAACAGAATGTCGGTCACAGACCATTGAAGAACGGCATATTAGAAGAATGGCAGATGCATTCTAGTGTGTCCTAGAAAAGGACGCGCACGCGCGTGCGCATATTTGCACACACAACACGCTTCTGTGCGTAATGTTTGTTTTTATAGACTTTAACAAAGCAATGCATATCTATATAATAGAATAAAATGTATAATTATAGTTCCCTAAGCAACTCCACCCAAATACGCAACTATAACTAATCGTATGATTTAGAGTATGTTTGTAATTCTGTAATACATCTTAAAACGCGTTTTTATTTTACTAATCAATAATTCGACATATACCTACTAAAAGAATTGTCAATTAAATTGAAACCTTTCGAAAACGTTACAGATTTTCCCTAAAGATTAACGATTTTGTTCAGAATTGCAGTATGAGTTATAATTCTCTCGCAAATTAATGTACCTGTATGTAAGTATAGGTTTTTAATTGATTAACAATGACTAATATTTCTGCAATTTGTGTAAAAAGTTTTTCTAAAATAGTCCTGAGGAGGTAATTAATTATTTTTGAAACTGATTTGTTTTGCGCGTTGTAGCCTATAGTGTCTATATTAGTAAATATTGATTGAAAGTTTGGAAATCTAAAGTAATTGTTATTGAAATGGTGGAAAATGAAATGTAAAAAAAAAAAAACATAAAACGGATAGTGTTCCGTGTGTTGCAGGTTTAAAAGTATAATTTCGCATAAAACATGATTATACAAGTGGAAAGTGTGTGCCGGCCGAGCACTTTGCCAAATGAAAACTGTGTTACCCGAAAACTTTTTAAAAAGGCTAATAACTTTGACTTCGTTCGTTACAATTAAAACGCTGTAGGGAATTGTTACACTTTTCGTCCCCTAACACAACCCGCTTGCCCACCCACAGGATAATGGGGCGGAACAACTCCAATCCAGTCGTTCCCCCGCCTAAGCCCAGCCCTGTTATTTGCACAAGAGTGCTTGTACGTGTACTTTTGTGAATTTTGATTATTGGTCTTTTAATTTTTAACATTTTGACTTTATCGGCGAACAGAAATCAGGTTTCAGTCGTTGAAGTGTCAGCAGATCGGATTCAGAATCCAATTCCAGTGGCCCACAAGAAACAAAGGAATCCGTGTGCGATAATATAGCAGATATCCGTTTTTTATCCTTGGCACATAAATTCGATGCAGTAAAAAATAAAACTGCCCCGTTATCGTTTGACTCTTATCAGACACATATCGTTCGTCTTTTTTATTCGATCACGTATAAAAGAAGAACAACGGAACAATATTTTGTTCACAAATATATAACATATACGAGTTGTTAAAAGAATAACAATTTATCAAATAGATTCTACAAATTGTCAATATAATTATTTAAGCGCTGAGCTTAAGTATGTCTTTTAGTTTAGTGCGGGATGGGGTACTGATAAAATTAATTAGTTTAATTATTCAAGTTTAAAAGTCATTGCCGGTATTTTACATTTATGGAAAATATATGAAATATTTATATACATTTTTTATGTCTTTGCAATATATTTTAATTAAAGTAAATATTTGTTTGTTTTTCCACGCAAATATATTAATAATTAAAAAATATTATTACGGTTGTAATTCTGCGTAATTAATATTTATTTAGTTAAATAAATAAACTTTATATCAAAATTTATTCTATGTTTACACACTTTAAACCATTTTCTTTTAAGATCTCATAAAAACAGTAGTTATTGTTCAATAAAAACGTCTAAAAATAATTTTCAAAAAAATAGTTTAGTAAAAAAAAATCAAAAACGAATAAAATTTATAGATGCATACTTATTTTTTTGGTAATTAATAGGAGAAATAAATTCATGTAATAATTTTAATCGAAGCATTTTTTTTGAATTTTAATAAAAATTGGTATTGGGTACCGTTTTGGGACCTTTGTAAATCAAGGGAACTTGTATGAAGTATCAAAGTTTAATTAAAACTTCGTTTGAGGATAGAAAACAAAAAATGCTAGATGAACCGTTAGGGATAGTTTAAAGTTTCAATATTTTGTACAAATAACAAAAGTTTTTGGTAGGAAAAGTTTGACTAGAAAACGAATTTCTATCGGTTTGGATTACACTGAACGTATGTAAAACACGATCAGAGTTTTTTTTACGATGGTTTTCTGGGGAATTTTATATTAAAATAACCTAGGGACTTTGAAGGGTTTAAGTTTTAAATAAGGACACTTTAAATGCAGATGGTTTGAGATGAACATTTAGTTTTATGATTCTACTTTATTATTTGTTTTTATTTTAATCTGCTCTGCGTCGAGTTTTTACAAAAATTCATGGTTCATCAATAATTAAAATCAAGTTTTGTTTCTTTAAAATGAATTTTTTGTTAAGGCAATTGTAACTTTTTAGTTTTCTGAACTAATTAATAATTGGTTTGTGTCTGGGAAGTTAGTTCACCCCTAATTTTATTATAAATAATTAATTGTTTAACGTATTTATTATGGAATAGCGTTATTTGTTTCTGAAACGTAGCATAGAAATATATATGTATATATGTATGTAATTTACATATATGGATTAGTTGTGTAATACAAGTGACTAAATGTTTGTGAAAGTAATGAAAAAAAAAAAAAGTTTTCTTATTAAAAATTGAAGATACAATATGAAAGGATAGTGTATGCAGTTTATTTATTCATATATTCGTTGAATAAAATCAATATAAGTTAGGTGCAACATAGTAACGAATTTGTATCTCGACGTAAAAGAGGGAAGTTGGCGTATATTTCGAATAACATACGCCAGCCAAGGGACGCATAAATAAATACAAGATACTCATCTCGTTCTCTCATCTGCAAGCACACTCATCATTCTGTTGGAAGCGGAACTGGTTCGCTGCAGACTGTACGGACTATACCTGCTTTTATTTTAGTGTCTTTTGGCAAGCAGCGCCAAGCTACATTGACTTTTAGACGCGACTGTGGTAAAAACGACCTAACAAATACTAGCTACATTAACTCGGTGCTTAAAAGCTTTAAATATGGCCGCGCTAAGAGGAATTCTTCATGTTGTGTCGCGATGCAATGGTTTATATATAGAAATAATTTAATCGATCATTGTAAGGGGGCTGGTAAATTTATGTGCAGTTTTTAATAAAAAAAAAAAGTGTAAATGTCGCCTAGAAAACAAATAATTTAAAACTTGGCGACAGCCAGGTCAGTATCAAATTAAATTCCTCCACTTAGGCCCTATTCCAAAATGCAACCCCCTATTATTAATCGTACTGTTTAACTGGAGATGGCGTCCTACATCGATTTTATCTAACAACTGAGTGAAATAGCACTAGTAAAAAAGGGTATAAGTGTAAGAAAGACAGCATTAACCCCGGAGGTATTTTAATCTTCTCGCTCTTACGATTAATGGTCTACGTTTTATTGCCCCCATCCCAACCCCCCCACAGAAAGGTTGCGACGCCACTGGCGCACCGTTGCTATCCTCTTTAAGAATACCAAGGTTTTTGCACCAAATAAAAAACGGGGCGCAAATTTTGATATCATTTTTAAAATTGAATACTCAATAATCCCAAGTTTAACAAAACATTTTATTCCAAATTATGAAAATGCGAAATCGAAATCGAAATCGAAATCGAAAACAATATTTACGTAAATGATATTTTACAAAAAAAATTATTTTCAAAAATGTGTCGAAATGTAAAAAAAATCCTACTGCAATAAATATTTGTTAAACATAAAGAATAAATTAAAATAGATTTGTGTATTGAATTAAGTTTATTTAATTAATGAATTGGATAATTGATTGGAAATGATTGAGCTTTCTAAGCGAGATAGACAAACAGAGGCTGGCGCAGATGGATATACATGTGAAGCTGGATGGAGTCTAATTTCCTGGGAGGTTTTGCGGTGCCAACTTATGATTAATTATACCTTATATCTATGTTCAAGCGGCTGCTCTTTCCGGTAATATATTATATATGTAAATTTAATACATACTATTAATTAAAATATATCACCAGTCAAAGACGATTTTTGCGCCCCAATTTAAAGCTACTAATAAAAAATAAAAAGTAGATACCCAAGACACATAGAAAGAAATTTTAACAATTCGCGCAACTTATAATAATTTTATTTGCAAACAAACAAAACCGACAAATTACGGTTTCGTATTGTCTGGTTGCTATACCAACCGGGATCTGTTGTCATGGCATTTGTCATAATGACGTCCACTTTTTACAGTTTACAGTTGGTGTAAAGAAAGTGAACGTAGTATTACCCTGCAGATGCTTGCTCTAAATGAGCTGTAATTTATATATGTGTCACTCGACTGTTGGCACTATTTCGTTACTGAAACAATAGCGTATTTAGTCTGTGGCTTATGAGTATTTATTGCCCAGTTTTTTTTTACATCAACTAAAAGAAACGAATGGTTCGAATTAAAACAATTTCGAAAATGTATTTGAGCGAAATGAAGCATAATATTAAAGCTGTTAAAATAAATGATTGTCCCTCCATTTTATTTATTATTCCGTGAAGATTACATTTTTGCGCGCAGTGTACGAATAAAAACGATGAAAAGACAAAAAGAAATGTCAACACACACACACACACACACACATATTAAATATGTAGGTGTGTATACAGCATACATTCGCATGTATAAATTGTCGAACGTGATCTAATCTAAATGTCTCAGTTTTCTACACGTATTTCGTTCGCGTGATTTTATATATATATATATATATTTTCACTCGCGCAAAAATTGGGAAACCTGACGAGAAAACGCAGTTGTTGCGACAATTTTCACCCAATTTCAGTACCGCAACTGAAATAGTCGTGCGCACGACTAAATTGTAGAATATTTTCTATAATCATTTACTTAATTTTAATGCGCCTTGAAAATAGTCTTTATATTTCACAAGCGTAGCATATACGCTGTAATCGGAAGTCTCTGTCTAACATGCTATAGTAGTCTGTTTAAGATAGTGGTGGGGATAGATTGGGCTGTAGGTTAAATCTAGTTTTATTCGTACCGCGTAGGGAGACAGAAGTGTCTTATAATTATGATTAAATACGAAATGTTAGTCGTTTATTAGTTAGCTCTGCTTTAATAACTGTGAATGAGGTCAATTGGGGTTTTTTAAATGATTATTTTTAAATTGGCGTGGATAGATAATAATACTAGAGTATAGAGTTTTATTTAGTTAAATGCGGTGTTGAAGCATGCGTTATATGTATATATATATATTTCAGTCGGGCTTATATGGTAATTGTTAAAACCGCTGGTAGCTGAAATTAAATGAAAATTGCAATAGATAATTCAACCATTTAAACTATTCCATGTGTGACGAATTCCACACTCAAACAAATTGCTACGCATTATGGTTTTTGTATAGAGGCACCAAACACACAATCAGATATGCAATTTGATATTTACCTCCGTTATAATATATATCGGTTCGTTTAATTTTATTGCGAAACAACGTATAAAATTATATTTAATTATCCGTTTGTTGATTGCATAAAACGAGCGAGTATTTCAAGATTTATCAAAAACGATTTTACGAAACGAATATTCATAGAACCGTATGATATATGGTAAGGCGAACGGGACAATTTTTATAATCCGGCCCTTATAAAAAACTCAGCGGGACTGAAGAGACCCGTTTTTTAATTTATTATTCGTAGAGCTTCTGGTCTTTTGAACAATAAATTCTCTATAAGATCTCTCTTATACTCTGGAGCGTCCCGACGCCGACACGGCGACACAATGAAGGCAAAAATAAAAAATCTATGCTATTCTAATCGCTTAAAGAAGACACACACATAAATGCACGGTAGAACCATGCATACAAGGATAGCACACCCAAAAATAATTACGTATCAATATACGCTTGGATACCAGGATGGCGGGATTCTAGCGTTAGAATATTTTAAAATTATTACCAGTGACATTTTAAGAAGTGCCATAAATTCTTCAATGTAGAACGCTTTTTTTTTTTTTGAGCGCGTTAAGAATTTCAGCCACGTTTCAGATGCCTTTTGTGTAATGAGAAAATAGTGCTAGTTTTTTTCGTTATTACGAAAAAATTGATTTACATTTTTAGAAATTATTACCAAGATATTTCTAACTAGATTTATGGCGTTAGTTTCTAGATTGGTGGGAAATTACGTGATTATTATTTTATATGTATATATATTAAAAAATATATATATATATTTATCATATGTTTGGGATAATATATATAAAATTCAAGCCAAAATATGTTGGAATATAGAATTTAATTTCCAACTAGAATTCGGGGCAATTCATCACTTGGGTATAAAATTTTGAAAAGATGAAACAGCTCGCTAGTTTATCGGTGTGAAATTTATCGTTTATGTAAAATTTATAACCGGTGAACCAAAATATATGTACTGTTCATAATACATATAGTCGGCTCGCCTATCGGCCAAACTATATATTATATATAATACATATACAGTTAAGCTATAGAAAATAAAACACATTGCTATTGGTTTGTCAAATATTTAATCTGACATTATTATTGATTGATTTATTATTTATAGTTCCTCAAATTACTCACCAAAGAAGATAAAAACACTCATTTTAATAAATAACAAATTACCATCAATTGTAATAAATGAAAATTTAAATAACTTTTACATGTATTACCGCTAACGATACAGGTTCGTAATATAATAAATTGCAAGGACCTGCAACACATTGGGCTAATGTTGATTATATATATTTTTTATCTTTTTTATGTTTCCACCAACAGAAATGAGAATATAACTCCCTACAGCGCAATAAATTACTTAGTTATCTTCAACTGACGCGAAATTGTATAAAAGTGCATAAAAAAAAAAATTATGGATTATGATTTCAAATAAATTATAACTTTAATTGCAAAAATAAATAAATTAACTCGAGATTGTTATTTAATTATTAGTTTGGTAATTTATTTAGCTTTATAGCGAACATTTTATAGGATTTAGTTCGACTAGGAATTGGAATCGGATAAATAAACTTTCGGCGCGTGTCAATTTGCTTTACGTATTTCTTATGTTGGAATTCGTCAGTTTTATCGAGTATTTGAGATAAAATACGGGTGAATGCAAAGTTAAAATAGTAATCTATGTTATTTATGGTAATGCAAGGTACAGTGGCGGAGACGGGTGACGATTTAAACTTTTTAATTCACGCAAATGAACACTACACGTTGAAAAGAAAATTGCATTTGTAGCCGCCATTGTGCTTTGAAGAAAGCTTTTAAAAATAATTACTACCACAACGATTGTTACCGACAATATTATTGCGTATAAAATTATAATAATGAGCTTTAGTTGGCGACCGTGTAATATATACACGTATTTATTTATTTAAAGGGGTTTTCAAGTAGTTTCTGATATAGTAGGCGATTATATATTAGGTGCAAGTGACACTGCGCCCTTTTACACAAAAATTAACTACTTACGAGCCCAACTTAAAATACATATTTATAAGATCTCAAGCGGTGCGGGCTTAAGCACACAAAAAAAGGGACTTGAACATGAATAAACATTTCGCGTTGTTACAATACCGGGCGGTGGGTTTCGAAAAGGGCATACGGCTTTACCGTCACTTAATTAATACCTTATTTATGCCGGGTACTTGCTAATAAACACTTATAATACCCACGCGTAATTATTATTCAGTTTACTCAAACAAGAATCAATATTATGTCGCAATTTAACACGATTTACATTTTTTAACGAACAAATTCAATCAATTTTTTTAATTGAATTGTAATAAATTAATTTAATAGTTGGAACTAGTGTTTAACTAAATCTAATAGTTGGGGTAATCAAGTATTAGTGAGGCATGAATTTTGATTAAAATCCGTTTTCTAGAGGGTTAGAACTACTGAGGAATATAAATTAATGGTACTAGATCTAGTATTAGCAACTTGCAGTCGTAATTACTAAAGGGTCTATTAATAGTTATTTGTAGTCTTGTAGAGGAGGTTTTGTAACATTGATTTATACGAAATTTACGCCAATTTTTATGTTTGTTAACGAACAATTTTAAGAAAGTCCGTAAGTTATACAAAGCAAAGGAAATAAAAGTCGCCGTCGTAATTAAGTTCTTTTGTTCCGCAAAATTCATTCCCATATATTACGCATTAGTCTTTTATAATTTATACCAACAATTTATCACTCGGTTTCCCAGCCGCGGAAAAACATAAAAAACAGAACGGGAAAAAAAAAAAATACATTTTCATACGGTCACCAAAACTGAAATGATGACTCGTTTTTTTTTCTGTACAAATTACGAATTGCAACTGCACTTTTTTTTTAGGCGCGATTGAACAAAATGTTACGAGTATTTTTCATCAATGTTACACCAAAAAAAAACCAATACGAACATATGAATGTTTCAAAACCAAAATCAACTGATTTGCTTTGATTTTTCATCACATACTAATTACAATTGTAATTATTTATATGTGAAAAAATATTTAAAATTGCGCAAAATCTAATTTTAATAATAATTTATTTTGTTTACAGTTGCAGTCCAAATTTGGAAATCCAACAACGTTTGACCAATAAATTCACAAGGGATGCGTAGACTATATAATAAAACAGTGATTTAAAATCAAATATTTACAAATTTGAATTTCCTACTGAAGCGAAATGGAAGAAATATACAAAATGCGTTTGGAATGATTGCTAGATGTGTCCCGAACAATATCGTCAAAGCGGACAAAGGATCCAAACAAGAAATAATACTTTTGTCTGGACGGGAATTAACAACTAATTTAATCCGATTTAAAATATATCAGTCGCGAGATAAATGCGTACTGTTATTATTTTTGATCAAAGGATACCGAATTAAAAAGCCCTAACAGGAGTATAATGAAGGAAAACAAATATTAATTTGATGAAAATAAAATTAATAAAATGTACCGACTATAAAAATGCTGATGTTATATGATGTGTTTTGATATGAAATAAAATTGCGATATGAAATTAATTACTCTCCAATTAAATTGGAAGTGAAGATGATTCATAAATAAATCGATAACGCGATAATTTGGGGTGAAACTGTTTAAAATATTCGAGAATAAAATACTAGTTTTTGTATCTGTTTTTAAAAATAGTCAAACTAATATATGTAAAAAAATCAAAAATTATTGTTTGATGTAATTGTTAAGTTTAATATTCTAAAAAATTGTTTGGAATTAAAAATTGAAATGATTGTCGCAGAATGCCTAAAGCGACCCTGTATGGTGGTGACCTCTGGGTGTTTGTTGCTCGGGGAGCAAAAATCAAAAGACCCAAAAACAAAATCAGTGATCCAGCGATGATCGGCAACCGGGGCGCACCAATGCGTGTTTTGCGCGTGTTTCGTCCACCCTGGTGACGTCATGCGTTTGATGGATCACGTGCCCGGTCACGTGAGACACGTTAACGCGCGCTTTTCCGTTTTAAGTTTGATTTTAATACAAATTATCATAATTATGTGTTGTTGTGGGACAATGAGTGTGGACGGTTCGTCGTTAATTGTACACAAATATAGTACAAGAGTGGTACGAACTAAATATGGCCCTCTAAGAGGCGTCATAGTGCATGGACATCCGCCGGTGGAGGCGTTCTTAGGTGTGCCTTACGCCACACCACCTCTCGGCAGTTTAAGGTAATTTAAGTTTTGCAATTTTTAAATCAGTGATGGTAAATATTTATATGTTTGGGAAAATTTTAATTTACGTCGTAATGTAGGATATTTATCAGAATCTGTCCACTATTATTCGACTTTATACGTTTTTACCTTAAAATATATAAGTATATATGTATGATTTATAGATGGCGAATCTTTTATATGAAGAGATCGCATGACGACTAAATATTTCGTAGAGAAACTTTCAGATATACACATTATACGTTTAGAAAAAGCGCACGAGACAGATTCTACTTTCTAAAAATGATTAATGACGTCTTTTGTAAGTTCATTTTGTCTTTTTCGCAAGAAACAAAATATATATATATTTTTCTTTAACATACACGAACGAAAAAAGCAAAAAAAAAAAAAAGTTGATCTGTGCACAAGTGACTCGGAAGCAATTTCAAAGAAACCCAAAATAAATCGTTAAAACTAAGATTTATATGTGTCGCGAATTTTAATGTGTGTGTTACTTTGATTTAGATATATGCCACCGGTGACACCGTCGACTTGGCGGTCCACCCGGTTAGCGGACCGGTTCAGTGCGGTATGTCCGCAGCGGTTACCGGATATCGCAAACCGAACCGAAGCGCTACTAGAGTATCCGAGAACACGGTTACATTATTTGGAAAAATTACTACCTCTGCTCGCCAATCAAAGCGAAGATTGCTTGTATATGAACTTATACGTTCCGCGAACTGGTAAGTATTTCAAACACGGATATATCGAACACGATTTTCCACTCAAAGGACTCGCTCCAATTAGCACCGTTCCGAAACGGAACACCTACCTGAAAGCGTGCCAACTGAAGAACGCAATAATTATAATTCGAATATGTAAAATTAATAAAAAGTTGTCGATACAATATTGTTTAGCAATTTTGTTTTATCGGTGATGATACTTAATCAAATTGCGACGAACCGAAATGTATCCGGTGACACATTTTCGGTGAAACCAAAAAAAAGAACAAATTCGCAATGATATAAATTAAAAAAAAATCTCGTAAACATTTTAATCAAATGTGGGAGATACCGGATATAAAAATAAATTTATGCCGGTACCACCCTTTATGCGCTGGCAATTTATTGCTTGGTCATTAAATCAATCAGGAAAAACATTGATGAATTTTGGTTTTATTTGTTCTGTCCCGGTTTTTGAACGAGCGAAAATATACACATCGTTCTGTGGTTTTTCCTAATTACTAAATCATAGTGCTTACAATTTTAAATGATTTTTTTATTTCAAATCAAATATTAATAAAACAGTATTTATATATTTTAATCAACAGTGAATATTTGTAAAGTTTTGAAAATTAAAAGTGAGTTTGGCACAAAATTATTCAACGAATATATTTAACGGTAATTATTTCCGCTTTGTACAAGACCGGATATATTTAATTGCAGCGGTACTTGAGCGTCTTTTTAACGCAAAATGACTCTATTACGTTTTGCGACAATTAGAAACAATGACACTTGAGTGCCTTTCGAATTCGTTGCAATAATAAACATTTTTATAAACGCCATAAAACACAACGTGCGCTCTATTTATTTGAAGCATTATTAAGCGAAATGAGAATAAATAATAAATTGCGTTTGATTTAAAAAAATGTTTAATTTATTTTGTATTGGCTTGTATCGTTTATTCTGGTTAGGTATGTTTAAACCGCAGCATCGATCCCATCTCTAGGGATTTGAACCACAAACTTTGTGGCTGTCGGATTACGTAAAGGTTACGCTCAGACTAGCCTTTGTTTAAGATTCCAACAGCGAGAAATGGTACATGAAGGAACCGCAGATTGCTCTCAATACAGCTAATATTGCCTCTACCATCATCGACTATACGGCATACTTACATGTGTTTAAACATATTTTATTAAACACACGTTTCGTTTATTATCGTACGAAAATCAATAGATTTTTAAAAAAAATCTAGATTTCTTTAATGATTTTTATAGAATTAATTACGTAATGAAATATGAAAAGTAGACGAAAAAGATAAAAATAATAGAATTGTTGTCACTATGATTAGCTAGTGGATGAAATGACGATATAAAGTGTGTTGTGTGTGTGTGTGTGGATTTAGAAGTTGTATTAAAGCCAGAATGGCTTGTGTATACGGTACATGTAAAACGTACGTAAAATTTTATGTGCCATGTTATGAAAATGTAAATTAGGTAGTTGTTCTAGAATACTTTTTGTTTGGAAATAATTTTTAATATAAGTCGAAACGACATTTTCCCGAGTTAATAAGCGATTGCTGTTGCACCCTGGGTAATAAAACACAACTTTAGATAATATACGACGGTTGAAAACTAAAACATTTATTATTTATCTCGCAATAACATTTGAGTATTGAATGAACTGATTTAAAATTCTAGTGAATAGTTTAAATAATTTGCAATTTATAGAGGAATGCGCAAAAGTCTGTTGAATTTTTAAATTCCTCGGAGAAAAATGTCTGATTGCGAAATCCGCGCAGACAGAGATATGACACATAATTTAGAACGCAGACTGTATCTGAATATTTATGATCAGTACGCCGCGAACGTCTTCATACTCCTCCCGTTTCGTACTTACTTACTTTAGCAGAAAACGAACTAAGATACGACGTATGTTCGTTTCACACTAATGAAATTATTTTGTTCGTCTGCCAAGTGTCACCGGGGGCGAAATTATATTTGCGCGTCGCATACATTTTTTTTGTCGAAATTTTGATTTATGAAGATATTTTAAGAGGCAATAATTAATATAAAATAATATTTTGAAAATATCTGCGTTGTATTGCACTGGGCTTCATATACAAAATTTAAGATAAACAAGGAAAGATATTGACTGAAATAGTCAACTGTTTGATAATATGAAGAAAAAAGAATCAGCTAAATCAGTTGAAAATTAGGGTTCGTTGATTTACGCGCCGGTGATAGGAGTTCGTTGGTTGCATCCCGCACTAATCAAAAGTATTTAATAATTGAAAGATTGCAATATTTAGATAAATTATGAGATTTACTTTAACGTTAGTGAGGGATGCTTAAGCCCCGCCACCACGTCAAGGTCAACTCCATGGAATACGTTTAAATACCAACTCCACTAGTTTGGATTGAAAAATTCACGAAATCTACGCTATAAGAACGATTCCACATTGAGATAAGTACATATATACACTATAGTTAAACTACTAATTTAGAGCGGTACTAAAGTTATCTATTAGAGTTAAGTTTTAAACGTACTCCGGCGGGGCCCTACCTAACTGACTCTATATGCCCACCCCCTACCTATCTGAAAGATTCCCACCTCCTATTATTCGCGGTACTTATTCTAATTTGTGCTTGTGAGCACAGGGCACACGCAATTATATGCGCGCGTGCATGTATTGTAACATTGGGTACGGCACAATGTTACACGTGGAGATTGATGAATCTGTAAGAAATTTGGATTAAAAGGCGAACTG
Organism: Nebria salina; assembly: GCA_944039245.1. NCBI lineage: Eukaryota > Metazoa > Arthropoda > Insecta > Coleoptera > Carabidae > Nebria > Nebria salina. The sequence goes on from OX063281.1 coordinate 1,729,460, forward strand.
CCAAAGGGTGCAGTGTGCAAGTCTGCTCACACACTGCGAAATCTTTAAAAGGGTGGACACCCAGTTAGCCAGGTCTGGGACATCCGAAAACATTAAACCTGTAAGTGTGAAAGTACAGTTAGTTATTGGGGCCCACCTCACTCCTTGGGCGGGCCAGTGTACGCGATCGAGTTGAAGTGACCAACCAACTAACAAATCAATCCGGTTCACAGTGCAACTAACCAACCCTCGCACTGTCCTACTGCACCCTAGCCGTACAGCAGTAGGCACGAGAGCGGTCAGATACACTGGGCACCCACTGCACCAGCACTGTAATAACACAGTACCAGCACGGATGGGCTTTCTTAGACGATTCATTAATCGGTTATTTGCAACGCGCCAATATTAACAAACACCACGCATCCCATGCTAATAAAATTCTATTTAAAAATTAGAACTAAGTCTCAGCAAGCTTTGATAGTAACACAACACTAGTGCTACAAGGTTGCATATCGATCATAGTTTTAGCAAAGAAATTACTCAAAGTAATCGGAGAGTTAGCAAGCAATGATTACACATTAGTGCTCCAAGGTTGCATCGCTCTCATCTTTAGGATCATATCATCCACATTTAACCGAGAGATGCAATGGCGGCTAATATCAGCGTTATATAAAATTTTACTATTTATTCGAATTCAATCAATGCAACTTCTTACAAAATTAATTCGCGACGCGCCCACCCCCGAAACACCCGAGACCCGAATTTAAACCCCAACCATAAATGCAAACCCGAGAAGCTAAACAATGCGAGAATATCATTTAAATACAACAACGATCTGCCCCGCAGCAGAACTGCCATACTGGATGGACAGTACGCGTTACCGATACAAAAAAGGGACAAACTGTTGTTTTCCTCCAGGAATCCAACGGTGGGTGCTCCCACGATGAAAAGGGGGGAATATTTACGAATTGAACGAATAGTACGAGCGACAAGGAACTAGAGGAAATACTTGCTCCAACCGTAAGGGCAGGGGCTACCACATATATTTGCAACAAAAGCGCGTATTCCAAACATATGCAGACATTTATTTATTGGTAAATGAACCATCGTCAGGTTCTGAGTTATCAGGGTTGGTTTTGAACAAGATACTTTCTCAAGCTATACATATATACAATTTTCGTGCATGTGCTATTATTTTAATGAATTAAAATCAATACCATTTAATTAGCAATGGTTTTATAATTATTGAATATTATTATAATTGACAAATTTTATATTTCCCAGTGCAATTTAACAATTTCTGAATACGCGCGTATTCAGAAACTGATAAAGAAAAGAAGAAAGAAAGAATAAATAATATGGTACACCCGAAGACAGCGGATTCTCATTTATTTTACGACGTATAAGAGAACCACTGACCAAAACGCATGTTCGAAATATTAGGAGTCCAAAAGGTACTCACCAAATCCAAATCCATACTTGTTCCTCTCCTACCACAGCTGAAGTTCTTGTTGTTCCTGTTTGGTAGCGAAGCGAAGCGAAGAACTTTATTATTTAATTTCCCGAAATTATTTATTTAAAATTTGCACACGACCTTTTTTTATCACTCACTATCACTGATTTTTATACGGAAAATTGCATTTAATTTTAGGACTTTCACTAATACTGTACAGGGAATGGCATAAATTTTACGTAGTTATTTCACAAATAAAAATAAACACTCGCGAACTCACTTAATTCACTTTGTTACAAACGGCACAGTACATACATATAAATAAACAATAAATACAGAAAGAAAAAAAGAAACTGGGAAATATAAAAATAGCACACGCTAGGTAATCAAAAAATCACTTACTTGTTCTAAATAAAATGCAGAGTAGAGTAGACTGGACACCCCTAAAACATTAGCAAAAGAATTAGAAATCATCGTATATAATATTTAAACACTATTAAAAACACCCCACATAAACTTTTAAATATTTATTAAACAATAATAATCGATTTAGTCTGCAAAGTTAACGAAAATAAATAAAAACACTAAATTAATACATGAATTTACCATGCTAGTATATGATCTACGACTGCCATGGCTAGCAAAGCCGTACATTTAAACAACCAGGAAATAGATATTTCATATTTTCGCAAAAATCTAATTTAATCAGTCAGCCCGCACAATAAACGTTATAGAATATCAATTAGCAATATATCAGTTAACTTTTAACACCAAAATATATAATAGAATCGCGTTTTTTACCCCGTTTTTTATGAATTTAGTTTTAACAAAAATTTGGCCGTGTAGCGTTATAACTGACGTTCCACGGCACACTGCAATGATTATTATTAATGAATTAAAGGGTGTTTTTAATATGTATATACTAATATATTATATCTACTGTGTTGATTTTTTTTATCTTATACATAAAAGACAAATAGCATAACAAATACAAATAACACATATACGTATATCAATAGTAAAATGAATTTATTTGAAAATACTTATTACCTAACCGGACCGGACGATACCGGCAAAAACATTTTATTTTGGGTGCATGCAATGTTCATAAATAATGTGCAAGTGTTCTATATATTAAATATGTAGTACTATGTTAAAATTACATATGTAATTCAATTTTCAAAATAATATTTAATTAAATAAAATTTACAAACGTAAAAGTTTTAGCTCAAACTATAAAATGGCAAATATCGCGTTTTTGAATGAGATAAATTTCATGGTAAAATTTAAACAGTCATAATAATAATCCGTAATAAGATATAAAATCGTCCTTTTGAGGAAATTCTAGCCCTGTATTTGTTAATATGAAATTAATTTTTTAAATATATCGGTTGAAAAAAACATACGGAAATATAGATACAAATAGCATATATACATATATCAATAGTACAATGATAAGTTTTATCGAATGAAATTATAAGTAATTGTTTCCGAACCGGACCAAACGAGACCTGCAAAATTCTCGAGCGAAATAAGTTTTTATTTTTTTCGGGTACATGCTATGTTAATAAATTGTATAGTAGTATTTCATAAAAAGATTGAATAAAATGAGGATTGAAAAGAATAATTTTTTGTTTTAATTATTAAATAAAATAGCAAATATTTGTAAGAATTTCTCGGACAAATTTAAATCGTTATAATAAAAATCCGTATAAAGGCATAATTTCCTGAAAAGGGCAATTTCATTATTAGGCTATACTCACTTCCTAATGTAGTGTTGAAAGCGGGTTGATCTGCAGGAGCCGATTTCTTATACGTTGCGCGCACAATAAATGTCTATGTTGTACCCGGCACATTACAACCAAACGCGAACGTTCTAGTATATATATAAATAAAATGAATATTGAATTTAATATTGATAAAAACCACAAGTGTCTGTATTTTAGCAATTTTAAGGATTGCTCTATATTTTAAAATGTTCATATACTAGCCTACATGATCCCGCACTATGTAGTAACAATTTAACAACAATTTATTGCATTTTACATGCAGTATATACGTTTAAAACGATGCAAAGTGGCCGGCGGTCGCCACAATACTGATTATTTCCTATCAAATTTGGACAGGTTTACAAGAAATAACCAGAAACATCGGAATTAAATTCGAATGCTATAGAAGCTAAACAAGGAGAGACAATCTGTGACGTATTTTGTATATGTATTGGTGTCTTATTTTATTATATTTACACGCATAGAATATACACTTGCATACATAAATCACGTGTACATTTGATACATGTAAAAACTATTTTCGCTTATGGTAAATGTTAGAATTTGTTAATTGATTTGGATTACTTTAGAGCACAGAGGTGATAAGTGCAGTATAGCATTGAATTGTTTATTCATCTAATGTGTTTCAAATAAATTAAACTGCTGGATTCGATTTCAATATTAATTCAATTCAATGTTAATTATTTATTATTTGCATTTTTCTTATTATTGGTAATTGCTTATAACAATATCCGCAATGGCAACAGCTATTTATTATTTTTGTGGAATAATGTCTGAAGCCCCATGCCGTTGTGTTAGCTGTCAATTGCCTGGGGCTTAATTAGGGTTCTGCCCCTCGAGCAGCCGCCGCCACTGCATGTACACTGTAATCGATAATCGATTGATTCGATGGTTTATCGGTTGGTTCCGCTTGGTTCAGTTTCATTACATGATGAAGCACTTAACCCAAAACGGTTATACGATATACATAGTACACTAACCCACCAACTTTCGTTACTTTTCTTTTTATTTCGTTTTCATATGTACATATGTCCTATAACACTTATTCTTACCTCAATTTCTATAAGAAACAATCACAAATTTTAAAAATACAATTTTCTCAAAATAAATTAATATTACAAAATTTTAAAAGAAATACGATTTATTTATTTATTATAGTTTGAATTTTATGTTAAGTACGCAAATTAGCATATTAAAAAGAAATTTGTTTTGACTGCAACATCGAAAATAAAAATCTAATTTCATGACAATAAGAACAGTTTAAGTATTTAATTGTGTTGGGGAAAATATAAAGGATGTAATTTGATTTTAATTACGTCGAAAAAAGCATTCGCATTGTAATATAACATGTCCGAAATTAAGCCATAATAACGAAGGTATATATCTTTGTTTTCGAAAGACATATTTGCATATTATGATTTCTTACAAATTCAATTTTGAAAATCTAAATAACCTGCTGATCGAATTCTTAAGGTTACCAAATAATAACGCAAACTTTTCTCGATTTTCCTATATTTACGATCATGTTTGCAATGTTCGCACACATGAATATTAAACGAGGTACTCTTTGAAAACTTTCGGATATTTGCAAAGTTGGCAGAAAAGCGAAGCCAGCGCCGAACAGCCGTTGAATTTTAATTTATTTCTAATAAATCAGATCATTTGACAACTGTGTTTCATATTTTCTCAATTATTTACCCCATATATAAATATTTGCCTGAATGTGTGTCGCGCGCGCATATGTTTGTTTATTACTCAAACAGTTGTCAACATATCAAGAAGTAAAATATATTGATTTTCATTTATTTCCTCGTATGATTTTACGAGAGGAAATTTATTTTCCGGATGCAATAAACGATTGATTTAATTCGAAATCATATATTCATGTACCGCGTTATATATGACATCGTCATTTTGATTCACGTTTCTGTTTCAATTTACCATTTAAATTCTAATTACTCACCATATTCATATTATTATTATTGTACCTTACAAATTCATTTTCAAAACCATATTGTTATCATAATTGCATTAACGTATCCCATACCCAACATTCACTCATATGCATTAACGCATCATGAAATATAATATTAATTTAGGTTCGTTAGGGTCAAAATTCAGGAATATTTTTCAGGATGTATGCATATATTACAACTAGAGTATCTATTGCGATATTTAAACGTGTGTGTGTGTGTGTGTGTGTGTAATTTAAGAGCAGGACAAACAAACCATTGCAATCACGATAGCGCCTGCTGTTTCCGGCAAACAGGGTTCCGGTTCACACACACACTGCATGAACTCGGACTTAGGGATGGGAGGGTTGTGTTGTTTAATATATAATGCCCTATGTCACACCGTATGTAGGCTCTTTTGCATTTGTTATTTTGTCTGTTTCAAATGCATTTAGTCACTATATATATATATATATATCTTTAGTGCTTTAAACTTTTACTGCATTCCTAATAGTTTACACATTATTTAGACTTGCTTTTTTGAGTCTGTTTAAAAATAATACACACACCTAATTTGTCGACGTCTTTTTTAATGTTTTATCAAACATATAAACATTGTTTTGAAGCTTATTAAAAATAAATAAAATATATGGAATTTAAAAAATTTATTGTATGTAAAGCAGAAGTTTAATTTCTTAAAAATAAATAGTGGAAAATATTTAATTCTGTGTTGGTTAGTACATATATTATTTAAAAATGTGAATAAATGAATCGTGATATTTTTATTAAAATAAAAAAAAATCTTAATAATAAAGTTGTGTTAGTTGTATGTATGTATGTATGTATGTATGTATGTACATATATAAGAAAAGTGTAGGTATAGTATAATAGTAAACAATCAATGTCCATCACATGTAGTTGTAAGTTGGCTGTAGTTTAGATCACATAGATAGGAAGGGCCTTAATGACACTTTGACTAAAGTTTAATGTAAACACACGCTTCAATGACATTGAACAAACGTTGTCATCGCCAACTGCCCTCATTATTATTATTGCCACAAGACTATTATTTGTTGTTATTAGAATTTCAAACAAGCGCCAAAGTATGTTTAATTACTTTTCCATACAACTAATTAATTATAAATGAGAGCCTGCTTCATCCAACAAATACTTCGAACACACAATACGTTTTGATACGTGTCACCATTGTGCGCTTAAACGATTTATTTCTCACAGCTATTTTTTTACTTTCTATTTTTTTTTTTTTAAATGTAAATACTCCTTAACTTTACGTGAAATTTATTTTCATCAAAGTTATTTTAAATCTATTTCCATTTTTGCTTTTTCATTTACATAAAATGGAATATCTTACAAAAGTTTCTAATTAAGTTACGTGCCAAAGCAGGAATAAATGCCTGTGAAATATATATATATATATATATATATATATATGTCGCGTTCGAAAATAAAATAAAAACTGAAACAATTTTAAGCTACTCCCAGCGAAATATCGTTTGATTTATAATTATTTTCGTATAGGGGACAACAATGGACATGTGGGACGCATGCATATTGTATCAAAACAATAATACCTTTTTTTTGTTTCAATCACTCTTTGTCCATCAGGACATTGTTCGAAATTATTTTTTGCTCCCTCAATATTGAAAACATCATCATCTGTTATGTATTGAACTGAACATTCTTATACGAATTTATTACAAATTCGTATAAAAGAAATTCAAGTCCAGCACATGTTTTTTTTTTGTTACGGATTAAATATTGTAAAACATAAAACTATATAGTGACATATATTGGCGGAATTTCGTAAAAACCGCATATAGCATAGTAAAACCTTTTACAACCCATGTCTTAGTGCAGCTATAAACAAAATGAAAGCTTCGGTTTAAATCCATTCCGGAGTAATAGTCATTACAACACCCATGTATTTTTTGGACGCGTACGTGTTAAGTACTCGTACGTGTCTGCCGAGGTGTTTCTCCAGGGGGTGCACTTCACAAATCAATTTAATGTCCACCCCCCCCCCTGGGAATCTACGCCACTGACCACCTAGGATTTGAGGTTTGACTAACTGGTTAATCGATTAGCTTTGAGCATCTGTTTAATTAATAATTTAAACGAATTAATAAATAAAGAAAAACGATTGTGTTCCACCTCTAGTTTCAAGGCGTATTGAATAGTCAGTCTGCAAAGTTCGAACTTTGATTTTAAAGTTTAATTAGAAGCTTTGGCAAGCTTAACGCCAATCCACATGAGTTTTATTTGTTGTACGGTATTTGCTTTGTAATAGGATTGTAACTAAATCAAATAAGTTTCTTACTGGAATATCTATTTAGAATGGTAATTTTTTATTAAAATTAATTTTCCTCAAATCTAAGACTACGATTAGAGATGTTCAGTTTACTCCAATTACAAATTTATTTCTAGATTAATGGAATATTACAAGTTCTGAAGTGGACTAAACTTTATATTTTTATTTAATTTTAAGTTATTGTAATTATATGAAATATGAAAGTACCGTTTTCTTAATTACGTTTTTTGATATATTTTGAAAATGAATATTTGTATTTGAAACATATTTTATTATTAATAAATAAAGTAATAAAGGAATACTAAAAAAAAACTCCTTAAAAGTTAGAATCTACTTATATTTTACAGGATACTAATCTGAAATAAGTATGATCTTAATCCTGATATGGATTCCTTATAAAGTAGAGAAAAGTTACATGACCTTAGAAAAAAGAGATAAAAAGACTCGATATGATGGCGTAATGGATAAAGAATAGTCTACACCGAGAAGAAACAAAACTGCAACTTAACCCTTCAGAAAAGAAGAACAGAGCCAGTGTCACTTCAATTCCGCAGTGCATTGCAGTGTTTTGTTGTATGAGTCTGCAAGCAGTGCGGAAGTGACGTGACGCTGAAGCTCACATACACCGGATATCACGTACTGCGCCCCACCTACATGTGCTGCCATCTGTACACACTTCGATCTCAATTTGGAGCAAGGACAAGCGACAGAATATCAGAGGAAGAAGGATAACGAGAGGCCAAACCATGTTTTTGATGACACACGAAACATGACGAAGTCTTCCAACATTTTTTTTTTTTCTTTTTCATCCTGACTGCCTTCGCTACTCGTTTTATTCTGTTATTTTTGCTGGAGAACTGTCGCTAACTTATTTATTTTATCGTAAGGTGCGCTATCATTCGGTTTTTCTATATATATATCGCAGTTTGATTCAACTTTGGTCGAAATGATTCGGTCAAATGCACATAGAATTTTAAAAAAAATATATATTTCCACTGATTTATCAACTGAGGGAAAACTATAATGTGCGAAACGCGCGGTGAAAAGTGACGCTAACGTTTGTATACGAGGTCATTTGGTCAGCCATCTGAAGGCTTTAAAAACATAAATGACGGTTATGCAGTATGTCGAATAGTATCATCGCCATAGTATCGTGCCAAGGAAAGTTTGAATTCTTCCCGTGTTGGTCGCTGGGTGCAAAGTTTCCTCGTGAAATTCATGGCGCGATTTGTACAGGTTGCGAACGATGTTTACGCTTCATAAACGAACTTCCAAGCCAATTCTACACAAAGCGCACACTAACTTTTTGCACAACTATTTTATAACTCGCAAAGACACAGATATCCATTACACCAACTACTGAATTTGCCACCCAGCAACCCTACACAAATTATCAGATTTCGATAGCAAACCCTTACCAGAAATTCTTATACATATTGATTCATTTACGTTCATAAAATTCTAAAACTTAAACAGTTTTCGTTTATTTAATCTAGTTCCTATTTTGATTTGAACCAATTTTTGTTATAAAGTCAACAGCTTCACTATAACATCGAACCGGTAATTTAGAACCGGAACCGGAACACTTGGTGATGCGGTCGGTTCATTTGAGCATGAAACATGATCAAAGGCCAAAAATGCAATCTCTCTGTAAACAATGTTACCCCATATTTGCGCGTAACAATAACGTTTGAGATACTATTCCATTTTTCCATTTCAAAGATGACAGTTTTAATTTTTCATATTTTGAAATGTTTCTAAACCTTCAACAAGTTATCTTCAATGCACGCCTAGTTGAATTTTATACATAAAAATATTTTCTTTGTACAAAAAAAGCCTTTTTTTTACCAATTATTTCATTAACAATCGCGTCTAATTAATTAAAATATGGAATACACAAATATAATTAAATTCGCAGAAATGTTTGATGGCAATGATTGTATATACGAAAGAATTCAATAAGTATGGAAGATTTTGGTAACTTTGTACAATTTCGACAAAGAATTCCAAATACAAAACAAAAAACGTGAAAATATACAAAGTTCGTCTTTTCCCGGTGTAGTTCTGACGGTAGGGGATTTCGTACTGTATATATGTATATTCGATACGGATGATTTCAATTCAAAAACCGGAAGTTACGTATATATCGGCTTGTTGCCAGACTCCGCAGGCTTCACCGGAGAGGGAATCAGGTCCCCCTGAATATCCTCTACGTTGTGTCCTGGCCTTTGCTGGAAAAGTCACGCTCCACGGCGCGCTTATAACCGTCGAAGTTTCCTAGTAAGTTATTACTGCGACAGGTTTACTAGAGTTTTACTATTGATAGAAGTTATACTCCGATAAAATTAATTATCGATTATGGGGATCGTTTCAGAACAGAGGAATCCCATCCTTTCATGAAGGTGAATATATCTACAACCACGAGCACTACATATTTATCAGCGAAGGACTTATAACTTTTCTATATTACTTTCTATAATATCCAACAATTCAGGAATTCGTTTTTACTCTATATATACATATATAAATCCATCTAAATCTAATGCGATATTTCGTGACATGCACCAGTGCTCTGTTCCTCGACGTACGTTCTCAATTAATCATACACGATATATTATCTTTTTACTAACTCGTATGTGCAACGGGCATGTGCCATATTATAAACTAATGCTCGCCACAAATGCATACAAATTACCCTCAAATTATTTAGGAAATTAATCAATTTCTAATGTCAAATGCAGTATAATTTTCAACTTAATTTTCCTAAGTTTACACTAATATTAAGGGCACTAGATGTTACTGTATAATTTAAGATATATTTTTTATACAATTCAAATATTAAAAAAATATATTAAAATTTAGCAAATAAAAAAGTAAAAACAGCGCGACCGATTTTGGATTATCCATTTTCGAAATATTAATAAATATATAAAAATAAATCTACTATGCAAAAATGATCTAGGGAGTACATAGTCTAACAACCAGGTATTTTGTTTCACACAAAAATATTTTACTGTAGTAAGAGTGAAAGATTTCTGATTAATTAGCATATAGAACAAGTTAGAAAAGGAACGATATAATAAATACACTTGTTCTACTGTAGCATAGTCTAGGTATCTGGTATTTTCTTGCCACAAAAATATATTACTGTAGTATGACTGAAAGATTCCGATAAATGGCCATATAAAGTATAAAGATAAAAAAGGATCGAGCTTGCTCAATCTAGTCGAAATATATTATATAGTTTTATAATAAATCCAAAACGAGACTTCTGGCACCATCTACTGTTATCAATTGTAAACTTATTAAAATATATAAATTTGCAAATTATCGTATAAAAATTTATTTTTATTTTGTATAAATTTAAAAAAACACCAGATTAATTTAGTTTAATACGATTATTTGAGAAAATGACTTTTATTTATCATGAAACTTTATGTTAATATATATATAAAATACTCAGATTTGATTCAGGGAAGGTCAAAAGGGATATTTCTGGTAAAATTTAAGGAAATTGAAGGAATGAACGAAATTTTTATTATATCTTTAAATATGTTATATCTGAATTCAAAATTGATGGATGAATATATTTGTTGTTAAAATCAATTTAAAATAAATAAATAACTCTGCTGTCAAAGCTTTGATAATCCAGTTTTAATTAAAAAACATTACTTGTGCGACGTCTCCAAGAAATATTAGAAAATAAGAAAAATGAACGGAAAATAAAACAACGATGGAATGAATGATTGACAGTGTGCAATTTAAAATGAAGTGTAGGGAACTTATAAAAGGAAATGCCAACATAATAAATGTCTCCAATAGAACGCGAAAATATTACTTCTCAAATAAATATGCGTATTCTTTTTGTCGTCGAAGCAAATTACAGAAAATTGAACTTTCTGAACTCGTATTCAAGTCAGAATTGTTAGAAATCTTTAATAACATGATTGATTGTAGAAATAAAATCGAACTTCTTTACGACGAGCTAAATTAATTTTTAAATATATTAAAACGACTTTGAATGACGTATCCTGATTACACAGTCTTGTCTGAGCTGAGATACATTCGGAGGCGGGCAAGGGAGTATATTCGCAAATTTTACGCACAATTACCCACACATTCGCATCGTATTACGCATATTGTATACCTTGTCGTCATCAACCCTCGCACAGACTATGAAATGTGGCTACAACATGTATATATTATTTTGAGAGGGTTCAATCGCATTTGAGACTGTATTGATTTTTGGTAATTGAGGTCGTTGATTGGAATTACCAAAAAGCTATTTTTAAGTTGGGCAAATAGAAAATTTATTATTTTCTTTCGAAATATTCTGAACTTTTAGTTCTATTGTCAAAAACTTGCGAGCGAGAAAAACAAAATAAATTTTAAAACACTATCAACTTTTTGAAAGTTTTCCTAATACAACTAAAACATTTTCCAACAAACGACTTGGTTCCTTTTGCGCCGAAAAGTAACTTAAAACTTACCTTTCACCTGGTTCCAAGTGAATTTGTTGTCAAATGTATCATAAATGGCTGGGAATGAATAAAAGAAATGGGTGTAATTGCAAGCAAAACGCGAATTTCCATTAGTGTAATATTGGTGATTCCTTTTAAGTTCTGGGTATCTAAATAGTTGAGTAAACATTTGGGATTCGGATATCTCTTTGAAAAATATATTAATATAAATCTGAGAGGCGCTTCTGACGTCACTGGATTTATCAAAGCAGCGGTTCCGGGTAGTTCAAAGAGATATATGCGTGTTGGTATGTACGTGACGCTGCGGAGCAGTAAGGACTATTTTGGCTGGGACTTTATTTAGAATCTCATCCTTGAATCGCAAATAAGAATGGCAACGCAGATGTTACGGTCAACGAAGCAGGACTGTACGCAAATATTTTCCAACTCCCAGTGGGGACACGGGCGAGCGGTCCAAATGGATGACATGCATTAACTTTGTTCTGACAGTCAAATTATTTACTTTTCAACATTTGTTTGTTGTTTTAATCAAATTATTTGCATATTAAATAATTATCATTTACACAGAAATTACTACAAGATTTTTTTTTTATATGCTCTTGATAGAATTTTTGTATTTTTTTGTATTTCATATATTTATATGGTATAAAGAATATTTGATACGAATTAAAACATACGTATGAATGAAATAATGTGCAGTGCAATTGTTTATATAAAGCAATAAAGTTGACAAGGAATGCAAATAATTTGTGTGGCCGTTTGCAGAATGCATAGATCATAGCTTAGCTAGCTAGAACAACAGCGCTGGTATAATATTTTTGCGGTGCCGCAGAAAAAGTAAAATAATAAAATGATGTTCTATTGAGCAGTAAATCTCAACACTTCGTATACTAGCTGCATGCAGTACGTACATACATACGTATACATCGTAACACAATTTGCAATGTTTTTCAGAGAGACATGAACATGATATTTCGTTCAATGTATACACCATATACACGCTTCGTCTGTCTGTGTGTGTGTACTATAAAAATTCTCTACAGATATAAAATGTAAGAAAAATGAAAAATTGTCGTGTGCTTCAAATAAATAATATCATGTACAAGCGTCATTATATTCTATTTACAGTGTACTCTTTAGTTTTAAGGATAAAATATGGTGAGCACTTGGCTCCGACGTCGAGCGTGTGTACTGAACTTATCAGATTTACTGCATAAAACACAAGAACTAACTTAAGTGTTTAACTTAAATTACATATCAATCACGGGGTATTATTTATTAACTTATTAACAACTCAGAAAAGTATTTTATTAATGGGAGAATTAGTAGTAATTGAAAATAAATTTTTAAGAAAATTATAAATATTGTTATTATTTCTATTTAAGTTAAGTGTAGATTTTAGTGCTTCTTTAGTAAAATACTCTATTCTACAAGTACTACTACTAACTATTTAGTATATTATGAATAATTAAATGTGTGTACAATAAAGTTACGCGTGTCATTGGTAATGTGTCAGTCACTGTGCACTTTACGCTAATAAATATATTATTGATGCGAAATTCAATTCAAAGTGCTTTACATTACTTGGTACTTAACGGGGCACATTTAACTACTTAGTTAAATCAGGAGCGTAGAGGGAATATATTAAAGGAGCTTATTAAAAAAAAATTAAATTAACTAGAAGTGAATGCAATTTTGTAGTTGTATGTTTTTCGATAATTACGTCTTAAGGATAATTTTCAATGGTTTAGCAATAGTATTATTGATTACATCCATCAACAGTCATTGCCATTAATTAAATAACATGTCATATATAGCAAGTAGATGCTCCGGGGACCGGAAATCCGTTGCCTACTGGCTCTAGTAACCATGTCACTGCTGCCGTTGACAATTAGTCACAACTAGTACTATGTCCACTATGTCATTCTCAAAACAGTAATTAATATCAATTTCGGCCAGGTGTAAATGCTGTGATATCAAATTATTATTCGGCATCAATTTATGCTTAAACGGATTCAACATTGCCTAAACAATACATGTATACATTTTTAATTTCTATCATGATTTATTCATCTGTTTCACTGTTTTATTATAAATAAACCAGGATTATTAAAGTTGCTTTTGAGATTATGGCTAACTTAAAATAACGCTGACAATTCCTATGAAACTTGCACCATTGCAATCAGACTAAAAGCACAATACATAAGATGCATTTCAAACATACCCATTGCAGTTACTAAACTTACATAAACCCATGGTATATACAAACTTATTAAATCTAATTCTAACCGAACACTTAAAGATGTTCAGGGAACATATTCAAATACAAAAAAATTGAAGAAACTACGACAAAGTTTTACAGCCATTCATAAAATGGTTTATAATTTAATACAAACTTTTATAGGAAATAAAAATGCATGCATTCAAGTTTAAAGCTCTGACTATTACTTATGCTATTTGTGTCGTTTTTGAGTGTCTGATCAGTTGTAAGGGTTTCGTACAATAGAAAAGAAAATGTAATAAAAATAATAAAAGTTTGTAAATATATATGTATTCCAAGTCTAAGATAAATGACAAGTGTATTGATTCATATTTACGGTCGCGGAAAAAAAAATCGTATTAAGCTTTTTCAGATCTCTGAATTGCGTATAAGAAATGTGGAAAACATAGAGAGATATAAAACAGTAATAAAAGAGATATTTATCAAAAGACCATTAAGAACGATACAGAATAGTAAAAAGTACAAGTACTACAAGCTAAGAAGACGAATTCATGAAAATGGTATGGTGTAAATCTAGCTTTAGTATTATCTCCGACGGGTGCATAAAGGACACTAAAACACAGTTGATGCTGTTGTCTTTTTATTGGACGATTTTTTCACGTAGATAGCTCCGTCTTATTGGTTAAACAAACGATAAAATTCGTGATTGTATTTCTGGTTTTGTCATCCGAATTATTTACTAAATATCTCTTTTATTCTAACTAAATATCTATTTAAGACTTCTGGTTCTTTTTTTTTATTATTGTATGATACATTTTAGTTATTATTTTATTCGTTTATCTGATTAATCGAATTGTACTACTGATGATTATCAATTTGGATTTATTGGTGATGCTTTATACTGGATTGTATCAAATCTGCATAGCGGGCACAGCTACCGCTCAACTTCATCCAATATCCAGTGAAATTACATTTTTTCCATTACTATCATTCTCATCCAATATTATTTCCATTTATCGCTAAATAATACCGTTGTTTTGTTATCTAATATTACTACACCAATATTAATTGATATTTCGGAAATGCAAATGTAATATTTATATTTTATTTCATTTTATTATATTTTAAATATTTACTAAAACATATCTAATATGGACAGTACATTCCTATCTTATACGTTCTCCCTACAAATATATTCACATACGTACGTTTATTCTTATTGTTTTGTATAAGAATGTAATAACAAATGAAATATCTGTGACTTAAACTACTAAGTATTGTGCAGACATGAGTTGACATTTGAAACTATTACAGTTTCGATTCTGTAGTTTTTCATTTCAAATACTGTCGGAGCACCGAAAATTTCCGTTTTCTATTAATCTGATATCAAACCCGGAACCCGGCGAGAGAGCGAGACGGCAAGATAACTGACGAGTGACATGCGAATGGTCCGGGCCCGAAGCTGCGAGTCCCGGACTCAACGCTCATCAACCGGAGCAATTGCTCACGTCTAGTCTCTCGTAAAATACAACCCGGGCTCTCTTGCTCCAGGCATGAACTATATATAAGTAGGAAAAGGACAGAGGATTTGTATCTGGCATTGGAAAATTCCAGAAAGATTCGACACTTGGAATTATCTTCGTATAACAAGAATATTTCATTTTAAAAACAATTATTTTCATGTTTATACTATATGTACGCAATTACAGAAAATATATTTGATTCAGTTGTGAAAGTGTCTTGTATTCAAATAAATCCTTTGAAACAATGCGTGTATTTTGAGTCGGCAGTGATGCCACACCGTGAATAAACGACCCAGAAAAGTTATAAAATACTTTGCGAACTATGCGAGAGTGATATCGTTTGTAAATTGTAACCCCCCCTACCCTACACGTCTCTGTGGACCCTTTTTGCTTGTGTTGCACGATAATAGCGTCATGAAACCAGAGTAGGATTCAGTATAAATTGTAAAGTTTTGTTTAAAATACTAAGGGTGCAAATAAATCTAACAGCCAGTACTGTTAGGTCAAAGTTGAAGTGCTAACTAACACCGGTTGTGCGCCAGCTTAGCACCTTAAAGCAAATAAATTGGGTTGCCCCAACTATCAACCTGTGTTGGATGGATACAGAATAGAAACACGCGAAGAAAACGTGTAAGAATGTCTAAAGCGTTATTTAAAGGCATTACTTAAATAATACGTATCTAGAACACTGTCTATGAAAAGAATTAAAAATAGACAATTAAGTGAAAAAAGATTAAATATATAGTGGAATTTGTATCTTAAGATGATGTTAAATACAAAATTCTAAAGCGATTTATTCAAAAAAATGTATTTTATGGATTGTAGAATGAAATTTGTTTGAAAATGTAATTTGATGATCGTAAGAAGAGTTTAGGTATTTAGTTGGGGTAAGGAAATTTCGACATCCATTCAGGGTGAAAAAACATCGCTTTACATAGCTTTCAGTGGCAGAGAATCGTTAGAAAGCCATACCTGAGGCCGATATTCAGAAGTGCTTTCTTTAACAAAATGCAGAGTCGCTTTTAACAGCGGCGCTACGGGCTAATAAAACAAATCACGAGCGGACAACAATGCAGTGTTTTTTGTTTTCGTTTTAGTGGCGGCATTGTGCAGTTGAGACCACTAGGATTTTCACTAATAGTATTGTAGAAAATCGTTTGTAACTTCGGGAAAAGAACTGATTTTAGACTACTATTGGGAGCCGTATGGCGCTACCACTTGGGGGAATCAAAGGGCATTAGTATTGAATAAGAGTGTTAGGAGACGCTTTTGTATTTTATTTCAAATCACATTACTAAAATAAATACTTCAAACTACCAATAGTTCTTAGATTTATTAATATGTGATAGTAAAGTCTGTAAATCTGTAACGCAAATATCTATCCTTATAAATAAATGTACATGAATAAATAATAGATAAATTGGTAACTTTAATACTTTGAAAAGTTTATAAGTTATAAATTTATGGTTCTAAAAGTGTTTTAAGTAGGCAATTAGATATCAAATTCTTAATAAATTAACTAGAAACGGGCAGCTGGGAGCACTGGTGTGCGCATTGCCTTAGTAAATATGACATGAGCTTATATTTACTTTTGTGTTTTTAAATTATCTGTTATGTGTCCCCACGTACGTGTACATCGTTTATTTGTTCTCCCTTATCTTTATTCTATTTTCGCATTATAGATGTAGTGTTCTAAACATATACGGGATGTTGTAAAAGTAAGTGGCCGCGACCAAGCATAGTAAATAAGCGGGATTATAACTATGACTGTCGGAGTGGAGACTATAATTTTTAGTGCCATTGCCGTTCGTGAAATGGGCGCGAAAAGTTTGCACTTAAACTTGTTGCCAATGGTTTTTCAAGTGTGTTGTCAACTTTTTTCACAGCTATTTAACATACCGTAAAAAAGTTTTTAAAAGTTGAGTAGCTTTTCATGTTGTAATTTTCAGGACAACGACGTTAACTTAAAATAATGCAGATAGTTTTCAGACGTGCCTAAATGTATCTCTTTATTTATCTTTAAGATATCAACATTAATAAATTGGTATTTATTTTAATTAAATGTCTACACATTTAATTTCAAATTTGCTTCGAAATATACTGTAATAAATTAAATATTTGCAATGAACTTTTTTATACACAAGAAAGTAACCGATCTCGGGTTATTCATTTTCGAGATATTAATAAATATATAAAAATAAATACACCATGCAAAAATGATCTAGTGAGTACATAGTCTAACAACCCGGTATTTTGTTGAACACAAAAATATTTTACTGTAGTAAGAGTGAAAGATTTCTGATTAATTAGCATATAAAACAAGTTAGAAAAGGACCGATATAATAAATACACTTGATCTACAGTGTCAGAGTCTAAGTATCTGGTATTTTCTTGCCACAAAATTTTGTTACTGTAGTATGACTGAAAGATTCCGATAAATGGCCATATAAAGCATAAAGATAAAAAAGGATCGAGCTTGCTCAATCTAGTCGAAATGTATTATATAGTGTTATAATAAAACCAAAACGAGACTTCTGGCACCATCTATTGTTATTAATTGTAAACTTATTAAAATATATAAATTTGCAAATTATCGAAAAAAATTTTTTTTTATTTTGTATAAATTTTAAAAAAGTCTAGATTAATTTAGTTAATTACGGTTGTTTGAGAAAATGACTTTTATTTATCATGAAACTTTAAAGTTTATATATATTTTGTTTTTTTGTTAAACAATTGACGATTTAGTAAATAATAAATAAAATATTAGAAGAAATTTCAATAGCCATTATTTTTCATGATTACAATATTTAGGTATTTATTTTGAATTTACGAAAGTAAAAGTCAAAGTATCCTAGTGTTTTCTTAAATGAGGAGGATAATGTTCATGTGTTGTGCTCAATGTCGCTGAAGGACAAGCACGATCGATGCTATTGTTAGGGTCGTAATTCGGGTATTATATGTCCCTCCACACACACACACAGTCACCCGGAGCCGAATACATTATATAATAACCCGGAATATTTGGCGACAACCGTCGCGCACACGCATGACCAGATTTTAATCAGCGAGGGTAATATAATTTGGAAATGTTATTAAGGCTATAAGTGATGCTATAGCACATACAATTCTAGATTGTTTAGTTATAATACCTTTATTGTTATAACTAATTTCATCCCAATTTACAAAAATCTCCCCTTGGTTAATTAGTGCAACATTTTAAAATTTAATTAAATTTCGCATAAGAAAGCAAAAATCATAATTTGAATATATATTTCCGACATAAACTTGGCTTAATTTAAATATAAACTTACGATTAAAACTATAATTACACAGCGAATTGCGAAGGCGTAATGAGACAAAAACAATAAAAAACCACGAAACGCATTTCTGTGGTCGCCCACCGTCTACCAATATTACAACAAAGAGAAAAGCATGTGCCAGAGGTTATTATAAGCAGCTTAGAGCTTTGAAAGCATACCGCAACCATCGTTCTAGAGCGACGCAGCGCCAGTAGTTTTCACAGTTAACGAGGGTTGTATTGTAAATACGAGCACAAAGGATTGCCTAAATGTGAAATCGAGGTTTTCTTTAGTAGCCCACCAAGTAATATACCTTGTCTTTTAAGATTTCTAACTTTCTTTTATGCCATTACATACTCTTCATCGAGACCCACCCCTATGCTCAGTTGGCGGCTAGCGACGGTGCACTGCCCGCCAACGTATTTTAACCTTCGCGGGGTCTGACGCATTACTAGATATGATTCCACCTTTTACTATTGAGCTTTTGTTTATTTGGTTGGAAATTGTTTTTGTGATCGAATTTGAGTGTTTTCGTCAAAATTCGTGTGACCATATGGAGTATATTGCAGTGTGCCTTCGTTGTAGACTTTGCAGCGTTAGGCACTAGTGTTTTTCCAAGACTAATGGAACACGAAATGGGTGACGGGTTGTTTTTCCTAGGTCTCTTAGCGGCAAAAGGGAAAATACTTCAGCAAAGAATTGACGAAAAACTACAGAAAAAGAGACCGAGATGGAAAAGGATGGAACTCGGAAAACCTTCTTTACATTTGGTGAAGTCTACGGCAGTGATTTCCTCCAGTTTAACAACTGCCATACTGTTGTTACTCTATCTCTCATAGTATCATCTGCCATCTTTGTTCCACTGTTTACGTATTCGTTATCTTTGTTTAGACTGACAATGTCTCTTTTTTTCACTATATTCTTTGTGTCGCTCAGAATGAAATTGATGAGCCGTGTAAATTTGCGCCAAAGACATTTTCTTAGCGACTATACTTTATCATTTACATATTCAACTCATTGCTCAAATGAATTTCTTCCAAACTGTAACTCACTACAGTCTATTAAGAGTGGAAATTGCTTCAGTTTTCCATTTTAATATTTATATATAATAAAAATTCAAAGATATATTTAAAAAAATTTACTTTACAATTGAAGATTCTACGACATGAGCACTATAGCAATAAGTATGACAGAGACTTCCGATTACAACATATCCTAAACTAAATCATAATAATATTTAATATTTCCAAAGATATTTATTTCCGGTAGTTTGATGCTTAGTAAAATAAGTTTACAGTTTACTAAATAATGTAATCAATCTTGCCTTCAACCAATCAATCAATCAATCATAATGGAAATGATGTATTTTGATAGGAATTTTCACAAGCGTGCACATGAATATTCAAAACAATTGAGTATGCATTTTTAAAAACCTTCAACGAGATTTTCCATGCACTACAGAACTTAGCAAGTTCACTTTGATGTTCTATGTACATACATAGAACATATATATTAAGCGTCTAATAATTATTATTGATGACAGCACTTGCTGGATACTAGATGCCTGTTTACAAAGCGGATTTCTCGGTAAATGTATATACACTAAGATGGCTTTGATGTTTGTATTTATAAATTTTCACAAGATGCGATTTAGGAAACTCATTTAAATTGCACGACGAAATTTGCTCAGAATATATTTATTTTCAAAATAAAAATAAAAAACTGGAAGATTTGAAACTACTACAAACTTCAATTTTCTCGGTAGAATAACTATTTGTCTTTTGTTAGATTTGTAAGAAATGTGTGATATGTATAAAATAAATATATTTCGAAACAATATAAATGATTTTAAATTTATTTAGAACTTTCAGTATAGTCGTTAATTTTCATTAAAACTATTTTGTTTGCAGAAAATGGTCACACACAGGAACGACTCTTCTAAAATTGTTCTAATGGAAAACTTGGGTAGAAAATGTGAAATTTTCCCTTGCTTCCATATACTTTATCTCCTGTACCTTATATTGGCGTAAATTCGTTACGCCCATAAACTTATTTTTAAGCCTACAACTTGAGCGCCGCTCTCACGCTGAAATGTTACGATGTTCGTATACTTGTCAGTATTTATGTATATTTTTCCTGCTACGCAATTTTTTTATATTTATAAAGATTTTTTTTAAACACAAAAGGTTCTTTAATATAAAATATAAAATATGTTTGTGACATATATATTAAAACGTATATTTTCACACGAATAAAAAATATTTCATATTTTAACAAATATTCTAAAAAATTTTACTTTAATATGGTGTTTTATGTGAACCATTAAACTAGTTATGAGTGCATTTATGCGCCTGTAATTCGTCGATGATGCATCACGGGTAAAACACAAGAGCTTTTTTTACAAAAAGTTTCGATTTTTCTGAATGTTAGTATACAACTTTTTGTGATGTTTAAGTATGTAAATTTTATACAAAAAAACACGCCAGAAAAAATGTGTGTTTTGTATAACTATAATTCATCCCAAAAAAGGCAATAAATCTTCTCCAAGTTGGCGACAGTCGTCCAATATTCACCCACATTATTAAAATGTTTTCTTTTCGTCTACACATTAAATGTTTTTAAACATATAAATATTTATAAAATTGCGTTTAAATTCAAACCTAATTGTAAAATAAATGTTGCCGAAAAAAATTATTAAAATCATACTCACTCCCGGTTAAATACCAAAACAAATATTTAGCTATATTATATTATAAATAAATAGCACCATATGTTATTTTGATATTAAAACGGAATAAATATATCGACAAAAAACAGACAATGACAATTTTGAAATTATTCAAATATTACACGAACCATTTATTTTTTTATCTCAATTAATTGAATTCACAATGAATATTATTTAATATTTTAACATATTAGAAATTCCTTTACAATAATTAATAATTTGTCGAGAATACCTTGATTATAAATTTAAATCAGCACAAAATTTGATGAATGTTTCAAAAGGTGTTACGAATTAGTAAAAAACATATTCAGCATTTAAAAAAAAATATATCTATCATTCGCACAATTTCGTATAAACCGTGAAACCAGGTTTACCAAATTGCCTAAAACAATTAACATGCCCTAAAATTAGTCCTAAACTAACACAGCCTAAAAAGGAAAAATTAAATCAGTGAAGCTGAAACCGCTAGCGGCCTGAAAGAGTAAAAATAGTGAACGAATGAAATGAAAGAATATGTCATACACACTCGTGTGAGATTTCACGAAAAAGGATTTTTATATCCTTGGGGACTCGCACG
Organism: Nebria salina; assembly: GCA_944039245.1. Lineage (NCBI taxonomy): Eukaryota > Metazoa > Arthropoda > Insecta > Coleoptera > Carabidae > Nebria > Nebria salina. The sequence goes on from OX063281.1 coordinate 1,751,792, forward strand.
AACAGTCCCTTTAGAATTAAATCGATGCAGCTGATATTTTTACATCATTTTGTTGTTAACGGATCTCTATATGGGGTTTACAGAATACGATATGGCGACTTGAAATTCCGACAAGGGCTAACATATTTTTATAATAATATCAATCATTCTGTACTACACCATAAAACGCATTAAACTTTTTATGTATCGTTTTATGTTTGTTAAAAGTATTAAAAATAAAACAAAAAATTGTCTGTATTTTATTAAATATAAAATTACAATTAAGACAAGAATTTTAAAGCTCTTGATAACTCCTAATATATATTGTCTTGATGAATAACAAACAGACTGTAATTTTCCATTTTTGTAATTTTAATTAAAACTAGCAAAACTTTTTTAATTGTACTCTTAAATTTCCAGATAAGATGAAGAACGGATTTAACGAAAATGAGACAAAGATGATAAGTTTATACTTTGAATGTTCGCATTCCAAACAATCCTCAGGAAAATGATCAAAAGTAAAAAGTTTCACTGTATTTTAGTGACATTTATTTTACTTTTGATTTTACACGGAGCGAAAATTACATTGATTCTAAATGAGTTAACTAAATAAATATTTGCTGTCAAGATTTCAAATCAGGCATTAGAAATAAATAAAAATGATTGCTTTCAGAGATCATTACAGAAATAGTTAAAAATGGTAAATTTCGCGTAAATTTAAATCATACAATTACATGTATGTTTGAGCACATTTTACAGTGTAAAGTGACGTCGTTATAAAACAACCGCAATTGCAACGGAAATTATTATAATTGTATACTTTGCAACGCTGTATATTAATTTCGTTTGCATCCTTTGGTGCATACAACAATCCTGAATTCTAATTTGGTTTGGACGTAGAAGCTATTGCTTTAAACATATAATCAAATTGAAATTGTTGAATAATGAATGAATGTATATGTGAAAAGGAATTCGGAGCTTTGAAACACAAAGGTGTGATGTCCACTGAAGTTTTTGATAGGAAAGTATATTTTTTTCTCATTTTACACCCTTAAGAACTTGAGGATAATGAAGGACTGTGTGTAGTTGATTTATTCAGCGACAGGTTTGCGTGTTATATATATTTCCTTTTCGCAAGTTGGAAAGTCCTTAAGACATCAAAGACCCCGGGGAAAATAATTTAAAAATCTTTGGTTGTAACATGAAAATGCGTTTTCTTGAAATATGATCCAGATTACACTTTTATAATTTTATTTAGATGAAAAATACATAATTCGTCGTGTCATTACTAATTTTATTTTAGTAATCTACTAGTTTTATTTATTTAGACATAATTGAGTTGAATTTCGCATATGTGCGAGAGAGAGGACCGTTTACAGCATGTTCTAAGCTATAACACCAAGCAAGAATATGCCGTTAACAATAAGTGTATAGTTAGTGAATGGATGCTTTATATCTTTGGAAAGTACAAAGTTAGCTTTTGTTAGTCTAGTTACGTTGTGGCAGTCGTTAGGATTCAGTTAGTTAATCTGGAAGCTAATCAATAAATTGCAACGAAAATAATGTTATTTGAGTAAATATTTAGCAAATTATAGATATTTGAGTTAAATTAATTAAGGATCTCTTTGAGGAAAGCTTTCTTAGCTTCTAGGCTTTTACTATATCATATTTACCAAAGCGCCGTAATAATAAAGCCAGTTGCTCTAAATCTTGTCTCTCCGTGATATTACACATATGTACACATGATATACGTATTAATTTATTTAAGTACGTTATAGTAATAGCGTAATATTTCATGCAGAACAGCATACGCCATTTTGTAATATAAAGATATTTTATTAGGGTGTTGTGACCAAGCTTGGAATAATATCCAGAAAAAAAAAATGGAAATGGCCGGCGAGCGTTTGTTTTTATTTGTGTTATTTGGGTCGGAACTGCATATGAGTTTTAAATCCTAAGTAATTTTTTTCGCGAATGAAATTTTTCCAACGATTTAGATTTTAATGCAAATGGAAAAGAAGATTATCTTCGACAAAACAACCCGTTATTATTTCACCGACTAAAAGCATTGTGTTATAAGCTTTTAATATTCAATCGTTTCGTACAAATTTTAATTGAATCATAAATCGACACAAAATTGATGTTTGCAACTGTGTCACAAATTAACTAAATTGAGTGTTAATTTCCCTAACGGCGCAAGGTACTGTTGTGCTCCAAGGTATTAAAATAAAAATAATATAACATTGTGCGACTATATATAGGAGATATAAAGAGTGTGGGAGAGTAAATGTTTACTGGGTTAAATAGACAGATTATAGAATGATTGACGCTTTGGAAGTAGGTATTACAAGTATTTTCAGTTTAATATTTTTGCATAAATGAATTTTAAAATATGTTAAAACTTTCTGGAACGACTTGGCTCGGTAGAATCAATAGATTCTTTTTGCTTCTTGTATATACATTGTACGAACATTGTACGCAGTTTCTTGCTGAAAGATCAATCAATCATATCAATCATTAACTGGTGGTCATCGGAATGGATACATCATATACCTGTCAGCCGGAACACACATTTTCATATTCTATTCATTTTATGTATGAAAACGCAATTTATTATAATTTATAAACTATTTATTTTCAAATGATCCCAAGTAACTCAACATTTTATTTATAGAAAACTAACTAAAATGAACATATACACTTTCCTATCCGGGTTTTCATTTTACTCTCTTCCAAATGTGAAAACTTATATTTATAGCTATTATTTATGTATTTATGTACATATATGTATGACGACCTTCTCTGATCCTTCTTGCAACGAAGTTATGTTTTCTGTTTTATTAAACTTGACCCTATGCCAAAACCAGACACTAACATCTTGTAGAACTTTTTCTTACTCGTACTCAACTTGAGCACTTTTGATCTATTTCGGTTTCAAAACAGGATAATTATCCTGTGACGTTTTTTCTTAATAATTCTTAAGGAAATGAAATGATTTATTGATCTGAAATCATTTTTAAGTTGATGAACTATGAGAGTATTTTTCCTTTAATATTATAAATGTCCCTGCTTAAGAATTCGTTACACCTACGTGAATCGCTCAGGCAATGACTATAAAATATTATGTACGTGACATAATGCCAATTTCAATTTTCTCAGAATGCATTCGCCGGGCATCTATATAGTTCTTATACCGGAAGACAGAATGGTTTATGGTGAAAAAATGTAGGTATCCCAGACATATAAATTCACATTTTTATCGATTTTGAATAATTTTGGGGCGCGTGAAGTTATTTGTTTCCTATCGCTTTCAATACACTTCCAATATACGCAAAAACAAATGACATGACCTGAATACTGACTATAGTATCAAATAGTTTTAGAAACGCTAATAGAAAAATAATTAGCGGCCATCTGAGGAACGATTATACGGGGTTGGGGTTCAATTTTATTTTTAATCAAACAGTGGTGGCGTAATAGCGAACCAGCAGACATTAGCTGCAAGGAAATAAAACGAAAAATACTTGGGGAAAAAGCAATAACGCAAGTCTTAACTACCGCCCAACCATACAGTCGCGTCACTCCTTTTTATTTTATTTCAACAACTCAGAAAGATTTTCAAATTGAAAAATATTGCAATTAAACATCTTCGTCGTGGTAAACGGTGCTCTTACCAGCTGAACTAAACAACAAGTTAAAAGCATTGCCTACACACACACACACAGACAGACAGACACACACATAAAAACCATGCACGCAACGCCGAGTCAAGTTGGAAGTATAATATGTGAAAATCGAATTTGCACTTCGGAAAATTGAAATTTCGAGACAAGCGTTCGTTCGTTCGCACGACGCAAAGTTAATCGCGTGACTGATCTATATTGAAATATGATCCCCTTGTATCGAAACGAATTTTATTTTTACTTTGAAATCCAAATTTATTTATTTGTGTTCAAATATTATTAAAATTGTATTTATTTTAATATGACTTATAAGTTGTTTTTTTTTAAAAATATATTTGGTAATGAAAGTAAAATGTTTGTATGTTTTGTATATAAATATTTTCCATTTCAATAATTATGGAGGATCGACGCGAAACCGGAAAATCGGGCTGGAAGAAAAATGTCTGGGAGTTTATTGTAAATGTTAGGCAAGGCGTATAAGCAGTGGGAGTAACGCCCGTCGAATTTATATTCGTTTGCGAGTTCCCGGTGTAAGGAGCAACCGGAGTGGCTAAATATATATTCGAACCCCGGAGCGGTATTCCCATCGTACCATTCCGGAAGTTACATCTGCGGTTGTGAACAAGTTACAATACTTTGCTTATAGTAAAAATATTTTAAAATTTCAACAAATTGATTAGATATTTAGTGAGCTGTCGGAAACTAGGGTCGTGATTTATGTAAAATAAGAAACTCAACAGAACTTTAAGGTATTTTAAAAGTTTTGTATTGCTCGAAACAAAAACGTAAAACTAAAATGTGTTAAAAAGAAATATTACGTTTATTCTTTTGTGCAAGTCGCTGTGTTTCCTTTTTTACACAAACCGAGCACTGTTATATTTCATTGTATGGAGAATGAAATGAAAGAATTGTAAAAAATCACCGCGGATATTATGACGCATTTACATTCCTGTAAAACAGCTCCGCGGTTTCTTACAAAAAGATGAATATATTGAAAGTGATATGGTAAATAATACTTTCAATCATAAATCAATGATTGCCAAATAATTAACATTTTTACCCAAAAACACCGACAAAATGAAAAAATTAAACACCTACAAGAATATTTTATATATTTAACTGTAACTAGTAAATAGTCCATAAAAATTAAGTAAATTAAGAATTGTTTTAGTTTTATATGAAAATACTATTTTCCAGTGACTCTGGATAAAAACTAATTTTTATCAGGTATGGAAACTACTTTAAACGAGTACTTTGTGAAAAAAAAAAAACTATTTTTGCTAGTTGACTGACGATTGCAAAATAAAACTCCAAATATTTACTTAAACATTTATAAATTGAATTCATTTTATACAAACAAAAGTCTAACATAAAAACAGGACTAGCAACTGTTTAAAAAAAAAAAAAATAAAAAAAAAAACAGTAACAAATGAAGTAGCCATCCAGCAAGTTTTACTCGCATAAAAAGTAAACTTTTCTTTTTATTTTCAGGCACAGTGGACGATGCCAGCGCAAGTAGTGGGGGCGCTTCAGGAACCGGAACTAGTGTGACGTCACTTCCCTGCATCGTATACGTGCATGGCGAGAGTTACGAATGGAATTCTGGCAACCCGTACGATGGCACTGTGTTAGCATCGTACGGACACGTCATCGTGGTCACAATTAATTTCCGACTAGGCATTTTGGGTAAGTAGGGACCATTTTGACCCATTATAGTTCGTCATTAATATTTAAGCGCGGAATAGTTTTCGATTCATTTACGGTATAAGTACTCTTATCGTACTCTAAACACTAACGACGCATTTATTTAATATGTTTTTTTCTGGGAGGGAAAATCAATTAAAATACACAATTAATAATTTATAAAAGATAGGCAATTTAGATAATTATTCCAATTTAATATTATTATAAATTTACGTTAGAATTAATACTAGTATTAAAAATCTAAGGTAGTAAACATGGTGTACATAAAATTCGATAAAAAATTCGACAACACTACAAAAATAATAAAACACCTCCAACCATTTATAGTGTTTCTTAAATTATCTGGTGTTTTTCCCTACACTATAAAAACTAGTGGTTTAGAAATATCATGGTGGGGTGTTATCCAAACTATGAATTTATTTGCGCTTATTACGTGGGGGTTCACGCATTTATTTAAAGGGGATCCGTTTGATGAAACGCTGAGCAAATTCGAGCAAATTCAATTTGTGTCTTGTACTGTTTTAACGCTTATAATATTTCTATTGAAATATAAAGGATTTAAAAAGCAAGTTGCTACAATTATTATAATAGGTACATATTGAATTTATTCTTTAAACACATTGAACACAAATTTATTTAAAGGTAATGAAATCCTGAATCCTGAAGAGGCAATTCCGCAAATATTAAAAATAAACTTACGGCAATTTATAATATCTGTAGTGTTTATCGGGTGGTTTCACATCGCCCCGATTATTACAAGTTTTATTATGTTTAACGCTGGGATGGATTTAACTAATAAATTATATATTTTCTTTTTATTTTTTACGAACACGTTTTTTTTGGTCGAATGCATTTTCATAAATATGTTATATTCAGTGTCTGAATTGTTTAGGTGCACTAATAGGGAAATATCGGAACTAAGACCAGATGTGAGTTATACTAAACGGCCTAATTTGCAAAAAGTAGTTGAAATTACAAAAATAATTTCGCGTTTGTCGCGTTTATTCAAAATACATTCAGACTTATGCGACATTGTAATTGATTTGAACAAAATGTTTACGTTTCAATTGATAATTTCAACGTGGATTAGTTTTTTCGAAATACTATTCAGTTTTTATTACGGTATTGTTTTTATTATCGATCGTAACGGATACAACAGGGAAGAAACCGTTTTTGAGTTTTATTTAATCTCTTGGGGAGTGTTTAATGTCTTGAGATTTCAACAGGTTTGTGCCGCATGTGACTCAGTTACTAAAGAGGTACTTGATTGCCTGATTGATTGATTACAAGCGTAACTATACATATTTGCAGGCAAATAGAACTGGGATAGACATTCATAAATTAATAAATAACACTTCATTTGAACTAATTAGAGATAAGCTTTACCAATATTCGTATCTAATTTTTAATAGACGTACTCAAATAAGTGTGTTAGGAATTTTTAATGTTGATTATACACTCTGTCACAATGTAAGTATGTCGTATAAAATATTATTAATTGTAAATTAATTATTTATGCTTTTAGGTTGTAAGTGGAATTGCGACTTATTTAGTGATATTTTTGCAGTTTAAATTTCAAAATCAAAATATTACGGAACATGGTAATAAGGAGGTTGCTGCGAAACAGGGTGTTTTTGGTGGTTTAAGTAATGTAACGAATGTTAAGTTGAATAAATCGCTTTAGTGAATGTACGGTTTGTTTTAATTAATTTTAATAAACTGGTGTGGCGTTTTTTTTTTTTAATTTTGTTTGTGTGGCGAATGAAAATTAAATGGTGGCGTTCTACAAGTGAGAAATTAAGTCTTCGACGAGAAAATAAAAAATAATGAAAGTTGGAAATGGAACAGCGTGGTATGTCAGTTACAAATGTTAGGTCTTATTAGTTTCAGTTCTACCTCAATTAACTGATTCGGGCGACTGAACTTGGTCTGATGATTGATACAATGAATCAATGGTTATTTCGAAATTATTTCTCGATTATCTGACGTGACTTTATTAACTTGATTACTTTGATTCAGAATTCATGACAATCCACAGATACAAATTGCACTAAATTTTTATTTACTAAACAGTGTGTATTTTTAAAAAATATATATATATTTTGAATTGTAATATGAAATATATTTAAATTATTTTTGAATGAAATGCTAAAAAAATGTCACCCTTTTTTATCAATTTGTATAAGCGGCCAAAGCACATAAAATGAATATTGTGTGCCTACTAAAATGTGAACGTCGGGAAAATTCGAAAAAAAAAAACACTTTCCAACGTACAAAAAGAAAATTACGATACACAAGGTGCTTACAGCGTATCATTACATTTCCAACCCTTGTTGACTGACCCTACGGGAACCAGTGGCATAGAATTCTCAGTGGGGACATTTAAAATTTACTCGTTTAGTCCCAAGTCCCGCGGACAGTTTCTACTTCATTTTATTAGTAATAATAATAATAAATAAATTGAATTTTGCATAGTTTATAAATATATATTTTTCATGCACTATTAAAGTTTAAAACGAATTTTTTGTGCTTATTCGTAAATAAGGAATATAATTAAATAACTTTTAAACCATTTGATGAAACATTTTCAAACTTTGTTGAAGTTTTATAAAAATATCTAAAAAAAAGTTTCAACAATTTTTAAATGCCACATCCTCGACAACAGGTGAAAAAAAAGTTATGAAGGATTTTAGACAACATTGAACTTTATCAAATAAGATATTTATTGAGTTTGAAAATAATGCATTTTGTGAATTAAAATTCTTGTTAATGTTAACAACGGTCCTTTTGCTGTGCTGTGAACTGGCGTAGCTACGGTGGCTGGGTAAAGCAGGTGTAATCAACTTATCTACTTCTTCCACGCCACAAACATCAGTTGCCATAAAAACAACGTCGCAACGCTTGACGTCGCCAAGTCGAAAGTCCCTACCGCCGAGAACTAGAAAATGTGTCAATTTGACCCGTTCGTTAGTTAACCCCGTGGCTAATAGGCACTTATGCCGCCCCTATTTACGTCTAACGTCTCTTTTAATTATTTTTACGACGCGGTGTTACGGTGAGATAATTTTAAGTAACGGTAAATAAATAAATAAATAAAAAAAGTGCCACTTGGTGTGTTAACATGCAAGCCACAATTCGAGCCGACGAAATTTCTCTTAAATATAAAGCTGGTGAAATGGTCGTATTGTGACCCCCAATAAATAGACAAGTTCCGTGGCTTGTCCACGGGTTACAGGGCGCAGGGGTGAACACAAAGAGAAATAAGCAGACACCATTGTGTGCCTCCAAAACAGGCGGCCATTAATCTGGCGCGTGATGTTAAAATCTACTACTGCTCTCAACCGTACCGGCTACAAGCGAACCGTACCGTTCACCATTCTTCACTTACAACAACCGAAGGTGAACACCAAAGGAACTCATTTTCTTCTTCACATCCATGGCTATTATACATATTTGTTTTCAAACTATACATATGGAATCACGTTCAAGTTTACCGGTACTATTCATTCCCTACTTAAAGTTGTTGGAATTTAAGTCCAAATTGTGAAATAAAAATTCGGTTACCAAATTTTTGAAATTTTTTAAATAAATCAAAAAATAATAATAAATACGCGTATTTTTAATATATAAACAAATATGGTTAAGATTGAAATATTAAAATTTGACGAAAGTCAGACCGCAGATTTGAACTAAAATATGGTGTTACCCAAATTTGATAATACTGAATTTAAATGCGTGATCAGAAAAGTGAAAAAAATTTGGTTTCTAATTTATAGACGGAAATAAAAAATGTAAAATTTCTTGTTTTTTAATGTCTCAAAATAATAAAAACTAACCTCTTAGTCTTGAGATGTAAAATGGATATGCTTATTTGTGATAATATTAGGTGTAGTTAAATATGAATGTTAAGTTTATAATTTTCTGAAATAAAATGGTGAAAATATTTTCCATCCAGTTTTTGTATAAAATTTCGTTTCAAGAATGATATAGTATATGTAGGGTTTGAACGAAATGGAGCATTGATCCCCCCTTCCCCAGCCCCCCTCAACCACTCCTTGAGGAGAACACTCGTGCCATACCCAAACCTTGTTGTAGAGATGAGATGATGACGACATAGGCGTAGTGGTGGGTAATATAGACAAATTGAGGCTTGGTTACCCGGAAAATCATTTTTCCTTTGTTCGGCAATTTATCTTACCGTCTCAGTTGTGTACGCGCGCGGTTTTCAACATAATTCAATTTGGGTTTGGGTGATTAGGCAGTCGATCTGTTTGATGGGGAATGGCGTGCTTGTTTACCGGAAAATGAGAACTACATTTATCTGTCCCTCTCTCTCTTTCCCTGTCTCCAATAAACAATTTTACAGACAAATTATTATTTCTCATTTGATACTTGTAAGTTACTTGTAATTATTGAATTTATATTTTAATTAAAAACCAATATCGTTTTCGCTTAATTAATCAATGCGCAACATTTATAATCTCATTAAGGCAATTTTTTTTCTTCTTCAGGGTAAAATTCAGTGATTTCTTTAAACCTTTCCCGGTATAATTAGATTAATTTTACTTTATATAACGAGCAAATTTTTTTTCCTCCTCGAAGACGACGACGACGATGACGACGACAAGATTTAATAATCATTAGATTTTGTTCACTTTTTAAATAGTTGATGCCACTAGTTAATCATATTGATCTTTCTTTCGAAAATAAATGAAACTTTCGAGTATATCTATATATAATCTATTTTCTGCTCAGAGTACAGTAGAAAAACGTCGTTAACAGCAATTTCAAGCTTGTATTTGTCAAAGGAAGAAACAATCGAGTTGAGAGTATGTAAAGAACGTTTTTCGAGTCGTGAATCAATATGATCAGGTTACCGCTATCAAACGGTCACTTTAACATCTTTTATCCAAGAACAATATTACCACACTAGCATTGCCCCATTTTTGGGTAAATGTACCAAAACATTTGCCAGTATGAGTTGTTTTCATTTGATACAAAGGTGTTTATGTTAAATTTATATTGAAAAGAACAAAGAATCGCAGGGCCATGGATATCTGGGTGGTGGCGCAGTTGGAGGAAAAACAAAAGCAATACGGCGGAAGCATGTAGCTGCCAAAAGTGACAACGGCCGTAAAGATTTACAGTACACAATTTACTTCGAACATCAGTTTCAATATAATGAAGAAATATTGGATTGTATGAACAGAGACTCACAGGCGCAACGCGACTCCACCATATAGTAGCTAGCGCTAGAGCTAGAGGACTGTTCGGATTTATGATAGTTGTTAGTCTGTCTGTGTGTGTGTGTGTGTGTATGTTTTAGTTGTAGATATTTTGTTTGTTAGTTTCTAGCGCACTGTGTTGCTCTGTGGAAATTATGAAGTGTACGTGCCTGCGAAACGGATTCGTTAACAATGGGTGTTGTATGCCGCGGCGCGAGATCGTGTTGATCTTGTTAACGTTCACGCTTGCTATCGAAAATGGCTTAACGTTTTAACAATGATGAACAGCTTACTTGGATTATTAACGAATGCACGATTCTCGCGTTCGTTTCAGCTCTTTTTGTTACACATGTCAACATGTCTGGGCCTTTCTACCATTCCAATATTTTATTTAAATCAAACAAAAAATGGTCATATTTCATACTAACATATATACATTTATCATAAATTAATTAAAATTACAATAAATATCTGTAATATAAATAAGAAAGAAAATCGTTTATTTTTTGCTTTCTACAAGTAGGTAAATCTGTTTAGTTTATAAAATGAAGTGGTAATTAGTATATGTTGGATTTAGTACTGTTGGTAAAACTGTAAAGTTTTGAGAGTTTGATAAAAATTGAAAAAATAATTGGTGCAGTGTTCGACAGTGTGCCGAATAAGCGGGAATGAGGTGCGAAGTGATAAATCGTGAAAACCGCAAGAACCGAAGCAATTAGTGATAAGGAAGTGCCATCCCTTGGTAAGCGTAGTTCACAAACTAAGCATTTCTTACACCTTCAAACAACCGCCACTTTATTTACGATAGTATTATATATCACCAAACTTTATCCGTATCTATAAATTATTCCAAATTTCCCAAAAATAATCATCCCAAAATGAATCGGCAAAAATGTTTAAAAGTATTTCATTTCCCAACATCATGAAACACATGTGAAAATGTCATGATAATAAAAATAAAATTGTCAGTTGTTTGCAGAGATTTCAAACAATCACCTTCAATTAAGCGCACTGGTCATGATTTGTTTTGACCTTTTATTTCGACAAAAAAACGACATGCGACACAAAATCGAAGTAGGCTGCCTCGTGAAACATAAAAACAGCTTGCCATTCGAAAAATTAAACAATGTGACACATTTCTCCTTTATAACTAGCTACATTTTTAAAATTGATCACCCAACGTAAAAACGTCCATTTACTTTTAACAAAATATATATATTTAATATTTAAAAATAATACACCTGCCACGGAAACCAAATAAGGCCACATGCGGTATTGTAAAAATCCACAAGCCATATGAGTATATGTGGTGTTTTGAATATTATCAGAGAAAAGCAAACAACCTGGTTGAGCATATCAAAAAGGCAAAATACATATTATTTTTGTAAGCTTCAGCTATATAGCTCACGTTCTCAATGATAAATCTTGTGTGTTACGTATACATATATGTGTGCAACGGAAAAGGATATATTGTGATACTTTAAAAGGAAAAAGGACGCGAGTACTTGCTGACCAGGAATACACATCACGTAATACTATGCAATCATATCCAGTATAAACAGAATTTGTTACGTTGTGGAATTGTTTTTAAAACTCTGTACTATATATCTATAATAAATCGTCTTCCCAGTAGATATACATATGTATGTGCGACGAATACACCATGTAGTATTACTCAACCAAAATCCATTACTCAAATACTAATTTAATTCAGGAGATACTCAAACCTACCTACCCATTATTTATTTTTAAGTAAATTGTTAATAATTCCATTTAAATAAAATATTACAATATATTTTAAGTTTAAATTGTTTCTCTAATTAAATAAATAAATAACTATATATAGGCTACTCGGAATAACTTGATATGACCTTGACATGCGCAGAAAACCATTTTTATATATTTTCATAGTGTTGTTCGCTCTTGTGCGCATATCGCATTTGATGCTATTTCGATTTACCTGTACGCATTATTATTCTGTTCGCGTAAAAGATACCACGCACAATTGAGAAAGATATATTGTTTTGATTTATTTAACGAATATAACAAAACGCTCTAAATATCCCAGCTCAATTAAATACCTAAGCTGTTCGCATTGCCATGAATTAATCATTTTGATTAACGTTCTAGTAAATTCAGGGGGAAAAAATTATAATTAAGCATCATTAAACAAACAACAAAACACTCAAGTATCTTTTAAACAAATCGAAATTTAATAGCAATTTTATATATTCATGAGAATCTATAAACACAAATTGCGATATAACTATTTCTAATTTAGTTAAATTGCGAAAAAGAAAAGTTTTTTTCAATTATTTTATAGTATTTATTTTTTACTTGTTTTAAAGAAGCTTTACAATTATTGCGTAGTAAATCTATATACTCGTATATGGAGACAAACCCAAACAGACATATGTAATTGTTTAATAAAGTTAGCAATATAATTTTATGAAGTGCGTTAATTAGGTGTCTGATTTACAACCCTAATAACTTTTTAATGAGTGATACGAACGTTATATGTTACCCTTTCAACCCTGTACATTGAAATTTTAGTAATTTCATTAGTAGCTTGAGAAACGAACACTTCTAAAATGTTATATAAATGTGATATGGGTGTTGTATATATATATGTAGAATTGCATCTATAAGGATTTGAAATAAAAATATATTTGTTTTTAATGTCGATTAAGTTGACGCAAAAAGTCTATTTAGAATTGTCGCGTCCGTTTGTAATCTGTGATAATTATATACATTGTGCGCGCAATAAAACATCATATATATATACGTACATAAAAGAAAGTAAAAATCTAATTTTAACACCTAGCCATTTGAAACTCCTTTTCGGGAAATGAATTTTAAAATGCCTACCGTTATTGCGTCCAGGGATGTACTCTTACATTTCATTTATTAATGACTTTAGCAAGTTCTGCAGCTAGGAAAGTTGTCGTTCGGGGATTCTAAGTTACACCGGGCCTGGTTGCAAAAAGTCCCTTAAGTACGAATTTTTTCGCACTAATGATGTATTCTTTCATACCATTCAGAGCGTCATTATCATTTTTTATGTGTGATAAAAATTACTTTTACTTGTACCCAGTGAATTATTTTAATGAATGTTTAAGATGAATGCGCGTTTCGTATAAAACTACAGATTCACTCAAATCAGATGCTTTACAAATTATACTACTGTTTACAATTTCAGGATACTCAAGTAAAAACTAATTAGTAATTTAATTTAACGCAACAAATATTCTATTCAATCATAATTCAGTGTTGAATTCTTAAGAGAGAAATTCAGTTTAAATTTACGTGTTTGGTTTTTAATTCAATTTATTATGTTACGTACGTAAAAACTAGTATTTTACAGAAATATATATATTAAAATAATTTTGGGGTGGCTTCTTATATTTCTTAAGTCTTAACATGTTTTTATGAGAAATTCTGAATTTCTTTGACGATCTGTACACATTAGTTGAGTATGCGCGAGTACTGGACGTGTCGTACATTTTGTAGAAGTACGAATTGTAAAAGGTAGGTAATGGAATCTCGAATATGTTCGGTATTTGCGCCACTTGTTGCCTGGCAACCGGAGCTTGACAAGGGGCCGAAGTTGACTTTTACAATTAATACCGGAGCGGCCCGGAGGATCTGGTTAAGTCGGGCATAAGCAGATCTCTAAGTATAATAGTACGAGTAAATAGTTAGTTCGGTTCACTATTAGTAACAAGTCTTTTAGGAATGGTGAGGATTGTAGAAGTTGGGTGGAAAGCAGAGAAGAAAAGAGGTGATAGAATGTGACGTCATTTCAAATGTTTTATAGCCTTATTCGTTGGTGGAGTTTCGCAGTGGGTTTCCGTATTTAACACCATTCGCTAACCCACTAATTAAATTTTGAACCTGCTCTTAGATGACGTGGTAAACGTTCACTTTTCGTGTTTCATTCGCAAGCAGCCGTACTAAAACTGTACCATTATGCTTTCTGCGAATTACATACTCAAATACTCAATTGTACATTTTGTAACATATATTCATTCATTGCGTTATATTAAATAATAATCATACAATTGCAAATTCACATCTAATTTCAAATATATTAAATTTGCGATACATCAAAAACAATTCGCAGTTTTAGAGCCGCATTACCATTTACCTTTTTGTTTTGGTATAATGTCAAAACTGCATCTTAGATAATTTGGCTTTTAGAGGAATAAATCGTTAGAGTTGGCAAGAGAGGAGTATAGATAAGGCTCTTAATTGTCCGCGAGCGCCAACATTCTAATCGTAGTCGCAGGTATAAACCAAAAAATTCAAATTATCTTCGTGGCAGTGGGCCAAAATAAAATCTACTGGTGTTGTCGCGTAAAAGAAGCAACTAAATTACATTTAAATTGTCAAAAACTATATTTGAGTGGAACAAAAACCAGAATATACATCAAGTGCGCCATGACAGGGTTTTTACCGGTATATATACGGTTGGACGAATCCGTTCGGATGCAGAGTGCTTTCAGAGCAGTTGGTTTAGTATCGCGTTTCTTTACACCACTACAGCGCCACACAAAACGCGATAGTTATTTGTCTAAGATGAGTGTTTTTAGTTTTCGGAAAAAAATACGAAATTATTCCCAAAACTCAAACTGTACTAGGCAGCAAAGCAGAACATTTTATTATTTGCCGCTTAATTTACCGTGTTACCTATTGATTTTCTGTTAAAACTTTGCAACCGGCATATAATTATTAATTTCATTCGGAACTTTCAAGTTTTCAAACTTTCAAAAAGCATTGATATTTTTAGGCATGCACAATTTTCATCAATATAAATTTGTTACATTAATAAACTTTAGTTTAACGGAAAATAACGTCAATCTTAAGCTGATTAAACTCCTGCACAGGAAGCGTTAATAATTATTAAACAATATTAATTTGTTAAGTTTATAATAAAAGTTTAGATTTATTTA
The DNA here is from genome assembly GCA_944039245.1 of Nebria salina. Lineage (NCBI taxonomy): Eukaryota > Metazoa > Arthropoda > Insecta > Coleoptera > Carabidae > Nebria > Nebria salina. Next base: position 1,767,335 of record OX063281.1, read on the forward strand.
TGTTCCACCATTGTTTGTTTTATTTTGTTGGGTATAAATATTTCAATTTATATACTGTGGATGTTATCGTGTCATGAAATCATCCCTGCATCTGTAATGCACGTGCAAAGCGATGCAATTCCAACGAAGATGCTTGGAAATCCATCCCTGCAATTCAAACTATGAAATCTTCAACTGACAAGCTTCATATATGTATATGTATGCGCCTTGACGTCAGGACGTATACCGTAGGATATATTGTTTTGCTTGTGAAGCTGTTGTTGAGATATTTGTTTTTTCATATTTTCTCAGCGAGTTCACTTGAATGTTTTCACAAGCTACCCTGTCTTAGTTTCCGGGTCATATAATACCGGAAGCCGAGATTCTAAATCATTGCTTTCATGATTTCGCGAAACTTTATTTTTAAAAACACAATTGATTTTAATCAAATAACATTTTGAATGTATATGTAAGAGAAAAATAATAAATTGAGGAACATTTAAAATTCTGCATTTTATTAAATTCAAAATGGCCAATATTCGCAAAACGCTTGTAGACTAGATAGAAGAATAAGTAAATTTTCTGAATAGAAATATGGGAAGAATGGATTAGAATATGATGAAAAAAACAGTGGATTGGCGAAGATAAAGTGTATCCCATTTCGTGTAAACGAGTCTATACATTATTTATGAGGCTATAGAACTTGCAGCTGATTAAAAGACAGTTTCCAATTTTTTCCCAAATTTCATTGCCTTCAAAAGAGTCTCTTGAGAATTTATTAAAATATTTGGTTTTACCCTCAATCCAAACAATTATTTTCGCTGCGTTTGACATGGTAGATTATAGAAAATGTACTGTATGAAAAGTTCAACAACTGTAACGTTTTCATAAGTGCTAAAGCGACTGAAATGTAAAAATGTACCTACTTTAGATATTACGGTACACTACTGCATATGCGATATGACATGCATTTTCATGATAACACAATTTTCCCTGGTAACCCTACCATGTCGGTAAAGTTATCCATTTTCAGAACATATACAAACTTCATATTTAATTATACTTGATAACTTTAATAACTAGATTATTTTGTTACATTTTTCTATAAATTCAAATTAATTATTTAATAATGTTTTCAATATTTGAAAACGTTTCATAAAATGCTCAAAAGCGCTGATAAAAATAAATGATTAAAAATTAGGGACTAAATAATTTAAACCAATTTCGCAAAGCGAAACTTATATAATTTGAATAAAATTTTTACGATTTGTAGATATTTCAATTAAAATGTATAATGAATAAATGCAAGTGTCCCAATTTGATTATAATATAACCGTTTAAAACCAAACAAAGATACCAATACGACTCGTATTGAATATTAATGAAGTAATAACGAAAAGCAAAAGTCTATTTAAGAGTCAGGGCACGTAGCAAAAAAAAAATCTATTCCGAAAATAATTGAAACTCGTTTGAAACCAATGAATATTAAAAGAAGCAAACGTAAACGAACATTAAGATTTTACAGTTTACTGAAGAGTCCAGTACAAGCGCAGCAACGTTTTTCAGGGTGTAATTGCGCAAGTCTTTCAACAAGGTGAAAGAAGTAAGCAAATATATGTTGATGAAAAATAAACAATCATTATATGTAGCGCTTTCAGACGAAGATTGCTGACGACTAAATTTAAACTGAAACACTGTACTGTACTGGAAATTTTAGAAAATAAATTAAAATTAAAAATCGTTTTATATGTAACTAAATAGGTGAAGGTTTTTGTTTCTGATTAACTATGGTGTGTTGTTGGTTTTTGTTTCAGGATTTCTGAAAACGGGTGCGAAGGGTAGCGCCCAAGGGAATTTCGGTCTTATGGACTTGGTAGCTGGACTGCATTGGCTCCGGGAGAACCTACCGGCATTTGGAGGTGACTCAGACCGAATAACCCTCATGGGACATGGAACAGGAGCGGCCTTAGCGAATTTCATCGCAGTATCACCCGTAGCAAAAGGTACAACTAGCGTTTTATTATAAACTAATTCAAATATACAATCAAGAATTTTCGACTTGAAGTGAAACCAATATTGTTTTTCAATTTTTTTTTTTGTTTTGCGGGTGAAAACGCAAGCGGCGTAGATAGATTGAGAAGGCGTAGGGAATGATTGGTATACGGCGTGGCTTTCATTATAAGTTTATAGGTTTAGTACCAAAGTTGGTCCTGGTCTGGTGGGGGGCTCATTGATCTAAAACTGGACGCAGAACTTTTTCAATCTGCCACCGACGGAGATAAATTGATCCGACACTGTCAAATCGTATCCGTACATTTTCGTTCATTGACTACTTTAAAAGCTACGCTTCACAAAAAAATTCAATTGAATACAAACAATCGACTAAATCAAACTACTTATACTATTTATGCATAATTGAAAACTGCAGTATTTTATTATAACTGAACGAAAACTTGTGCATTATAAATGAAATATTAATAAGAAATTTACGACTTTTCTAGTTTGTAGAATTTTTATCACAATGAGAATTGTAGCAAGAATATTTATGTTTCTAGGAAAAGTATTTTTTTGAAACAAAAATAATTATTGTTTGCGACAGCAAACAAAAGCAATAATAATGTAATCATTTTTGTTTTGTACTATAGCGAAACTTGTAATTGAAAATATTGAAATAAAAGAACATTAAAGCAAATTTATTAAAAATAAAATAATATCCAGACAGATTAATAAATCTTTGTTTAATTTTTAAAATTAATATCTAGGGACTAGACGAATATCAAAGACACTGTAGGGATTTATAAAACAGATATTTTCATAAAGAAAAGTATATCAAAGCAACAAATATTAATTTGTTATCTGTCTCATAAAATCGACATGTAAAATATTTTAGTATTTGAAATATTAAATATATATATGGATTTTTAAAACTAGTTTGAAGTCGTTCTTAAATATATTTCATGTATGTAATAGTATTTGGGGAAAAGTTTGAATATTTGAAAACTGGTCACAGATTGTATCTAGTATATTTCCGTGTATAAATCGTGTTCTGAATTTCGATATATAGTTTTGCCCCCCCCCCCCTCCTACACCCTGATGCACTGCACTGAATAGATAAGCTGTCATAATATAATGATATATGCCCTCATAGATATTTCTAGGATTTTTTGGTTTCGATATCAAAAAATTGACTGCACAAATATATTAAATTGGAAGAATCTATAAGCAATTTCCCATAAATGGTGTTTTAGACCATTATTCCCAAAATTTTTATTCTTTAAGAAATTGGTAAGGTTTTCATTGCCATGAATTCAAATACATATATAACGCATGTACTTGGATGTTAGTCGTCGTATTAAGACCAAAATTTGTCGCTTCTTCTTCTTCGAAGATACTAAATGAATTAACACCAAATTTGGTATATATAATCTATGACTATATAATTTGTGCCGTTCCCATTTTAAATCTACTAGATTTATTATTTCTGGAGTTATTGAGCCCCAAAAAAATAGTGGTAAATATTTTCTAATATCAAAATAATAAATTCTAAAATATTGAAGGTTTACTCTTCTAAATTTAATGAAATTGTATTTCACTTATAACGAATCAAAACGAGCCAATGAGCAGGAATCGTCAAGAAACTAATAATAATTAAATATTCAAATCTCCCTTTTATCTGCATGCTTAAAATTTATTACACTCCTAACGCATTTTCTTCATTTGCTTTGTGCCTTGTTTACATTTCGCTGACAATTTAATTATTCTTCATTATTTACACAAAATTAAATACCATTTCAAATAAAGTTTCATTTAAGATACTACCCAGTTTTACTAACATACATTTAAGAAAATTAAAAAGGAACTAAAATAAACAATTCTACGCATATGAAGTCAAAATATTCACATACATCAATTCCTGTACGTACGAATAGAAATTTAAAACGAAAAAATAAAGGTATTATTTTGCCGGCGAACGTTAGTCATTTTCTTTCAAGCATTTTAAAATTCACTTGCGTATAACGCGCTACCCAATTCATTCTTTCTTTATACCCTGTTTCTTTGCACGCCAGTGAATATGAATACATACGTGCGAAAATGTTTTTTATAGATATATTCTCAAGAAAAAATTTCAACATTTTAATATTAATTATTTTGTAATTAATTGTGTTAATTAAAGTATTTGAGGATTATTTTCATAGATCTAGTGTAGATTTAATGGTGCTTAAATGGTTTAAAAGTGTTTAAAAAATAAGTTGAAGTTTTGTAATAGAATACTTTGAAAAGTGTTCATTGGCTGCAAGTTTATCGGGCAATTTGAAGATGAAGCTAACATCAGGTCAAAGTTCGAACGAAGTTTGAATATTAAAAACACTTAAAAATCTTGAGCAAGTCGAGACTAAATCCTCTGATGGAATGACGAAAAACAGATAAAAAATGAGAGAATAACCAACAAGAGAACAACAACAACAACAACAACAACGGAATAACTATATTAAGCGTTCGGAGTGAGGGCTGAAATTTATAACTTGTGCGTGCCCTTTTTCGCTCTTCTGCTATTTTATCATCCAATTTTAGTTTTGCGCGATTTTAGTTTATGGCCGAGCGAGACGAAACGAAACGCCGACAAAGTTAGCGATGTATATAAAAGAAAAAGTAACCAGCAGCACGGCGCGCACAGTGATGTATTGTGTTTGCTATTTGTGTACGTATGTATGTGTGCTTGCGATGCTCTTTGAGGGAATTGTACACAAAATAAACTGGCGTAGAACGCTGTGACGAGGCCCACATAACAAAAACCAGATCAAAAGGTACATTCTCGTGAAATCGGTACGGCTTTCCATACACAAAAACACGCTATTTATATATACATATATACACACGTTGACTTATTATAACTTCATATTTCCAACAGCCCCTTAACTTATACTCAACTGCAAACTTCGCTTTGATGAACGAAATAAAGCAACAATTACTATTTTAATCTCTTCTCACATGAATTACCACTTGAATATCTATTTAATAAACAAACTATGTTACTTTTCGCGAATAGTAATTTGCTTTCTAAATGACACTACTAACAAAGAATATTACGGGAAAACGGTTTCACATTCTCGTACGATACTTAGAAAATAATTATGCACATGAGGTCTGGAATGGCGCTATTAAAAGCAGTTATTTTAAATTTGCCCAACAAACACGATATACGTATCTTCTCGTTGCATGTTATCTATAGAACCGCAGCGAGATATCAATGTTGACAGCGTTCGCTGAAATTCAGTTACCGTGGAAAATAATCAAATATTCTTGACCAGGCTCGGCTCGTAAGTCAAAGCCACCGGTTGGTTACTGCACGTTTCGTTTACGAATAGCGAAAAGAAGAATCGCACCGGATTCGTCCGGTGATGGCCTCGTAAACTAGAGCCTCTCTCATATAAAAAGGATTTACCAATGCTGTGACTAACGCGTTCAAACTTTAATGTATATCAAACAATAGAGACGAGTCTGTATTTAGGAAAACACATCACTTTAGTGCTCTAAAGCAGTTTATATATGTGTAAAGTTGCGGCTTTTATACATATATGTAAAAATCGTCTCAAAAGATCAATTCTGCGCATCTACCGGGACATGTACACAATCGGTACTTTGGATTATGGCCCCTAGAGGTAGACGAACAAGACTTAACGATTCTACACGAGCACCGAAGCTTTTATACATTTAGATACATTTTTAACTTGTATTAACAACAATAACAAATTTATTCATCTATATGTAATTTCGCAATAAATACTTTAAACCGTATTTTAAATAGATTTTCTGAAAGTAATTTGTCTAGATTGTACGCCAATACCAGTTAATCAAATGCACCACTATATCTGGCGTATCTAGTATCCTTCCGATCTCAAGAGAAACCAATACCAGTGACGTAGATAATATGATAAACACATAAATAATTCAAAATTATATATATTGAGAACGTAAATAAAATGATATTTTAAATATATGAGTAAGTGTATGAAATACGTAAATATGAATATTGAAGATATATTAAAAGGAGCAATTACGAACGCCACTGTAACTACCGCATCGTGTACATCCGCTTCCGTTGCGGACAATGACATAAGAGCCCCGTAGAAGGCGTAGTTGAATGAGTAATATAACCGCCGCGGCATAAAGCCCCCCAGCTCATTCTAGGGCATTGGTAGACGAAGACAATGAAAACCCACCCACCCGAACTGTGCTCAAAACAAGGAGCAAACCGCAAGAAATGCCTCTAAATGACACCCTTTTATGGCAAACAATCCGTTGCCGCAACTCTTCTCAACCACCAATCATCGTGTATGATTTTATTTCGTTTATTTCGTCTCCTGCGTTCGAATTTATTATTCACGCCGATTCACTAGGGTAACTTGTCCTGCCACCACGCCACTGGCCTGGAAGGACCTTTTGGTTTATTTAAGGTACGAACAGGATGTGATAATGGACCACATTTGTTTTGAGAATGTCTGCTTTTGGTTAATAATATATGATATTTTGTTATTTATGTATATACACGTTGTATAAAATAAACTAAATTTTGTGCAAATTTTTGCAACCACTAATAAAATTTTATATTAAAAATAAATATTTATTTATTATTTTTCGCATCGTTATATGAATAAAAATTGATTTTTTAGAAACTATATAAAGACTACTTTTTTGTATGCCCATAAAATAAATTGTAAAGTGGGAACGAAAAAAATTAGTAATTCATACAATTTCATGAATGAAATGCACAAGTAATATAGATTACGGCTTTCGCTTGAATATACGCGTAATTTAGTAGGAAAATAGAAATGAAACTGTTTTAGATGAAGACAAGCATTTAACATACAAGTTTCGTTTTTTATTGAATTAATAAACAGCTTAATATTTCATAAACAGCCGACGTTGTCGTCGCTGAGTTCCGTCTCTAGACGAAATTTCATTAAATATTAAACAATTCTCGGCGAAATTAACCTTCATGTGAATTACTTCTAAAATAGTTTTGTGAAATCTCGCAACGAGACACCCCTAATTTCGCACATAAATCAACCGCGCCCTTTAAACTCAAAAACACTTTGAACCTATTAAAAATCCCAAATTGTTCCACTTAACTATTTGAAATATTAACTTTCGTCTCGTGCATTTACCACTAAACTTACCAAAAACAAAAAGTTCAGTCTATATTAGTTTTAAGTGGAAAAATACACATTGCATACTTAATAAAAACGACCAGGATTTTAGTATGATTTAAAAACTATTACTTGTGTGGGAAATTAGAGATAAATATTAAATTTAGAATATTCATGAAAATGTCTGTCTGTACCTGTAGAATTGTGAACGGGTATGAAGCATTAGGGGTGTATGTATTATATGTATATGTAGGAGTATTGTTCTCGAAAAGTTTTAATTGCTAGAATTAGTTGGAAATCACGGCAACCATTGTGGGTGTGTGCCGGTGACGTCACGAAATCTATAACGCGAATGTCGAATAGTGTAAAGCGATATCGCCTACGTACATGCATGCATGCATATCAATTTATACACAGGCAATTTCCAATTGAAAATTATTGTTTTTTAATTAATATTAACTGGGTGTAAATCGGGCTTTGCGCCGCCGATTTATCGGCCGATAAACTAAGGTTCAATTGGTTTCAAATCTAGGATAAATTACCACCGGCTGAAATTAATTATATTACAAAAATATTTACCATTTTAGAATCTCGATAACGAAATGAACAGATTAATTTTGAAAATCGACAACACTTTTGTAGCATAATGGATATAAGCGATACAAACGCACAAGTATATTGGTTGGGGGGGAAAAAAAAATGAAAATACTGAACGTGACTTGACAAAGCGTTATGTGGAGAGGACTCGTCGTAAATGGTGGCCTTCTCTACCGGAGCGCTGCGCTGGAGGCGCCGAACCCGACGAATGAAATTTGCAGATACTGCGAAATTATTGAAACCGGTGACACAATGGGTTCTGCTGTGCCAGCGCCACACTAGATCCAATCGCGCGATTGTTTCAACATTTTTTTCCCTTTTGTCTTTTAGTCCATCAGGTTTCAATTTTGTTGCACCACTTTCAATTGTTAGCATATTGACTAAAGCATTTCGTACTTTACGCACAACGACCTCAAAACTAATTTACATTCATCGACATTTCACAAAGAAATGGATTACATTACATAAGTTATTCATATGTTTCCCCGTGTTTGGATTACTTATTCATAAACCGATTATTTAAGCGCTTTACACCCATATACCATAAAGTTAATTAAAAACATCTGCATTTATAGAAACTCAACAAAGAAATAATGAAACAAAATTCTGTACATATTTTCCAGTGTTTGCTTTAGTGCTTTATGTATTTTGTGTTAATTTAAGTTTTGCGTAATTTTTAAAAATGTAGTAGTTGGTTTGTATTTCATCTTTAAACGAATATGATCCAATTGGAAGGATACCTTTTAAAAAATTCAAAGCAATCTTCAGGATTTGCCGTAAACTCAATCATGAGTTCCTTGAGTCGTAACTAGGTGGATAGTCTGACCAAGCCGGAGCGAAATAAATAGGTCCTCTCCTCGTATTGTTGGCTTAAAGAACTTACAGGCAATCCATCTTCGTCTCAGCGGCAGCAGTAGCGCTGCAGGCCCGGCCCAAGATGTGGCCAGTGTGGGAAGCGAGCAACATTTATTTTTTTGCTCCTAATGTGCCCTAGTGTCTAGGGATTTCAAGTATCTGGTTGCGTTTTTAAAACAGCTCTATCTGTTGCTGATTTTTTGTTCAACGCCAATTCAGTTGGCGACCCTATTGGAAATATAAATGTACGATTAAGAGCTCTTGTGTGTTCAAAACAGAAAAGACAATAATCTCAACGAGTTTAGATGTTTACTAGACTGAAATACATAAGAAAGCGCATTCTCCTCTTAAGACAACTGCGAAAGAGTTCTTGAGCAGCTGAAAATTAATTAGCAAAACTGAAGATTTGCACGCCAACGTCACAATAGACTCCTTGGTGCTTGTGATAATCCTGTTAGCTCTATACAATTTCGTCTTTTATTACCCACCCACCATTCTCCATCACTGTTAATTTCCCACTTCAGTTTAAAACTATGTTTTTCAGTTTCACTAGTTTGTGATTTATTATTAAATGCAATTCTATTAGTACACCATTCTGACGCTAATGATTTCACTACGATGTAATCAAGAAGCACTATTGTTCCACGTTTATTATTTCCGCCCAACTATTTTTAGCTCCACCACCCTTAACAGCATCATATATTATAAAATTACATAGATGAAGTTTCGCTTGTTGACATTTAATCGTTCATCCCAAAAGACACATTCCGTGCCGATTATACAGTTAAGTTTATATTCTATATGTCCTAATGTGTCTATTTATGCCAACATAGATAGCTCCAAACATGACTTAATATATACACATATGCACATATTGCTTGCATAATTTCAGATTTATCCGCTCCACTGGTTTAATCCTACCAGTATTCTCTAGATATCACAATACTTGACATCGCATATTGCTAAATGTGCTTTATTAAAAGTCACAAACGCATTAAATAATAACACAAATTTAAATTGTTTACAGTACTTGTACCCAACACAGGCTTTTTATTAGAACAAACGAGCTTAAATTACACTTATTCATCTACATGAGGGAGGTACTTCAAACAAAGCTGGAATTTTACTACTAATTAATTGTGTTAATTTCAAAACAAAGGTGTGCGCAATCTCTAATTTTTATTCTAACAATTTTTACCTAAAAATATACATTATCCATTTTCGAGATATTAATAAATATATAAAAATAAAAACACCAAGCAAAAATGATCTAGTGGGTACATAGTCTAACAACCCGGTATTTTGTTTCACACAAAAATATTTTACTGTAGTAAGAGTGAAAGATTTCTGATCAATTAGCATTTAGAACAAGTTAGAAAAGGAACGATATAATAAATACACTTGTTCTACGGATTCATAGTCTAAGTATCTGGTATTTTCTTGCCACAAAAATATATTACTGTAGTAAGACTGAAAGATTCCGATAAATCACCATTTAAAACATTAAGTTAAAAATGAATAGAGCTTGCCCAATCTAGTAGAAATGTATTATTTCGTATTAAAATAAATCAAAACGAGACTTCTGGCGCCATCTATGATGATTAATTGTAAGCTTATTAAAATATATAAATATGTGAATTAACGTTTAATTTTTTTTTAATTTTGTCTATATTTAAAAAAATCACTAGATTAATTTGGTTTAATACGATTATTTGAAAAAAATGAAATTTGTTTTTTTTGTTAAATATGTTAGTGAATATATTGAATATATTTTTCAAAATAAGAAAGTGAAAAGTAGAGTAAAGTTGTGTTTGGGTTGAAATAAAATGAAATTTCGGCCGTATTTTAAGGATGCAAACAAAGTTACGAAGCGCGTACCGTGAATTATGGAAAATTACGGGTGCAGAGCAAGAAAAATCTGTTTATAATTACATCAATTTGCAAATTATAAAAGTAGCTTGGCGAGAACATAGGATTTCAGTTTGTTGTATGTATTTCTTATATTCGGAAGATCAACTAGAGAATGGCAAAAAGGGAAACGGGGTGAGCAAAGGAAAGGAAAGGATGAAGAAGTTCTGTAATAAGATTATATTTCATTTAACTTTGAGCAGCGCTATATCCGGCATGCCAGCAGAAAGTAGGTACAGTATGAAGACCACATACAAACATCAAAGTTGTTGTGATGAAGTCACGAAACTCTTACCACCAGCGGCCATTTTGTTTTTCATGCGTGCTACAATTCAAGACTATACTCAATTCATATTAATCCCACTTCAAAACATTGTTCAGATATTTTAAAGCAGTTTTTTTTTGTATTGCTTTTAGTCATATGCGACGTTTATTATATAAATTCCTGACATCTCGCAAAAGAAATATGTCTCATTTTGAAGAATTGCTCGCATATCATACACAAGTTATAGTTATATATGTCAAATTTCATTCATAAACTTATATACCAAATATCCGTATGTTTTAGCACCAATTTAAACCGTCAAATTTGACACAAGACACATTGCAAATTATTTAAACAAAGTAATAGTGATATGGGGGTTTTATTCCGAAGTGAAATTCGTCAAATATAAATGTGCTTCGTGGCAACATATCAAAATTCAAGGAATATTTAAATTAAAAATGACAGGTTCCCTATGGGACTACAACCTACGTTGTCAAGTTTTTCAATACGAAATATTTATTGATATTTATTAAATAAAAGCCCATATAGATAAAAGTTTTATATATATATATATGTATATATAATTGTTTAATATTTAATTCCAAGTTCATATACCTTATAATATATGTATATTCTAATTAAAACTTGTAGCTATCTTCATCTAATAACTTACTATCTCTCACCGTATAACATATTCACCCTGTAACTATATATGTATATGGTTATATACTTAATGTAGTGATATGTAGTCATATTTAGTACAGAAACGGATTTCGTTGTGTGTACAGCATACACTGTAAACTTTCGCTAATGATTAATGATACATTTTGAACTATTCCATGCGCAATATGTTAGGGGTTTTCGCGTTAACAGTGTACGAGAGTTGCTGTTAATAACTAGCAAAAGATGGATGCCCTACTTATGAAACATGAATATGAATTATGTATGTCGCTGTAGATTAAACCATATGAAATATATTTAGATTAATCTGACCTCACATTTACGCTGAATTGTTGCAATTCCCCCCCAAAACAAAAACAAAAAAACATTTATCTACTTAACAAAATTTCTACTCTGCTTTATCCAAATTCTGTTACAAGTTTTCGAGTACCAAGGGCGACAAGACCAAGAACTTTTATTCATTTAACTTTTACAAACAAAATCTTTCGCAGGCGTTTTAACACAAAAGACAAAACCAGCGTCGCGCGAATGGTAGAAAGGGTTTTTAATATGATTTCATCGCGTACTTCCGGAACGGAAACGTTCTGACTCTTCTGGTTCTTGTTGCGCAGTACTATTAATTTAATAGTAGTTTCTATGCAGGATCTCTAACAGATATGTTTTGGTTTTTTTTTTTAGAGTTACTCCATCGAGCAATCCTGTTAAGTGGGTCCGGTTTGAGCCCTTGGGCGCTCCAAAGAGATCCTTTAACAGTGAAACGAAGAGTTGCTGAGCAAACTGGATGCCATGGCGACCTCGTAAAGGACGATTTAGCCCCGTGCCTTCGAACAAAACCCTTACAACAACTCTTATCCGTAAACGTAGAACCCCCTAGATTCCTACCAGGATTTGCACCATTCATTGACGGTACAGTGTTAATAAACCCTGCAACTGTACCAGTACCCCAACCAGTAGGGTCTCAATCCTCGAACACTGTCGCAACATCAGCAGGATTTGAACTTGCAGACTTTCCAGACCGGGATCTTATGTTTGGATTAACAAGCACTGAATCCTATTTGGATTTAACATCGCAAGACTTGCTTTATGGGTTCAATGAGACTAGGAGAGACCGGATATTGAGGACGTATGTGCGGAATACTTATTATTATCATTTGAATGAGATTTTCTCGACTTTGAAAAATGAGTACACGGATTGGGAGAAGCCGACTCAAAATCCTCTTAGTGTGAGGGATGCTACGTTGGAGGTTTTGAGTGATGGCCATACGGCTGCGCCTCTTATCCGGATTGGGTATTTACATACGTTACGGGGCGGCAAGACGTTTTTTCTTCATTTTTTACACCAAAGCAATGAACGGGATTTTCCACAGGTAAGTGTAGGAATTAATATTACGCTCAACATTTAATAGGTAATAAATGGATGAAAGTGTAATAATGCCATGTGATATTGCGAGGCTAACGTCACAATATGCAGTTTTTGTTTTTTTTTTAAGCACAATTTTCGTAGTAAGTTATAGCTTTTAAGCATTAAATCGGAAAATAAAATAGAAAATAATAAAAATCCAATGCGATAAAAGGAAAATGTAGTAAGTAATTGTGTATTTTGTAGTGTGTAGAGTGGGCCATAATTCGATACGTATATCGACGTTGTACGTAGTTTGAAATTATTTTACTAGGAGCGTTACGATTTATATATGGAATAAAATAAAAATGTAATACGGTAAAACAAAAAACGTTAATACAATTGCGAAGGTATGATCAATTTATTTGCGAGTATTCAGCAGATGTATAAACTAAATCAAATAAATATCATTTTGTATTTATATATGATTATTATTTGTTTTACTATGTGTGTGTGTGTGTTTTTGTATGGTTCTCTGTTTCTGTAAGTTTATATGTTTTATTCTGTTTGGATATATATATGTTTGTTTTGAGGGAAATTATGGGTTAATTTGGAATAAAAATTGATTCAGTTTTTGAAGCAATTTCCGGTTCACGTGCTTTGGATATTTCATGTGTTTATTTATTTTAGTAACGTATTAATCTATTTTTAACTTATCGGAATTGCTTTTTATGGAATATAATAACGTAAAATGTAAACATACGCAATAAATGATTGAAAAATGTCAAAAAAAATATAAAAAACGCAAATATTTAAAATTGCTCGATATTGCATCGTAAATAAATAATGAATAGTACACATACGAGCTCGAGAACGTATATGAAAGTTAAATCGTCGATCACACCAGATATATTTTTAATATAAATCTGTTAGCGAATATATGTATGATTTACAGGAAGTGGGTTATTAAAGTTCACAAGGAACCCATTTCGATTTGTCCCAGATTTGAACACCAGTACCACTCAAACTTTATTTATATTTATATATATATATACATATATAAACGGATTACAAACTAGAGTAGATTTGTTTACAAGCAGCTCATTTCTAGATACCCACCTATTTACAGGCACTGGCCGTATATGTGTGTATGCCAATGGCGTCTACACCACCCCCAGCCCCCTAGCATATGTAAATAAGCTTTACATGTACAAGTGGGTCGTCGACGAACGAGATTCACATACTTAGAGAAGCATTGGTGAATTTGAAGATAAAAATACAACAAAAATAGAGGGAACGCCCCCAGGGACACGGGCGACACTGCTTTATAGACTGGTCCCGAGCACAACATTGAAACACGAACAGACTTAACCGGATTTTTGCAATACGTTATTTTTCGCATATAATGTCAAGTCGAGCTTTATAAATGACATACAACCCAAACTATCTATCTCTATTCGTCACTTATACGTCCGAAAAAGATGGAGCACGTACGTCGCTTTTTCGTGTGACGAGAAATCATTGTTTATTTACACTACACATTCAAAGATCTCAATATGAGTTATATACTGCTTGAGTGATCTAAATTGCGGCAGCGTTTTGATTTTAATTAAATTTTCTTGATGCCGAAGAAGTGTTTTTAAGTATAATATAGGAGGATTGCGAATAGAGGCGGAAAAATCGAGTAAAGAATCGTGTGTACGCAGATCACAAAATAATTTAAATAATTTAATCAACAAAGTACGCTGCCTTTACTCAGGGTGTATGTGTGTGTGTGTAGCGCCTAGTTTGGGTTTTAATTATATTTTTAACAGATCCAAGAGGATTAAGTCATTTTCTGATTAACATCTCGCCCCGACCCGGATCGCGAGTCGACCGGGGATCGGGGTGCTTTTACGTCAGTACCATCCTGATAATTATCACGGCTTGATTAATTATACCATTGTTTAATACACACTTAATATGGTTTACTCAAAAAATCTATACGATTTTTTTATATGTTTTACCTTAAAACACAATTTCTATTTGTGTGTGTGTGTGGATAGTTTATAGTAGGAGTATATAAGGAGGAGGAGAGGAGTTATTTATTTATGGTTTGGATATGGAGTGTATAATTGGGTAAGGTCAAGAAAATGTGAACAAATAAATGATTGGTAGATGTGAAAAAAATGTTAATTCAATACAATGAATAAGATACATTTTCGAGATACTTAAGAATATAGAAGTAAATGTAGTCAAGAACTCCTAGTGAGTTTCTATGTTTGTTTTTCGGGGTGGGGAGGGAGGGTTAATCTCACATTTGAGATTGTCCTAGTGTGATGTACATTTGTTTGTTTTGCGCGGGTGTTCGCGCGTGTTTCAGAGAACCGGAAGTGTACGTGGCGAGGATGTGCCGTACGTGCTCGGACTTCCGCTGGTCGCGGGCCAACCATTTTTCCCGCACAACTACTCACATAGCGACATCGCCATATCAAGAGTCCTCATACATTACATTGCGAATTTCGCACGCAAAGGGTGAGCAACTACTAAATACCCAGACACACAGACACACACACACACATACACACGCGCCCAACGACCACGTACAAGTGATAATGGCACCAAATTTAATGTGATTAATGACTAAACCTTACACCAACTCAAAGTCAAGGTGATCCTTTGCCCCATTGCGGTTTTTCACGCCAACTTAATTAGCCAAAAACCACGCAATTATTTTTGCATTTTTCAGCCACCCCTAAAAAAAAACACCTTATTTTATTAGTCGAACAAATCATATTTCTTACTAGATACACATATTTAAAAAAAAAACAGATGAATCAACACACAAAAAAAAATGATGTATTTCAGCTTCATAAGTCCAAGAAAAACAATACTTACAGTGTTAACTTTCACATATATAAACAAATTTCAATCAAAAAAACAAATAAATTCGTCGTCAAACACTTTATGTATTGGCCATGTTAGCTCAATGCTTGTCAAAAGTAACCCAATGCACAAACATTTTCAATTTCAGTTTGTTGTAGTCTCCCAACTCACAACAACTTGTGTCAAATAACACACTAGGGACTACAGAATAAAGTTAAATTGTTATTTGTTATTAATTAACAGTTTAAACAATAAAAAAACTTATCAAATACACTAGAGTACAACTAACTTCTACATCGCCTGACACTAGTCAACCATCTCGCTCGGGATTGGTCAGAATCAGGATGGTTTCTGCCAAAAACGCTACTGCTCATGTCCCTAAATATTCTAAGCTTATACATTTTTGTATATTATTTATTCAATAAACTAATAAAAATATTAATATATTTCACATTTTTACATATTAAATATTAATAATAATTAATAACAAAAATTATTTAATAGATTCTATAAAGTTTCATTTGGATTTTAAATTGAAATATTTTCAACCCTCTCAAAACGAAACAGATACTTGTTATAGATCTATAAACATGCTCATAATTGCACCATAATTAAATTACGCGTACATGGAATATGATTAAAATAATAAATTACTGCGTTATCAATTTATAGTAACAGATTTATATTTGAATACATTTCGATATATATGTATGCGTGGAGTTTTTTTTATTTTTTAATATGAACGTTACGATGAAATATGATTTTCAATTTTCTTTTTTTGATTCATGATGTCAATCTGATTGCATTGGAATCTAATTAATAATATCCTGAATTCGATATTGGATTTAGGTCTCATGGAATTATTGAAAAATTGTGACAAATATATATCTAATTGATTAAGAAATTGTCTATTTTATTTGAGTTTACGTTTTCATAGCACACTTATCGTTAAAACAATTTTGTTTTTTATGTAAAATTTATCAAAATAGTTAAGTTATTTATTATATAAGTTAGGCATAAAATCAATAAAACCTCATTTTATAAATTCTCATCGTTTCAATCCTTACACAAACTAAATTTATTGATCTTCTTACTATATCACAAAATGTTTTTTTTTTAATTTCATACATATATAACACTAATTAATATCTCTACAAGCAGATTGTTTGCTAAGATTTACGGTTAGACAGTGTGTACGGAACACCGTATGTTTACTCTATACTCAGGGTTGGTTTTAGAAATATTGAAACTTAAATTATTGGCGATATTTAAATTATTATAGCTATATTATTAATTCTCAGCTTTAAATGTCTGAAAATCTATTTTTATTATTATTTTCCATTTACCTTCTCAGAGATCCAAACGGAGGTGGTCCAACAGCTCCCCCGTTAGAGACTGGAAGTCCGAAAGGAGTAACCATCGAAGATGGTGTCCATGTACCATTTTGGGATACGTATGATACCATTAACCAATTATACCTAGAAATTGGTAAGTTCTATAGTACTTTTATTAGGATTGTTTATTCCAAAATTCCAAACATTATATAAATAAATTTTGAGCCAATTGTACCAAATTTTCTATTAAGTTTTAAATATATTTAGAGTAAAATATAATAAATCTGTAGAGTACAAAAAATCAATTAGATAAATAATGGTAACTTGATAAAAAAATTTTAACTAGGAATAGTAATAATTCAACATTATGAGTAAGTATATAAATAGAGGAAAAGTGAAAAAGCGTAGCGCTGCTGAAATAGAGCTTTCTATATGAGCATAATGAAAAATTATTGATGTAAGTAGTCGCGTTTTTTTTTTTTGGACATTTTCTCGTAACGTTAAAAGATGCAATTTTTAACAAAACTCGTTACGATATTCCTTTATCATGTTAATTAGTAAAGTTACAAATATCTTTCCTTAAGTTTTCTCGCACCATTCCTGTCTTGGGGAAAATTTATACACCGTACATGAATTTTTAAAAATTACTTTATTATTAATGACGCGAGAAACAAAGATTAATATGTATTTATGTCTGTAACATTATTGAAACATAATTTGAGTAGAAAAAAAAAATGCCGGAGAGACATATGAGACCGTCGACCAAGGACGGTCATAACTTATAGCGACGTTGACACTTGCACAAGCGGGTGCAAATTTCGCGAACATCCCTTAATTAACCGGAAAGTATTGTAAAATCTCGGAGAAATTATTTGCGCAAATCCATTAATCCTGCGAACGATACGATGGTTTTTAATTAATTTGATTTATGGCTGTTTGGTACAAGCGACGCTCGCCGCCGCAGTAGCTTGAATTATTACGAAATTTGCTGGGTATCAAACACTAAACCTACATGTATGGTATCTTATTTTATTATTACAGGAACCGGTAAAGCTGAAATGAAGAACCATTATCGAGGTCACAAAATGTCCTTGTGGTTGAATCTAATCCCCCAATTGCATCGACCTGGCGAAGGTGACGATATCTCCATGAGACACCATCATTTCCAGGAAGAAGGGGCGCAATATTATGATGGTATAGTTCGAAAATTATTAAGTTTTCGAAATTTAATTAAAATTTGATTAGGTTTGGTGCGTCTACAATCCTCGGAAAAACCAACTTTAGTTCACCAAATAGGTCCACCACCACCTCCAACAACATTCAAACCATTGCAGACATCAGGTACTCCTCCACCTCCCAAATCGGATACTGCTCTGCAAGCTACTACAACAGAATGTCCTCCAAACAGCACACTCGTTGCAGGTCCAGGAAAAACTAGTCAAGGAAATAATTTACTGCGCAAGCTAGCTTCTAGTCATTACCAAAGTTATACGACAGCCTTAACAGTTACGATAGCAGTCGGATGTTTTCTTCTGCTGTTAAACGTCTTAATCTTTGCCGGCATTTACCATCAACGCGACCGCGGGAGGACGTCTTTCGGAGATAAAAAGAAAGAGGAGTTGGCAGAAGCTGGCAGCTGCAGTAGTTCATCTGGAGAAACTTATGAATCGAAATCGTTGAATCAACAATTTGATTCTCATAAATATGACTGCAAAAATACGTATGAACTCTCCAGAGTTGGTAGTTTTAAATGTGAGGCATCGAACTTTGAATGTAAGTCTAATTTCAGTGGTGAATATAGTTATGAAAAGCGTTCCCTAATGGAACAACAACTCAGTGAGCTTCCTCTGCAAGAATTTAAATCGTCCCCTCCGTCAGGGGTGAAAAGACTTGAAGGCCAAATGGTAAGGCCCCCCAGTTACACCTCTGACGTTGCTAATAATACAGAACCAGACGACCCAATAGTCACAAGTCCTAGTATACCTGAACCGCCTCCTCCTCCCAAAAACCAGCCCCCTTCAGGGTCAGGGGGCAACCAGACTGGTATATTAAGGTCCCAAACAGCTCCAACAACTCCTGGAACTATGAAGAAGCGGGTTCAAATTCAGGAGATATCAGTTTGAACATGTAAATAAGATGGTATTGCTTCAGTTGAGAAGATAAAAACAGTGTCCTAACCATAAGTCATATCTCTGTCCATGAATGGACATCGGTTAAGTGTTTATATTGAACCAAGCAGTGTTGTTGAAATCAAATCAAACAGAATAGGTTTATTTTTGTTTAGAAAATAAATCTATTTTCTTGTTTTATTAAATCACATAAAATTGAAACAATATTTTTCTCAAAATGGTGACTCTCTATTGTGTATATTCCAAAATATAAATACGTATATATTCCAAAATTAAATCTATGAAAGCGCTTTTAAATAAAGCTAATTTTAAGTCTAGAATCCTTTTTCTACTACTTTCAAATTTTTTTACACTAGGTCTAAACAAAGGACAGTCACCATTTCGGGACAATCATGCCAAACATTTATGTCCAAAAACTAATTAAGTAAAGTATAAACAATTCATTTAAAACTCAAAATGTTTTGAGAGTATTACTAATAGTTTATTTAAAAAAAAAATTAAAATACTGCCATTTTTAATTTTAAAAAAAAATCAATCCTGGATTTTCTGTTTATCTTGTAGCTAATGTGATAGAACCCTTAACAATAAAAAATTATTAGTAATATTGTCAAAATATGATTTGATATGAAACCAACTATACAATAGACTTGATAAATATAAGAAATAACAAAAATGTCGATGTATCCAGTTTCAAAGAAAATAATAATAAACATGTTATAATAATAATACAAATGGTGTTTTTATTTATTTATTCTTCACTTAGAGTAGTTAATACGTAATTGTATACGAAATATTCGGAGTACACAAAATAAATTTCAATTTGCAATGCCGGCACGAGTTCCAGCTAAAGCACATCTAATCATATGTGTTATTAGCATGTAGCAAGAATTTGATCTATTATCAAAAACAACGGTACCGCTTAACGCGAGTGAGACGCTAGAAATATCATATATAAATGTTGAAAGAAGAAAGATGATCTTGACTTTGGCGTTCGTCTACGTGTGCTTGTATTTATCTATGTGCGACTATGTTTGTTTGACTGTATGTATGTACATATGTATTATAAGAAAGGATGTAATTATTGTTGGCAATCACGCCACTTTGGCATAGTTATTGTGGGCGCCCAAGTCGTCATTTATGTACATCTTAATAACAACAACCACATCCGATATACATACATACATATCATAAAACCGAAACATAACACACACCATCAAACTTAAACTTAAATTATATATTTTCGTCAAAAAAAATAGTTATTGCACCATGAAAAATAACTCATATCGCAATTTATATCTATTTATCTCATCATTAACACAAAATACCAAATTCAAATAAGCAAAAGCGTGTTTTAAATTTGTTTTTTTAATTTCTAAACATGACAATAATGGGAAAAAATGTTTTTTTTTTGTAATTTAGTTACTTTTAAAATAATGAAAAAGACTTTTAAATTAAGCTAAAATTGATTTTGTTGCAAATTAAACGATATTATTGTAAAGTTTATTAAATTATGTTTATTGTTTACGCAAAATTAATCTTAAAATCTAAAATAAAAAACAAGTTTTCTTTGTAATTGAATCAAGAAAATGAATAATGTATGTAAAAGCATGTAATATCAAATAGAAAATCTAAAAAATAGTATAATTATATAGTTGTAAGCAGAATGCTAACAGCGAATAATAAATACAGTCTGCACTAACTGTTCAGAAAACTACTTATGAAATAATGGACGGGATCTCTTGATAAAACAAATGATAATCTTAAATTTAGTCTTGTCGGGAAGGCGTCAGAGGTCACAGTGAGTTGTTAACAATATGCACTGATCCGCCATCGAATTTATAACGATGTATAAATATTTTGCGAGACTCAATCGACCCATACGTAAGTTAAACATTTACTAATTAAATCAAGCATGGTAATAGCATTTGTACACATCAAAGCGATCCATTTCTATTTATCTAAACTTGATCTAAATGACCTAGTCAAGTTTAAACTTACGTTTAGTAGTATTAACACGTAGCGTGATGTAACAAAATTTATTTTATTTATGCAGTTTCTGTTCATTTACAACAAAGATCAACATTTTATTTTTTTATTAAATCGTGGAATTCATTACAGTTTATAATAGTTCCGGGATATTTGGGAAACATTTGTAATTATAAAACTAATGAAAATCCAAAGGATTTGTTTTTTTTAGATAAAATTTAATATCTTTTTAATTATATTAAGATCACTTCAGTTTTAAGTAGTTGATATCTTAATTTGAAGAGTTTAATGTATAAAATTTCGAAAAAACCACATTCAAGTGACGAACAGCAACGCTGTTTTATTGCGTAGCGGCAAACGTGTAACTTACTGTAACATTTCATTGCGAACGTGATGTACATTTGCAATTGCATAGGTTTTCTTTGGAAAAAAAATATCGTAAAATAAATAAAAAAAGTCCTTAGATGCGATACACATTTGGAATACAGATTGCATTACGTCACTCACAAAATACACACATTTATTTTGTGTGTTTTTATGCTAAATATATTATTTCTCAAACACCCAGTATCATCAATTGACATTTGCAACAATGGCACATCTAGGATTACGTATGCTCAACGTGTTTAATTTTTAACTATTGCTAAATGTCAATAATTATTTAATATCTAAGTAGGTAAAATTCATATTGGAAAATATTTGCAATATTTTCTAGATTGGATTACTAATCAATTGCGACAATATAAATATTAATTTTTCTTAGAAATTACTAATTGTTATTGAAGTTCCGTGATCGACATTTATTATTCTCAATTATTGAATAAAAATAATTTTGTGGGGGACTTAAGTAGCTCAAGGGTTCAAATATTAATAAAATAACCATATTTGTTTACTAAACAAATAACCGAATATGTTGTTATATATATACGATTTTACGTAAAGACACACTAATTATTCTAGTAAACACTAAATGACGTATTTAACTCGAGGTTTTAATTTCCATTAATTAGACTGTAGATGTTTTTTAAATACTAAAAACCCCAAATTTGTATCACGCAGTCGAAATAACTAAGAAATTATTACTAAAGTGCATCATTTTATCTATTAACAGATAAATTTTTTTTATGTCAAGGTGTAGATTAAATATTAAATATTAGGTCAATTCGTTTATGACATAATTTAGTTTAAATTTCAAAAAAAAAAAAATTATAAATTTTCTAGACGTATTTTAATTGATTAATGTTTTGATTAAAAAAAAATTACAAGTAGAAACACTTAAGATATGCGCATTTATGATGTAAATAATATTTTTTTGTGCTAAATGAGATATAATTGATAACATTCTGAAATTTAAGATAAACAATTGATTTTCATTTTATCTTAAATCTAGGCTGCGTGTTTAGTAATAAAACATCATTAGAACGAGTGATTAAATTTCAAAATGGTTCGCAGATATTCTGATTTTAAGCGTAAGTTATGTCATTTTAAAACTTGATACTAAATCATTTTAGAAATTAAAAATTCCTAATTAGTGAAACCCTTAAGAAAAACTACAAATATCTGGTTTTTGTTTAAAATAAAAACTTTCGGAGATGGTATCTTATAGTGTAGTACGTACTTGTGTATTGATACATACTTATTGAAATCGGTAGACAGTGTGCATACACTGCTAAACTTAAGGTATAAAAGACAGGTAACATTGAATAGTATCTCACATACAGTCTCGGAAAGTATTACAACATGTTTGCATCAAAAAATGTTTGAAATTCAAAAATAATTTTTATTTATACCAAAATTTAATATTTAAATTTTACCACATTTCGAATTATAAACAACACAAATAAAAATATAAGACTTTAGAATGTGAATAGTGACTTAAAGTGTTTTGGATTTAATTTCAAAATGTGTTTAGTGCATATTACGTTATAATTTTTGGATTTTTTATTTGCGAATTGCCTAAAAGTGAGTTTTATAAATTATATCTTACAAGTTTCTAGTAATTATTAATATTTAACTACTAAATTTTATTTTTAATCTAAATATATTTTTATATTTTATTAAACATGAATGTTATAATAAAATTGTTATTTATATTATTCCATCAATGACATTACTATATCTACTAGTGCACTTGCAAAAAAAATTTATTAAATTAAGCCGACCCAGATTCTTAAACATATATAACAAGATTTCTACTTCATCCATTTTAATTTTTATTAAGTTACGTCAATAAAATGTAAACCAACGCATACTTATTTCAAAGATTTCAAATGGAAAATTAAATAAATTCAATGTTAATAACTATTCAGATTTAAAATTAAAAAAATATATTGTTGCGCTACTGTACGAGTATTTCAAAATATACTAATATTTATGCATATTTTATCTACATTAATTGTTTGAAATAATACGAAGAAATACTTTATTAAAACAATTGAATAATTGTTAATTATTAAATAATTATGGTTAAATTAATTGGAATTCTTCGTTGCAATGAATCATACGTAAAGAATTTCGCTCTTTTGCAAAATATTTTATTTCATATTTATTTTTTATTTATTAATGAAAATTGTGTTTGATGAAACATAATTTAGAATTTGCGTCAAATAATATAATATAATTTAAACAAAGGCAATTAAAATTTAAGAACAATTATTTATGATTCATTTAACAGTTAATTATTCCCTTATACGTCCCTGTACACAATACCGTTTACCCAACGTATTTGTAACAATAATCAATCTAAATGCATTTAGAATAATAAACAGGGCCTATTTCCTTTGGAATCACGTTAAGCGGTACATTCACACAAATTTAAACGAGACATTGTTTTCGGTCAAACATGTCGCATAAGAAACAACGTTTTTTGTTAACGAAATCATTGAAAAACATACATAAAAGAATAAAAATCATAATTCAACCAGACATTCTCGATAAATATTATAGATAAGTATGAAAAACACATTTTTCGTCTTACAAGTTTTTCATTACGTCCACGTCTCAACGAGAAATAAACAATTTTATATTGTATTAAAACTCAAACGTGCTATATGCTGCCACCTATTTACGAAATTTGGAACTATTATTCAATACTAGGAATGTGTTACGTGTTTTTATTTTATATTCTAA
The DNA here is from genome assembly GCA_944039245.1 of Nebria salina. Classification (NCBI taxonomy): domain Eukaryota; kingdom Metazoa; phylum Arthropoda; class Insecta; order Coleoptera; family Carabidae; genus Nebria; species Nebria salina. The sequence goes on from OX063281.1 coordinate 1,791,550, forward strand.
CTACTGTATTTTCAATGATATTAAACTGAAAATTTCAGAGTATATATAAAAAATATTAAATAACAGAAATAAAAATTTACAATTTGATCTGTGGTAGGGTTTCGGCTAAAAAATTTATTTAAAAAATTGACAAACACATTTAAACGAGATGATTAATTAATTATTTCAAATTGTAATTTAACACTTAATTGTTATCTGTATCATTCTGTAAAACACTTAGAATTTTTTTAATATGTTTAAGGAATGTTTTTTTTATAAATTGATGTTAAGATAACGTTTAGGAAAATAAGTTTTAATATGAATAAAAAAAAAAAAGAATGAGAAGATGGGTATTGGAGAAGTGTTGATCTATTTAATTATAATAAATTAAATAATCAAGATTTATTTGCCTAGACATGGCTACGCCAAATCAAACCACCGAACCCATACTAACCCAGCCACCGTCTGGAGAACCTTATCGACGGATTAGCATAAAAACTGACCACCCCGGTGAAGGCCTCCACGGGCATGATAACCCTGCGTTTGAGAGCCCTCGCCGGAGGATTTCTACGAACTCAGAGCATGCAGAAATGGGACCGGTACGCAAGAAAAGTATCCTCGTAAACAGAGAACAGACTAACAATGAAATCTCGAGCAGTACCGAGATAGGGCCCGTCAGAAAAAAAAGTATTTTACATAATTCGGGAGACAATGGTACGTTTGCATATACTGGGTGTTTGATGAATTATTATATACATTGTTTGAGAACTAAAGGGTCTAATCTGTCCTTAAGTCAGTTTTAAGAGATTAAATATTTTTTTAAAACTAAAAATGATTATTTTTTGCGAAGATAAATACACAATTTGAATGTTTTATTTACAACGCATTTGGTTTTAACTGGTAATTGTTATAGTAATAACACGTTATTTTATTCCATATCTAATCAGTCGACAGGTTATTTTGTAAATTGTCAATATGTATTGAACGAAGTAGCGATATGTAAATATTTATTGTTTAACATGTACTCGAGTTCTTGTTCATCAGAATACGGGATCAGTGGTTGGTTTTTTTTCCAGGTGGATTCTATTGTGGATTTTAGTTTATAAATAGTGAATTTCAGTTTCAGGAAACGGGCAACACGTTAACGGAGATGCACGAAGTAAAAAACATTCTGTAACAGACTCGGTACATTCAAGGACACGATTTTCAGATATTGTTGAAGAAGACAGGTATTTTAATAATATAATATGAAATGTGTGAAATATTACCATAAATAAAAAAATATTTTCAAATCAATTCGATGTCTCATAAAAAAGTTATGTTACCAGAGATTCAACACTTTGCAGATCATGGTGGTACGGTTTTTGTATGAAGTGTCGCTCAAAAGAGCAGAACCCATCCTGGCACCCGCCGCTATGGCCGAAAATGTGCCCTTACCCATTCTGTCCAACATACCGACAATTTTCACGTATTGTCGCGCTCACCCTCATTGGACTCTTGTCCTGGGGCGTTGTCTACGCAGTGGTGGGTGAAATGGCTGCACCAGGAGGCCAATTGTTTGGTCTGGCAACATTAGCTATCGCAGCTCATTTCGGTGGATGGATTATGACGCTCACTACCCTTCCCGCTCTAATCGGGATGCTTATAGTTGGGATTATATTTCAAAATCTCGGACTGGTGAATCTAGATGGGGATTTTTCAGAAGTTACTGCTCATTTAAGGTTTGTACTTTTTTGCGAAATATAATTTGTTATTAATATTTTTAAAATTTATTATTTATTAGAATTGTTTTTATCTATATAGGAAAGTAGCTCTAGTAATAATCCTCATCAGAGCGGGATTGGATTTAGATCCACATGCTCTCAAACGTTTAAAATTAACAGTCATAAAACTAGGCTTGGGCCCCTGGCTTGTAGAAGCTGGTGTCATTGCAGTTACCACATATTTCTTCCTGGATTTACCTTGGAAATGGGGTCTCATGCTTGGCTCAATAATCGCAGCAGTTTCTCCAGCAGTTGTGGTCCCATGTCTATTCAGATTACGAGGAAAAGGATATGGAGTCGCTAAGGGTATCCCAACATTGATTATAGCAGTAGCTGGGATTGATGATGCGACATCAGTAGCAATCTATGGAATTATTGAAAGCATTATGTTTTCTCAAGACTCGTTAACGTATCAAATAATCCAAGGGCCCTTATCCATTATAGGAGGCATAGGGTTTGGAGTCATTTGGGGTATAATCTCAAAATACGTACCTGAAAAACATGACCCGTTCATGGTTCCCTTACGAATTCTCATGCTATTAGGAGGGGGAATGATAGCAGTATTTGGATCAGAATTGATAGGGTTTGGCGGAGCTGGACCTTTAGGGTGTGTTGCAGCTGCTTTTGTATCACTAGTTTGCTGGACGAATCAAGGCTGGGATATCGAAGATAATCCAGCTGCGACCGCTTTTGAAATCTTTTGGATGATCTTTGAACCAATCTTATTTGGAATCACTGGCGCACAGATTAAATTAAACGAATTAGAGAGCCACACAGTTACAATTGGAATAGGGTGTATGGTTGGTGGGATTGTTGTCAGGATTTTGGTTACCATTTTATTGGGGATTGGGTGTAAACTTAACTTGAAGGAGAAAATATTTGTTGCTTTGAGCTGGATGGCTAAAGCAACTGTTCAAGTAAGCACACTTAAAATTCTAAGCCGATTTCATTAGTTGTAATTATTTTATGTTATAGGCTGCTTTAGGACCTGTAGCTCTTCATAAAGTTGCCCAAATGGAACCAGATAAACACTATGCTGAAACAGTCCTGATGATTTGCGTTCTGTCTATAATTCTAACAGCTCCTACAGGAGCAATTATAATTACTTTATCAGGACCTCGTTTACTGACGAAAACAAGGATACCTCAAGTTGTGGAAGGTTGGAGACGAAGTCATCGGCCCTCGATTAGGGATATAAGTATTATTGATGAAGAAGAAGAGCGAGAAGACCCTGAAACAGATGCTAGCAGTATCAAACACACTCCTTAGTCTTAGTCACCAAATTTATATACGCAATTAATTGTTATTAACACTGTATATATTTAATATTATGTATTTTAATTGTTGTCCAAAATATTCTATTTATATTGTAAATATGTTTTATGAAATATATATATAACTTGATTTTAGGTGAATAAAAATTTATATGTAGATATATATTTGTTGTTTTAATTATTTCGAAATGAAAAATAAATAAATCTTTGAGTTACAGTTTGGGATAGTTTCGATAAATAAAATATGCGTTTCAATATTCAGAATTTATTTTAAAAAAAGCACATCATATGTGCGGGATAGTGTACCCCAAGTACACGGATAAATAGTGTATTTAAAATTAATGAAATTTGTAATTCAGTACAAAAATCATAACAGCAAGGCATTCAGTTGTATTCATTTTTTTTTTTTACTTTAACCATCCTATAAACAAGTAATATACATATTATTTTATAATAATTAATATATTTTTAGATGGACAAACAAAATAAATTCGTTAGAATAAATTGTTAATGATTCCGTAGAATGATTAACAATGAATCGCTTATAACAAAATTTCTTAATAATATATACGTATAATAGTTTTTATATACAGCATGTATCAAATATGTCTTCTAATTTTTTTTTCACTTTAATATCTATTTAATCGTATTAATAATCATAATAATAATAATAATAATAGAATTTGTTTTTTATACGTATTAACAGTTTGAAACATTCTAAATTTCTTAAATTAAACGTTATTTGATAAGGGAAGTCGATTTTTTTTTATATAATTAATATGAAATTGATTCATTCAAACGGAATTCAAATGAGTGATAATTTAAAGAAAAACCAAAATCATTCAAACATGTTCTTTTATGCCATGAGAAGTAATAATTGTTTTTTTTTTGTAAACTCAAGTTGTTTTAGCAGTGGAATTGCATTTCCACTTCTATAACGACTAAACTACAGTTTAGTAATTTCTCTATACCTAACTACAAATACATTATTATATACTCTGTGCATGAATATAAAACGTTAGCACAATATGTGCTACCATCTATAGTGACGTCAGCGGAAAATAGTCACTTTTTTTTAATTATTATTATTAGTATTTTTGTTGTTTTAAAGAGTTTTATTATTGTTTTAAGCTAGATTTCTATAGATTATCATTCAACAGTCAAATTGCAACATACATAATTAAATACAATAAAATTTGCCGTAAATTATCCGTGAAAACAATCAATAAATACTTTTACAACACAATTCCAACGCACAAATATATCTTCAAATTCATTAAACGCTTTCAAACTTTTTATCAATAATTACTTTACTCTAATTAACTAAGATTGATTTTTAGGGCTCTAATATATTTAATTCTGTAAAAATAGCTTTAAAAATTTAGAGCTATGCAATAGATTCCCTTTACAGTATTACAGGTTGACTAAATTTAGGTTTTATAACTAATGCGTTACAAAAAAAAATATTGGTTTGGCTTTAGATATCAATTTAAAGATATATTTGTGCTGGATATATATATATAAATATATATATGCAAGTTTCTATATAAGGAATCTTGTGAATAGTTTGGCAAAAAACAAAAATGACAAATAACCGTTTAACAATGTCAGTATTCACATTTTTGCTGACTATATACTATACAAGTAATTTGTTTTGTGTTTGGTCAGTGAATAAGGTCGTTAGTAACGACACATGCATTTGTGTTCATCATCTAAGTAATCATCATCCATTTTCAAAGCCTAATATTTTGTAAAAATCAACGGTAAAACGTAATGCATCTATGCATTCGCTAAAAATGAGAAATAAAAAAAAGTCACCAATTATGGTTCAAAATGGTTTAAAACCAATTTTGTTGGTTTAAGGAAGCATTAACGGTTTCTGCAGTGAGATAGAATAACCGAGCCCTATGCCTATGCATCGAAACACATCTTTTTTTTTTTGAAAATGATTAAAATACTTTGAAAATTTTTATCTTTAATATTAATATCACGTAAAAATTCATCTTTTTTTTTAAATATTTTAATAGCAACACTCGCGCAAATTGTTCCAAACAACTCGACAACCTTTTAAAACCTAGTTTAACATAGACACCCCTTGGTTTGTGCAACCGGGGGATAATAAGGGGGCCAGTTGTTTGCGAGCAATTTGCGTATAACTTTATTTATAAATACATTTTCTTTGTTTAATTTTTTTTTCTGTATTTTCAAATCTTCTCAAAACACCTATAAAAGCAGCAATTCAAGTTTTTTAAGCAAGTATTCAGTTCTTTTTTTTTTTTGTTGAAGTATTTTATACTTTACTTTGTATAAAAAAAGTTGAAATTGTTTTTATTTTTTTTGCTGGACAAATATTCTTCCGATTTCAAACATTCAAACAGAGCACTCTTAAAATGTACAAATTTAAAAACCCTAATATCTCAACTTTTTTATATTTTATATAAGTTTTTTTCATTTTTAAAGCTTGGCAATATTTAATAACTACTTTTCAATTTTTTAAAATTTGAAAAATTGAGCTCAAAACCCAAACCGGTGGCACTCCACCAAAGTTCGAACAGTTTGGGAACGTTCCATTGAAGAAGAGTCATTCAGTAATCGTAATAACTTTTAATTTTCTGGTATTAATACATTAGAAATTATTAATAATATATTTGTTTAAATGGATCTTAATTTTAAAAAGGGGTACGGAGGAATAATCTAGATAATCCAGCCATAATTCTATCTAGATGTTACTAAAAATGAAATAAAAGTGTGTTGTAAATTTTGAGGAAATAATATTTAATTAATGGTCCCAAAATTTTAATTTTTGAATTATTACCAGAAAATTTAAAAATTTCTTACGGGGCATAATCGAATTGACTTTAGTTAGCCCCTTTCCCCTTAATTTTAGTGGTATGTTACTCATAATACCTCTGATACCTCCGAGGTCGTTCGTCATAATAAAACTCATCATGGTGCGTTTGTCTTTCACTATTCCTTCCGGAATACTCACCACTAACACCAGGTTCATTATGATAGTACTCTTTGGAGGTAGCGCCTGTAGCGCCGGTGGTGCCGCTGGCACCAACATCATACTCGTAGTCGTCTTCATGGGGGGACACGATGATTTCTTCTTCAATGGGACTTTCCGCCGAGAGCCTCCACTATATGGCGTTTAAGGCGCGACGCGAACTGCCCCGGTGTTGCGGAGGATAGTCTTCTTCGCGGGGCGTCGCAGGAGCACGGTGGTCACGTTGCGCCGGAACCCTATCTATCGCACGTTCACGATAGTCCTGACCACCTTGCAAATGTGGGGGGACGTTGTGTTGGTGGGCGTATATCGGCACTTGCTCCCCACCTCGGTCGCCACGGTCTTGTTGGTGGTAGTCGTCGTAATCTCGATCGCGCTCCAGACGGGAACGACCTCGTGAGTGCGCTGGATGATACGAGGGGCCTTTATTGGAATCCCACCAAATATTAGAAATTATGGAGAACGAAAATGGCACCTAATTTTTTAAATGTATTCTCCATAAAATGATAAGAAATCGTTATCCTACCTAGTCCCTACCACTACTAAAGAATTTCAGTTTAAAGAAAATGAACGACAGTAGATTTGTAATTATTACGAATAGAAGACTAGGCATAACTTTAATTGTATTTTCCTTAATATATTTGTGAAATGGAGCTTATTAATAAACAAAAAAAAAACATTTTAAACACACTAACACAACAGCTTAATAAAACACTAGATGTGGTATGGTACATGCATATTTTATACAATCATCTGAGAAACACTCGTTCATAGTTATATTCAAACAAGGACGAAAACAATTTAAAAAAAAACTCAACAAATTGTAAGGAATTACAGCACAGCGTTAACAAGCACACTAAGTACTTACGCAAAATAAAATAATCAAAATTAACTAAAGCTATAATGTCCATGATGCCATTCTACATCGACTTGTCCAGTGCGGGACACTATTCCAGTGCTTGCGACATTATAGTTCGGATTATAGTAACGCATACTATAGTAGAGATCTAGAATTAGCGGAAAGCGAAGCAAAAATAAATCAGAAACAAAACGGCATGCCTGTAAAAAAAACTAAAAACCTGATCAACTAATAATCTGCATTGACTGATAATGGGTTTAAGGAGCCCGTAAAATCTGAAAGTGTTCCAAAATAAAAACATAAATACAAAATTTTGTCCCAATTTCGAAACAATAGAAGTAATATGTAGCACATTTATAACACACATAGATATATGAACAAGGACAGATTGGCTCAATTAATCAATTGATAGTAACAATTCTTCTATATTCCCTATTCCAAGTAGCAAATCCATCCCTATGTATATAAAACAACATGCTACATGATTCGCTATTCTCCACAGTTAGAACTAAAACATATTCAGCTTTGGCATCAAAGCTGAATTGTAAGTTTCGCACTGTGTCGATTATGATACACGTTCTAATGAATTTTTATGTTTATAGTTTCAAATTTTGATGAAAACTAAAACATATCGTTATGAAAAGTACCTCGAGAATCATGAGGATAACCATATGAGTCGTGGTGTCCTGCATAAGAAGGAGGATTGTTAGTACTTTTAACAATTATTAGATTTACTTATTAGAATTATCAAAAATAGAATGTGCATTTTTTTTCTAATATAAACATAGAATTAGGGAAACATGTATTACTTTATTAGTAGCAAAGGAGGTGCAAGTATACCTGGAGGAGAAGCATTGATTCTTCCAACTTGGTCTCCACTTGGAGATGGTTGTGGAGACGGTTGGATGGGTCGTGGAACTGCTTGAGGTACTGGCGGATGTGTAGCTCTCCAATAAGCCTGAATTAATAAAACATAAATGACTACTTAAAATTTTAAAGATATTCAATAAATACTTCTAAATATTCGGCAATATGTTCGCATGCATCTTCCAGCTGGTTTTCATCTAGGATAACATCAAACATCTCTGGAGGACATTGTGCTAACTTGTCAGCAGCAACCATTTGGACATTTAAGTGTCTGGCTTGGTTTTTACCTCGTGACTTAATCAATCTTTGTAACACCTGGAAGTCAACACCCAATTTAATAAATCTTACAAGACTGGTTAACTAAGTTAATACCTTTGGACTAGATATTTTTAAGTAAACTATCGTTGGAGCAAGCGAAGTTTTCGCTAGTTGAGATGGGTGGTTTATAGTATCACAATCTAAAACTACCAACTGTAAAGTTCTTGCTAGTTCGAAAATTCTTTCAATCTCCGCTTGGACTTCAGCTAAACATGTGGAACGAGAATTGGATCGTTCCATTATAGCTCGTTTCGATGGGTTATTTAATAAAGAACGTTTCGCTAATGATATATCGGCCATTACTCTAGTTATAATTATTCTGCAAACAATTTAATAAAATTAACAGTACTTTTAATTAATTTCCTTGAACTCACCTTCCTTCAAACCGATGTTTTAAGAAATCAAATAAAGCTTTCTGCATCATATCAGTCACTTCATATCCCTTCAAAGAAGGGCCTACTAATACAACAGGCCTCATACTCGGCACCACATCATACGGAGTGGTAGTTTCTTGTTTTTTGAAGAACGGTTTCTTCTTTTCTTTGGCTGGAGGTGTGGTAATTGTTTTACCCGGCCGTGCATTACCGACGGAATCAGATTCATCCCCTAAATATGCACGGGACTCAATAATTATACACGCCAGTCAAGCCAGTTACCAATTGCCAAAGACACCAGCACAACATCTACCATATGTTCGTCCAAGTGGGTTCTTGGACCAAGATATGACATGTCACAGTTAACATGCTACGCCAATATGCAAAATTATATATATATTTCTTTTTTTCTCAGGCAATAATTGTTTATTTCGTTGTATTAAGAGAGTGGAAGTGGTTGAAAGGACTTAGAAGGATGGATGGATGAAATGAGTGTGTATGAATGATTAGACGACACTGCGAAAATATAATGGTAATGCCAATGCAAAAACACATATTAATTCAAAATCAGTTTTGCAAAATTAACCAGTTATAGCTACTACATCGAGAAAAATATTTTTGTACCACAACTATACAAATATTTATAATATATGTATAGCTATAATATACTTATATGTATTTGTAACATTTCTCTATGTGTTTGTTTTACAATAATGTAAATTCAAAATATAGAAAAGCATAAACAGCGACTTTTTTTACCCACCAGGATAAGAATTGAGATAAATATATTTTTGTTGTGTGTGTGTGTGTTAAAGAGGAACTGAAAAAGTAGCTAGATTTTAGAAACTGGCTGAAAAACATCCATACAAAATAAACAACATTAAAAAAAAAAATACATCAGAATAAAATATATACAATTACCACAAAAGAGTGACAAATTTTGTATATAAAATATATGAATCACAACTGGATCAATTATGTATCGATATATCGATATATCATTATATCAATGATGTTCCAGTATTCAATAAAACAAACATAAAAACGATTAAAAAAAGAACAACAATGACGAAAGAGCCAATGGAGACATGGGTGGGACATACCGGGCGTGGGAGGTGTGCTACCTCTGGACACGTCGTTCCCGGCGGCTCCAAGATTACTACTGGAACTAGTTTTGCTGGAATACAACTTGGTGGTGCGGACCTGAGACGCCTGGAGCCGCAAGTTTTCCAATTTCACCGGACTGGGAATGAATCCGACGTCACAGCCTTCCTTGACCAGGCGGCCGATCCACCAATTGTTGTCATACTTTTCCTGCAAAATGCAAACGCTTAAGTGGCCCCGCGGACTGTTTAAGACAAACCGAGGTATGTACCTTGATGTGCAGGAATTCTCTGACGTCAAATGAGATAGCGCTTCCATGGACAGGCGAGTCGTCATCCAGGGATCCATCGTACGAGACGTTGGTTCGGACGGCGAATGCTACCGGCTTACCCTTAAACAGGGACAAAACAAACATTATCCAAATCCTTTATGATACTATATGATTTTTCATCTAAAAGAAAATAGACGAACCCTTGCTTTCTCCAGCTGGCTGAGGGCCTGCCGTTCCTTCTCCCTTCGAAGGGTCTCCTTTTCCTCGTCCAGCGACAAATCGGAAGAAGGCTGTGAGTAGTTAGAGTCAGCTGAGCCCTACAAAATTAATCCACATTTCATTTCCAAAAAAACACTTCTAATATCATTTAAATAAAAAATCTGCCTAAAAATATCATCAATAAATAATATAACACTAAAAAAAAATCTCAATCATTTTGACTCTATCCACTAAAAATAAGCCCTGAAATATATAAAATTGCATTTATTAACTAGAGCACTGGTTTGAAAGGTCAAAATGACAAAGGTCAACCCTTAAAAATAAATTTATTTTAAATTGTTTTACCTAATAAATATTGTCATAGAATCATAGTTAATTGTCTATTATAAAATTGTGAGACGTGCATTGAAGATACAAAGCAGAAGAAAAATGCATGCTTTTAAATAATAAATTTTCTATTAATACACTGTAAATTATTTTATGTTTGAAATAAATAAATAATATATTGATATATAAATAGTGATTGTGAACTCAAAAATTCCATTTAAAATTTAATTTTTAATTTTGTTTTGACCTAGTTGTGTTTCGATTATAAGATTTTGAATTTTTTATATTTAATTTTAAAAAACTACAGCTACTGCATGCGTAAACTAGTTAAATAACATCAAGATAGAATTTGAAGCTTACCAGAGATGTGTACTTGGACATAAGTTAGTACGGACGCCACTGGCGGGCATGCAACAATAGCACAGGGCGTCAAAACGCTGACACGTGGCTAGCAAAATACGGGGCTACACGTACCCAAACCCCAACCAGACAGAATTTAAATCAAGTCTTTATTGAAACTAAATTTATCTTTTATTTTCCGATTATTTTGCATATTTTCTTTATTTACGTAATTTGGACAAAAATTGGTGTAAAATTAAATTAATTTTAAACCAATTTTTTTACAAGTAATAAAGAAAATTTATTTAATAATGTATCAAAATTGTATTAATTTAGAATAAATTTTGAGAGCCACTCAGCAAATTACACATTTATATATATTTTAAAATTGTTTAAACAAAAATTCTGATTTCATTTCGATTGAACTATTTGCAAAAATATTTATTGTAGTAATAAGTGAAAAACTAATCAGAATTTTTAATTTTATAACTAAAAAATATTTGCTTTTATAAACAAATATGTTTTGGTAAATATTTACATTCAAATGTTGATATGTTCATGCGTAAATCAAAAATTAATTCAAAATAAATAATAAAATGACAAGATGCGAAAATGTGACAAATAATTTAATATCTGCTCTGATCGCTTAAAATGATAATTATTTGTTATTTATATATATATTATATACAAAATAATAAAATTTGTTTTGTAAAGCCTAATTTTCTTTGTTGTAAATAGGGTAAATGCAATGACGTCACAATGACGTCAGTTCAGTGCGTGACCAAAAAGATTTTGATCGAAATACTGCGAAATAATTTTCACATAGGTTTGAATGCTTTTAACGTAGAGCATGTATTGTCCCAATGAAAAATCAATTTCATATTCAATAAAATAAAACAAAAATGCTATTGTGTACGCTGTGAAAATTACACATAATTCATTGTTTCAATACGTTCAAATTACTAACTATAAATTAATCATTACTAAACCTAGTTATTACTAAATATATAAAAGATCTGATTACACTTAAAATAAAAATAGTCTATACTATTTGTTTTACTTTAGTGTGAGTTTGGTTCACTAAAATACACTAGTTGAGCAGAAAAATATTTTTAAAATCACTGAACACAAAATATTTATGATATATGCAAAATGATTTTTTTTTTATATTTTGGTAAAAAAGTAGCCGTACCTGAGTAAACAATTTGTTATATCCTTGGTTGTAGGTATTATAAGCTATCATAGTATGTGCGGGTGCGCCCTTGTATACCATATATAGGCCTTGGCTACAACCCCAATTTATAAAACATCATAATTGTATCACTAGGCGCATTACTACTTATAAATCTAATGGTAGCTTCTTTGTTTAGGTTTGTAAATAAATTTAAAAAAAACTCATTTGAATATATTTATATTTAAAAGTATTTTAAATAGTATTAATTCAAAATGTGAGTTAGTCATACTTTATATTTATTTAATTATTGTTTTATAGTGATTTTTTTATATGTACAATTTGAAATAAAAATTTTTATAAAAAGTTTTATTACGTTTTAACGATGTTTTTAAGTGTAAATTGATGTTGTTTGAGGGATTATTAATATTATTCATGAACAATGTAGGCCACGTTCACAATATTTAGCAACACAAAAATGGCACTAATAAAAATCACAATAAGCCACAAATATATTATAATTAATATCAACTAATAAACCTGTCTAAATAATAAAATATTATTAAAGGTTTTTTCGCTAGTCAGAATAACAGTATAGTAACGTATGTACAAATGGTAGTGCGGGTTGCGGCCACCTGAGACGCCTGGCGTCGTGTACAGTCCCTTAAAAACAAACCGGATACATGTGTTCCAGAGCCGGATGAATGGAGTTTTCCGGGGAGTGTACAGCGGATATTTGGGAGTGGTAGGGGTGACGCGGTAAGTACGCATGCGCACATATCGATTTAAACTCGCGAGACTAACGTGCTTCGTTGCTTAATTCATTGGCGGTTTATTATTTGATAAAGGCAACGTATGTTGGTGATCATTTCTTGGCATTGCTTAAATATATAAACAAATCTTAAATTGGGGGAATTTTTTTAGTACTAAATTAGGTGTGTTAATAAAAGCTTTCAAATAAATAGAATTACCCGGCGCATTCTGCCGAATGGTTTATATGTGTTCTCTTTCCTCATTGGTCGTCGCATGTTCGCCATTTCGGATTTTCATTCACGTGTTTTCCTCAATATTTACAAATGACTCGTTAAATTCCGAAAATTTTTATATAAATCACATTTTATTTATAGAACCACTTATAAAAATTCATCAACTAAACAGTATAGACATATGTACACTACATTATTGTAAACTCGAATATTAATTGTTAATAATATAACTTGATTTATATATGAGTTGTGATTGATTTAATCGATTTATTTGGAAGAAATATACACTTGGAGGTGCGAGTACACTGCTATTTCTCGCTATGATTTTAACCCAGATGGAGCGCTAAAAATAAAGATCCTTGTTGCTAAGTTACGCTGTTATGTTTTGATATCCGTTCAAGTATTATACAAAATTGTTAAAAAAATATTTTCCTTTATCCATCATATATTTTTATTATTATTAGTATTAGATATTTTAAAATAAATTTATTGCCAATAAAGATTTTCTATAAAAATTAATCCTTATATGAGACGCCTAAATCTTTGCAACTTCTTTAACATTTTAAGAATGGTGCAGACTATATTAAGGCGAAATCCAATTAGTGGATCAGTTCTTTAAAGAAATTGATAACATTTTCGGTCGCTAGGAAGCGTTACGTTGCCTCTTTTTAGTACAACTCTTACAATTATTCTTCTTATGTTGGCCTAATAGCTTGCTGAGTGCTTTTCAGGGCAGATCTCAGAACTTTTTAAATTTAGGATCTATTGTATATTATTTATTTAAAATTATATTGTCGAGAGAAAAATTAGGAGTTAGACAATATTTGGTTCTGTTTAGGGTCAATTCGTTTTCAGATTTGTTGTTGTTGATACATTAAGAGTGTTACGGCCCTGGTAAAAGGTGTTTCTATAGACCCCCACACTTGTGTCTACTGTACAGGCCCACCCATCAATTTCCACCTATCACCGCTGTTTCTACACCAAATACTCAAATTTAACATTTTATTTATCACATTTAAAGTTTTTTATTAATACTTTTATAAAATTATTTTTTAAAGTAAGCGAAATTTGTTTCGGAAATGTTTATCATATAAAGTACTTTATGGTTTTTGTCTATTTTACGAATTACTTGACGTTTTTTCGAAAATATTCTTTATTAGTAAGCGAAAAGTTTTTTGAAATAATTTCCACTTTTGGGATTTTTGGAATTTATTTAAAAGATTTTAAAATAAGTAACAATAATAAATAAAAATTGTATTGCGAAAATAATTAAGTATTTTAAATAAATATGAAATAATAAATAATTCACACATTTTAAGTCTAATTATTAATGTTATTTAATAAATAAATTGATTATCAATGATAATAATTAGTGCAATGTACGAATGCGGAAGTAGTACAAGTTTTTGTGCATAAATAAATTAAATAATAAACCAAAAACCTTAATGCCATTTATCTAGTGTAATATAAGTTAAAACGACAGTTTGACTTCTTTTTTATTGCGAAATTCTTCTGATTTGCCTAATGCGAATACAGTGAATACAGGTTGCTTTGCCAATTATTATTAGGCAAATGACCCGGGCTGAACTTTTTATTTGATTACTCGCATTTTATTGGCCGATGCTGTTTGAAATATATAGACACACATATAATGGAAAGCATTATTTAAATGAAACATCTGTATGTCCAAGCCTAATTTAAGAATATTAATATTCAAAATTCAGAGTTAGAACATTATTCTGAAGAAGTTCAGCACGGAAAACGAATAATTTCGGTAATAGGAAAGTTCACACGGTCCAGCCTCCAATGATTATGCTAATGTTTAAGTATGAATGTAGGTTTAAGTTTTTTATATTCCAAAACACTGATATCATTCACATATTTGGTAATTGGTATTCAGAATTATTTATTCCCTTGTTTGTTGTCTACGTTTATTGCTTTTTTATACGTTGTACGCTTTTGTTTTTATTACTTTTTGTTTTTCTATTAGTTTTATTACTGTTTAAAACGTACATATTCGATTGAGTGTTACTTTTAAACGTATCACTTCGATATTTCGAAATACTACACGAGCGTAGCCACAATTTCGCCCAAAACGCAGTGCCGCCCTTTTAAACAATATAATAAATAATATTTGTGAAGAAATTCCATAATTATACATGTTTTGAACATCTTAAAATAACATAAATCTGACTGAGTTGTGCTTCATTTAACACGATTTTTTCTCTACACATGCCTACTTCCGGTACTGTGAAAAGGGCAGTTCAACTGGCCCAAATACTCAACACATGTCCGAGCAATATGAAATGTTATACACTGTTAAATAAACGCAATATTGTCGTACTGTTTTCGAATATTTTACAAAAATTGTGTCCGTTGAAGATTAAGTCATATATTTTAAAATATTATTAGCTTTTTAGCTGCATAAATAAACAATTTAAATTCTATTGGATATATGATCGTTATATTGATCCTTATTTATTTCTAATATGTATGTATCATTGATACATGTTGGCGTAAATATATAAATTGCGTAATATAAAATGTTTAAAAAATAGATTTTTACAAAAATGTCTCCAATAAATTAAAAATTATTCAATATTCAACACAAAAATGTCATGAATACAAAATACGATTGGTAGAATAAATATTTAATTTCAGATTCAAAATTATATATATTTCATGAATTGTTTCTGATAAGCAATAAAATTTAATACGTTCGGAATTTTTGATACAATGATTAGTTTTGGCTTTATTAATATTTAATTCATGTCGCAAATTAAGATCATTTTTATTTCATGACTATAAAGGCAATTTAAGTCTTTATTAGGGTGTTTTGATTTGAAATTATTTTTAATGCGTGTTATTGCTTTCGGTTTGTACAGAAACTGTAAGATTTTATGTTATAGTTATATGTATATGGATGATTGAAAAATATTGTTGTGAAAAATCAAAATAACAGTGTAAAGAATGCCATATGGTAGTGAAATACGTAAAGTCGAAAAGATAGTGTAACTGAACTAGAAAAGGCAGTCAACGTCTCATATTACCAATAGGTACCCGGTTTGTACCGTACTTTACCAAACCATACGATACCCAAAACCACCCTACGAACGACTGTCGCAACTTATTGATGACAAACACTCGCAAAACTAATATATATCACATTTGACATTTCCTCGTAAGTTGCACCAGCAATTTCGTACCCCATAAAAACACAAATATTTCGCAATTTTCCCAAAACGAAAATAAATACTATTCCTAATTAATAAATTCTATAAGTCACATTTAGGATTATTTTGACTACAATAGCACATTTATAGTGTACTGTGCTGTACCCCTGGAGTACACGTGTCCGAGCTCACGTGATCTATAAACGTGGAAACAACGCTAGTTATTTTTGATCTCAGCTGGTATGTTCATACATAACATAGACACAGATCAAGTATTTATAAAATAATCCAACTAGACGAGTGCTTAATGCAACAATTCTAGCGCCCCTGGTATTTTTTTGGCTTTGTATGTATGTACCATACATAGTGTTGAGTATTTGAGAGATTGCGCAAGTTTCTCGATGTATGTGACCTCCTCCTGATGCCTGATAACTATTTGGTTTTAATGCGCCACAAAAATTCGTTTTAATGTTATTTCTCATTGATATTTATGTGTCGATATATAAGCATAGAATAGAAACCTTGTTCTTATACATGGATTGATGTATGTACACTTAAAATATGAAGGTATTTCTATCTCTGTTCGACTATGGGCTCATTAATTTATTCCAAATAACTAAGTAAGAATGTTGACGATTTCTTTGTACCGAAACCTCATGGTTTCGTCTTATTAACTATACCAGTAGCTCTTAAGCTAATCAACCATCAAGATCTATGCTTGGTACCCTGATTGTTGCGTAATTGTTTAGATTTAATTAAAATATGTTGAAAAGAAAGTTGATTTTTTTTTAAACAGTTTCTATAAATAATCTATACATAATGTCAAATATAACTTTAGTTTAAACTAGGGTTTCATTTGTTATCATAAATAAATATAATTTCAAAGTATTATATTTAAGCTTTTTTACGTATTGGAAATACAATAAATAAAAAGTCGTCAATTATATATAAAACAATAAGTAATTAATTAAAATTAATTAATTAAAAGCATCTATCCTAATTGGTTTATTAGTACGTAATTTTAAAGCTTTTTCGCACATATATTTATGAATATTCGTAAATTAGTATTATAAGACGTTATTACAAAAAAAATTGTTGAAATGATCTATGTGATGTAATCGAAATATGTCTTTAAAGGTCAATTTTAAAATAAAAAGCACGGTGACGACCGGCTGAAAAATGCATAATATATATTCTGAATCACGCTATTGCATCGATATAGTGCGTATTGCGTAAAATCTACACATCTCTCTCGCACCACACAACTATAACTATATATATAGAGACGCATACAGGTCGATATGTGCCAGAAATAAAGGCGACACGTTGTTATTCTATTTGGTTCTTCGTCTGCAGCACGCTGCTTGTACGTTTGTCTCTATTTTTTTTAATAAATTAGACAGTGTCTCCTGGAATACACTACACATAACTGAATTCGGTTTACGGTTCGGATATATATCTTATTACGAAATGTATGTAACGTGTTTCTAAGAATAAATTACGAGTTTAAGCGTAAATATTTTTTAGATTCACAGCTGCCGTATCCTACGAATAAGTATTCTTATTTTACCAAAGTATTTTTAATTACTAATTGAAATTTTATTTCTATTATTTTAAATTATTTACATCTAAATTAATTGTTGATTTATAAATTTATCTATTATATAATAAAAAGGACTCAAACATTTATTTCATCGTAACAATTTTCTCAAAGATTTTTAGATTTTCGTAAATATTCGTTTCGATATAAATACGTATTTTATAGTCTGTAGGAATAAATATTAGTTGAAAGGACAATACAAAATAGAGATTTTTTAAAAAACTTTAATTATGCGTAAAATAAAATTATTTAGAGCTTAAGAATTTTTTTTTAATATTTGTCTATTAAATATTGATGAATGCAATATAAATGATTAGTTCTAATCACGAAACGATATGTATGACAAATAATTTATGATACAAATTCATTTCGGAATTTAAGTCCCATCGAAATGACTAAAGTTATTTTTCTTTTTATGGACATTAAGCGCCCATGTTATATCCGTATTAATAATAGTAATATAAATTTCAATAATTCTACAGATGCATGATACTGTGTTGCAACGTATTTAGTAACATTTTTCCGGTTAAGTTGGTATTAATTAAAATCTTGCCGGGTCCTAGCGTACGCGTAGCCTTAGCAACGGAAACTTATTAAAAACATACCAATTAATTTCAAGTGAAATAATCGGTACTGGTTTTGTCTTCGGCTACACTTAATACTATATGGGATTTTTTTTTTTCGTTATGTGTGAACAACCTTTTTATATTGCTCATTACTGAGAGCGTATTTTCTTAAATACATATTTGCTCTTAGAAATATTGAGTATAGGAGAAATTCAAATTTCATTGTTGCGGTTTGTTCATTTAAAATAAGACGTTTTCTTATGCGCGGATATATAACTAAAAGCTTAAACCGTTTAAGTGTTTGAACTATTGTTCGGTGGGGCCGTGGGCAATACATACATTTTATGTAGCCATATAATCATCCTAGTACTTATATCGTACACTGGTATATTAGTAATTAGTGTTCTGTTAAAGTATTGCTGGCATATTAGACGGTATTAATCTATTTTTTAACGGTACCAAGAAACATGAAATTGAGTTCAATAAACTACATATATATTATTGGAATATAACAAACAAGGTATACACTCGCGTTGTCTTAGAATCAAACTCGTATTCACATACGCTTTTTTTAGCAGTTCAGTAGTTTAGTGCAGTGGCGGCACTCCGCAGGAATCCAACGCGGGGACATTTCTCAACGAAATTATATTACATATATGTAACAATCAATTATTGTACAAAACTAATAAAAACATTTAAATTTAATCACCATGTTTCATATTTTCTGCCTTATCTATTTTTCATACATACATACAAAAATCTGTACACACAAACAGACATTTTTACAGATTACTAATCAACCCATTCAAACATATATACATTCACACAAAAATACAGACAGACAGATAAATAGGCACACAGTCTAACAGGCATGCAGACAAGGAGGTTCGCAGGCAAGAAAGAAGACAAGCATATGCAGAAAGAAAGATATAAGGCAAATAACCAATATAGATATGATTATTTTTATTTTATATATGAAGGTGAAAATATTTAATTTATAAAAATTATTTGTATTTATTTGCATATATGTAGAAAAAAATATATAAATAAAATTGTGTTTCCTAAAAGGAATATTGTAGTGATGTGAATTTAAATAAAGTTTTCGAAATAGTATCGTGTGCACCTGTTCGAAATGATAAATAATTCATTACCGAAATCATGGATGTTCAAGTCATATGTAATGTTAACATAATTTAAATACTCGAATTCACGTAGAAAGAAGAATTATTGCAAATGTGTTCAGATCATTCGTTTCGTCGATAGATGGTAAGTAGGAAAACATGTTATCGCCGAGAAACATTCTGGTATTTTACGCTTACAAATGCAATAAATTAGAAATTTCGATATTTATGTAAAATTATTGATACATTATCAAATAAATGTTTATTAATTTTTCACCAAAACAGTCTAAACGAAAATATTTCTACCAAAACAAAATATATATTTTTTTCCAATTCACAAAAGATGCTTACTCCGATAACTAATGTTTCTAACTGTAATAAAACTCCTCTCTTAAATTTGATAGTGGCTTGAGGTTAATTGTAATTTAATACTAAATATTACTATGTATGTAACTACGTACCAACTTTCTATTTGGCCCAAGTTACTTTAATATTTATTACAATGCAATACTGACCGGTGTAATTTTAGCCTAGCTGAGCCTGTAGGCTACACAAATTTAGAACATTTTTTTCTTCTGTGAACGTCAGAGCTCAATTACTTTGGTATGTCCCATAAAATATGCAATATTTTACAACTATTTCCACCATAAGGGGTTTCAATTCTCAATTAACTTTCAAACAAATTATCATTATTCAATAAAACACAAAGAATTCTCATATAAAATTATTGAACATGCAGAAATTAAATAAAAATCATTCAAACACTCAATTTTGTAAAATGACAACAGCGCACTTTTAAATTGCTTTAAATTGAATACCAAACACTGAATTACACGTAATATTTAATTATTTATCTAAATTCAATGTACAATTATTGCAATAAATAAAGTAAATCGTAAAAATAAATCATAAACACTAAGAATTAATCACGAACTGATAGTTAGCAAAAAGCTACAGTGTTGCCGCGTTTAACACTCAAAAAAGCGCTTAAAATCGAAATTGATCAAATAAATTGTACATTATTGTTTTTAATATAGTGCATAGTTGTTTTTTATTCAAATTGAAGCATCAAATAAACATTAGTATTAAAATATATTCTTATATGCAAGATTAGGGTTTGGCTTATAATTATGTTATGGTTTTTTTTTTATTAGATATAATTTTGAATGTTGGTGAGGTTTATCTATGATTGTGCTTTTTATTATTATCTTTTATGCACAATAAATCATTTAAGGCTAGATTTATTAAAGTTTGAATTTTAAAAAATTCACAAAGAGAATTTTGAAAATTAATTCACCGTTACCTGTTAATATTAACAATAATTTTAATTACAAAAAATCATTCATTTTTATGTTCCCGTTATTTAAAAAATATTTCAGACGACATACGAGGCGGATGTGTCTTGTTGTTTTATTGTCTACACAAAAAAAAAAATTATGTTGAGTTTTATTTAAATTTCGCTAATTAATTCAATGAATGTTGCATAAAATCAGGGTACACTTTTATTAGATAAAAAGGCCTTATGGCCAAATATTTTAATATGTTCTGACCCAAATTTGGGAAATATTCAAATTGCTATTACTGAGTGTATTATTTTATATAAATTTCAATAGAATCAATTTTATTTTTTTCATATTTAGACATGGGTCTAACTGATATTTTAAACGTCAAAATAATATGTTAATTTAATTCGAAAATAATACAGTAATGCATGGATACCATATGCGTGAGTGACTAAACCTTAACTTTTAAAAAACCGTTCATCCAATACCACACTTGGCTACGGCTCCACAACCGTCAACAAAATGCCTCCAAATGGGAGGATAATATCAGTTGAATGTTTATTAAGAATAGGATATACCATTTATATAAAATTATAGTGTCGTGATATCTACAAATTAATTCTTTGTTTTTGTATTTTCCGATTAAAATAATTTTTAAACAAATCCAACGCTGTCGGGCTGTAAACGAGCTATTAAAAAAAATCATAGTTATTTTGACAATTTGCAAATGTTTAGTGTATTTATACTAATTAACAGTTTCAGAAGTACAGTTTTTTTTTTATTGAAGTTAATATCAAGGTTACATCCCACGATTAGAATAATTAATTGAACCCGATTTTTTTGTTGATTTATTTTGCAATTAATTTTATTTATAAGTAGTCTACGAATTGAAATCAAATCACAGCACCATACACGTCCACCATATCTATTTTTTGTTGTTTTCCAGTCCAGTATTTTATGAAACGCACATCTAGACGTATTTTCTACGGTCTCTAATGAATCTTGGCAGCTAGACGGTGTTTTTCTTTTTTTATTTAATTCAAAATACGCCACACCGAAATAGAATGTATTATTAGATAGAAATGTCGCACAATTTGATTAAGAAATATGTTTATCAATAAAAAAAACGTCATTTGTATTTAAATTTTGGACAAATTAGCAAATCGATTTAAGTGAGAATCAAAAATATTCCATGACACCAAAAGTAGCACATATAGACATACTGCGGGCAGCTGTTATAGCTTAGAAATATGCCTGCTTAGGGCAAATATATAAATCGGTTTTCCGGTGTAGGCTAACGCATAAACACGCCATCCTCTTCTTGAATATGGCTTCTACTAACTATAGAATTGATTCAACTGAAAAATATTTCGTGTAAAGGCTACTTATAGCGTTTAAGTATCTCTATAATTTCGATTAGAAGCCAATTTTCAGTCGAATCATTTTGATAGCCGCGGGCGCTATCGTAAACTATTGGGTTTACCACCTAAATGGTGGGGTTCGCATATTTTGTTTATTGTTCAACGTTTAGCCGAATAAATAATTCGATTCATAGCCACTGGAGACGCTGCACCATCAGTTAAGAACTACTAAGACGAAAGTGCCGAAAAAACTAATGACGCTACGAGATTATCCACGTATCGTTAGATTCAAGCGATAAGGGAAGTTGGACGAAAATATTTGGAGTGTCCTGCACTGGATTTTCGTATAACGATATACAGACATACAGATATACAGACGTTATTGGTAAAATAATCAAACGAATATTTACGTAAAAATCTCGATCCAAAACTTTAGAAGATTAAAATACTTCCTATAAGAAAGAAAAAAGATTTGCGAAATCTTTATCGTCTTTGTTCGGGAAAAAGTTTTACAAACGGACACATATGCACATACACACACACACACTCATGCGTATTGTAGACAAATATATGGAGCGCCATGGATACCAGGATAACCCACATGCACACCCACTAGACATAATCTGCTCAATTTCTTTTATAAAGGGTAGAAACTTTCTGTTTTCCTCTCTCATTGTATGCACACCCTGGCGCCCCACCCGTTCGTGAAAGCAGTGACGTGTTATTTTCTTGGTCTTCTTCTTCTTCAATTGGGAGTACAGCGACCCGTTGTGCCCACCCTGCTCCACCATGCACCAGAGTTTTTGTATGGCGCCTGGCGTCAATGCGCAACCCGGCGTATCTGGCACCGCCGACGACTGCCGTCCGGACTCAGCGGCGTCGACTTTTTACTATTTGTTCTCTAATAATTCGGTACACCAACTTTCAGTTTCACTGACTTTAAAAAAGTTCATCTCGCAAAAAAATTTATATCTCGCAGAGAAAAATGGACAGAATTCACAACAAAAAAAATGTTATAAATAACGGCTGACAGTATGAATACGTTGCGAAACTTGGATTAATATCAGAATTGAAACATTTCGTAGTGTTATATATGCTCATGATGGTTCCTGCAAATAGTGGAGCTTCTTCAAGTGAAATGTGTCACACCTTAAAGGTGAACCATCTAGGGGTTCAGATTTCAACGGAACAAAAGCGACGGACGGCTTTGGTGCGTAACGCGGCACCGTGATGCCTGACGACGCCAAGAAGATAGCCAGGTCACCGGAGAAAGAATGCTTCTTACGCGCCGCGGCTATCGATCTTATACCCTACCGTGTGTATACTTTATGATTGTACACAATACATACGGATGTATACGCGAACAATACGCATTTCCACAATACACACACACACACACACACACACACACACACACAATACAAATCCTACTTTGATCCTTCATAAGAATCCTACAGAATAAATAAGTATAAAGTAGCCAAATCATGATTAATTTCATATAATTACGATACTTTCATAGAACATGTATGTACTTTGGGTACAACAAAATACACTTAGGTACCTCAAGTCCTAAATAGACTTGCGCAATAAAAATATATCAGCCTAATAATTGATACTGTTTTAGTATAATTTAGATTTAACGACATATACTTAAACTATAACATCTACTAATGATATGAAAAGTACTAAAAAAGGCGCCTAAATCTTAAAAGCGCCTCTAGATACGAAAAACAATTACACCTGTCAATCAAACGATATGAATGATACTCAAAATACTATGAATTTATTTTGCATAAATAATATTTACGTATTGGTTATTTACAACGAAAAGTGAACGTTTCGAGAAAGCTTCACTGATAAATATTTAATTAGCTATATAAAATTAATTGATTTTAGATTATATTTATAGACAATCCCATTTAAAAAATTTTCTTTTATTTTAAATACCTTCCTAAGTGCTTATTTCCTTGCCAAAAAATACTTTTCCAAAGTAATAAATATTTCCTACATTTACCTTACAGAATTTCAGACATTAAACCAATTATATATATACTTATATATTTTCTAATTAGGACCGTACATTTGAATAACTTAAAATTTAAACTGTTTTCGCGTATTGCATCACATTTATTTATTGTCTAATTTAATGTATTTTAATTGTATACCATATATGTATCACAAACTTTTATTCATTGACTACACAAAAATGTCGGTGACTTTTTCTTAATTATGTCCACATGAGTGGGCAAACGAAATTTATTTCTGATCTATACTATTCTTTTACATAATTCGTCTACATTATTTAATTTCGTAAATCAAACAGCATTAAATGTCATTCTATGAAAGACTAAAATAGGGTAGAAAAAAAACAGTATACATATTATATTATTTATATGTTTGATCCAAAAAAAAAACACCCTTGGTGAACGTCTAGAATAATAAATATAGAGTATTCCTGCTAACCTTGAACAAGCTGAAAATACCAACAGAAAATATACGTAACGCAAACAATCAAAAACTTAAAATCATCAAAAATTATTATTTATTTTCCAATATTTATTAATATAATTTTTGAACGAGCTGAGAAATAAAAGTAAAAGTATGCGAGCAGGAGTATCCTTCTCCGAATTTCTATTCGGACAAAAGCATACCACGGATAAATGGAAATGAATAAAATAGTTTCCAGTACATTTTTGCGCGAGATTTATTGTTATTATTACTAGTTCTAGGAAGGTAATTTTTTTTTGTCGATATAGAGATGTATATATTTTAAGTGCATTTGAATAATTCATGTTCTATTAATCATTTTAAATTAATAATCCAAGCACAATTAATCTAGTTAATAAAATTAATCCATTTTTCAAATCAAGGAGGGTACCAACGAAAATGGCGCCTCAACAAAATAAATAACAAAATATGAGTAATCATTTCGTAATGGATTTAATTACATTTGACCTTCAATGCTTTGATTTTCAATACCCGAAATTGTTGAACTGACAAAGAGCGCCAACGACTGCGACGCCATGAGTTGTTTTGTGTTAGTTGTATGTGATAAATTTCAATTTCAAACAGAACGCGATGACACCCGCGCAAATCAACAAAAAATCTTTAGAAATGTTCATTGTTACTTGTTTTGCAAAACGACCAGACAGTTTGCTTATTATATTTAATAATACATAATACAGTAAAGATTTGCTATAAGGGATACAGGGATTTTTTTTTAAAAATCGAAAACAGTTTTTTAGTCGTATAGACACCTCTTATTCATCCCATCTGGGCTTAGTTACCAATTGTTTTACTTAACTATGGTGATTTTGTCCTTGTGGATGCTATGGGGTTAATTAACTTCAAATTAGAGCTTAGCAAATTTGAATTTAGAATAAAATTGGGGAAATGAGCCTAAATCCAGTCCTGGTCAATACCATTAAATAAAAAACAGATGAGTATAGAGTTAAAGTGCTTCCCATAGCAATTGCATCAGATATATCTTTGAATAACATCGAAAACCAGTTCGAGACGAAGGTAGCCCAAATAAAAGGCACCATTTCAAAACATTACTTCCAATGTCTAATTGTTGTTTACCATAAACAGTTAAGGCACCATGCGTGTATGTAGCCATAAATACGACGATATGTCTTAGTCAAACCCAAAATATACCTGGGCCAAGCGCGCACTTTAAAAAATCTTACTTACATTCAAACCAAATATCATTTCGACATTCTTCACTTATATATTTCATAAAACATGCATACACTCCATTTCTCAACAATCATCGCCGATAAACTCAAAATTGCCGTTTAGTATTTCGTTAAAATAGAAAAACAAGAAAAATATTTCATAAATGAATATGAATAAAAACTAATCATGCAGGTTCAAGGTCATTTATGTATGATACACCTTTAAGATGATTGTGTTTTGTTACTTAAGACATCACATCTGTCTTAAGTATATAAAAGATGGCTTATCTGTGCGTTGGTACACTGTTTGTTTAAATATTATTATAATAATTAGTCTGATGGTATCTATAGGCATTCGATTTTGTCCGTAGAGTGTCTTGGCCAATCGTTTTATTTTTTCTAATTATGATTTGAACTTGGAATAATAGTTTTAATTAGCAACGCTATCTCAATATTTCATTTCAAATATTTAATTGATTTTCTATAAGAGTTATTTAGTCACCCTACTTTTACGATAAATCGTTGTACCGTTTTTGTTTGTACAAAAAGTGGACATGCGTGTAAACTTACAATTATACTGTATGTCTTAACTAATATGTACGTTTTTTTTTTATTTTATTTTTCACCGCCTTAACGTTTAAATTATAATAAATTGTAATCGTCACGAATTACTTTATTATGATCAGAGCAGAATTATATTAAATAAAAAAATTAAAGAAAATTGTGTGACCACATTGAGAGTTATTGGAAATGCTCATTATGCAGAAATAGTGACTTATTTTATTAAATATCTACGTGATTTTTAATAATTAATAATTTTTTCAAAGAAAATAATTATCTTCATTAAAAGATAAAAATATATGAAGCGATTTATGCTTAAGTAGATTCGTAATAAAATTGTGCGCTGTAGATATAAGATAGATAATAAGGGTGAGAAATGCAAACATGTAGCGAAAGTTGATGAAAAAATAAAGTAAGAACGAATAAAAGTGAGTGTGTTTGAGTGAACAAGTGTTAAAAAGGCACACGAAAAAACACACCTTGACAGAGCAGCGCTGCGGTCGCATTGCCTGCTTACCTTTGACGATATGAGCGTCAAAGTCGGCGATGATTCCTGCAACAATAAATACATATTATTGAAATATTTTCAAAACTACATACATTAAATGCAAATTCAAAACTAGAGCAGATCATAAGAAAACTAAATTAGCAAAAACTTATCGGTACCAAGTGGTACAACTTTTTGAAAATGTTCAATAAAATCGAAAGCATTTTTGAAAATCCCATTTTCTTGACTTCAAGCGACCGAGCGAGAATATTCTGCCTGTCTGGTATCAAATATCATTCGCGACAGCCGAAAATTTTTATAACTTTTTAACAAAGCGTGCATTACAAAAATAGTTAAACCGCCGCGGCGAGCCAACATAATACATAATTTTGTTGGCCTTGAACACGCGGCATAATATTAAAAAGTATTTGTTTAATAATTCATATTTTTACAGCTTTTAAATGACATTACCGAGAAGTATTATTAGTACAGCGACGGGCTATAAATAATCACTGAATACGGACCTTATACTGACGTCCGATGGACAAACGAACATTGCTCATTTGCATAACTATACACATATATGTAATTTTGTATCTATGAACATTAGTAATTAATTAGAGAAGAAATAAATTATTTTTTGTCAACAAATTTCCAGTGTTTTATTATTATTAATGTTTCATTTCAATCGAAATTTTGTTTTACTGACTAGCATACACTTTTAAAATAATCATAATTTATTGAATGCTTCAATATAATGAATCCTAATAGAGTTAGAATAAATAGTAAAAAAATTACACCATCTACGCCGCTGTGAGTTTGCGAACCAGACCTGCATCAAAATAGAAAAAATCCAAAAAACAAACGTATCAAAACGTTACAGAAAATAAACGACCCAAAAGTATATATATAGATATACCTCCATAGCTATGTAGGGCCTATATATTCTGTGCGAGATTATATAACCCACAGACCTATATATGGTGGACTGCATATACGTTTTTCTTTTTATTTCATTCTCGTGATTTTTATTTCGTTTTCTAATCCCTTCCTTCGTAAAATATATAGCCGTCCGGCTAGAAAGGGTGAAGGGGGGTAACAGTTAATTTAATGCCGTCTTTGTTTTGGCGTTCCAAGAATAGGAAACCATCAAAGATTGTTATTTTGCAGTAAGGTGGCCCAAGAAAAAAAAACATATATTCTAACATACAATTGTATACTCGTTATTGGGTCACTTTCGGAAATAATTATTTTTGTCATATTAAAATTGTATTATAGGCAATGAAGGAAACGCTAATACTTAAACGGGTGCAACAAAAACTATAAGTATAGGTTTACGAATTTTGTTTAAATAATTTCCGACATTTGTGTTGCACTTTTTTGCTTTAATTTGGAATAAATTTAAATTGATTTAGAAATCTTAGATTTCTGTTTATATTGACATAAATTTGTGTAGACACCTTAGGTAATGCGTCTTTGGGATATGGGTACGCCATTGTTTTTTAGGTGGTTCTTAGCCGGTTGCTGTTATTCCAGAAGGACATGGATGATAAAAAACGAGGAACAAGACGACGGAATAGCATGCGGCAGCTGCGTGCCTCAAGCAAACGCGTGCCCAAAATGTAGGTGAAATAAACTCGCTTCTAGATTCATTCACGGTAGATTCCCGAGCGAAAACCAAGCATCAACCCTTTAAGAGGACACTTCACGTTTGCCGTTATGGTTTAGTTTAGCATACGCTATAATCGATAGTCTCTATCAGACACATTCGAGTAAAGTAGTAAAGCGATATTGATCCTATTTTCAACTCAACCACCTCTAAGTAAAAATAGTTGACCAAAGCTAAATTCCACATAACACCACTCACTATTTCGCGTAACTCAACTGGTCCAACAGTAGGAGGAGTTAAGAGTGGGATGGTATGAGTATGAGAATATGTAAGAGTGAGTAACTAGATAAATTCAAAAGAAAATCGAAAATAATTATTATGAGTGAAATATGGGGTGGGGAGGAGGATAAAATATATGATGTAATTTAAAATGCAATAGATTTAAGTTGATATACGAATTGTGTAAGGTTCTTTTTCGGTTCCACAGGTAAAACGAGAGGGGTTGTAGGGGGTGGAGTGTAAGGTATAGTGTGGTTGTTGAGTGGTTTTCTCTTCTGATGTTAATTGTGAACGGAGTAGACCCCCGCAGTGGCAATCAGCACTCCGACAATGCGAACAAAGAAATACACTAAGCGAACCTGAGGTCCTTGTTGCTCCTTTCCCGCCTAAATGTGTCCAAGGTAAAGCACTCCAACCCAGGTATACCAAGTCCACACATCACTCATCAAAGTTCAACAAATTCTAGATATGAACGTATGAATATAAATAGCCGGATTCGAAGTACCCTATGGACACTTGGTGAGAAACTATTGTGGTAATAATTGGGAGCAAACAATTATGAAAAAAGTCGGTTTATGACCATTTTTATTACAGTTTTTAGAACGAAGGTTTTCTATTTTATTTTTTTGTTACTTAAATTTCTGGTGATGTAAAACTCGTAAAACTATACTAAAGCGTGTGACGTATGAGTTCTAACGCAAAAGATTTATCAATGTGTAGGAATAGATTTAACACAAGTCTGGTAAACATTAAGAGAAAAACGAGTGAGGTGAAAAAATAAAAATTGCATTTGCAAAAAAATGTTGCAGTGGATACGAAAGCACTTAATGATCGGTTACTCACACGGTTTTGGTTCCTACGGCGCCCGTACTCGGTCACTGGCGCAACGCGTCCCTAAATCCATCTCGTTTTCTTCATATAACTTTAACTTTGCAAGGATGACCAAAAGCTTAACATCTCAAATTAGATTTTTAAAGAACCCTAACAAGAAAACTGATATCAAACACTATTTAATTCCTGATATTTTTATCTCTAAGAAATAGAATTATTTGTTTAAAATCTCGCAAAGAAATAAATTTTTGTAAATTTTTTTTGTATAGTTTAATGTTAAAATAAGCAAGTTAAAATTGGTGTGAATTAATTTTGGGCAACCCTACAGGTACATATCTTGCATGGGTCGACTTTTTATCATTCTTGTTCAGTACAGGTAAACACTTAAAGAAAGATAGCAATACTATTAACCCTCATATTTTAGTAGGAGTGGGAAAAGGATGGGTTTAGAATAGCACAAATACATTTATGTAAGTATTGGTGTACCCAAAAAACCAATGTAACATCAGGTATAAAATGTACCTGTATTTTTATATACATAGAACAATCAGTAGCGTCGAGTATGGGAAGGATATTCCACATTCACGATGCGGAAATTTCGTATAAGCGCACACATTTATTATTGGTGTGTTCAAATATATATGGTGTGTATGTATGTGTATGAATATTTGGTGTATCTTGTAAAGGAAATAAAAGTTTGGAAATTTTGTATAGACTAGGGAAGGAAATTGAAAGTGTTTTTCTTTTTAATTTTCGTGCCTCCACCACTGATAGGAGTACTGCAGTATTACCTGGTGATGAACCCTTGTCATATAGGAATAATAATGTTGACGGTATTGCGTTAAAGTCACTCTACGGTCGAAATTTACTAGTTATATGTAGGGGTCCTTTTTCGGTTATAATTACATGGTTGCCATTGTTGCCAACACGTCACCCAGCCCGCAAAAGAATCCAGCGAGATGCTCCTCGGGTACCTGACTTTACCGATGAATTATTATTGGGTTTTATTTCGAAAATTTCCATTTGTATCTAAAGTTTTACGAGCAAATTATCGAGTGGTTTCCGAGCCATATAAACTGAGGTTTACCCCACGGAAGTAGTAAATTTAAAGCACAACTCATAAAATGTTTTAAGCAATCGCGCAAAACTTATTAATTAATCGAGTCAATTGTTTTTAATACGGTTCTGTAGAGAGACCAATTTTAAAAAAAGATTAATTTTCGTGGTCAGGAAATGCCTTTAACCCAGACGTACATAGGTACATGCAACAATTATTGTATGAATCATTGCAAATTATATACTAAGAACAAAATTCGGTGATTTTTTTAAAAAACAATTACATGTAGATTTAATAATATTTTATAGATAAATTGGTTTTTAATTGCTGTATGTGCACATTAAGGAAACATTATAAAGTTGATTGGGTATTTTATTACATCCTGTTTTTTAAAAAATTACAAATAACCGTTCTATTAAACAAACTCAACAGTAATTTAGAATTGCATAGGTCCGGATCTGTGTTCATATCAACGTTTAACACCTGTAATTTAAAGTACCTGAAGCCAACCTCAATGTTTCTCGGAATTGTTTACCCAAAATTTACCAAATGTTCACTTGACCAAAAAACTAAATATCGCATTAACTAATAGTTTAAAATAAATAAAGTCTCATTTAAACGTGCTCTACAATTAATACTTATCCAACAATCTATGAATTAACTTTTCAATATTAACGACAATAAAAAATTAAGAGTGTTTTTATGAAATACTCAACCGATTAGACTTATTGTTGCTATCGGTAACTTGATATATAAATGCACCTGCAGCATTTGGGTAAAAAAAGAATAATGGGTGCAATGTAAGACCCAAAAGAAATATTTTAGCATCACTAAGGACTCCAGTGGCCTTGAAAGCTTTGGTGTATTTTTTGTTGCCCCACTAATTCCATAGAAATACAGGGACGACTCGTCTACAAATTCTAGCTAAACTAACAAATTATTCCAAAACCAAAACCCATACTAAATTTCCATTCTCATTTAATTCATATTCAACTACATTTTTTTTATCGAGATTAGTCTTGGTTTACAATTAAACGCCTGGCTAAAAAGTATATTGAATAAAAAAAAATTAGGGTTTTTAATAATTTATAAAAATGACAGTTATGAAAGTAATTTTGACGAGTCGACCCTGAAGTGTTACAGGTATTAACAGACTAGCTCGGTGGTCTGATAGGACATCTAAAATTTCTTACACCATTACACTAAATTTTTTCTGATACATATTTTATGCCTGTTAAGTTTTAGAACAAAAAATTATTACATCTTACTTCGATAAAATCTTCAATATTAATAATTAAACTTTAAATGTAAGCCAAGTCTTCCAAAGTATTGTGTGTGTGTGTGTGTGTGTGTGTGTGTGTTTTAATTTATACGTGAAGACATTTTTAAATAGCTGTGTTAAAACATACATTTTTGTGTGTAAGAATTTTTCTTGAAACTATCGAATTTTTTTTAAGGATTTAACTTAAATTCTTGAGCCCAACAAGAGAATCTATTTAAGAAAGAAAAATTATAAAGCATCTCTAAATTTTTTTCTTTATTTATTAATACGATAATTAATATAAATCGTAATTTATAACAATGAGGATAATTTATGTATTTAATTAGGGAAGGAGTAATTAGAAAATTTTAGTATTTTATATTTTGCGAAATTAGGTAGATAATAGAAAATCCAGAACTAAACGGCGATTTTCTTACGCTGCTATAAGTTATACTATTTACTGTAAGCGTAAAATTTTGTTTCTTTTGTTAAAAGTGAAAACTTTAGATATTATTATTGTTAAACCTAGCGAAATGACTTTAACTATTATTTCGCTTTAGTAGACAGGTAAATATGTCCTCTTTGTCTGGTTCAGGTATAAATAAACCTCTATCTCTCTTTTTCTAACTAATATAAGACGCAAACATGTCATTCTCGTTTTCGTTCTATTGTTATATTTTCTAACAAAATTTATAATATTGAACATATTTCATATTCGTGAATTTTTAAAGGTTTTTCACCAATAGAAATAAATTACCCACACACACACACGTTATCTCAAAAATAGTTAAAATCTCGAGATCGAATATTTTAATGATTACACTACTTACGTATTATGTCGTATAAGAAAGTAAAAAAAAGAGTATTTTAAATGTGAAATAATAATTGGAAAAATGAAATGTTTTATTGTTATTTTTAAAGTAACCCTGAGTAGTTTGAAAGGTTTTCTATGAATATGAAATGAGAATGTGAAAATACGTATAGTAAAATGAGCACTTAAAAAAAAGTTAATTTTGAATATTTCTTTCCGAATCATGTTGTAATCCAAGTCATTTTGAATTAACTAGACATAAATTCTAAGTTTAAAAAAGTAATTAACGTCATTTTTATGTTAAAAGTTGCATATGGTGAGATTATGCATATGATAATTTCTGAGGTTCACCGTTATGTCATGCAAAATGATTATTATTATTACTAATTTATCCAAAAGTTGTTTTAACTAGCGGTACTTTTGATCCAGTGTACAAACTATTTCAAATATGTCTACAACCTAATGTTTTGTATCTTGTTTCACGAAAAAAAAAATAATTAAAATGTGGTATTTGTTTTAAACAAATTTTTAGATGTCACCATTTTTCAATTTACGAAACGCAATAAAATACATCATATTAGCAACAATTGAGTTTATTTTATTTATTATAAATAAATTATGTATTTATTTAACAATACGTATATAAATAGTTGCCCACACGTTTTTTTTTTCTAATTTCGGTGGCCATTGGCCAAATGTGCGGTACATCAAAGCCCGGTTTGGTTCTAACGAGGAGGCAGACTTGTCCAGTAACAATTTCCGCCAAAATAAAATTTATGATTTACCGTCTCTTTCCAACTCTCAAAGTAACTCAATACCCCGAACTCTGTTTCGGAGTCTTTGTTCATATCATTAGAAATCATTCTAAGAATAACAATTGCCGATTCTAATATTGTTTCTCACTTACATTTAGAGGAGTTTGGGAATTTTATGTGAAAAAAAAAACTGTATATTGTATTTCATAAAAATTTTAAACGCTTGTTTCTGTGTTTGGTTGTGGCAAAGTATAACATGTGTTATAACGAATCTGTTATATAGTTGGAGTGAGAGATAAACTAGACAAAAAAATGTTTGCTTGCTTGCAAGTTGCAGCGTCCAAAAATATGTCTGTCTGTGGGCGGAGTTCACTGCGCTTAGGGCACTACCGAGAGAGTATTTTTGGGTAAATACGTGTGCACATTGCAATATGGCATTCTGACCTGGTTTCCTCTTCTATTCCTTACAATATATTCTTTTCCGGCACCAGTACTCAATACACGAAACTAATACGCAACCACACATTTAATATCGTCTAAGAAAAAATTTTTTTGGGAGTTTAATTTAAAAAAATTATACAAAATAAGCAGATTTATATAATTGACATAAATAATTTATATTTGTACATTGATGGAAATTTTAGGTTTAATTGTCTGATATATATTTGATGATTAATATATTGTTATTGTTTTTATATAAATAATTGTAATTAATAATAATTTATTATCATTAAGTTGTTTATTAAAATTATGATCTCTATTATTAAAGCAAGGCCGTATTCAAAATAGGGTTGTTTTTGATTCAACTACCCTAAAAGAGCGTTAATTATATTATTATTATTTTTTTAATATTTCGTTGAATTTAATAATTAATTAAATGTGGGAACCTCCCTGGTGATGGCCTTGTAATGCTGCAGTAGGTAATAATAATTGTTAGGTACCACTGTTTGAATAAATTTTGGGTGGCGTGACAACATGAAATAACTTTTGATTCTTTGTTGTATAAGTAAACGCGCTATGATCGAGTCAATAATAATATTTAATACATATATTATAGCACACAGTATACGTATATGTGAGATCATGGCGGTGAAGTGCGCATGTCTGGAAATCACTGGGTTGCATGGGCATGTATGCCGTGTTGGTACATTTTAATATGAATTTATTATTTTCATCAAACAGTCACGAACATACCGCCCTTATACATACATACATGTATAACCAAATCTACTAAAGAATTATTTAAATTTATATCTACATATAAAGTCACTCAATTTCCCACCAAACTGGTATTCTTACTCATGTCCCTTTTACCAACAAAATATTGATTCCATATTTCAATTGCAATGCTAGCTTTAAAACGACGATATTTCGTTTTTTCTTTTTTAAATTTATATATTATTAATTCACAAAATTAATAAAACATCAAAAATCTCAAATAATTTTACGTATATTAACAGTCAAAGGTTGAATTTTCTCGTTTGTAATTAGCCGGTTTTTGAAACTAGTCACACAGATCCGTATCGAAAAAAATACATATTTAGACGCATCAATTAGAAATTAAACAATATTAATTTAAAATTAATGAATATTGGATACAAGTCTGCATAAACGTCCAATCCAATTCCTAATGAAGAATTGACATTTTTAATATTAATTTATTACAAGTTCTCAGTAATTAATATACGAAAAATGTCGCTTAATGAGTTAAAAATACAACATTTTTCAATTTCCAAGACTTGACCTCTGCGACTGTTAATTCTTGTTTTATCGATCTCACAGGTGTTATTTACCATTTTTTTTCAAAAATTGTACAACAAACGCTCGACCACTAGTATCCAAATCTGTCATTATATATTCGAATCAGACAACGAAACGGCTCTTTATCAAAAATGATTATGATTATAAGTATTAGGATTGAGTGTGTGAATCGCAGCATGGTGTTCAAAAAAAAACTTAAATTATATTTTAACCTTTTCAACTTGCCAGTATAATAATACGGCTACCAGAATTGTTATTAATATTTTTAATAGTTGGAATTAATGAGGAAACTTATGAAATAGATACTAAAATTTGAAGATTAAAATCCAAAAGAATCGCAGTCGCTTAAAAGTGCTTCACATAGAAACTCAAGTTCAATAAATAGTTTATGGATTTTTAAATGCGACTTAAAAGAATTGACCTTTTTCTCAAAATTGATACCAAATCATTGACAGTTGAATTATTAGTAAATTTGTTAAAATATGGTAAATTTTTAGTAATAGTAATAAAGTTTAAATGTTAATATTATTTAAAAAAGTAATTTATTTTGCAACCGGATTTTAACTAACTCGAGTTAATATATTTAAATATTTAAAAATGTGATGATTTTGCATGAGGTATTATTTTCATTTT
The DNA here is from genome assembly GCA_944039245.1 of Nebria salina. Classification (NCBI taxonomy): domain Eukaryota; kingdom Metazoa; phylum Arthropoda; class Insecta; order Coleoptera; family Carabidae; genus Nebria; species Nebria salina. The sequence continues at coordinate 1,827,234 of OX063281.1, forward strand.
TGACTACAAGAAACAAGTCTAGAAAAATACTTAAAATGTAAAAGAATACTATAAGTAATTTGAAACTAGTAATAAATAAATGAAACTTCCATACAATTTTTAGGATTGAAAAATATAAATTATTTGTTTTGTAAATATTTAGTTTATCGGGTGAAACAATAGATGTCGTAAATTTGTTTTTGTTTATAGTTTAAAAATGTCTATATATTGGAAATAATTAAAATCAATTCGGGTATTGTCGAATAACTCAATCAAAAATTTAATGGTGGTACCGTTTAAATCAAGAGGAAAAAAGCGTAATAAAATATTATGTAAATTTCGAACGGATGAGTTATGAATTGAACATTTGGGGTCGCATTTATAATTTTTATGATTGGAAATGCTGGCTTAGATCCACAACAAAGTTTGAAATGCGATCCGTTTTTATTAAAGCATAAAACTTCATTATAAAATGATTTACAAAAACGTAAACATAACTTTTATACGCTTTTTTTTTATTATTATTATTATTATTATTATAATCTCGCAGCTATGAAGACGAATATTAAAAATTCCATCTTCAACAATACCGGACACTAACGGTTTCACAGAGATCTTTCAAAATGTCTTCATCGAAATATGTACCAACAATATCCATCGTAAATTTCATTTTAATGTTCGCGACCACAGGACTTATTTTGGTTTAACATAACATTAGTTTCTTCACTTCTCGACTGACTTATGCGCTATTTTCTTACTTATACGTAATAATAAGTATTTAATTTAAAATCGAAATAAAATCCTGTGCAGGACATTTTTTTATCATCAATAATCGAGAATTAATATTGGTGATTATATATATGGAACTATTTAAGTTTAAAAGTATTTTCTTTATGTAGTTTTAGTTTCTTCCTGTGTCAATTATAATTTGAGCGTAATAACTTTTTTTTTATTAAGTATACTAATAATAGTATTATTTTCGGTATGTATGTATGTGTGTATTAAAGCAGCTTAGTATATAATAGGAAAGTTTTGATTGGCATGAAAATTACGTTGAACCGGGGATATCGTTGGATATCTCATCTCACGATATCCAAATTACCGAAGCAGTAGGAAATTATTATTTTTTTTATAAATATACTGCGGCATTATCAAGATAAGCAGTCGCCGCATGGGCTAGTTAGAGCCTCGACAAATCTAGATGTAAATTTTTCGGTTTAGTTATAGAAAATGAATGTGGCACGCAAACTACTCATTGCTCGTAATGAATTTCGGTATTTTTTCACGGTTTTTTTTTTTTTTGTTATTTATTCTTTACGAAAACTTACATCGGAATGAATTTAACACTAATTGGTGTCCGTACGCACGCGAAAATGCTAATATTTTTTGCGCTAGCGTCCACGATCCCTATCAGCTCTAACTTTTATATATTACTATTTTCATTTGTGATTTATCGCTTTTATATTACCCAATTTCGGAATTTATTTAAATAACGTTTTTTTTATATTAAATCTCACACATCCAATATAGTGACATTTAGAACAACTAATGAAAAAAAAATTTTATTTTGATACTTTTCTCGCAATTTCTTCACCAAAATTTTAATAATAATAATTGGTCGTTTGGTAAGAAAAAAGTGCACTTTTTTAAATAATTACCTATTTATGAATGGGAGCGAGTTTGGTTTATATGAAGAACTAGAGTAAAAGTGACGTCATCGTGCAGATTTTTACGGCTACAATCGATGTATAGTCTGTAACGCAATGCGTCACCTGGATATTTAAAAAATTCAATTTTCAGGTGTCATCAGATAAAACAAGAGCTCCATCGGACCGTGTAAATTTTAGCCACGTGCTTAGACAGGTGCAAAGTATATAGTTATCCCATCATTAAGTATTTAACTCGATGAAGACTCTTCACATCCCGTATAGATAACTTAGATTTCCTAATAACATTAATATATTATTTATTCTTTGTCTAATTGGACGTCAGCAGTTCTACCACAAACACAAATTCATCAAGCTTCTGTTCTAACGAAAATTACTCTATTATCGTAATTATAGTATCAAAAATAACAATTATGTCTAACGCAAAGAACGTTTCCGTTGATGAATATTAAATAAATAAAATAAATTGTGCGGTATGTTACTATTAAATATTGAGAAATATTTGAGACTATATTGGTAATGGCTAATACTATTAGTAGAAATGATAATAAGTTTAGTAACGGCATTGAGTATATAAAGAGATAAGTATATAATATATGCAGTACGTACGTCGTCCAAATGTGAACGCAATTACCAACAAAAGCCACTACAACGTTTCAACATCGTTTCGATTTATTTCATCACAACCGGACTAAAGGAATCAATTAATCTTGGGATTAATGCACTAGGCCCGATGTACCTTCAGGCCCGTACTCAACCGGATATCATCGTACACACTCATATTAGCAATAAACAAAAAAAATACATCCTGACATTCCGTCAATAAACATCACTCTGCGCATGACTGAATTTCAAACAGCGCTTTTTCAAAATTAAAACAATAGAAAACGAAATAAAAATTATTTACAAAATTTAATCAACAAAATACACAATTGAGTATATTTTAATTAAATCGAAATTACTTTAAAATGTTGAGAACATATTAAAATACATCGCAAATATTTCTCAAAATTGTCAAGTTATTTCAAATTTTCGTGACCCACATAATATATCATAAAACAAAGCAATTTTGATAGCATCAAAATAGATCATTAATTGAATCGAAGCATACTTAAATAAATAAAACCGCATTTTTCAAATTTATATAGATCGTGAACCGGAAGTAATTTCAAAGAAAAAATGTTGAGAATAGTATTTATAAAATAAGTAGATTTTCTAAATAACGCATATAGCACAAACAAATAATCTAGTTTAAAATAAAATATAAAATAATGTATCGTCTAAAAATAAATGAATTCCACCTCTGACGTTTATGTAGTATATATTTCACACATACAACTACACATAAAAGCATTAAAAATGATACATACAGCATAGAAATGTACGTATTCAGATGAATTCTCAACATCTAGGCGTGGCCTGTCCTTGCGGGGCAAGAGGTACCCTATATTAATATAACAATATATAAGTGTATGTGAAAGTATTTTTTGGATAAGTAATGATTAAATTATTTTGGATTAGTCTATTTGAACCGGATCATTTTGTGGTGCAGTAGGCTTATCGTAGACAGCGATAGATTATGCTAAAAGATGATTTATTTTGTCGAGTAGCGCTACTTGTAAACTAGGTGAAAGATCGCGACAAATTGTTATTGATTGAAATTGTTTGGGAAACAAACAAATGAAATTGAAAATTAGTGAATGTATTGTTAGTATTTATTTATGCGCACTTGAATTATAATTTGGTACCTAGTGTATTTAATGCCAGCAGTTTAATTTATTTATTACATATGTAATTTAATGTTCAAGGTCTGCGCAATATTTAAATTATTCTATTACCAAAGTTTAAAAACGCCATAAATATTTTTTTTTGTGTTTTTGTTTGATGGAATTATTGTTTGTCGAGGACGTGTGTTATTACGAAAATCGAATTTCTTCATATATATATGTAGGTATGTATGTAAGCGAAAACCGGATTTACATATTATTTGGAAAAAATGTCATTGGTTCATTTTATTATTTACATAATTATTATTAATAATTATTATTAAATTATATTATATATATATACATAAAATTACGTCATAGAACTCTTAGAAAATAAATTAAATATTTATGTTATATTCTCTAGTTCACACGCTATTATCATCTCATCATTATTATCCCTATTATCAGTCATCCCTAGTCTTAATTATTTTAAAATATTAATTTTTCTTGAAAAAATTGACCAAAATATAATTTTTAAATAAGATTTTTATAAATAAGTATAATTTCCAATTAACACATAGTTTGTCGTCTGAAACCGATTTCAAGCACCACTTCCGCTTAATCAATTGTCGCGCGATCTGATAAAAGATATTTATTTCAAAATGTATGACTTGTAAACTGAAACAGACGTCAGGATGAAATTAGTTTAAATATGAATCTAAGGGTGGTAAAAACGGATATTACCGTTAAGACCTCGAAAACGTTTAAAGAAAGTATAAGTAGTGAAGCAATATGATAATAATTCTAATTATATACCAACAAGCGACTGGCAAACATATTTTAAACAATTTTATTACAAATTTTGAACTAGAAACCATTAAACCCAAACCCATTAAATGTCGCATAATAAAATAAAATTTATTCATTTAAGAATGAATTGAAGATTTCTCTCCGAAATTCTGAAACGAGTTTTAATAATTAGAAGTACGTATGTATGTTCGTATGTATGTATGTATGTATGTAACAGGAAAAAATAAGTTTTGTAGAGTGTACGTATTTATACCAGTTTAAAAATTCTTAAATAAAAAAATGCGATTAAATTTCTAATCGTAATTTAACACAAACTGGTTTTAATTTAATTCCTTTGAAAACGGACAGAGAGAGACGGCCACCGATCATGGCTCATTTGCAACGGCCAGTTAGAGGAGGATGCACAGAGTGTACACATTTTTTTTTTAACAGTTCAGTTCTCATTGCTTCGGTCGACAATAATAATTAGGCAATATTTTAATTAGCTTAATTGACTCTGCTAGTTTGTAGGTCATATCGAATCAAAACGAAATTCTTTGACGAATTTGATTCAATTGACCAAATAGTTTACCTGTCGTAAAACACTGGACGAGCTATCACTAAGACTGCCGGACGCGCCGGCCCTCGGCGTCCTATGTCTGGTAACGTGTTGATGTTTGCTTAGACGAGAATGAGAACCCCGGGCACCAGCAGCACCCGAAAGAACGGCTCCAGGGACACTAATCTGGCCCTAGAATTAAACAACCATTACCATTTACATACGTACAAACGTCAGGAAACGACTTTTAAAGGAGCTGAAAAGATACGCGGAAGCTGATTTACTAGTGTCATAATGTTTTTGTATCAAGATTGAAGGAGCTTCAGGTCAAAAGGTCGCCGCGTACCCCCTAGTGACACAAAACCACTACAATACATTTCTCTTACAACGAACTTGATTATAATCAAAACATGGTTATAACAAACAGTTTTTTAGATCACATACTTCACCATATTTCACGAATTTATAAAATACACTCTTATTCATAATTTAACGCGATTTAATTTGTCTTACAGCCGCAACATAAATTACGCGTATTTATAATTTACTTTTGTAAATTATAACATGCATTACAAAGTGAAAATAGCTTTATTTTCATCGTTTTCTATATTTATATTAAGTTTGCGTGAGTTTAAGTTGCATTTTTATTTTATAACTGATGGATAGAAAATCGAAGCAAAATTACTCTACTAACGTAATAAGTATGACAGAGACTACCGATTATAACATATATGTTATCTTTTAACGCTTATTACGAGTAAATATGTGTGATCTTGTGAAGTTTCGTTATATGTAAATTCTATATTGCGTTATGGTACTCAATAGCAATTATATAATTGATACTATGATGGTGTTGGATGTATACATTATAGAGAAAGTAATTTAGGAAAAAAAAATTTTTTTGGTAGCTATAAACGTGCGCTACTAACATTGCTACTAAATAGCTACCGTAAATTACACAAATTACCCGATGAATTTTGCTATATTGTTATTTTATTTTATACCTTATTTAATTTTATACTTGTGCAAAATATAGTTGAGTGTTTATTGGAAATGAAGAAAGTTGTTTTGAATATTTAATTGGGGTAAGAGTATATAAGATTGTTGATTGGTTTTTGTTTTAAAGGATTTGATTTCTATTTAAGTTGTGTGTGTGTGTGTGTGTGTGTGTGTGTGTGTTTTAGGGATATTTCAGTACGCCACTGTAAGAACCATGGCGCACAATGCACATTTCGCGTCATTAAACAATCGCAGCACGGATCGAATTCCAAAATTTATAAATAATCCATCGAAAAAATCCGAACAAAGGATGATAGGCTGCGTATATATCCTTGAGACACAGTGGCCTAAACATCAAACTAAGCGCGCGTTCGTGGTTCGTGGTACCTTCTTAGCGGTCACCCGAAAAACTATGTTAATTTCTCGTTTAACTGTTGTTCATTCTGAATTATTCACGAACGTTTCTTGCGCTGGAAGGCGGTTTCCTTGTGTATATATGTACCATACTTTATCACCAACCAATACTTTTGTTTTAAGCGAAAAAACGCTATGCATATAGACATTCCACAATTATTTCCAACCATTTAAAACACAACAACTACATATCCAAAATAAAATATAAATAAGTTTTTTGTTATAGTAAAACGGAAAAAATCATCATTAATTAGTCGGTTCATTAAACTAATATTTTGGTATTAAGTTACACCAATCTAATAAATGCATAAAAAAATCAATATAGTATTGCGAATTCGAGAAATTAGATTAAAAATAGCTGTATTTTTTTATACGTTTCTCAAAATTGTAAAGTAAATAAAAAATATGTAGCACATGCCTCAGTTTAGTTTTTTTTTAATTAGTTGAGCAAATGTGAATTACAATTAAAATTTTGTTTTTGTGCCTATTTTAAAAACGCTAATTTATCAAAAACGTCATTAATGACACTTTGATATTTATCTGTTAAAAAAAATCACACAAAACGGCTGCAACAGCAACGAGAGACGAACAGGTACCAACATTGTGGCAGGTAGCCTATGCGCAGGTAAATAAAAAAATATTTCGCTTACAGTGTTACAGTAAGGACCGTAAGAAAACTCGTAAGAAATTTATCTGAAAGTGATTTGGGTCCCAGGTATTATCATAATATCTCACTATCCCCACCTGCTCCGGCACCCTTGGCCAATGCACCACTTTGGAATGTTCAGATTTTTGTAAGTTGCGTTTTAAAAAAAAAATTAGTACATGTTACATTTTGGTTTTATATTAAAAGCTTTTTTTTATATTTTTGTAATACTTTAATTTTATTTTTGGATTTATATACATTGAATTTTTTTAATAAATGATTTTAAATATTATTATTTACCGTTAAATTAACAAAAATAGGAGTGTATTAATAAATATTTATATAATTATAAATTACGATTGGTATTTTTATTTTTTTTTTAATATTTCGAACCCCCTAAAAAGTGTCCTAAATTCGCCGCTAATGGTCAATAAATTCAAAGAATGACGCAAGCGAAACCGTAAAAGATTCCATACCCTTAATATAACCCACCCCCCTTTCCGCTCCAAGCCCCTGCACAAATCAACCCCCTTGGTACTATAATATTTGACAGCAACATTTTTGGTACGTATACCATAAGTTGGATAAGGGTTCTTATTCGGTCGCTTATACCTGTCATTGCATTTTACCTGACCGGTGTTAGGCCACTAAAAACATCCCTCATCTTAACTAACACCCTCCTCTCACCCTTTCTATAACGTATCTATACTAAAACCAGCCTATTTTTGTATATATTTTAATTTCAAAAACTACCATCAAACGTTTAATTTTAAATCAAAATTAATCTTAATAAAAAATATTAAATAACTTACAGTTCCATTATAGCAGCTTAGTAAACTCATCCTTGCACGGAATCTCAAAAAATAATAAAAATACACGTGTATATATGAGGAATACCATGTAAAGACTATTCAAACGCGCCGGAGAATAATATTGAAAACGAATGTAATGACTTGTTTGAATCAGTTTGAATCAGTATTGTTTTTGATATTTTAAAAAATATGACCCCAAACTAGTACTAGAGCAGTTTATCAGAGCGATCCCAAACAAGGAAATAATTACTCATGTACAAAATGTTATCAAAATAATTAAACTTTACAATTATTATCTAAAAATTGTTGTTTCCTGTTTGGAAATATGTAATATTTTTATCACAGGAACTAGTATGTTTCATTTACGTTTCAACAACATAACTTAAGCAATTTGAAAATATAGGTCGACAGCTGCAGTTAGTACATATGTAAACTATTCAATCATAAATATCAAACAACATGCCCTATATTTATGCGTAAGCATGCGTTTATACACGCATCATACGCATTGCCAGGACTGGCCTCGACGAAAATTATTATTTTATTCAAAATGATTTTTGTGAATATATAAATGTAAAGCCGCTCCTGTAGTCGAAAACTAGTTGGTAAAATTGTGTGCGAGATATTTCAAGTGTAGGTACTGATATGGTGATAATAATAACATCCGTTTGGTACAATACGTATGTTATATTTTCTATCTTTGTTAGTCGCTTTAAGGTACGATTGTTTTTGAACAGAGAAGGGTAGATAGTTGTTATCAGGGTCCTTGAATTATGTTCGCACGCTATTAAAACTGATATGCTTAACACAATTTTGTTTTGGTGTACCAGTATCAAAATTAAATATGTTTAAATGTCGATTGGACTTATGTCCACTATAGACATCTAGTGAGGTGATCAATAACAAGTGGAGTAGATTGAATGATTTTTTATTGTTTATTGTACCAACATGTATATTTGAAGATGTTTTTTTGATTTGATTTAAATGAATGGTTCTTAAGTGAGGGTGGGTTGTATAATTTTGGGTATGAGATTTACCTGTTGTATGGGGTAAGGGGTACCCTCTCCTGGAGCGTTCTGTGGGAACCCCTGGCTTTCACTGTGAACGGCAATGAGTGACCGAGTGGTCATGTTATTACACCATGATATATGGTGTTATCACTTGACCCCAGGTCCAAATCACCTCAAATAATACAAAACCAACCCATTTCAACACACCCCAAGTCAATATACACTTTTCCCAAATTGCAAGCACTGACCACCTGTCTCCCGTATGAACTTGACAATCTACTAGCTCCCGTTACGTAATCCAGAGTATCTATTGATTCTGAACGCACTATGACTCCAATCCACATATGATTAAGTTATCTGAATATTTAAATATTTGAATTAATAATTTTTATACACTGAAACGTAGGGAGCAAACCCGTTTCGTTGTAAACCAAATGTCCAAAACCACCACCTGCCCAATCGGGTATTTCCGGGTGATTCCGGACGTCGCGTCGTCCCTACCGATGCTTACGTCATCGGCGTCGGTTTATCGATTGTGAACCAGCGAGACCCAGGCCTGGTCCATTCTCAATGCAAGCACAACAAGGATAGCCCCATTGGAGCTTCGGAGGAATTGGAACAAGATGGGAGTAGGTGCTGTTGACCTTGTTATGGAAGGTTTTCCGTCCTGAAGGATAAGTCGCTTTATTTTCTTCGAAGATCCAGATATATATATATATATGGAACAGTAGTATTGTTGGCGCCTTGCTATTTCGATAGGCTTGTTTTTGCCAAGTGTTACCTTTGCTAGATTTAGGATTGCCGAAGGTTAAATTATTGAAGGGATTCTGCCATTTTGGATTGCAGGGACATAGCATTAAATGATTGAAACATTCCTGTCAGTTCATATTACGGGTTGGATTTAGGATTCTTTAAATTATTTAATGAAAATAAATCCGATATACGCGTTTGAATATTTCGATCGCTGAATTCAAATAAACAATAGATACCAAATGTAAACTATTTATACTTGGGACATGTTTTGAAATCAAATAATTTTCCACCCACCCTTATTAACATCAATTTAAACTAACAGTGAAAGAAAATAAATTCGTAAAATTTCCCCAATAAATCAAAGTTATTTTTCCGATTTGCCCCATCAATTACCAATTCAGATTCGCATTGCATTGCACTGTCGGTAGAAAAAAATACTTTATTTCCAATAGTATCCTGACAACCAGAAGCAGTATAAATTATAAAAAAAAAATAAAAAAATTTAAAGTACTTCTTACGTACACATTTTCTTACACGATTAAATTGCTAACCCAATACCCATTCTTCCAACAAAAAGAGCTACAACTATCTTAGACAAACTTAAAAAGTTGCACAAACTATTATATGTATCCCTGATAATTAATAATAAAAGAATATTTTATGCTTTTAAATGTGTTTCTGATAAAATCTAAATGGTTTGGGAAAGTTCATTGGTTCAATTTTTGTTAAAAGAAATCTTATATTTGAGAAATTTATTTATTTTGTAAGAGGGGGCTTCAAATAAATGCTAAATAAACATTCTATGAGCCGATTAGTCCATAAGGTTATGAGGTTAAACAACATGGTCTGTGAAAACGTACAAGTTACTTTTTAAACATTGTCGTTAACCATTTCAAATAACCACAAAATAAATTAAAATTTTCTAAAAATTTCATCGAAACGAAATATATATATATTTTTGTTTAAAATTTATTTCGATTGAATTCCAAGTTTTTTTAATCATATTTCTCAGCAATAGAAAAGTTGGAACTGTTTGGGTAAATCTACTATTCAAGTTTCCTGAAAAACGGCAACATATGTCTGAAATGGGCAAGCCAGGTGGTACACTGAAACTGAAATCTTATAGCCAAGTAATCGCATTCAGATTCCAAGCTACGCTGTTATGATATGTGAAATTTTTCGAAATGATTTTTACTTCATCAAAATTTACTCGAATTTCGCGTGCATCTCCAACTTTACTCTGTCTCCTTAAAACAAGCGCGACCGACATTGCGTACGTCGGTTCGTCATCCAACAAATGACGTATTTATACCATGGCAACTATAGTAAATATAATATAGAGACAGTGTAGGGGTGGTTTACAAGGAAGGGACTGTTGAAGTATTTACGTGGGAGTGGGGGTCTAGAGAGGAGAGGGTACAGAGAGTCAATGCTTTTTGAGCGGGGGTAACGCAAAATCGATAACGTTTGTTTTGCTGACTGGCTATAAGAGAGAATTGTATATATTCTCTATGTACGCCATTGAAAGTTCACATATAAGGAGAACAAGGAGAGCATCTCACGGGGGTGGATGTCCATCACGGGGTTTTCTAGCTGATTCCTGACTTAGAGTCCGGAATATATATTATATAAGGAATTGCAAATAGTAATTTTGGTTCATAAATTTTGGATTTTTAATAGATTTTCAAATATAAAAAAAGCTCTGGTGGTGAAGAGTTAATTTTTGTTTGCCTCTATTATGTTGGTGGTTGGGTTGAAGAGTGTTATTTCTGGAGAAACTGTAGAGACTATTCAAGCCAATAGGCCGTATACTTATTGACCATCAACCTTGAGGGTGTAAAGTACCCCAAATGGCGGAAGAGTCCGCGCTTGCTGACTCGAACAACTAGCCGGTATAGACCCCCACCTCTGAAAAACGTTTCGCAAAAAGGGATGAACAACAAAGGAAAGGGTAGGCTTTTTTGTAAGAGGGAACGGGGGCAATAGCCTGCGTGCTAGGTACTGACTGTAACGCATGAGCCAAAAAATACACACACACACGCATGTGGATCACACATATAAAGTTCTATTTAGGTTCACTAGTTATGTTCCCCCTTTTTTCTCTATACACTACCCTTTAAACTCTAGTTGTACTAAGGGTTTGTTTAGTCGATACACGCGAGCTATGACGTGTTGTTTAGTCCGGTGATAACTGTTATGTTGCACGGTTAAATCTAACGGATTTACCATGAAACGTGAGTTTGATGTGTTTTCTTAGACTTAGAGGATAAACAATCTAAATTCAACCACTTTTCTTTAGTAAGACGATTCCATATATTTTATAGACAACTTTTTATAATTATTAGTAGAGTATTTTGATTTGCGAATTTCAAATATTGCTTCAGCAATGATGTATAGTAGCTAGTAAAATTTCGACATTTACATAAATCACCAAATATGAATTATTAACCGAGCGCTTGTACTTTTTGGCAGAACACCAACGATATATACTTAAAATATATTTAAGCGAAACGACAAATTTGAAAAACAACCACAAGCATTGTTTATTTGGAACGCATGTAGTTAATTTACTTCGCCAATAATTCGCATCATTTAATTCATTTCAACCATAAGGAAAAATATTCTTTACGCCAAAATTACTAAATTTTTAGCCTATAACTATTTAATAATTATTTTGTATTTATTTAATTTAATGAAATAATAAAAAACGCGCAATTATTTATTGGTATTTATTATTTTTAAATCATATTAAGTTTCGTAAAAATGTCTTTAGCACATCTGAACTATATTGCATGCTGTTTCGATATTTTTATTTTACCTATCGCTTTTATTTTATTTTTCCTGTGGCGTCTGATAGAATGAGTTGAGAATGTGTATCGCTTTTTGTCGTCACACATAAGAGACGCTTATAGTGAATTGTGGAGAAGGGGGGGCAGAAACAGATGAGTAGATGCATAAGGAAATGAAGGGGTTGTGAAACACCTTATTTGAGGTTCCTGTACGCAGACCCGGAATAAGTTATATTTAAAAAATATCCACTAAAATTAAATGAAATATCTATACTGAAAAATTATTATTTTAAATACTGTGCGCAAAATTAATAATTATATTTTCTTAAATTTGTACATTTTTAATTTAAATGCATATATTTTTTGCACAATTTTTTGTTACGTAAATTAGCTTCAAAAATTAAATTTACGCAAAAATAATACATCAATATAGTAGACTATTTAAATAACAACAAATTGTTAAATGTTTCTTGATTTTAAAACCTTGAAGCGAGGTGATTTTTTTGTTGCCACTTAAAATAAATTATCATTTCGCAAATTGCACTACTAAAAACATACGAGAAATGTCACAATATTGCATATTTAAAAGTGAATTGTAAAAATTCTATTCCATACGTAATTCATTCTTAAAACAAATTTGGTGCGTCTTTATTATTTGCTGTTATCAACGTATCTAAGCGCTCATCAGAAGGTCCTTAAAAATAATTGTCGCGTAGATAACTCCTGCACATAAAATTAGTGTTTTTAGAAGAAGTTTCAATCTCGTTCTGTGTGTATCCCACAGGAACATTATAATCATTTACGTTTCCTCAGGGGGACGAAAGAATGAATTACTTTGAGGACTTGGTTTAGCAAGTTGGCACATTTACGGGCGACACACGGGGCCGTACTGACGCTAATTGACTCCGTAACTTAAGTAGCAAAACACTTAAGATATAGCGTCAATTATGTTACTTATACATAAATATTTTAAAGTTATAATTAAAATTAATTGTGGAATCAGGGAAGCTTTTAACAAATATATTTTGGATGTACATATACACGTATGGTAAATGACATGGAAGTTTAAATTCCTTGAGCATAGAATTAACTTAGACGTTAAATCGACTGAAATAGAAAAATCGATGTTAATTTTAATATGAAAAAATCATTAAAAAGGCGAGAACGCTATATATTTGAAGACGTTAAATCTGCAAAAACGATGACGTTATGAAGTTAAATCGAATTTGAAGTTAACTCGCATTTGGAATTAAATCAAATTTAAAATAAAATGGACGATTGTAGAAATTGGCATTAAATGGATGAACAGATTAAAAAGGATGATGACGTTAAATGGACCAGGATCTTGATTGGACAAGGACTTTAAGTCGACTTTGGCAAAAAATTGACTTGAATATTAAGTGGCAATTGCCATTATATGGCAAAAGATATTAAAAAGTCATTTTTGTTATGATGACTTTGGCATTAACTGGAAATTGGCGTAATGTGGAGAAGAATAATAAAAGTACAATGACGTTAAATGGATGTGGATGTTGAATGGATGTATGCCTTAGATGGATGTAGTAATCACATGGACAAGGAGGATAGATGAATGAGGAAATTGAAAGGACAAAGACGTTAAATGGACATGGATGTTAAATGGACGTGATTTGAAGGTCCAGGACATATAAGATGATAATGAATCCCAAGTAGCATGTAAGGATCGCGAGCTTAAGCAGCGGATAGTTAAGAAGAAGACGAAGAAGAAGAAGCAGTATGCAAACAGTATGAAATGCCCCACCATAGTGGGGGTGGTCAATACACTTAAATCAACCCATAATAGAAGAATGACATAAGCAAATCTATTACCCCCGGATTAAGTCGGAGAAAAATGTTGATCAATTGGTGATATAGGCATCCTTGTCGCAATGTACGTATATCTACCTAGCCACTAGCCAACAATAGAGTGAGACCGCGGTCGAGAGGAGAGGGAGTTAGAGGATTCTTTTTTCTCTAGGCACGGTGGGCAGCCATATTGGAGTAATAGCGCAAACGCATGAAGATCTGTGCACAAACGACGCAAGAAGCAAAACGTTTCATATCTTTGGTAGGACCGTCGGTGCGCACATTTCCTCACACACACATGCACACGGATACACACGTTTTGTTAGAGAGAGAACGGGATCTCCTCTCCCGTGTTCTGAGTACAGTGCGCGATCGCTTGGTGCTTGTTTTAGTTCAGTTCGGATGAGATCAGTGTGTTAGTGCATTGCGAGCATGGTGTTGTATGAAATAATAAACTATTTTTTCCAACTATTTTTAAACGGTTTTGTTATTATCAATTTATTATTCCTTGGTGACTTTTATTGTTTATTATTGTGAGTTTTACACAAGTGTACTGTGTTGTTTTTGTGATTTGTGGATTAAATACATATACTACCGACTTTAAAGGTGCGTTTTTTATTATTATTATTATTATTATTTTTATAATTACACTTAAACTAAATTATACGATATTCCTATCGCACATTTTAAATTACTTCAAATATTTACTTAATAATACCATGTTTATCAAATGTACAACAACAATTAAAATCTATTGTTGTTGTTTTCCAATAACACTTTAATTTATTTAGTAAATTATTTACGGAATAATTTAAATAACATTAATAAACTAAAATAAGTTTAAATTTTTTTTTTTATATCAACCATTTAAGGGTTGATTTGTCTATATTTAAGATGCACTAAATATATTTAATCTCAATATGGATGTTTTTAATTTATAGTGCTTGTTTTGGGCTTAGTTTTCCAACTAGGAGTATTTTAAGGGGTTGATTTGACAATCGTTTTAGATGCATTTAAACTATAACTCGATTTAAATTACGCTTAAATATTATTTGCTCATACTAAACGAATACTTGCTAACATATTTAAACTACTATTAATATAAAATTTAAATTATTATTTTGCATACATATTTTAATTTTTTATATAATTATTAAATATTAGACATTATTTACAATTTAAATTTACTTATTGTATATTCAAATTGGATTTAATAAATATAAATATGATTTGAATTGACGATTTAACTGCGGTTAATTCCATAATTAACTAAATAATTAATAGTGATTATTGACGATTTAATTGTAAATATATATTGATAGATAATTTTAAGAAGCATATTTCGACTACAATTATAGCTTATATATATATAATAAATATAGATGATAATTCATAAATTTGTATTTTTTATTATGAATAGTGTAGGAAAAAATAAATTTTAAATAAAGTCAGAATATATTTTATTTACTAGAGTATATATTGATCAAAAAAAAATACCGCGGTTTCTGTCTTTCTTCTCCGTTTGTGGAGCGACAAAGATAGCAACTGCAATGTTTGATCAATTAAATTGCATTAAAGTATATACCAAGTATTGATTTTGCAATTATTGGGAACCAATCAGAATAAACCATTTTTTCTGCACTCTCTGCGCATATAGTTTTTCAATCAGCGAATATTCTGAATAATATTTATTAAACCGTCAAATATTTGCGTTGCTAATTTTAGTGCATGACTCACTTTGCATAAAAATTGTATTTAAATTATTTTTAAATCAAATCTGGTATAAATACTAAGCGGTGTGTGTGGTGAACATTTTTTTATAGAATAATTCGTACTGTAATGTAACACTATATTTAATATTTATTATTCAGTTTTGCAAGGTTGTTTTTCGACAAGTATACTTGTTTAATTATGACGGCTAATTAATTTTTTGGGTCATAAATTTTTGGGGGAAAATTAAAAAAAAAAAATTGCGCATTGTTTCTACAATTATTTGCATTCATTTCGCGAAATAATTCTAATACGTCCGGTTTTCAATAACAACTATTTATTCCAAATAACAGTGGCGTGCGTTTAGTTTATCAATTATTAATTACGCATATAGACATAGTATATAAAATTTATTTACGAATTTTAATGAAATATCTCATGTAATTCTTGGAACGATTAATTTGGGAAATCTTGTCTATATTATGATTCATTGATCGGTAATTTTTTTATTTTCGTTTATATGACTCTGCATATTTTTTATTAACAATATGGGCCAACGTCCTTATATTTTGATTGTAAAATGTGACCTTAGATGCATAAACAATTTGTTTAGGTGTTTTATTTAATTTTTAAATTGTGGGAAACTGTAATAACCACGCATTAAAATTCCTAGATTTGTTTAAGCCCCTAAATTTATCTCTAGTCATACGAATATGTTGCGTTGGTTGCATTTTGAGACTCGTATTTTTTTTATTTTCTAAAATTCTAATAATAAGCAGCATTTTATAGATAAATAATAATTGTGGTATATTAATATTCGGTATTTCCAAAATTGATAAGCATAATTACTTTACTGTTATCTAAATATATTTTGTATTATTCTAGTTATTTTCAACTATTCAAATGTCAATCAGTATTTATTTAATAAATTGTTGTTAACGCATATATATACAAAAATGTTTGAAGAACAATTGGTAACATTTATAGTGGTGCTCCAAAAAAATTAATTAATTATTCAGATTTTAATAACAAACCATGCATAGTAATGTTGCACACACGTTTTAATTAATACAATTTAACATACATTGTTTTATTCCTAATTAAATATTTTTACGTTAATTATACATTTATAAGTACTCGAAAAAATGTAATTATTAATTTTATTATTTACTTGACGACTCACTCAAAATGTATTCCTAATTACCGAGTGTATTTTTAGTTCTAGACTTGTAAGAATCGTATTCATAAACTTGGTCTAATTATAAATAAGTTAGAGATCACATATGCGTTTAGTAAACGATAGACCGTAAGTTTAATTTCGAAATTTAAATATTTCGTGTATTTGTACAATATGCGCTGTCCGTATCTAATAATTTGAAAATTCATTTCGATTTGTGTTTAAACAACCATAACATTTTCGTATTTTGGTTCACACGAATTTAAAACCTTCACGGAAGTAAATATGTTTTAGGATATTTATGCAGCTATAATGACAATTTATGTCAGACAGTAATCAAAAAAAAATTATTGTGAATACTAAATTATCGGCATAAACAAGTTTGAATTATAAATGATGTCACACACTTTAATTTAGAATGTGTATGTGTGATAGAACGATTGGTATAAAAATACTTAAAAAAGTGAATTGTTATTTTGCAGAAATCACAGCAACCCCTACGCAAAAAAATGAAGCTCCGGAAATGTCATAATTGAAGACGAAAAAACAACTCAAAAAAGAACAACATAAGAATGATAACAATAACGAAAAACAAGCGAAAACAGCACTAAAAAAACGCCGGGGAAAACAAAAATCGCCAAAGCGCCACACGACTTGTGTGTGTGTGTGTGTGAGAAAGGAAACCGCGAAAAACATACAAACCGACTGCTCAATGTACCTATGCGCAGTAGTCTTCAACCAGTGGCGTACGTCCCGATAGACCGTGATTCCAGTGGCGGAGACGCGAGCGGCTGCCATGGGGGGCGACTCGTGCCCCGAGCAGCAGTACTCGCTGCGATGGAACGATTTCCATGCGTCCATACTATCCTCTTTTCGACATTTACGGGACGAGGAGGACTTCGTCGATGTCACCCTCGCCTGCGATGGGTGCTCCTTCACTGCGCATAAAGTGGTACTGTCCGCTTGCAGTCCATACTTCCGGAAACTGCTCAAAGCAAACCCATGCCAACATCCAATTGTTATACTTAGAGACGTCCAGCAGAAAGATATGGAGAGTTTACTTAGGTACGCATCTTGCACATTTCGATTAGACAATCTGTAAAAGATACTGAATGAAGTACCAGTTGTAATTCAAAATGGCTTTTCTAGAAATAGCTAATTTACTAGTCAATAACTCTAGCAAATATCTAATCTAAACAAGATAGTGTACTAAATGAAAAAGTCGATATAATAAAAATACATTAACATAGATTAAAATATTTCCCGTGAACCACTAGTCTAACTGAGCGAGTGTACTTCTTTGATTGCGTTGCTCACAGTCATAAACTAAGCCCCACCTTATTACTAGCATTAGGTGTTTTAAACGAAACATAGCCCGGGCTATACACCTAACTCAATAAATTTGCATTTTTATTACTCGGAATGGCCGCTAATTTCATGTACCATTTTTTACGGCGTACACAACGGTTTTTGATTTTATTCTAATCAGTACACCGAATTGGGGACACTACTTAAATCTTGATATTACTACCAATGCTTAAAAGCGATCGAATTCATTTTAATCATACACAATCAGGGGCGCACTAACCATATTATCATCGCCCTAACCAAACAGGGATACTAATTTCAATATACACATTTTTGAAAAAGATACATTCACAAACAATAGAACCCCGAAAAAAAAATTATTTTTTTTAATTTATCCAGTCTTAAACACAACTAAAATTTTATTTAAAAAAAAAAAATGTATCGTTCTGGGAAATCCCTTATAGATTAAAGTTGTTTATATATTATTTATATTGTAAAAATGAATAATATATTTAAATATAATGAATAGTGTTTAAAATATATGTATCTTTCTAGATTTATGTACAATGGTGAAGTGCACATAGGACAAGAACAATTGGCAGACTTTTTAAAAACAGCGCAAATGCTACAAGTCCGAGGTTTAGCAGACGTCCCGACAGGAGCGCAAGGACAACGAATAGTCACAGCTCCTGACCAAAAAATCTCACCGGTAAGTCACATCAAACTAGCTCCCCAAATAACCGTACTCTATCTACGCACTTGGCAACCCACCTCACCAATCAAAAACTTCCAAATTATATATATGCCAATGGCAGTTCTGATTGCTAGTAGCCCCCAACAAATTAATTATTTTATTGTTTTGATTAGCACCCACTTTTTTGCTATTGATCGATAAATATCTTAAGTTCTTTTCCAAGTATGCTTTAAGTTCGTTCATCTGAAATTTACATTAGTGGTTTTAACTGTGCACTAGTATAAATTTATTTTTAATCTATTCTCGATCAGAAACAGTAAAATGCGCCCATCGATTTCGTGTGTAGTACGTCGTAGATAAATGCGCTAGCCCATCGTAATTTATTGGAATATGTTAAAGTTATGAATGATTAAATTATACAAAACAGAGATTTCATACTATAAACCACGTACCAGTTTTCTGGTGAAATGCGATGTTCTTAGTTCGATCTGAGAATTTATTACTCAGACTGCAATTCGAAACGACGTTTTTTAGAAAATGTCGCTTGGCTTAAGCACCTGTCCCCAACAAAGACAACATTACAATGTGGGACAGGATAAGCGAATAAAATATCATCATATGAAACATAGACGAAATCAAAATTTAAAATAAACCTGTTTTCTATTTTCTGTGCGCTTTTTCGCGAATTACCTATACAACTTATAATTTCGATTTAAATATATTTAAGTTGAAAATTTCACCAATTTGTTTTATAAAATAAACAACGTAATTTATTTAAATAAATATGACACAATACACGCATGCAGATAAAGTGAAATTAGCTTATTTTATATAAATATAATAAATCTTTAAAAAATTTTTTGTTTTAAATACAAATTTTAATTTTTATATATCTATATATATATATATATATATATATATATATATATATATATATATATATATATATATATATATATATATATATATATGTATAGTATTCGTGTAAAGTATTCTGATTTATTACTGGAATATAACGAATTTCGTAGTAAAATAGTTGAGTTATGACTGTTAGGTTATTGGGTAGTCGTTTTAAGCGCAGGATTATTACCGAAAAGTTGTATTTATTAACAGTCAAGAATAATTCTTTTTTTGGTTTATAATCTCGGTCAAACGTCACCGAAATTCAGGGGGGAATGACGGACACGCGATATTCAAATAAATTTCGAATAAGCTCCAAAATAGCATCAACGATTTTCAGTATCATGCTATTCCTAACAAATATAACTGCCGAAACAACCCCTATACACTCATATTTATCATTTATAGAGAAGCCCACAATATTTCATCTAGAAAATATAGTTACTATATTTGCTTGATAGACTCTTTTAGTTAATAATTGTAGAATTTGTAAATGTATGCGCATAGGTCCATATGAGTCTCAAAGTGAATTTATTGTGATAGAAAACAAGTAATCTTTATTCTATTCCTACGTTGATTCGATAGTTTAATCTGTATATACCAGTCTATATTAATGTCAAATTCGTTTACAATTTACGATTATTATTTGTTTCTATTTTGGACATATAGAAAGTTAAAAATTATCAAAATTATTCATGTTAGTTTTATTATAGGAGATCTTCAAAATAGATAAATTCTGATTTCTAAACATTTTGCATATTTAATAATACACTACTAAAAACAATCACGGCAAACTCAAAAATTCGAATAAATTTACTAATTTATTAAATTCGAACTACAACTGCAAAGAAAGAAAAAAATACTTAAAAAATCAATGGTTTTTTTTTTTATTCTCTGGCTGAAAATGTACTGTTGAGTTCATAAAATATCTAAAAGGTTTAGAAGGGTCGGAACATTTTCTGAAAAGTTCCCGATGTGAATTCATGAAATACGATATCTCTTTGGATGTCGTTTTTTTGACAGTTGACGAGTTATTCAACTAAATTTGCTACTCAAATATTAAACATGTTACAGTATCGATCGCATAGAGCGCACCGGTGACATCTCCTTAGTATTGCTTAATCAACCATCAAAATCTAATTCGATTACGAATCAAATTGGTTTATCTTCAATCGATTTAAGTCGATCTGATTTATTTTGTGCAACGTATTAATTATATAAAGTAAATAAAATTCTAATACGACGATTACCTTAATTTTACCATACATGTTTTTCAATATTGAATTTTATAGCTGCAGGATACAAATAGTTGCAGTTGAAATTTTCTGTAGTTTATTTTAAGGGATGAATAAATGAGTGTAATTGTGATGTTGTGCAGAACTCAACATCTTTACCTTGGGCAACCGATATTCAGTCGCCGCGTGGTGGAGATGGTGGATCGCCGCCGCCGCTGAAGCGGTCTCGGAGCAGTGAGCACCCGTCAAGAGGATATTCGCCCGACAGAGCGAGAACTCCCTCAAGAGGCAATGGTGCGGATATGCGAGAATCTTTATTAGGCCAAGCACTTGAAGGCGGCCCGACAATACACACGACGAATTCAAGTAATCAGGTAAATACTCACGCATCAACGCACCCAAAATATAGGTACC
Source organism: Nebria salina (assembly GCA_944039245.1). Taxonomy (NCBI): domain Eukaryota; kingdom Metazoa; phylum Arthropoda; class Insecta; order Coleoptera; family Carabidae; genus Nebria; species Nebria salina. The sequence goes on from OX063281.1 coordinate 1,848,619, forward strand.
TATCAACCCGAATTATGATACTATGTACGTCATCTCTGAAGAAAGCGGATCTAAAAATAATCCTAAGCCATAGTCAATTATTTTTCCGATGATCCAATCAATATTAGATTGTAATCCTTTTTTGTTTGCAGAAAGGACAATCTGATTCCTCGTTACAAGCCCAATCGACGGGCGAGGATTCGAATAGTAGTGATACGGCGATGAGTGATCGAGGTGGCCCCGTCACCCCAAAGACTGAACCCAGCGATTACCCCATGTTAGATGACCACCCCTTACTCACCAGCAACGGGGGCGGCGGGGGAAGCATGATGGACCAGGCAAGGACATTTCCTGGAGCGCTGTTAGGATTACAAGGTAAGCAGGAATTGGAAAATTACGACCGATTCATTATTTTCGTTCAATTTTCTACGAATTTTACTTCCATCTCCAACAACCTATAATATATATTTTACGTTTGTGTGTGCAGGACTTCCAGGACTATTACCAGGACCTTCTGGAATGCATAATAATGGTCCAGATAGTTTTGGTAAGTTACATTTTATAATATTCCATAATTTTAAGTATATTTTTAAGTCGCTAAATACAACGGTTACCCAAATAAAATAAGACACTTTATAAATCATTAATCATATTTATAGATCATTTGTCACTAGAAAATTTTCTTTAAATATTGATTGATTTATATTGAATAGTGAAATAATAGAGATATAAGTTGTCATTTTTTTGCATTCAGGATACAATATCCTTTTCGTTTAATTATCATTGTGAATTTTGAAACGCACCCACACAAGAATGACACATCAGGTCAATATTGAACCGAAAAGTTCAAAAAAAAAAGAAAACGTTATATCTAAACAAGGGATGGTCATCTCTTTTTACGTAAGGGGGTACGGGGTGTACTGTGACCCGTGGTGGGAACGGGGGTAGTGTCCGGGCAAGCAAGCGTTATTAAATATTTTATTTTGATCGTCGAGGGTTAGGCGCTAGCCCTGTGGCGTGACATTCGAACGACATGTCAAAGCGTTTTGAGTACTTCGGCTCCAACCCCGAGAGTACGACAGTCTGCTGGGGCAGCGTCGGGAGCAACGCGGGGAACGTTATACACAGCGCGCACTGCATAGTGGTTTTGGGGGTTGCAGAACAGCAGTACCAAAACCCACCGGATATTATTCATTAGCCAACGAAATTTATTTTGAAAAATAATAAAAATTGAATTTAAACAATTTATTATAAATCAATATATTACTTTCCGTTACTAAAATATATACTAGATTTTTTTTAAATATTATATTATTAATAAATATTTATGAATATTAACGAAATTTTACTCGAAAATAATATTTCTTATAGAATCCATTGAAATAGATTTGTGTTTGAAATTGTACCTAAAATGTGCATATGCTTGAAATTATGTCCATTCTGATGGAAATGTGATTGAAATTGTAATGGCTGAATGTATGTTCATTCTATCCGAGCTGTGCTTGAAATTATGTCCACCGTTTGAAATCCATAAACTTGTCGGTAGGATGGCATACAGGAAGAAGAGAGAAATGAGGGTTGACGGACAGAGAGATTGAAAGAGAGAGGACAGTCAAACATCGAGATTGCTCGTTGCCAGTTTCAGCATTTCAGGATTCATGCCCTCTCCTCCGTATATGTACAGCATCCATCCTCCTCCAACCAAATATCGTGTGTTCTAACTATGCCACATACGCACATAGCCACTAGGCTCTGTTGTACGGAGATGCTATTGATTTATACCGAGAATCTAGAGTGTGTGTGTGTGTGTGTGTATGTATGTCCAAATCAGCGCACCAATGGGCATTGCCCGATTCGATAGTATAGATGGACGGATGGACTAAGTGTTCGCAGACGCCATGGTGACAGGAAACCACTTCTTCGGCGAAGAGTGGAGCTACGCGGGTACTCGATCAAGAGATACAGGGGAGGAAAGTATCATTTCAGCATACCCTAGAAATACACGACTATAATTTAAATGGAATGGGTTCAAGAAAAGAGTTCTTATTCAAGTGGAAGAGGAATGCCATGTCGAGAATGTTGGAATTTTAACCCTCCCGAATATTAGAATTGATGGACTGGTAATCGTAATTATTGGCGACACCAATATATTAATTAATTTGAAGATCTTTGCGGTTCGGATAAATTTAAAATACGATTCAGGGTGTAATTAATTGAATAACTCAATGCCACACCACATGCAAATTTAGTCTGATTTTTAATGAAGCCTGAATTCATTCGTGTTTGCGGCCGCTGAAGACTCGGTATTGGGCATAGGAAAATAAGTAGCATCGTAAATTTATTTTCGTATGTGCGTCCTGCGAAAAAGGTTTGCAAGGCGTGTTTTTCTCGTTCAACCTATTGATTTGTGAGCTAATGTACAGGCCAAGGTGGAAACTTGCTTTCTTTCCCCAAGAAAAGCCGTACAGGAAGAATACGAAAGAAGAAGAATCATTCCTCATCAGAATGTACTGGCCGGTATTCGGGAACGAGGCACTGCGACGCAAAGAGGGACTTTGTTTGGTGGAGGGATGGACATACGTCAGTGTTCCGCGTTTTTTACCATCGCATTACTCTTCATATCGGTGTTCGCTAAATCCAGTGACGTTCGAAAAATTGGGGCACTATTCTTTCCTATTTGATTAATGATCAAATTCCTCCATACATAACAGTCACATCTAAATAGATCTTATTAATTAACTGTTCTAATAAATAATATTTAATTCATTCAAAAGCATATTTAAGTAATTATTCCAAATTTTCAACAAATATGTTTTGAATTAAAATACAACACATAAGAAATGAATAGACTCGCATGTTTTGATGATTCTTTTAATGATAGAAGTTGGCCAGTAAGGTTCGGCCCCGATAAAAGCCCATCTGATACGGTCCTGTCGGGCTACGTGAGGCCATCTGCGTTATCTGAATTGTGCGTGAGCGAAGCCATTATCGGATTTTATTACTCTTACGCTCAGATAATAAGTCAGCAGTATTCTTTCGCTACTATTTCGATGGTATTGTTTTTCCTCGCTACGAATTTTCGGGTATATACGGCGCCCGTGGAACGGGCCGTTTTATTGCGAAATGCAACCCCACCGACATTTTATTATTATATCAGATTAAATTTTAATAGCCCTATAGTATAAGGGTTGGGTTTGATATTCTATCAAATAATAATAATACAAGTTTTATTTTTATCTTTGCTATGGCATTGATTTTTAAGTAAAGATTTGAAGACTTTTCGCCTGACAGAATATTCAAATTAAATTTCATTATGTAGAAACACTTCTCACAGTGAATGCTCGTAAATTGCTCCTAATTTTCTATATATACCAAACCATTTTTCTTTACAATTTTATTGTAACTGAACTATAAATTATCGCAATTATATAATGATTACTACAACAATTGTTTAGTATGACAATCGAGTCGTACTATTAGAATAATTCAGTTGGAATTATAGTAATAACAGATAATGATAATATAACAATTGTTAAATACATGAATATAATTTTATATTTAAAGTAATGACTTTTAATTTGTTTTTCTCCCCATTCCTATATTCCTTCATAACGGGTCTTTATATTCTAAATTGTTCCAACATGATTTAATTTAATAAAAAAAACTTTGTTGAACGTGAGTGTAGTGCATCGCACTCTGTGTTAACCATTTCAGATTACCATCAACCCCATCCTCACGAGCATCAGCAGTTAGCGGCAGGTCCATCTCAGGCGCACCAACAGCAGGTGATGTCCACTGGGGGCACAGGATTTGGGTGTCCATTATGCGACGCGGTGTTACCGTCATTGGGCGATATCCGACAACATATAGACGTGCATTACCCGCGTGATAGTCCCGTGTGTCCGGTGGACGAGTGCGCGCGTAGATTCACACACCCGAACTCAGTGCGCAACCACATGAGACTCAAACACGCGGCACAGTGGGAGAAAATGAAAAACTTAAAATGGAGCACTTGAATCACATAACAATCTATCTCAACGTTATTATCAAACAAATAATGCTCAACGAAGGACCATCGATTGCAATACTCCATAGCGTACATTTACGTAATATGGAAACTAGGAATTGAAAAAAGTGACGCCTAGACACTGGGTCAGAAACCAGTATATACGTTAATTCTTAAATGAATTTCAAAAAACATTGCAATATTTATAAATTCATGAGCCCTAATCAATCAAATGAACTTAAAACTACAATTTATAGATCTACGCTCTCTATATCGCGCAAAAGGCACTCGTGTTATTTGTTTAGGCCTACAAATAATTCAAAGTGTTCATTTGACTTATATTTAAAATATTTAAGCCCATGTGCTTCGAAATTCATATATTTTCGACTGCCAAATAACTAAAGCTTCTAAAAATAAATAATTTAAATTAAATTAAATTTTATAGTTTCTAAATATTTGGAAGTTAGTTAAGAAATGTTTCTTAGAGATATTTTAGGCAGTCGAAGATATTTAATAGATTTGTTAATTAACATTTCGATTTATTTGAAACGTTTATAATTAAGTGTTAACTTCTTGTATTGTAAATATAAGAATATTTGACAAATAATTTGTAAGCTTGTAAACAATACAAAATTACTATTTTTGTATGTGTTGTTACCTAATTTGTGATTTCTATTTAAGCAACTGTAAATAAATGAATTCTTTAAAATATTGCCTATTAATACCCCATGCTAGTTAATTTTAAATACATACCCCTCCAAGATTTTGGTTTTGTGAGCGCCTATGCCAACTGCAACTTATATCTCAAATTTGTGTTCCAGTCCAAAAATATCTCCTAGAATTTGGCGCCCGAGACAACGCAACTTATTTGTCAATTTTGTATTTGCAGTTTCCCGAAGATCACTGGACATGATGAGGGTGCGAGCCACGGATCCACGGCCATGTCCGAAATGCGGGAAGATCTATAGATCCGCGCACACGTTACGAACCCATCTAGAAGATAAACACACGATATGTCCAGGGTATAGATGTGTATTATGCGGGACCGTCGCGAAATCACGCAACTCGTTACATTCGCATATGTCACGACAACACAGGGGGATCAGTACGAAAGATTTACCGGTATTACCGATGCCTTCACCATTTGATCCAGAACTAGCGAGCAGGTACAGAAAATATCACGGTTTAAGGTTATTTTTAATTGTTATAATCATGCGCGCTTACAGGGTCTTATTTACCAGAATTAGCACTAATTATACGCTTCTTGAAGAAATCATATAATTATTATGAAACATTAAATACGGCTCTGTGCGTACTCATTACCTTTAAATCTAATTCAATCCAACAAATTAATATTTGTTTTAAATTTCAGATTGCTAGCCAAGGCTGGTGTGAAAGTCAGCCCAGCCGAGCTCCGAGCGAGAGCATCCCCAACGGGGCCGCGGCGCTCTGACGTCAAACTAGACGCAAAGAGCGCCTATTCCGGTGCCCCTTCCGAAGCAGGCAGTTCAATATGTGGGGACAATGACCCTGAAGACCTAACCGTATCACAGCGGTACGGTATGGGTCTGGAAATGGCGATGTCGCCGCCAGGAATGAACCATCACCACCTCCATAATAGTGCTTCGATAAAGGTAAGCAAGATGAACTCAACGGGAGCACTGGCGGCTAAGAGTATAGACTCAATTGCGCAGAATCTCTCCAAAGAACCTTACCCCGCCCCTCTGCCGCCACCGAACCCTCAAGGCAGCTCAACAGGCTCTGCCATTCTGGACACCTACTTGCAATTTATTGCTGAGAATAGTTTAGGGATGGGGATGACCACTGAGCAAGCTGCTGCCGCGGTGCACGCTGCTAAATTAGCACAGCTGAACGCCATGGGGCTGGACAAGGCGAGTCAACAGCATTTTCTAGAGAAGATGCAACAGCAAATGGGGGTGGCGAATGATTTGATGATGAAGCGCTCCGCGCAAGAAGATATTCGAAGGAATGATATAAATGATGACGTGATGATGAACCATAACGATAGAGGCATGAGGGAGCCGGATGAGGGGGAATCGAGTGCGGGGGAGGAGGATGAGTATAGCGACGAGGAGCAGGATAACGGGATAAAAACTGCTGAATAGCCACTAGAATTTGGGTCAAAATTGAAAATGTCAGCGTCGCACTCTTGCCAGTTTACTTAATTAGACTCGAACATAAATAACTAAACTTCATATTCCATCCAACTACCTCAGACAGTTCTAACGAGCTCTTAAGCAATTGTTAATTTCCACAAAAACAAATTCCACTCCACTACCTCAACAATAGCATATTATTAATAAAGAAAGTAATTCATAGCTTAAACGATGCGCGCATCGCGTACAGTGGACTTATTGTGTATACGGTATATATTTTAGCGAATATTTAGAATCGTGCTCGAAAAATAAAAACATGTTACTGTTATATAGTTAAAATTGAAAATGATAAAAAAATTCGGTGTTTTTCATAGGAATATTTGTGTAGACACTATTCGGCTTTGTTTTTCCGAAATAAAAAACGCAATAATACGATGATGGGTCATTTTCCAGTTTACGTTCTTTGACAAATAGAAAAAAAAAAGAAAAATCAAAACGCGTCCATAAAGGTATACCTACTTGATGTTTATAAGCTGGCTTTTTATAATAGGAATGATTTCAGTTTAAATTAATAAATAAATAAAAAAACTATGTATACTAAACTACAAAATATATACGCAAGTATATAAGGTACAAAACCCACAAGTTTGCCTTTTCATTGAAGATTTTTATATAAATAAATAAATACAGAATCTATATTCTCTTATACACAATTCCATATGCGACTACATCACATATGGAATTGTCTATATATAAAATATACATACTTTTATAGAAATGCTTCCATTTTGTTGAAAATAAGCTTCCCAGACAGCGACGGCGTTATAATTAAATTACCCCAAATTTAACTAATCAGTGCTTGAATTTGAAATAGTGTTACATTAAATAATTGGTACAAAAACATCAAACATGTTTTATTTTAACACTAATTACAATAAATTTAAGCACGCGTAATTTTTGAAATATTTGTGGCGCCGCCCCTGTTTCCTTAACAATAATAACAAAGCAATCTATTACTGTTAAATCAATCATCTTTCACCTCATTTTAACTCAGGTATATATAGACGTCATATTTTAAACGCCAGCATAATCATAAATACGAACAGTACAAATTTATATACACTCCAATATTCACAGATATAAATCAGATCAGGGAATGTTTATAAAATACGCCACAACTCTTTTAAATACTTAAGACAAATCAATACAATAGCCAATCAGGTACCTCAGATAGTCATAAATACAGTGATAGTTAATTATTTCAGGTTCAGTCATCAGGTTAATAATTCATTTCATTATTAAATAAATGTACTTAATAGTTAGGGTTATTATAGATTATTATTCTTCCTAAATAAACTGTGAATTGTTTTTTATAAATTCATTTTATAAATTTCTTTTAAAATACACTTAATTGCCCATATATATAAAATTATCTCATTTGACTTAAAAAAAAATTATTTTACTATTTATTACTACTTAAGAATATCAGAATTTAATTTTACATCCCCGCAATTTAATATTTTAATTAACGCAATTCACAGTTTGAAAAATATTCTCCAATAGATTCTTCCATTTTACTAACTTAACAGTGATTTTTGATGTTTTATGTTATATTATCGATTATTTTTGGCCCAATTTTTATACTGTACTTATTTTTATACCTCGCAAAAAAAGTATACACTTTATTCTCCATTAGTGTTATACGGTAGATTTAAAATTTATAAAAAAAAAAAACAAAAAAATATTTATCCAAACTCACTTTATATATATATATTTACAATAAGACTCCCTTCTCGCCCCCCTCTCATACCCCATGTAAAATCACGATATTTATTGTTAAATGTTGTGTAGGTTAGTACATTTTTTTATTTTAATTTCTAGTATTCTAAGTACCCAAATAAATATGAAAGTATTTAGGAATTAGATTTTAGATATTGTTGTTACGGTTAAAAATAATAAGGCTAGCATTGAGGAAAATCTCACTATATAAATATATATATTGTTATGTAGTTTTTGAATACTTCAGTTACCGAAAGATATTGTCCTTAGAAAAAAAAAAATTTTATGTTCCCGTACTTAATTCATTTGCGATTTACCCCGTACTCTAAATACTAAATGATCGTATACGAAAAAAAAAACCATTCATTACGCCGGTACAAGGACAATACATAAAGCTTTGATAATTCGCTTAGTACGAAAAATAAACCAGTTGTGTGATCGGTGCTTGTCTTTTTATTTTCGTTGTGTTGTGATTGTTAATTTTGTAAATAACATGGCTTCTGTTCATTTGACTAACATTAACTGGTCCACCATTAAAAAATTGCGACGTTCTCAAAATAACAAAATTTATTAAACGCGTCAAAAAAAAATCAATATTTTTAATTGCTAATTGTTTTGAGAGCGTTTCGACCACTAGGTGACCAGTTCTGAGTGATAAATATTGTTTAAAAAATACTCAATAATTTAATTGTGTTAATGCCCTGTTATTGCCGACAGTTTTCTTTAAAAAAATATTAATTTAAAATAATTACTTATATTATCATAGAGTATATGTAGCAGGGTTAAAAAAACAGAGTTATTTAGTTTTAAAGTTAGTTTAAAGATTGGTTTTAACGCAATATTGTATAGTATTTTTTACTTTTGTGTGTCATTTTAATTCCGTAAACCCAATAGAAACTACCTCATTCTCTCAATATTCCCACAACTACACAGATCTCTGTTTGTTAATAGAAAAGCCGGTTATACAATAGGGCAAATTATTTTTTAAAACGCGATATTTTTTATATATGTTAACCAATATTTTATACTCAAATATATGTACAGAATAGACAACGTCCAACCAAGTGTTAGGATGTTCAATACACCTAAGAAACAATCGTATTGATTACTGTAAAAATATTGTAAATAATCAAAAAAAAAAACGGTTTGTTTCTATTGTGTATACATGTATACAAGCGGAGAATTTCATTTAATGTTCTTAGATATTTTACAATGAGCTTAAAGTGTGTACGTACGGTGCCATATATTCTAGACATTTCACATGGATTATTTCTCTTTTATTCTCTTTCACTTACTAGATAGACATTGATGTCTCTTTTGTTGCGATACATTATTTTGTAAAACTAAAACAGGCGAAATGGTTCCTATAAAAATACAGTTCCTCAATTTATTTCAATTCATTTCACATAATAAAGTTAAACAATAACAATCTTAACAACAATCTGTAACATATTATCATACAATTTTTGATGTACCACAATAAATAGAAAAAAATTTCTAACAGTGTAATTATGTGTGTTACGTTTAGAAATTGTATTATAATATAGACGTAAATTTTGTATATTTTTGAAATTGAGGGACTGGGTGCCTTTTGAAAAATTATAATATTATAAAATGAAAATACAGCCTGACTATTTAAAAAGAAAAATAAATAATAATAATAAAAAATTATTAAAATAATAAAAATGCTAGCATAGACCGCCTTTTGACTAAAATTAGGGTGGTTAGCATATGCAAAGTACGAAGTTCCTAAAGTCCCTTTTATGAGATATTACACAGTATGACGTCAGTTAACACGAAAGACAAAACTGCAAAAAAAGAATTAAAAAAATATGTAATGTGAACGTTTTATAATAGTTTTAAAATATAGAGAGTAATATTATTATTAATAATAATAATAATGAAAAACCAATGTAGAATGCATTGAAACACCTGATAATATAGTTTTGCTATTTATACAGCAGAAAGCATATATATACATACACTATACTATATATATTATACTAAAATATTAAAAAAAAAATAAATGAAAAAACCGTAGATGTTTAAGAACTCCAAGATGTATACTTAAAAACAAAGGTATACCATTCATTTTGCCGCCATTACTTAAGACACTTAAGTATCTTGTATTCAGGGTAACCTTTTATATTTTTATTATTTAACTATCAAAATCTTAAAATTGTACTAATTATAGTGTTTTTTTTAAACATGAAATCCCAATTTACTAATGGTATTAATTTGGTCACTATTTGTAGTACAATTTGAGGAATTTGTAAATAATCTTGTATAAGTTTGGAAATTGTTAATTTATATATATGTTTTGTGTATAGATGAAATAATCAAAAATAATTTTGACTTTTTTTTTGTGTAGACAATGTTCCTAAAATTTAAGTTTAATATATCGTTAATTTGAAGAATACTTGTTTATTGAATTATTTCTCGTTAATAGTTAGGTAGGTGCAATATATTATTATATAAAATAAAAAAAAATGTTTCAGTTAAACTCGCCCATGACACAGATTGAAAATAAATTTGCCATATTATTATATTATTATAATTATTAAACATTGTATATTGCTTGGGTATGATTTATATATAATTAATTAACAATGAACAACTTTTGTTTTATTTCTCACCCTCTTCACATTCCTTAAGGCAATTAATAACAAATTTCACTATAAAGCAAATAATTAGTTCCTTAAGCTGCATTAATAATAAAAAAAAGTCTAAAAATTATTGTAATTAAAAAAAAACGAAATATGTAGATGAGGATAGAGAAATGTTTTAGGATAGTCAAGAATTGTTTGGTATATTTTATTTCATTTTTGCGGCTACAAAAAAACGCCAAAGGGGATGTAATAAATTCCAAACAATTTTATATCAATATATATTGGATCTGCAAATATTGAAATACAAATACTAAGAATTCTATCGTGGAATATGAACCAGATATATTAGGCACGATCTAGACCTATGTCTAGTACCGTAATATATTTTATGATCCTTAGTTATCAGAGAATTATCATTCTTCATCTGAACTAACTTATAATATTTGTTTAGAAATAACTCAAATTGTAATAAACTTTATCGCCAGATTGACATAAATATAAATTTCAGATGTTATAAATGAATTTAATTCCAAAAAATAATTTAAGATGTTAATATTTTACAGGAGCCTAGCTCCTTACCCTCCCCCTTTATCTGCGCTTGGGACCAGCTAGGCGAGGCTGTACGCTCGCCTAGGCGGAGTTGAAAATTCATAAATTGATGTTATATTTATTTGACAGCTGTCCACAAGTTTGAGCTGTAAAGAAAGTTGCAGAGAAGTACGGAACGTGTTCTTTTATATGAGATTACCGCATATAATAAATCTTTCACAGATCACACGAAGTCTCTTGTGCAGTTTGTACAGTGGCGTAGCCACAATCACCACATTTATAATTTAATATACTCATTTATATTTCATAAGACATGGTTCTAAAATAATAAATTTAAAAAACAATACAAATTGAGTCATTTACTGAAAATGCCTTAGCATCAAGGTCGTTTGTTATAAACGACCTTGACGGTACTGCAACCCACTTTGATCATCAGTATAGCGGATGAACTAACTTATGAGGTGTTTTATTATAAAAAAAAATATAGAATTATAGACATGCTCCATTAGTTAATAATAATAAGAGACTCAGAAATATATTAGTAACTATATATTGTCTACACTACTTCATTGATAAATATGCTCAAGTAGCGTGGTAGTGACGTCATTATACTGTAAATATAACTAAAGCGAATTACTATTCATCCTTGGTGTTTTAAAATAATATTAATTCTGACAATGGCATATTAGGATAGCACCATTTTTATGAATTCCTTGACTTCCTGGTGTGAGCTACGTCACTGGACGTTTAGCCAGGGGCAGGCACGCGTTTAGTAGGAGCCCACCAAGAAGAATGTAGTGTAAGTTCATTGCACCAAACGTTATAATATAACACAAACAAACACACACACACACATATGTACGTCCATCCAACCATCCATCCATCCATCGACAAACATTACATATTTAAGCGTACTTGAAATTTCAAATTCACTCTTGGCTAAGACATTAAACATCGACATCTCTTGACTCGACATCGGCAGAGGATCGAAATAAATTTTACACAAGTGGCCGATTGGAAAATCCTTCGGGCGTATCAAACAGTAGCGGTTACCGGCCAAACATATATTGCGAAACCAATTCAATATTATGTCTTCAGGAAATATTATCTTATTTAAAATGCAATAAACCAAAAAAAAAAAAAAAAATCCATGTCACATACAGTTATTTATACAACCAACATTGTATTAATAACATACGACAAGGGGTGCCACATAAAAAAAAATTGAACATCGACTCGCTTAAAGGCGTATATAGACAACATGTCAAAATCGCGAAATACATTTTTGCAACGTAACTGACATTGATGTGTTTGGCATGATTAATAGACATTCTTTGTTTTGCCCTTTTTCGTAAACGATTTTTAAATATTTATTCGACTATTCGCAATATTATAAACTGCACATACATAATTAATTATTGTTCAAACGTGTGGCGCAGCTTCACACTTTGAATATATTAGTTTGAGATCATCTCATACTAATTAGCAGTGTGCGACACCACACATAATTCTAATTACAATCTAAGATCGTTATCTCGCCTCAAAATATTTAAGTACCTCATAATTGCATGTTGATTGGGAAAACCTAAGCATGATTTTTAGTTCAAATAAAACTACAACCCCTTAATTATTGTAAATATTTAAGAGTACATCGTTGACCTCATTTTATGCTCGTACCGAGTATGTAAGAATAACAAAAGGAAAATTTAGATCTATAGCAGTTTTCCCCCAATATATCCTTGACCAACATTGTGGCAGATATAATGAGTTTTTCTTTTGTTTAAAACATGATTAAATTAAATAAATTTCTTATACGTTCCCAATAAAAATCTAATTTTTCGTAAATTTAGTGCATATTTCGCATAAAATACAGAAATAAAAATTCTCGCTTTTTATCGTTTACATACAAATAAAATTTTCCTCATTGAAGTCAACAGGATATTACGCTATTTAAATTATAAAAATAGCTATTCTTTATATGTAAATAATACAATTTTGCACAATAGAATTCGTTTAACTTTAAATTACTTATTATTCCTATAGTCGTCGGTAAAATAAATTTTATACTAAAATGCCAAAAATTGACTCCTTATACAATAAATTTGAGTATTTGAGTTTTCGTAAATTTAATTATATCTGTATGTATGTTTAATGACTGAACGAAAGATTAATGCGTCATCATTCAAAATAAAATAATTTACGTCTGCGAGTGAATCTTCGTAATTTGAATTTGATAACTTGGTATTTTAATAATGAAATATTAAATGCGTATCAGAATCCCTTTAAGCTTTTGGGTTGAAAATAAAAGGTTATTAATCGAAATTTAATTCATATTAAATAGGACGGTTTACGATTTTAAAATGTACAATTAAACGACATTGACTTTTAAAGTCGTTCTGATATGTTTCGCTTAGTAACTTCATATAGATATGCATGAATGCTTGTCATAATAGCATAATTCTGTACGGTATTTCAAGAAAACGTAACTTAGTTTTGCGTAGTTCTATTTTATTATCAGTTGAAAATTTATGAAAAATATGTTTTTTTTTAAAGCCAAAGTAAATAGTTTTTTAATTTTTATGGAATAAATTTTATTTTGATTATACGAAATAAAATTCCAGTAAGTAGAATTGCTTATATTGAGACATTTCTAGAAAATGATCAAAAAGTTCTGAACTAGTAAATAAAAATTTATTTCAAGTAAAAAAATTACATCCCTTAAAAAAAAATTGACAACTATCAGTTGATTGCGGTAGGTAAGCATAGAGTGTCCCCATTTCTAGAGCCGCCGGGGAAACTTCAGCAGAATGGGGTAGTTTGAAAACCAACCACCGAATGACGCACAACCAGCGTCGGGGGTGGAAAATATTGAGCGGGGGGGTCGGTGGGAGCCAGCTAAGCTATAGGAAGCTGGATACCAATGCCGTCAGTAACGTGCTAGCCGTCCAACTAGCAACTACACTGTTAAAATGACCGCGAAACGCTTCTAGCATACAAAATGTGAATCGCACTATACATTTACGCGACAATTTATTAATAAGAATATAATGTATCTTGCTTCTAAATAACTAAATCAAATTAAGCCTTAGTTTAGTGCTACTATTATATATATATATTTGTCATTCAGCGCTTATAGGATTAATTCAAAAATAATAAATAGTGCGTCAAAATAAATAATTATATAGTGCGCAATTATTTTTACTAAACAACATATATTTGATTAATCATAAAAATTATTAATATTTCATTCACTCGCAACACTAAATAATAATAAATAAAACCACCAAAAAATTGTATCACGCTTTTTTGAATTTTTATTTTGCGAACGCCAATCACGTAATTGGCAAATAATACCCTTAACGAAAAATCAAAATAAAAACAGTGAATGTCGACTTGCGATTGGCTAAAAATGCCCTGGATCAAATCGTGTTTGTGTCACCAAGAAAAGAAAAAACCACCCAGCATAAGTCCACCCATACATTTATTATTAAAGGTAAGAATCCTAGTAATGATCCCACAATCGGAAAATATTTCGTGCAGTGTAGGTCCATGCAGATTGCCGTACAATTTAGCTACGCAGGTTGACTATGTTACGAAAAATTCTAAACTATATAAATTAAGTATCTCGCCATAAATAATTTGTCTCCCAAATATTTCAAAGATGTCTGCAATTTTGTTGTTTACGAAATTCTAAATATAAAATACTTGTTTACAAAAATATTTTTGTTAGTAATAGAAATAAATATAGTAATTTTTTTTTTAATAAGTACTTTCGGTGTAATTTTAATGTTGTAATATTCTGGGAAAGTATATAAAATGAAGTAATTATTTTGGAATTTTATGTTTTTTACGAAACGCGGCGTGGTCAAACGAAACATAAAAATTTATAATAATAAAAAAAAATTGTTCCGGTCACAAATAGCGCTTTAAAGATAATGGGGGGTGTTGAGCCGGCTACTTTACAATATATGTAAATTTGATTTGGTTAAAAATACGTGCACACAATAGCACTATTAAGAATTCTGGGACACACTGTTTTCGTAGTGACTTTTAGACGAGACAACCAGTGACTTTAAAATTTCAATTAGGCGTCTACCAGTATATGTTTTGGTATTTCAAGGGTTGTACACTGGTCCAGAATGCTTAAAGCATTCCTTCCTGTATCACTCATTCACAGGGACGTACTCAAAAAAAATTAAAAGACCCATAATAATTCAGGCAACAAAATCAAATTTATATATATATATATATATATATATATATTTATATATATATATATATATATATATATATATATATATATAAACAATTATGAATTTGAATATTTATATATTTTTTGTACATATAAAATAATAAATATTTTTTAAATTTAATATAAACTTGAAATATTGTTTTATTTTCTTTTTGGGTTTATTTAAATTTAACTTGTTATATATTCATTATTCGGTAGGTAATATGCCCTAAGAATGCCAAATAAGATGATTTACCAAATAACGAACGTGAATGGATGAATTATGTTAATTTTGGTATTTTTTGTTTTGCTGTAAAATGTATTTACTATTATTTTTGGTAAGGTAATGCGTTTTGAGTTTAAAATAATTATTATTAGCCCGTGGTCAAAAGGTGCATTGACTTAAAACATTTGGTTAGTATTATTGTTGAATATTAAACAATTTTCGGTTCAATGTACGTTTGATATTAATTCCGTATTGCAAACATCATAAAAAAACAATATTAAATAAATAATGTGAATGTGTATGCAAAAAAATAAATATATTGATGTTATGGGAAGCTCCGGAAAAGTTTCTTGGGAAGTTTTGCGCAATTTTCGTCGTTTGCATAACGAAATTGGTGTTTCGTTGTTTTTATTTTTCGCGATACTCGGTTACGAAGATAATAACAACTATCGTGCTAAAAATGATTTATAGTTTTGTTTTAATTGTTTTTGTTTCAAGGTAGTTTTTTTTATCTATTTAATTGGATGGTTAAAAATGATTCATACTTTTCATTTATGTGTTTTTACTAATTTACGAAACGCTACACAGTAGAAAACAACTGAATGAACTATAAATAATATCTAAGCATTTCTTTCTGTGAAAGTATGATCACGTTAGTATTCCATGCTGTGTCTCTTTGAGTTAACTTGAATGACGGAAAACTACGATTTAAAAATTGGGTCAGCGTTTAAACTCAAGCGCAATAACGTGTAAATTGTCAATTAAATAAAGAACTCAACAACAAAAGCCGCGTTCACAACAATAATGTTGACATTCAATTATTTTTATCTCGCTATTAACAAATGTAGCCGCCAAAAAAATGACGAAATCACAACAATTACTTAACAATGTCTCTTTTAAAATATATTACCATCTATTACAAACATGTTTAACTTTATTTTTTTCGACGGTTATTAATATCAAAATGTCTATAATTTGCTAAAAATTTACGGATTCAATCAATTATACCATAAATGGTCATATCCACAAAAGTTATATTTTTTTGTGTTAATTTTGTTAAATAAATGATTGAAAATTACTGTTTTTCAAATAATGATTATTTTTATTTCTAAATTTAAGAGCGCAGGCGCGCGCGCGCGCGCATGTGTGTGTGTGTGTCTGTGTGTCTCTGTGTGCCTGTGTGTCTCTGTGTATGTGTGTGTGTGTGTATGTCTCTATGTGTGTGTGTGTGTGTGTGTGTGTGTGTGTGTGTGTGTGTGTGTGTGTGTGTGCGCGCGTGTGTATCGGATTTCTCCTATTTGAAACAATAAATCCGTCACACTTGTATATATCAGACAAAGACGAGACAATTTATTTGGATAAATTCAAGAACGTGATTGTGTTCTACTTAGAGCAATGCGCTATAAGAGCCAGCGACATTCAAGAAATAAATAACAAAGAGAAACTTATATATATATATATATATATATATATATATATATATATATATATATATACTATATACGTATTTTATATATATATATATATATATATATATATATATATATATATATATATATATATATAATGTTTACACACATATCGGAATATATGTAATGCGCCTTAAACGAATCAAACGCATATACTACAAGTGAGACAAGCTCAGTTTGGGTGTGCGTCTATATGTTGTGTGTGTGTGTGTGTGTGTGTGTGTACAAGCACCATTCACATATTACACGAAGTAAATAATTGATTTTGTCAGACCGATGTGTGCTCTATGAATTTATTACCCCATTGTTAAACCCGGCTCATCTAATGATACATACTAATAGCTAGTGTATATTATATTACCTATAATACCAACCACTAGGAGTAGATTTTTATTTTCAAATAAATCGTAAAATAAAACAAATTCCGCGAAGCATAACAAATAAATTCGAAAAAATGAATAATACACCCGCAATGCACGTATCGATTGTCTGTTATATTGAATAAATCTTTGGCGCTCAAAAGTGTGTCACAAACGAATGATAAATGCAAGCATTCCGCTAATAATATTTCATACATGTTATGAACTTTCCACATAAACTTTTATTCACTAAATATGTAAATTATCAAACAAAAATACTTGTGGACATACATACACGCTTGTGTAATCTAATAACACCATATACAGCGTATAGAAAGAGATATATGGTCAACGAAATAAAGATAGTCGTTCAGAGTAGCTAGAAGCTGTTCGGGTCATTTCAGAAATAAATAAAGGGCTTCTAGGCTAAATTCAAAGCGGTTTTAAAGCTTCTGTGAGGATTGAATATTTTTGAAAAATTATGTCCTGAGCCAGGCAGCTCAAAAGATTAAGGGTTGATATATAAATATATTTTTTACGGAAACACAAATTAATATTTGTCTTTCTGTGGCGCGGTAAATCGCATCCTATTTATGTTACTGTCACGGTAGATGAATCATTGTTAAGGATTTAGGATATTTGGTATTTTAGATGTGCCACTATTTGAGTTTGAGATTAATTAATAGTGGTAGAAAATTTATTAAATTATAATTTTCCTTAGAAATAATTAATCAAATAAAACTCAAAAATTTTACTAGATTGCAAGTGAATTTAAATTATAAGTTTATTTACGGAAATATTTGTTAGTTTTGTAAAATGGTGTAAAATAAATAATAAAACATTAAAAAAACGTAATATTGTTTGATTTTAATGTTGACTATTTTGGTTTCTTATTTCATGCTATGAAAATCACTTATACGAATGAGAATTTGCGTAATTCGTAATAATAATTAAAATTGTTATTATTTACGAGTTTTCGCTACTATATAAATCTAGTTAGCCATAAATAGAGAAATAGGATTGGTGTAAACAGACTATGTATGGGAAAATGTATATTAGAAACTGCGCATTCGTTAGTAACACAAGCACCAAAATAGTACAAGTGATGTCACAAATTAGCATAGTGCTAATCGCACTTGCCTACAATTTTTATTCAACGTTCATTTTAAAGTTATTCAATAGGTTGTTTCCGCTTTCCGCTATTGTGGCTCGAACTCCATGGGCTAACCTTGGCCGAGAGACGAATGCATTCACAACACATAGAAAAAAGTATTTATTTTTCACTTTTTTAAATCGATTGTCTGCTTTTTACCCGGTGTACTGCCTGTGTTTCACTTTTTCCTTTGTTTACTCGTGTAAGCGCGGCTTTGATTTTCTATATGCATAGTTACACGTTTTTGTTCCACATAAACAATTATTTCTGTTTTTATTGTGATACAATTGTTTTACGTCGTGTTGCGTTTTATTGTAACAAATCGACCACTGGTGGTTCGCCCATCCTGCAAAGTAATCGAGTAAATTATTCAATTCAATTGTTTTCTTGTTCTGGATTTTCTAGAAAATAGATGTTGGGTTTTGCGAGGAAACGGTTTTAATTCTATTCCACAATAAAACAAGAATGTATGACTAAAGTCATATGTTGGCCACAACAGATATTTTAATAGAATTGAGTTATAAATAAAAAATAAATAAAATTTTATAAGTCGTAATAAAATATTGAATATTTAATCTAAACTGTATATCGATACAATCGCTGAATAATAAATAACATATATACGTTTGCTGAATAAATAAACGAAATGGGAGCTATTTTTTTTTTTTTGTTTATAAATTATATATGTTACTCAATCGACATATAGAAATAAAAAATGTTTAATTTGAGTGTGATTACAAACGCAGGGATACCAATTACATTTGTAACAATAGAGGATTGTGTAATTACAAAGATACTCTGTAAAAGTATGTACAGATTTCTCTAACAGCAAAGTAGTCTTTAGGAAAATAAAATGAAAAAGATTAGAAGTCGAAGAATGCTACGGTCGGTCGCTCAGTTTTGTTTTCGTGCATTGATATAAGAGATGGATTCTTTTCAAACGTTTCATAATATTTTAATGAACGTGTGGGCCGTGAAATTAGGCCCCCTACGGCCGTCCAACTGTACTTCACACTCACTCAAATCAAAATGATAAGAATTAGAATTTTTTTTTTCTATTACACTTACACACCGGGTCTGGGTTGTGTTCCACCAAGTCTTACCCGCCACTCGTATTGCACTCTGGTCTTTATGGTCAAACACACCGTTATTGAATCGCTGTCCCAAATATATTTTTAAATTAAGTAGTATTTTTTGTTGAGGTAGGTTTAGGAGTTTTGTCAATTACGGCATCCCAAATTTACAAAATCCATCTGGTAATGTGCTGTAACAACTTAAACCACAACCACTGGGGATTGAAGATAATCAAAAAATGACCAAACATATTTGATTTAACGTTAAATCCAGAATAATTTGGTGTTCGTGTTAAGTAGTAAATCCACCAAAAACGATTTTTAATTACGCGTATTAGCCATAATTAACAACTTTAGTTATTGTAAAGTGTCTTTAATGTAGCATTAGCGACTAAAAACTTTCCTGTTTCCCGGTATGTTAACGTCTTCTTTAGGCCGATGCCAAATGACCCTCGCGTGCCGGGGACGCCAGCGTGGTTCACGTTATACCCTGGAGACCCGCACGACCAACACATACAAAACCATGACTTCCTGGACCCCTCCAGGCTTTGTAGTCTCGATTATTTACCTATAATATTAATCGCAACTATCTCCTTCACTCCTACACGGTTTGCATCTTTCTTTGTTTAACACTGTGTCCAACGCCCACCTCTGTTGATTGTTGACCAAGCGCATCGTATGCAGACATCAGCAGTACCCAAACAGTTGACAAAAACCAAATAGACGTAATTTTCTTACAAATTACAGTTTCAGAATAAATAAATAATAAATCACTCAAAGACTAAATTGAATAACTCGAATAAGGGTTTCCGTTAAAGGATCCGTCTCAATAGGCCCTTAATGCTTTTAGACCGTAGGTAACTATTATTTTGGTGTATTCTTCAATAACTTTCACCATTTTAGTAATTCTGGAAACATCTTAAGGTACAGAAAAGGTATTACCTTGCATTCTAGTCATGTCCTAGAATACCATTCAAGATCAGCACTAGTAGCGAGATAGAACACCTATATAGAGGTACTAACGGCAGTACCGTTGTCGTTTTGAATGATACTATAGTAGGATTACTTAGAAAAAAGGTTGGGGCATTTGAATAGACAGTTCGACAGTTACTTTTTACACATTACTAAACAACCAACATCGATAATGATTCGTTTGGCTTGTTGTGTAATATTTAAGAGTTAAAACTCAGTTGGAAATTTGCCCTATCTTGATATTAGAACCATTTATAAGTTATAAAATGGTTTATTGCCCCATAAAAACACTCATAAGGTTCGATCTATATAGTATCAATACATGTTCATTACTCATGTGGGCATCTCTGAATTAAATCTCAAATTTTACGATCATAAATAGTACTAAATAAAAAAAAAATTGTAAATTATATTTTATTATAGCTTATAATATAAATTGTAATTGCAATATTGGAAAAGTCGCGTAATGTTTATAGATACAGTAAAATGTTGTTCGATAAATGTAATTTTCATAAGAAATTAATTAAATTAAATATCGAATACGGAACTGTGATACATATTTTTCTAATGCATTCTGTTTAATCATTTTGATCAAGTAGTAATTAAATCATAATTCCAATTCAGAATGTGAAACTCTGCATGGTAATTAATACGTCGATAATTCATTCTAAATTGTATTAATTTATAAATCGGTTGACATAAAACCGATCCGATAAATTACCCCAGAACTATTAATTAGGCATAGATAAGAAAATATTTCAAATATATTCCAAACAGTATCATAAATTTTAATTTTAATATCCTCTCAACGACAAACATATATTTATGCTATTACAACAACATATTGATTATTGATTCATTATTTTTGAAACAAGGACCACATTTAAGATTCTTTACCTATTTTTTATTCATAACTACCTAAAATCTAGCGCATCTAAAAGATCTTTTAATATGTTACTGAAAATGTAAGATTGGTATATGAAATTTTTTGGATCATTTAATAATGATGACATATTATTTCAAGTTTAAATAAATATGAGTTCCGTTTTACTTCTCGTGTTACAACATATGTCCAAGCACCTTTTTATGTGTGATTCTTTTGTGTGCGTTGTAAAGATTCCACACACCGCTTGTCTTTTGTTGAGAAATAATAATAATAGTTTTTTTGTGTGTGTCGAAAATAGGCTGTGGCGCCGTGCATCTTCTGAATAATTGTCTAGTTTCAACGACTCGCACTAACTTTAGACAATACGAGCGGGACATTTTAGGGCTTGATTTAATAGTCGAAATGTTTTTATCATCTAAATTTCGCGTTTTTGCAACCTACTATAATGGCTTCGCAAAACAACTACTAGTTTGTTTCGCCTGCTTTTTATTACTCAAAGAAATTAAAATTCCCAAATAAATTGAATCTAAATTATTGTTATTTGTATTAAATAAAAACTACTAAATGTGTTTATATTTTAATTAATATATAATTCTGTGTTTATGACAATATATAAATGTTAAGATGTTTTTAAGAGTATTTTCTAAAGTATTTAATTGCGGCCTTAATTGAAACTGAATTTTAAGCGTTATTAATTTTCTGGATTGAGTGGAATTCTGTTTTCTAATATTACTGAAGTTCTCACGATGATTTCGCTTTGAGAATTTATACAATTGATGCACTAGACAATTTGATTTACAAATCACTTGAATATATAAACGAAATTTGCATTTATCAGACCAGTACTGCGTTGATAATACAATAAGAAATCTAACTAACTAAAAAAAAGAACTTTACGTAAGAATAGAAATTGATTTCACGGGAAAGTAATGAAATATTAACTCTGACGGTCAAAGCACAACGATTTGTGACTTTACCATAGAATAAAAAAAGATAAACGAGTACGATTATTATTAGTACAAAAGCTACCACAAACATGTCACTTGCAGACCGTGTAAAAGCGTTTTGTTGCTAAAAACGCGCGTTCAATTTTTCTTTGTAGATTTTAGTTGCTTGAGAACACATTTAAGCATCTGTTAACATTTTTTATCGTTGTATATAAGTGCATCTGTTGTAACTGACGCGACAGCTTTTTTGGATTTTTTTTTATTATTTCATTAAATCGCCACCAGTTTGATAAGAAGCTCTTAAATGTTACTGATTTATAAGTTTAATATTGCGTTAAACCACAAATTAAACATTACCATTTTGAATTTAACAGTCAATTAAAGTTAACAAAAGCCACACCAGTCATCAGTTACAATTGGGCGCCCCTATGTAGGATCAATCAATCAATTTTGTACCAGTCATCATCCGATCATTTTTACACCCCTGAACACTTTTTGTTGATGTGCACCCCCTAAGTTGTAGATTAATGTATGTAGGAAACGTCGAAATGACAATTTTTTTCACCCTATTTATTTGCTTCAATTGGGATGATTCATGTGTACATGGCCCCAGTGTGCTCTATATGTCTATATTATGTCTCGAATAATTACAAGTCTAATAGCAAAGATACGAATCGGGTTGGGATAAAAAATAGCCGTAAAAGTCTTGATCAATTCGTATATGAAGCTTATCGTGATTGAGGATGCCTTCGCCGGCAGGCCCTTGTTAGTCGTGTAGGAAACTTGAATGTAAGGCTTAAGGGTCCGAAATGTACTAAGTAGACACACTGGTCGTGGTCAGGTATAAAAAACTACATGTGAAAATGTCTGGTATGAAGATTAAGACAGTGCTAGGTAATATTTAGGTGTTGCCCTGCGAAATACAGTGGATCCAGTAGCGTACTTAGAAATTTTCTAACTAGATTATAATTCAAAATCAACTACAAACAGTGAATTGTATTTAAATCAATTATTTCAAATACAATTTGAAGATTGTTTGAAGCAATAATAAAATGAATATTGTAATTAAAATGATTCATGTTTAGAATAAATTACGTAAATAAGGAAATTTAGCGAGCTTTGAGAGGAATTTAAAGCATTTCGCTATATAAGCAGAGATTCAAATTTTTTTGTTTTTTGTCGAGCAAACAGTTATTTAGATGTGTATATGAGACGTACGTGAGCCGCAAAGCAAATATTAATATCGTCCAGAGTACACATACAGAAAAGTACGAGTTGGTTCTAGAACTCGCCAGCTAGGGTAGCGGGTATTAGCCGCTGAAAATATAGGTCGCCGGTGGCCTAGTTTCGCCTCTAGAGATTCCCGTTCGTAGCACAACAGCGAGCGGGATATCCTGGTTGAAAGAAATACGTCCTGTTAAACGCTAAAATTCATGGCGCGTCTTTTACTCACGGCGTGCCGACGCCGCTCTAATTTTGTTTCAAAAAGGAAATGTTGTTTTTTTTACAAATTTTACCTTTTCATCGTCAAGCATCACTACGAAAAGTACGAAAAGTACTTAAAGTACGTTAAGTAGTTTAAATGCAGATATTATATGTTATACTTTAATAAAAGTGTATTTCTGCTTACGAAATATATAATAAATATTAGCTCGTCAAAAAGTGAACATGTTTATAAGAACTGTATTCACACCATCAAGCATCATATTTGACGTGATCAAAACAAAACAATCCATGACTTCACGTTACATATTTAACTGACGGCATATTTTAACGTTTCGTTGCTTTTATTGTCTGTCCATTTGATATTTATCAAAAAGTTCTCTCCACTGGAAGCTTAAAGCAGATTTTATCTGACACTGCCTCTTTAAGTCTATTGCATCTTATGCAAATAATGATTGATAGTTTTAAAGCATTCATATAATTTAATAGAATACAAATTTATACCAGCACTATTTCAAAGATTGATCATTCAATTTTTTTTTTTTACAAAATTACAAAAAGATATTCACATCACTTTTAATGTACACATAATTATATCATGTACATAAATCTGTATAAAGCAAAAGAAATATGTAAGTTGATCAGCGAAAGATTAAGTTTATGGTACATTTCAAGTTTTAAATTAGTTAAAAAGTGACCCAAAAGTCAAATTGGCTAAAATTTAATGAAATTACATGTATAAATGCTTCAATAAACCAATGTTGACGTAAATTTTAACTTCGTTGTCAATTTGGTGTACGAAATAATCTATTCTACCATCAATGTTGATCTAGAGCGCAGGGGGCGTTTATCGCCGCTCGGGGCGGACTCCGGGTGGCTCCAAAACCCGGACTACTTTATGAGGAACGTGCGGTATACAGTGACAATAATTCATCGACAGATTCCATTCGTATACTCCTTCCCAGTCAGTTTTATCGCAATCGCTCGTTTCGTCTTTGTCGTACCTTGTTGGAAAGCGATAAGACAAATTTTGCTCAAAACAATAAAGATCGATTCGCGTGACGTCACTACAGTGCCGTTAAATCCTGTCACACGGAAAATACGATTCGATTGGGTGGAACGATTAAATGATTTTGTCCTGTTTTTTATTTTATAATTCTTGGAGTTTTCTTCGAATACATTGCCAATTTTTATAATGTATAAAGTACGAACAATTGAACGAAAAGAATTGTCGAAGTTTATTATATTTTTACAATGGACATGTGCACGTTGCTATAGATACAGCTGGCCCAACTCCGATAGGGACATTACGTAATATCTTTTTTCTTTGTCGATTTCCGGTAAATAAGGGCTATTGTAGACATCAAAGAAAACCAGTGGCGTACACCGCGCAGGTCGGAATTTAAAAGTGTAAATTATTAGGTATTAAAAGTGAACCTTGAATATTTTAAAATTTATTCTTAAACTCCGCGGTAGGTAAGACCTTGTTTTTTTTTTTGGGGATAAACCTTTACGCCCAGTGAACTATTTCATAAAAAACGTATCCAGTTTTCGTCGGGTTAAATTACTTATTGCTTATTTTTAAAATATTAGTTCGATAAAAATGTAAAACGAGATAGTAACAATGGTTAATAATTTTTAAATCAATTTCGTACTGATAAAAAAATGTTTAAAGGATGTACTGATTTTGATTCAGATATGTCGTCACCTCTGTTACAAAATTAACAACTCCATTGTTGTGTCGGTGCGAATGATATATGAACTGATTCTTACTTTGAATTATGTTGCGAATTTTGTATCATATATAATTCGATCGTATTTTATTTCGCGAAGCAATTCTATATACATATTCTATAGCGGTGATTTTTTAAAATTGTCTGCCTGCATATGTGAATATATTAATCTTGTTTTTGAGTTTGGGCTCAAAATAAAATTAATGGACACAAATAAATTTGTGGTAAACACACTACCAGTGCCAGGGGCGTACTAAGTGCATTTTCGCATTAATGTGTACACAAGCAACGATAATGAATACGTCAAAAGTTGAGAGGAACTCATAAATTCTAAATATACTTTATGTAAATTTAGAACTTACTGAACATTTTTTTTATTTATTTATTAAATTTTTTTTTGGTAATATAGATAATTTTGTGAAACACCAAAAATCTAATTGCGTCTTAAATTTCCGAGAAAATAGTCGTGGAAAAATGTATAATTAATGTGTTCATTACATATGCGTAAATCGCATTACATGTTTTTAATTATAAATTTTAATTATGGTTTATTTAAGACCACACACGTTTGGATACTCCTACGAAAATAGTAGCGAAAGTTTAAAAAGTTCCATATTGTACTTAATGATAATTAACATAAATATATTATTTTATTCCAAAATATTAAATATGTGAATTATTTCGACCAAAAAATGGGAATTTTTTCCTATACGTTGTATATGAAAAGTAAAGTTTAAAAGTCGTAAATTCAATTTAAAAGGATGGTAAACCATTTTTGAATTAGTGCAATTTCGAAAATTTATTGCGAAAATTATGTAAATTACTCCCATGATGAAAGGTCTCCATATTTTCTAAGAATATGACCTCGCCGGCTAATGTGACCCCTTGACCTGCTGCAGGAAGATAAACAACGACCTAGCATTATACTCTGATCCTCCAGTTAAACAAAGACAACACCAACTATATAATTGATAAATGCACCACTGAATTTATGGTTTTAATTACGAAATTATCAATCATACACTTTGTGCGAATCAACCAATGGATGCTCAGACATTTTTATTAATATTTAATTCGGTACAGGAATTAATGATTTAAATACACCCAGTTTGAAAGCATCTCTAGATGTAATTTAGCGGTAGGAATTACGAGCTAATGAATACTATTGCGTGTTTCTGTACCAATACCCATGTTCAATTGGTGGTCTTCCTTTGTATCTCTAATCATGGCTGGACGTAATAATTCAAGTCCAATTCTTGTGTAATATAAATTTCGAAATGAGTACGCGAAGAAATTTAGTCATTTACGAATAAAATCCCACGTACGTTTTGTAAAACGTTTAACGATGAAGCCAGTTGAGATATTTGCAAATGTCTGCGAAGACTGACACACCACAAGATGGATTGATTCGTATGGAACGGTGTTGCTTTTCTCATTATGAATACCGGGTGTTTTCAAACGAGCACATATGGTGTAAACACACCCGGTTTATACCCTTATGGTTTAGCTAATTATCTCTTGTAATTTAGGCTCTTTTTCAATCTACAAAAAGGCCTAAATGGTAGACGAATTACGACATATAGTTAGCAGACCGAAAAATTAGTGTTCACCAACATGTAAATGTGAACCAATCCAAATAAATATTGATGATTAACTTCGCCCTATACATGTTTAACACACAAATCAAATATTTATCCATTTGGTTTTATCTCAGTCAAGAATCTGTAAATTTTATAAATCAGCTTACACAAAGCGGATTACCATTACCATAAAAGCGCTTACGGAAATAACTAATGAAAATCTATTGTTTGTTTTATTACAAGTTCAATTCCGAAATACGTATTGGTAACAAATAAATAAAATCCAATTTCCTTTTCAGTTCATACTACTATGTTCAATTTGAAATACATCTAAAGACCACATACTCCAAGTCTCTGGAGATTGACCAGTTATCGAGCTATATTTATATAAGTGTTCTGTTTTTACGCCACGTGTACACTGCACGTGGCTCTTAAGCAACGATTGATCTTAAATTAAACACCACATGCCCCACGAAACGCCCCTAGCCCCTTAAGATACGCCAATGTATATAAATGCTGGAAGCAGATGCATTCATTTGAAAAGGGTTGTGTTCTAATGGTAAAGAACGCGGTTAATTACACGAAAAAGGGTGTGTTTTAAGCCTAATTAACGTAATTTATTGTGTAGTTTAAGCTTTAATTACTGATTCGTTTCTCCACCGAAGTTAAGCAATAGATTAATTTGAGAATAAACCACGATAATTATTAATATTTGCGTACAGAATTTTCTAAAAAATACATTTGTATGATTTTCGAATGTAAAACTGCAATGATTTCGATGTTAAGCTCGACTATATTTTTAGATGCATATCATTCAAGACAATTGACATTAATTTTTTAATGCGTAACAATTTAACGTTAATATATCAACTCCTACACAACAGACTAGTAAATTGTAATAGCAGGCCACTTAAATGTTATTAAACACGTCACTATTTAGAATAAAACGTTGTTTAAGAAGACTGGTTTACTCATTCTAGTCGTTAAGTACTGTTTATACCCCGGGAATTATCGAATTCATAAACACACACACACACACACACACACACAACAGGGAAATGTAAATAATTGGTAAAACATTCTCGAAATTTTATAATTATAATTAAAATTGTAACTTTTAGTTTAAATAAATTTAATATTTATGTAAAATAAAAAAGTTGCGCCATGAAAAAAAATTAATGTTGATGCAAATAATTAAAATTTGAGCTAGGATCGCGTATGGGATTCTTATTATTTGTTGCATAAACAATTCTAAAGTGAATTCTAGGCCATGATGGTTTGCTACATCAATTAGTAGCGTTGTTTATTTATTTATTTAAAATATAATGCACTAGGCGAAAGCTGAACAAACAAATCACCCAATATTCGGGACTACTAAACCAGATTTTGCTTTTAGGAGTACATTTAGCACAAAATAATACAAAAAGCAATTTGACCACATTTAGACAATTTTTGTGAAATATTATGAAAAGCCAGGTAAAGGACCTGGTTTCGGATCATATATGTTTCGTATTGGTGTAACCACATAACATATGTGTTGGGGAGGGTAGTTTAGACCGCTAGGGGTGGCTGTTGAAGTCAGGCTGAGGTATAAACACGTGCTTTTCATTTGGCACACGTCGTACCAAAGGTGGAAACCGCAGCTGCTGCCGAATCAAATATCCAAACAGATATCCAACTAATAATATTATTGTTTGGGCCCTGTTTTGGATCAAGGGTGCTGCTTTACGACAATAGACGCTTACAAAATAATCACGCATTGTCACTTTTCGAGTATTTTTATACGATATTTAATAGATCATAAGCATCACTGTCGTTTTAGGGAGGAAATTAATCATTGGGAATTGGTTACAAAATATAGTATTATTTTTGAGTGCCTATTTATTTTATCCGCGTTACGTAAATAATACAGGAATAAGCTTAAGCTTAGCAATTATTTTTTGATGAATTTATTTAATATATGGGATTTGTCCCGAAAATATAAATGTAGAAACTTTGAAAATAAATTTTCATCCAATTTAAAGGAGTTTTTTTTTTGTTGTAGTTGTCGATTTGGTTAGTGTTGTATCGGGTGTTTGTTAGTAGGTATAATTAGATAAACGCTTATTGCACCATAAATCATTTGGAATAACAAAAGAATATCGTATTGACCGCCCACCAGATATAAACAAAAGGAATAATAAAATAACCGAAGAGCCATTGATAATAGTAATGATTACTCCATCAACTTTGTAACCATATAATAATATTAACGATCTACGGATCGAATCAATATATAAAATCACATTAATCATGTTGTTGGTTCATTGATTAAATCTCCAGTGCCTCTGCAAATGAAGCGCGAATGTTTTCAATGTGAATAACATATGTTTATGATTACATAAATAAAAAAACTAAAATAAAAAAAAAAACGCAAGCAGTAGCTATGACTCAACTAAGTAATAAAAAAATGTACATAAGTACTTATATAGTTAATCCATGTATTATTTAATAGCGAAATTTTATTTTATAAAATAAACAATTTAAATTGACGATTTTTATTAATTAAAAAAATAATTATTACTATCATGAAATAAATTTTTAAGTTATATAATATAATTAATTGGTAATTTAATTCTTATTTATCGCAATTAGTAATTTGAGAGATTTATGAATTAATATCGTCGCAAAGTTCAAACTAACGTGTTATAATATTAAAGTGATGAAGAAATGAAGTTTGCACATGAATTATTAGTCAATTATAACAGTATCGGTCGCGAATCAAGTTCATACCGCATTTGATCTCGTTATAAGATAAACTAGGCGGGGCCAGCCCACCCGCACAACGAATACCGGAAATAAGTCAACTATACGCTTGTTTGTCACTTCCTTGTTCACTTAGAAAGATTTTTCAGTTTGCTTAAACAAAATGTTTGCATTTCAGCCTGATGGGACGGGCGCCCATGGACCCACCCACGCGTTTCGCTGTAAAGTCTTCAAGAAACCACGACCTTGTCACCTATGCCATCAACCCATCTTACACCAGGGTTCCTGTTGTCGAGGTAAGCAACACCAAAAATTACAAAAAGAAACTAAATTTCCATTTGTTTAAAATAAAAAAAATTACGTATTTCTAAATTCATGGAAATGAGAACTGTTTAGGATTTAGAAAATCTCGATCTATTTTAAAGAAATTACGACGAAATTGTAATTTTGAAAACTAAAGTTATTATTGTAATAATTAATGGAGCAATCTTAGATGAATCATTTTGCTTTAATATGTCATTAATAATTGATAAACAAAATTGAGTCTTTTATGCAAACGTAAAATATTTGCTTTGAAGTTTAAATTATGACATACATTTTATCTTAAATTTTTCTAAATTATAACCCAGAGTTCAAACAGACTTCAAAGGTCTATTATTTGCTCTAATAGCGTATTTAAAATAAGTTAAAAGTAGCAAGAATACTTTTTATAAAAAATTAAAAAGCTCTTTAAAGATGTAATGTAATTATTAACGAATTTTTATTTCAGTGTGCAAATATGTGTGCCACAGCGTCTGCGAAAGCAAGGTAAGTCAATTTATATTATTACATATGTAAATATACAAGAATTAGTAATGCCGCGCATATCTATGCTAATTTTTGAATAGTCCAGTTGCAAATTACTGCAAGATCATCTATTTTATTACCACGTGTAATACAAGCTTCGCCATTTAACACTGATAACACCTACAGAAGCATTAACGACTAATCATAAATTGCAATTGCGTATTAGCATAAATATTGAAGCAGTTATAAAAAATTAGTATTATAGTGTTTAGATATTGGGTAGGCCCTTACGCCTCCGGTGTTAACTACACCACTGGTAACCAAGATACAAACCATGTTGTTGGAAATCGCGAATTTTAGTACGAAGTATCGACGTGTGAGGTCATAATATACCTGAGATTTGTCTACAGGTAATAATAGAAGTCGCGAGTTTATTTTCAATTTAGTTTCTTCGCCTTAGTTTATACTTGCAACGCAGTAAAGTGTAGTTGGTTACATATATATTTAAAGCCTGTTCCAACACCAAACGACTAAAAGTATTGATACAAATTGGTAATTATATATATAGTTTAAATTAGTTGCGTATATTGCTAATTGAACGTAATAAATTTTTAAGTAATTGTTGCAAATAATTTCATAAAAAATATATTTAATATTTATTTAAATATGTATTGAAAATGACGAAAATTATCTTTTTTCGTTACAATTTACATAAAGTGTCTCAATTAAATTAAAAATTATTACGCGAATAATGTTTCAATATCTGTAACATGTTTTATGATTTGTAGAATCAAATTTGTGTTTACGTTAATCAAAATGGCTAATTAATTTTAATATTAATTCAAAAAAATTATTAAAATTCTCCTGGAAATTATTTTGCAAATATGTATACTTTTTGTATAAAAATGTTCTCGTCTTGAACCACGATTTGTGAATTATGATAAAAAATAAATGTGTAATATGCGTAAATATTTTTAACAAATACAAATTCCCCTTTTTTTATAAATCAATCCATTAATAGATAACTTTCTTATCTCGATATTTTTAATCAATATATACGGGCCATCTGCATTAATACGCCCCTTATTGTAATCGTAAGTTATTAACTGAAAATTATTATCAAATAAGTAGAGTTTTAGTTAAGATATATTCCGTGATTAAATCAAATAAAATTGCATAGTCAAAGTGCAGAGAGATTAATACCTATTGCAAATTACTTAGAATTGAATCGGACAGTCATGCAGTCTGAGACCGCGCCTGTGCAAACAGTGGCGTCCCCCCAAAAAAGGCATATTTAATTCAAAAATAGACTATAACGAATTATAGCCACACATAATTTTTGTTCGCACTTTAAATAATTTTTTATTTAGTTTCCTTAAAATAGTCGTCGGGTGTGAAATATTCGTACGTTTATGCTTTGTTATTTCAAGACGCTCGTCTTAAAATGGTCAATAGCTTACGACCGGCCTAACCTGTATAAAATACTGAGCCCTATTTTTATATGCTACGTACAATCTTAGACAAGAGTTTTCGGAATTGTTATAATACCTGATTGGATATTCTATGAAATAGTCAACCAGATAAAAGTGGGTGAATGTACTGATAAAAGGATGCTAGGATCTCATATATGCGAACAGCTCAAGTATTATTACAGTTATAATATGTGTAAGCCGTATAACACTTGAGCGTTGTTTGAATAAATGGTTAATTAAACGAATTTTTCAATCGAACTTCATAAAGTTTATTTTTATTGTATAATTATATTATAATAAACTAAAGTAATATTTAATCAATTATGAGTTAAATTTTGTTTTGGTCAACTAATTCTACCTTGAGACCTACTGCGCAACGCGTAAGACAGAGATGTCCGATTACAGCATATCTAGAGCTAAACTAGGAGATCGAGTAAAATTTTAAAATAAATAAAGTCCGAGCCTGCATACGACAAGAATAATTACTCAATAATTTTTTAACACTTGGATGTTAAGATTGCAAATCTACACACCGTCATATATCAAACGAACTAATAAGTATAATTTTCACCAAGTTGTTTACCAACAAAAATTGTAATAATTTTAAAATCACAGCGCTACCGCCTTTAGGCCATATACCGGTTAACTATTTTTGTTCATACCCATGAAGAATAGGGTAGCATACACCCGAAACACACCTTAAAATTCATAAATAATTCGTATTGTTCAATTTATCATAAATTTAATTATAATTTATTTTGGATTATATTTATTGGACCGGTAAATAAAATAGGAGGCATCGTTACGATAACTCGATCACGTAGATCTGCAATTTTTCTGATTGGTTTTTATGGCGATTGATTTTCTTGGTTCACTGCTAAAAATAGTTGGTTCTATTTTTATCTTGGGAAATGCATTCAAGTATTTTTAATTTTATAAAAACTTATATCCTTATTTACAGTAACAAAATAAATAAAATAAAAATTATCGTAAACACCGTCTGCCCTGTATGATACCTAATAAACACGGTACCAGAATCTCTTATCAACAATCTACACACATTAAACGCAGGTATTTGTTGCGGTGCTCACGCAGGTACGACGCGAATGAATTCAGTATACAAACTGCGCTGTTCTTATTCAGTCAGTGTTGCTCCAGTGCAATCTTAGTGTAAAATTCTTATTTATATTTATGAATTAGTGTATATTAATACTCGAATAAATTTTAATTTTTATTGGTATGTAGTCACGGTTTAACTTACAATTAGTGAACGAGTGGACAAAGTGTTTATTTAAGAGTTTTAAATATTTAATGGAACAGGTGATTTATTTTATTTTAAATTAAATTTATTAAATTAACGCGTTAAGTCAAAAATATATTTGCCACTAATAAACGAATAGTGCGCCAAAGAAGCAATGTATGCTAAAGCTGACTAAAAATATATTTACTACAACTATAAGTATATTAACTGTTATTAAATATATGGTTGTGATAAGTATATATTTAAATATTTCGATTTTATTTTCGCTGTCGATTGATTTGAATTTAGTTACTATAGTTACTATATAGTGAAAAAAGATAAATTTAAATTTGTTTTGAGCAAATAATTCCATTAAGTTTTTTTGAGATAAAAGATAAGATTAAGAATCGTTTTTAAAAAATACACAACGTAACTGAGATGTTATCGCTATATAATTAATTTGACGAACAAAATATTTATTTAGTTCTGAATGAAGTCAAAAATATGATAACTGTATGTGATAAAATTAATCCCCCAAATCTAAACAGTTAAAACTCAAAGAAAAATACGTTAAATATGGTTATTATACAGATTGTAGATGAAGTAAATATGTTTTATGTATGTATGTATGTAATATGTTTCTTATGAGATTAATTGGTGGTGTATATATTTTACTTGAGTTTTTAACAGTGTACCAAAATTAAAGCGTTATTAAGAACCTGTAGTTTTTATTATTTTATTTAGCAATTTCCTTTGGATAAAAAACTTTTTTTGGAACCTGTTGGTAAAGAAATGATTCCATCTTCTAAAATGAATGATCCGGTTCGCCTTGAGAAAAAGGCATAAGCGCGGGTTCCGCGTTTTGGTACACTGTTAACCAAATATGTTCCAGTTATTTCGAATCGATTAATTTATTGTTTAAAAGTGCTGAGACAAAAAAAATATCGCACACATATTTGCTGGCGTGTGATTTTTACAGGAAATGACATAAATATATGAAAGTCTACTTATTATCAAAAAAAATAAACACATATGCGACACGCGGTTTTTTATTTGAAATACCTAATTACATACATTTCAACAGTTAAAGAATACACCTCAAGCGTTTCTTTTAGTTAATTACGCCACTATTTAGTCGTTAAATTTAAATATATAAGGAGCCAAAAGTACTCTCAATAACATTAATTGGTGCCCCCATTTTAAGTACGCTTATGTTTATACCACAAATAGACAAAACTAAATTTAAATAATTCGCAAATATTTATAGGCATGAAAATGTTTATTAATAAATTTATGAAAATTTAAAATTCTAATTTACGATTCGTTGAAACGCAACTGACTTTTCTGCAATTTCATTTGAATAATTCATAAAGTCGACAAGGTCGACAACCAAATTTATCATGGTACCCTACCGCCCCGCCTGGCCCCCCCGGGCAAAGTCGCTAAATATTTTACGTACGTAATCG
The DNA here is from genome assembly GCA_944039245.1 of Nebria salina. NCBI lineage: Eukaryota > Metazoa > Arthropoda > Insecta > Coleoptera > Carabidae > Nebria > Nebria salina. Next base: position 1,883,439 of record OX063281.1, read on the forward strand.
TCTGATACACATATTGTTTTTCGTAGTGACGGTGTAATTTTTATTAGAAAGTGATGTTGTTAAAGGCTTGGCGAGTCTTATGTAAGTTTATGTTACTTTAAGTAATTTTGTATTTTTATTTTAAATTTGTGATGTTGAATATTTATTTAAAATTAAATTTCTATGAAATTTTTTTTTGTATAGCTTATGCAAGAGTAGCATCTTAGAATACGTGATACTTTCGTGCGAGTTGTGATACTAAGGTCATTGCAAGACAATTTATGCTTGTATTGACTTAACCCTTAACTAGTAACACAATACAGTTAAAAAAATAACTAGAAGTTGAGATATTACCTTACACAGAACGACATAAAAAATAATGGAGGCATTAATATTAAGTTACAACGAAAAATGTGAACTGTTCAAGAATGTGTACACCTTCGTGTGTATTTACGCGGTACCCACGCGCACACGTGCTCCAGCTTAAGTTTAAAATCCCTATAAACAATTGCACACGTGCATCAACATATGGAAAAACATATGCTGCTGGAGGTGTGGGCTTCGAAACAACTAAACGCCATGCCTGGATTGATCAGTCCAGTTTGGAGTTTCATTGAGTCGTGTAGGTCTATGGTGTCAAAGTGGCAAATTATTTATTATTCGTTCCATGTGAGAACACATTTATTTTGTATTGTGCGAGCTACCTTTAAGAAAGTTCTTTTTCTACGACACTATTTAATACATTTTAATCATTTTAAAGTGTTTATTTATTCATTTAAACTAAATGTGTTGTGTTTTTTATTTAATTATAAATATTCAATAATTCTATTACTACGTCGTACTTTTATCGTAAGCATTCGCACATACTGAGATTAATAAGACCTACCGCGAATACCGGAAGTGATTCTTACTTCCTTTATGTATCTTTATTATGAATAAATAGTCAATATTTGAAATAAATGATTAACTGTATTGTAAATAGTGAAATAAAAATAATTTGAAGTTGAAACTTGTGTTAGTTAAGAATTTTTTAATTAAATATATTTGTAATATATAGGTCAGGATTTTCCGGTCTAGCGGAGCAAAACTTTAGGCAACGAATCCAAATTTAGCACTAGCTCGATTTTGATCATTAGTAATGCGTTTAATTGTCCTCAATTATCTCGTAATTGCGAACTAAACACGTCATTCCAACTAAAAATTGTTTAAAGCGAAAAAGTCATGCTTGTATTTTTAGTTGTACACACATTGGCACGAACACCAGTCGTTTTGTTGACGTAAATATTCTTATTACCGACTAATAAACAATTCGTGAGATAAATAACACTTCTATTGTGTTTCTATAAATAGTTAAATTCGTAGTGTGAACTTTTAAAATTGAATACGAACTTATTGACGTAAGATATATTCCGGGGAAAAAAATCAACAAAATAAATATTCTCGTCGCACAGATAAGGTTTTGATATTGAATTATTAGTTCAAGGTTGTGTTAAGCGTACCATTACTGCTCCAATGTGAGATCAAATCGAATCAGTGTCCTGGTGGACGTTAAATAAAAGTGAATGTGATGTGATTTTAATTAAATTTAAACAACTCGTTTAAAAATGCGAACTATTGACCGATTGCGGTCGTCCATTAGCGGCAATCGGAAAAAGAATCGAGAACTCGCAGAGGTAAATGATAACGTTACACCCACATAAACATTTTTCTGGTTAACCAAGTATTAACCAGCGTTTCGTGTTATCCGAATCAGATACCGGAGTTTGCGCTCCGGGTGCTAAATGGTCCGGAAACAATGGATGACAGAATAGGCTATTATAGTTATGAAGATATTTAAACGTTTCTTACATAAATAGAAAATTGTTTTAGGATCTTAAATTGTATTTTTTTTTAAATAAATATATAATATTTAGATGATTTTAGAGAAAAATTAAAATATCTCCAATCGTAATTTTGTTTAATAAAATAAAAATACTATTTTAGTTACAAAATACTATCGTGAATCGAATGGCGTTAAGTAGAAATCTGTAAGTCATTTAGTTTTTAAGTTATGGTGCTTTGAAATGGTTGAGTTTTTCGATTTACGAAACGTGCATCGAATCGAGATTTGTTAAGTTTAATTTTAATTATTGAAATAGCACAACTCGCACGTGCGTAAAATACGCACGTATTTTTATTTGCCCCGCTTGCCCCAACATGCCGCTCAAGCCTTTTTTATTTCTCCATCAATGTCTTTCATGTTGAGACACCCATCTGTTGGCAAACTTTAACCTTCACGATTCTGCACTTATTATGAGAAGTGAAAGATGAAATTTTATGGCAAATATTACTGCGAAAGTATACATATAATAAGCGGTCTATGGTCCGTAAAGGGTGGGTGTATGTTTTTGAGTTTATGGTGGGAATGAGAGTAAAAAATTAAATGAAATTTTTCGGGATATTGAAACTTTGAAAAATAATTACAGGAAGCTGCTGAAAGGTTTTCCGATACAAGTTGGCAGATACACCGTCAATGGCGGGATGACCATATTAAAAGCCCGACGGATGTGCGAATAGAAGCAAAAAACGACGAACATAAAAAGGGCGAAAAGCAAAGTTTTGATTATGCTGTTATTGAAAATAAAAATGGCGATGTTGTCAAAGAAGATTTACAAAAAATGGTAAGCCGATCAGACAACAAAAGCACTATTTATACCTAAAACTCTACTAACTTAATACTAAATTGCACTGGATATTAATTTTAAATATAAAATAAGGTAGCAGAACATTTAATTTATTAATTAACATTAACAGATGAGTTATACTTAATCATATAGTGAAAACTAGGTGCTAATTATTAGTATAACGTGCTAAATTGCTTTTCAATATGGCCGACCCGGAACCTATTAGAACAAGGTGCGCCACTTCCGTTTATGGTCAATCATGAGTACTAATCTTAATCTACGATGGGCAAACGCGTCGATTTTAACGTAAATTGGGTTAAACGATGCCCCTCATTTAACGATGCGCCACTGTTTATAGGTTGTAGGTCAAATATTGACGTAGCAAATCGCGTATATGGGTTATTACGTAGGTCTGTCCCTATTTCCAGGAAATAGAGGTCATTATAAGTGTGTGAAACACAACTTAGAGAAATTTAATATTATACGTCAGGGTAACTTAGACACAAATCCAACACTAAGATTCTGGATTTTCAAAAGGAAGGAAATTATTTTGATTCAAATTTAGGATAAGGAAATGTTAGGGCTACCTAAACAAAAATTTAGAGGTCTAGATTTGTTTATAAATTAAGGGAATTGATTATGGTAGTTCAAGGAAATTTATTATAAATTCTAACAGGAAATACACAATTCTGGACTTCCGGTGTAGGGATTTGGAATTAGATTTAAAGATTGCAAATTAGATGAATTAGTTAGGACTTAGGACCCATGGGTACGTCCCCAATAAGGATAACGTGATTTAGTTGCAAATGATGCTATTTGAGTATTTAAGGACAACTAAATAGGAAATGGGATATTGTGTATGAATATAATTTAGGAATTCGTGTACGCAATTCCGGGTTTTGTAGATATAATTCCGGACTTCCGGAGGGAATGACGGGTGCTGATTTAGATCAGGGGTTGTTTATCATAGAATAACATGTGTATGTTGCCCTATACGCCGGTTTTAGGCCGTTTCCTTTTTAGAGCACGTGTTAGTAACACTGTGGTCCCCCTGAGCCCCCCATGGCACGACGTTCCGACGAGAAAAGAGTCAGTTAGCAAGCACACGGTAGTAAAATAAGATTACCAAACGCGCGGCTGCAAAAGACCACATGGTTTCGGAAAGGGTAGGAAATTTATTTATTGTCAAACTATTTACAAAATATATTCATTCATTCAGACAATAAATATTTTTTTGCCAAGTCAAATAATTGAGAGTGAAAATGTATTTAATTAAATACATTGTTTATGAAATGTTTGTTGTGTGAACCCTGGTTTAGTTTTGTTTTAAATGTTTTCTTCGACGTCACAGTGTAATCAATAATTTTTTAATTGGTCTAATTATCGACTGGCATGAACCGAAACACACAGGTGAGTATGGTTCTTCTTGTTGATTCTCTCTGTCTGTGTGTGTGTGTGTGTGTATATATATCTGTGTGAAGAATTGGCGTTTAGAAACGTTGACGAACGCGGCGTAAAAGCAAGTTGCAAAGGCCGCGGACCAGCCAGCATTCACGGAACCGACCGGTGATGTCAGTGATCTGTGGAAGACGCTCTTAAGACGTCCACGCGGAGGTATAAGTCACCTGGTGTACCCGCCGGGGATGGTGCCCACCAAAGACGATTTTAATTAATAAAACTTGTGTTTCTCATTAATTTTAAACACCAATTTATATTTTAGTTAAACGACTTGATATATTTATTTAAATAAAAAAATTGTGTAAAAAAATATTTTTGGAAACCCTACTCAGTGTGTTAATAATTATAACCATCCAGTAGTGACGTGTTATAAGTATTCTAATATTTTAGTGCAATCATTTGAGTGATTTTAATATATATGAAGAAAACTATTTGTGAATGGTGTTTTTTGAATATAAGGGTAAGTTTAATAAATATTGGGATTTTGTTTGGAAAATAGGGTGGATTTATAGGGAGCAATTTGTAAATAAAATGACGACTGTTTAGTGTGAAGACACCCCTGTGTTAAAGCTTTCAGATGTGAGGAAAAAAATTGTTTTCCTGGTGCGATTCCGGTTATCTATCCATCTCTATCTTCCTGTTTATTTACATTAGTTGATGGCGTGTGAAAAACAGAGACGGCGTACTAATATGTTTGACATTCTCCGGCAATGTTAAGGTTTCTGTTCGATGAGAAAAAATAAATATTTGTCGGTGTCAAAACACGGGGGAGCTAATCACGACTCAATTATTAACCAGAAATTTATTTTTATTCCAAACAAAATATAGAACGTTTATTTCGAAAATAAAAAATTGTCATGTTTGGCGACAATTTGAACAATTCTATGCACACCCGTAAAAACCCATAACAGTTAGTATTCGAATAATTGTGTCGGTTTTATGGTAGACGTGCTATTTCGCATACCAAATGGCTGGAGTGGTTGAGAAACGACGTCATTTTTGCACAAAATGTCAACATAGCGATTACGTAATGTGTTTTATTGCCATTTTGGGGGGTAATGATAAGGAGAGAATTGCGAGTTGTGTGTTTAACAGGGGCCAAATACCAGTAGTCTTACGAATATAAAACATAATTTCAAAGAAAACTGTTTGAAATATATTTTTAAAAACCAAAAAACGACATACATACAGACATAAATCTGTATAATAATAAAGACGTACAGACACTCATACAGGATAGGATATTATATTTTTATTAAAATTTTTAGTACATATATATTTTGTTTTAAGTCAATTTGAATAAAATATTTTCGTCTGGTGTAATCTAATTTAAATTTTGACTATGAAATGGTCTTGAGTTGACCTTCAAAAAAGTAGTTTTTTGGCTGTGAATATCAAAACACAGGCGCTCAAAAAACTTGTTTACAACCGCTGATCGTGAACTTCGCGAGAAACGAACGAGAAAAAAAATCGCGTTTGCAATTATTAGTTAAGCCGCGGTCTCTCATGACACAGCATCCCAAGCGTCTTGGGTCAGTTATAAAAATATCGCGGCTTTGTGCTATGTTTTCAGCACGTATAGTAGCGTGGGTGGTGTGCGAAATATTATTATTGTGAGCCTACACAACCGAGAGCAGCGCTTTTAAACTTTAAAAAGCCTTTGTTTTTGCATTTTTCTACACGCAGATCTGGTTTTCTTATTTAAAATAAAAAAATACGCACTTTTCAAACAATTATGAAATTCGAAACTCAAGTGTTCTATAACACGCTCCCCAAGGTGAGAATTATATTAAATTACGCTTCTTTCAAAACAGGGAAGTACAACCCTTAATTCAAAACTTGTTTAATATTAATTAAAAAAATTTATATGTAAAAATTTTAATATATTTTGAAATAATATACACAACAAATGATTAAAAACGTAAATAATAATTAAAAAATTTTAATTAATACGTAAAATATTTTTATGCTATTCAATATGTAATTAATAATAATCAAAGCTGAATATGTGCGCAAATTTAATTAAAATGCCTAATTAATTATTACGTATGAAAAATATCGCGTTTTTAATTTTTTTTTAAGTAAAACTAACAACGACATTTCTAGAATTACCTCATAGGAAAACTATTTGATTTTAATAGCATTTCCAAGACCGGTAATATAACAGGTGACATCAGAGCGACGAATAAAAAATAAAAAACAGCATAAGTTATAAGTTGCTGTTGTTCGAAACCTTTCATTTTCTATAGCTACACTGTTACGAAAAACGCTATACAACCCATAAGACAGACTTACCGCTTTTAAGATACTTAAACCAAATTTAATCACGCTGTCGTCGTGATTAAATATGGTATCCATGGCTTATAAAGCTATAGACAAGTGGTCGAGCTTTATGAGGCGCATGCGCAGTTATCTGCGTTAAGAACATGTAAGGGAGCATAGGGGTTTAGAAAAGCGGGAGATAGATAGATGGTGAGAGAAAAGTCCGGGTGACTGCCGGCGCAGGCTCCGGGAGGGAGTAACTGCAACGCGGGTGTGTCTACGCGCTTGTATACATGAACGCCGGAACACCGCAAGATCTCATCTCATTTCGGCACTGTGTTCCTGTTTGTATGTATGGTCGAGTATGTGTGTGTCTGTCTGTGTGTCAACATGTCATAAACTAACAGTTCCGGTTCATAAATGAGATTGTGATTGGATATACAGGAGGGGGTTTGACAAAATGTTTTTTTTATTTTGTCGTGGAAATATGTGATGTTTATCAAGACTGATTTAGTTATATTGAAATTATTTTCATAACTATTGAAACCGCTTCAAAAACGACCTTAACTCAAAACAAGCTCAACAATTTTAAGTCTAAACGAATATATTCATCTAATTATAATCTTAAATTTAACTCTCTTGGTGCTAAACGGTTTTAAACTCATAAAATAACAAAATCTACATCGTTCATAATGTCGATTCCTACAACCCCTGCATCAACTACAAGCTGCAATTGCAGTTGCTGCAATTCATCAACTAACCAGCAACCTTTAACAGTTACAGCAACTTTACTATATAGAATTGCGTTTACTGTATGGCATGTCGCCTTACACATAGAAAATGAACACCAGGTTATTATTAGTAAATTAACCTCTACTGAAATAGAAAAGTTTACCAAAAACCCAATTGAGTTTTTAGGTAAAAATTCGAATTTTAGAAGCTTATGTTATGCTTTTTGTTATAGCATTCACATGATGAGTTCGATCGAGATGGAATTCGGATGAATAAGGTAAACTTTATTTATTACATACATACATGATTACAATTATGAGGAATATTCGATGTTTGGTAAATATTTACCTTATAGACAGGAAAACGTACAATGACGTCATGTATTACGACGAAACATATAAAAATATGCACAATACACAAACATCCTCGGTGACTTTGATCCTAGTTTTTTATTTATTTACTTTACTATAAATATATAAATGACATCATGTGTTATACACTTTATTATAAGATAAAAATTATCTCATATGCCGAACTAAATATGTTTATTTTTATAGAAAGAATTTGCATGTTGTGCCTTTTTAAATAGGCGTAGTCCCCCTAACGACACAAGAATGTTATTTTAATGAAGAAAAACATTCCTTTCAAAATTACATATAAATATAATTTCGTTAGTTTAGGGCTTATAAAAGGGGAGGAAATCCCCTATTAAATAACCAATGGAGATATAAGCAATCAACATAAATATTTTGTTAGTTTTGGGGCAATAAAAGGGGGGAAAAGGTGGGAACACCAGAGTGACAAAATTTGTAATAAGGAAGAATACTTTATTAAAAAAAAAAATTGGAATACACAATTTACTAAATATCAACTTTGCCATTTAGGGTCAAGTTCAACAATATTGGTTTTTGACCCACGATAAGACATAAATATCGTTGCGAAATTCACGAATAAACAATTTAAGAATAATATTCGTCCATTTATAGATGTTACCAAATTCATCATCATCTGGAGCCTTAACAGCACAACCAAGAGCCTGTTCCAGGGCCGGCTCCAGACATGGAGGAAACGAAGATACAGGAATGGACTTAAACTACATTACAGAACGAATTATAGCACTATGGTTCCCTAACAGTATCAGTGGCGCCGCATACCAACGGGGGCAACGCCAAGCGGCGCACATGTTACGAGGCAAACATGGAGAGAATTACATGGTACATACACCCCATCGGTACTTTGATGGCCTGCAATTAAAAATTAATTAATTTCCAGATCTTTAATTTATCTGACCCCAAACGAGCTGCCCATGCCGAGCACACTCATGTTAAAGAAGTCGGATGGCCCCCCAGGCTAGCCCCACCTTTAGAACGCCTATGCAGCGTTTGCAAAGAAATTGATTCATGGTTATCAGAAGATAAACATAGAATAGCTGTCTTACATGCTAGGTACATATATTATTTACAAGTTTGTTTAAGTTATTAATAAATAAATAATTTATTAATGCACGCAAATATTTATCGCAAATATACGAAATATGTTATCAAAAATCATTTACCCACATATATAAGCTTATACACCATACCTGAACAATAGAAGATTACAAGCTTCTTCAATAATACAATAATACACAAGCCCCAGCGAAACCAAATGCACCAAATCGATCACTGATTGATTACCTAAATGAATTTACATTAATTTTCACTGAAATCGAACTATAAACTAGCAAATTTTGACAAAACATGTAAAACAATTCAGCCTAACGCGTCAGTAGCACTACCATGTGTCAAGCTGTACGCGTATGCGCAATGCTCATTTGAAGTATTATAAGCGGGAAATTTGCGCGGAATAATTGCGCGGGATATTTGCGCGGCAATTTTTTTATTTTTAATTTGGGTTTTTGTAGAGGTAGTAAGGACCGTTTGGGGGTTATCGTGGCAGCCTATATGCATTACTCTAGCATTTGTGGTACAGCTGATCAAGCTCTGGATCGATTTTCTATGCGAAGATTCCTAGATGAGAGTATCGGTCCCATGGAGCTTCCATCTAATAAAAGGTAATTTCGTTAATGCTCTAATTATTAGGGTTTGGATCTTAAAATCACTATTTTTATTTCAGATATGTTGATTATTTCGCTGGATTATTATCGGGAAATATCCGGATAAATGCTGCTCCGTTATATTTGACGCATGTAACAGTTCTGGGGGCGCCTATGTTCGAGACTTCGGGAGGGTGTAAAGCGTTTTTAAAAATCTATGAAGGGTTGACACCGGTTTATACGTCTGGGGTTTATAATGTTAATGGGGGGGCTAGACAGTTTACGGTGTCTGTGGTTAATGAATTTCGGCGAGGGCTTCGCCTGAGAGGCGACATTCTGGTGAAGTGTTACCACCGCCATGTCCATGGACGCGAGCATGTCTTCAGCTGCCAATTCCATACGTGTGCAGTTGCGGATTATACTTTGAGCTTCACCAGACCCGAATTGGACACTGCTTGTATCGGTAAGATTTTAATTTTTTTAATCCAAATTTATTAAAGCCACTAAAATAATCATTTAATTGAAATGGAAAAAAATTATTCTGTATAAAAATTGTATATTTGTGATTAATTTTTGTGAAATATAAATACAAATTATACAAAAATGTATGTTTTTATGTTGCAGATCCTCGTTTCCCTCAAGATGGAGCCATCGAACTTCATTTCTCCCCAACACCGGAAGTGAGACAACCAACCCCAGCGCCTACCCCAGCAGTTCCGGTCGTACTCTCCGATGACCCAATCACCAGATTCGACAGCTATGAACATTTACAGGAAGCCATTGATGAAGACGAAGAAGGTAAGACACCATTTCTATAAAAAATTACTCAAAAATCGTATTAAAAAATTTTTTTTTGGAATATCCTAATAGATTTTTATTAATTATATTTTGTGATTGAAAGGGTTAATAGTTGAATTATTAAATCACTACCTGTATTATATATGATAGAATTTAAGATTCATTTTCATGTGTACCTTGCGCTAGCATTGCCAAGAATTATTTTTAGACTTGGGGCGTACCTATTTTTGATTTAAAAATAAAATGAATCTCGCACACTGTGGCGAGTGTTAGAACGCAGTTCAGTGTATCTAGTGCACACTAATTCCTAGTTTTAATTAACAATTCAATAGTGCTAGTGCCATAATTGGTAGATTTTACCCAGTAAGTTAATTTTTGTGTCTTCTAAAACCACTTGATACGTCTACTATTTGCAAGCCACTTGAAGAGCTGCGCGGTCTGAATACGTTCGCATCTCAGCAAATAACTTTTAATATTTAAGTGAGAGTTATCTTTTTTATTCTCAAGTAGTTATAAGTCCCTGTCCCCCGTCTCGAAGCAATCTTTGCTGGCGGTCAAACAAAATCTTAAAGCAGTAAATGCGCGAATATCAGCCGCGTAACATGTGGGTGTTGATTCGCGATTATTTCACTTTTTCATTCACACTTTACCGGTTTTGAGTTTAATTTCAGTTAAGTGGGGCATAAAATACTTGTTTCGATTTCAATTATAAGAAAATGTGTGTAAGTTACCCGTTTATGTTAGATTTATATTATATTGCGCCGTTAATTAGTCTTAAATGTATAAAAAAATTGGCGCTTGAGCATTTTGGTCAAGTGAGCCCGTGCATTGAATTTGTTGGCGGCGAGACCCACTGCACTGGCCGCCAAGTCAAGGTTACACCCGGGGTCCTTAAAAACACTGGTATCTTATGCATTATTTAGACGCTTGTGCTAGTTATCAGGTCCGGCATTATTTATTTTAAATATAATACTATTGTGGAATTATTTATAAGGCTTTCAACGAACATATGGACCGTATTTAAATATTTATTATCATTATTTATTAATAGTACTACTTTCTACTCGTAATTTTTTATATAAAATTAGAAAATATATGATATATCGTCCATTTATATATTTTGAATATTGATCTATTGTTTTAAATTTAATTCAGAGCAAATAAATTCTACACTTATAGTTACAAGGTGAATCATGGTGTGTTTATGTGTACAATTATAAATATTAATTACTGTGTATTTAATATTGATTTATTCTTGTTTTACGTGTAGAGTTTACGAATGGAACAGGTGTAAATTGTTTGAAAGAATTTATTAACTATCTAGAAGTATTTCTATGAAATATTTTTGTATATTTAGCGCAAGTGAAAAATGTTTAGGATTGTTTGATTTATTTTAAGAAAATTACGTATAATATAATATTTGGGGAAAAGTGATTTTTTGAGCATGTAAAATAATTAAGTAGAGGTTCAACCTTCACCTACTTTTTAACAGACGGCTATAGTTGGCGGACGGCCACGGGCCAATCATTCAAAATATACCCAGATGATTCAGCATCTAAAAAAACTATATTGTAAACACAAATTGTTGAAATAAATCAATTGTAAGCGCCGTTAATTCATAAGTCTTAAGACGGTTCTGTATGAGCAATTCTCACGCATTTAAGTAAATGTAAATTACGGAATTTTTGCGCTGTAAACCATATGTGCTTATGTTATTACATCGCCATTTACATCTTACAATTGTAGTAACAGTTATTAATTTCTATATAATTACATAGTTTTACAACATATTACATTTGAAACAGTCAGTAACGTATTATTATAAGTATCCAGTCGTGTTTGACCAAAGGCAATAATAATTTTAATATATTTTCAATTTAATAATTTTTTTCAAATGAAATTAATTTAAATTTAAGAAAACTTGTTGACTTTGCTAACGGTTATTTCGCTCGGAAATACGCCACTCCCGATTCTATTCAAAAATAACGGATGCTATCTTATCACAGATTTATATAAAAAAAAAATTTTAATAATATAGATAACACGAATATCTTGTAGACTCTTAAATCATTTATTTATTGAGTTATTAGTTACGGTTTTAACGTGCCATGATGTTCGTTGTAGACGACGTGAATAGTCACACGTTTGGCCCGTTAGACGGGTCCATTTACGCCACCATCGCCAAAAAGCCTGAATTGTCTCCTGGTGCCGTGTCCAGTCCGCTCACAGTCTCTATGGACTCGGGAATTTCGTCAGCCGGTCACCAGCAAGTTGCGCACACGACAGCGTCGTCAGCGAGTCCACCACCGACCGCTCAACCCTCACCGTTAACACCTGAAGAACAACACAGAGAGCTCGATGACTTGTTAACGGATATGTTGCTGACCGTTGAGAATATACCAGATGTCGCACCAAAATATCGGTAAGATATATTATTTTTAGCCATCCCATTTCTTTAGAGGCTTCTGTTTTCGAGATAAAAGAGGATGTCAAAAACTGACCTTTTTAGGTAAGCTTGGTGAGAATAGAAAAATGTGAGTTGAAATGGGAATTTTGTAGAGTAATTATGGTTAGTCGTGTATCTCAAGCGATTTCTTTGCCAAATGAAGCATCTCACGTGGGATTCTGTAATGTGTTGATGTAGGTTGCAGCAGTCACAGCAATCACACTCTGTTTCTGCGGACTTGGCCGGGTACCCGAGCCACCAGATCGGGCTTGGGGGTCAGTCCGAATGCAACCGGCAACCGGATACGTTAACATCGGTCATCCACACGCTGGATAATGTGAGTTTTATCGACGACGACGAAGAGACTATTAACGGCAAAGACATCCCGTATCACGCCCGCCAGGATAGCCGCCCGTTCACCTACGGTTCCGTTGTTGAAAACACTGGTAAGTTCATCTTCTTTAATATTCCATCTATCCTTTATCGATCTACAAATTTATTTACTCACCTTTTTGTTCAATGTGCATTTTTTGGGATATTGCGCTTCAATTCAAACATGCCTTAGAACGCAAAGGTGATATTAATTTATTTTTATTTTATTTCCATATGCAAATATTGTTGTTTACTTATTATTTCCACGTAAATTTCCATAAATAGTAAATGCTACAATAGTGTTAGAAATCCTTATACAAACACTGGAAACTCCAAACATTTCTTGAAAATATTTATTTTACTTATTTTTACTTTGTGGTGTTTTAAAACATATTTATGAGATAATTAAATATAATTATTTGAGAAGCGCTCAAATTTTGTGAAATTAATTTTGAATAGAAATTTAATCGTAATTTCGTTTTCGTTGTGCCGAAAAGGCAATATGATTACAGCGCATAAAGGACTAGCAAGTCCGAGTTTAGTCCGCAAAGCAAGCTTTAATAAAAGCTCGGGTGACACCTTAAAAAAAGTCCAAACGCAAGTGTACAACCCGGAACCGATCGCGTACAAAAAAGACGCGATCGAGAATATTTTCACGCACAGCGCGAACGAATCGTATCGCAAAGAATTCAAAGAAGACATTTTTAAAGATGAATACCGACGGTACGAGCCGTTGAAGCGAAGTTACACCGAAGGCACGTTGCGAAGAAGTCCGGAAAAAAGCAGTATCATACACACCTATAAGACTACGGTCACATCGCCTTATTCGGACTCGGAAAGTTTGTCGCCGCCGAGTGCATACAGGAATTCACCCAGGAGTCCAGAATTTCACGAAAAGTAAGAAATACAAATACACAATAAATATTTATTGACATAATTAAATATTTTAACGCAAATTGTTTAAAATGTTTTTTCATGACGTAAGAAATTATTGTTTATATAATTCATAGAAATACTATAAAAATAAGCAAGTATGCATTTCCTGGAAAATGCTTCACCATATAAGTTGCATATCAACTAAAACTTGTTCTTTTGACTCAGAAGAATCGTGTGTAAATAATATGAATGAAACGAACCATTTCTAGATGACCTTGAACTGCGTTTACAGGCTTACACACAAAAAAACATACCATCTGTTTGCAAATTACTTAAATATTCTCAAAATCCTCGAAACTAACCACATCTAATTCATATCAAACAACTTTATGGCTGTAATATACATATGCGAGTAATTCGCGACTAAAAATAGCGCTGATTTTAGCGCACTTACGATGGTTTGTTTGTACATGTGCACTAACCCACATACGTCTCCTACTCAGGAATTTCGAATTCCGCATCGCCTTTTTTCAATGTGAACCAATAAATGTCATTTAGTACACAACAGTTAGGTGTATCCTAATTAATCCTTGTTACTTCACACATACATATTGATTTCCCTGCGCAGTAAATCGACATCATTTTGATTGGATACGTAGTCTAGTTTACGAAGTAATACGTTAAACGTGTGAAGGTTACACCGTATGCAAATGTTTAGCTAAAGAACATAAAAATATGAAATATGTAAATATCCGGCGCCATTTTATATCCTGTGGACACGGTTTCCTTGGCCTGTATACTAATACGTTTGTCATTTAACAGACAGATATAGAACGGTTATTAGATCTAGGTACCTCCAACGTGTTTGGCAAATTATAATTGCGTTATCTCATTGTTCGAATTGTCTCAATAATCATTACTCCTCCTTAAATTTGTTCCGACTAATTGGACCAAGTAATTGAGCATAATTCGTACTGGGCCAAGGTCACACACCCATGCTTTTTAAAACTGTTTAATCTTAATTGTGATCAATTGATTATTTATCATTAAAATAAATGTTTGTTTTTATACTTCGGAGAAATGCAATTTTTGAAATGTTTACGCTGAAAAGCAATAAGCAATGTTCGTTTAAAACGAAAATAGACGTTTTATTTCAAGGCCAATTTACATTGCGTATCTAAATTTCAACATATTTGCTATAATGCGAATAAATGCGGAATTCTTTTGATGGATTCCTTACGCGAATCAACCGTTTATTTCATCGGATTTATAAAAGTTCACTAACGGTCGTTGACGGTTTCTGCATTCCTGATTTGCCCATTTTTGGACTTGCTTCAACGTAGCTCTAAATATATAGGTCATGATGACTCCCCTTGTCATTATTTGGATTTAATTGTGCCAAGTATCTAAATATCTTTATCGACAATTAGGAAATGGCATCATTATTTAAGACATGTATGTACTATTAATGTCAATATGAGTGAAGACACATTTGGTAATATCAACTTCTCTAGGTGTCTATTACTGTCTCGTTGAATTTCCTTATGGTTTTATGTCAATTTCCATTTATTGTTTAAATTGGTATGGTGAAAGCTTCGTGTTTTGTAAAAGGGTAAAATATGCTTGTGAAAGTTTAGAAAATTATACTTAACGTTTTGAGCGCCAAGATTGAGTTTCTTACACCTTAACGTGTACTTCCAGTTACACAACATCTGCAAATCTAACTTGGCTGCAACGCCAACAACAAAAATTGAAAGAGCGTAGAGACTTGCAGCGTCGTGACGAACGACAAAACCATGAAACGCGTTTGTTATCAGAGCTTCGCAATGTCCAAACTCGGCATATGCGACCAACAGCAAGTCACCGACTGGATGGCTATACTAGCGATACCACAGCGTTTGCAGACGATGATGACGATTTCTCAATACCACTTCATATCAACACTACACCAAAAGTATTACATGAAATTCTAAATAAATACGCATATGGAATTTAAAAACGGTATATATTATATTCTAGTTATCCAACACTTCTCCAAGATCCCCAATGCTCCCAAATCGTACTTCATCCATGAAGAAATATGCGACTACAACATCAACTGGACACTTGACTACAAATAGTCTTCGAAGAGAAGAACGTCCTTTCATGGCTGTAAAACGCGCTCATGAAGAAAACCGAAAATATGGAAGTGCACAAGTAATTAAACTTCCTGGAAATAGTCTACAAGATGAATAATCTACGTTTTTCTATAGAGTCCACCAGAATCTCCAGCCCGGGTATTAGCTGCAAACCCTCTAGGGCATGTTGTGCGATCACCGTCTCGAGGCGTAGACACAGTGGATTCCGGTCTTTTATCAGTGGTGGAACAGGAACAGATTACCAACAACAATAACAAGAGTCGGTTTGGGTACAACAGCACCAGCGGAACATTGGTGGGTATCGATACTACGCAACAAGATGCTTTGGCTGATTTGATTGCTAGCTTATCAAATGGATCCGAAAAGAGTGACGGTAGCGACACTACTAACACTTCATCTGCATGGAACACGCAGGTAACACATGCTAACCCTCATTGATCAACATTGCAAATATCATGCTTTTATTTACACTGTTTTCATGTTTAAAGTTCCGCAATGAGTCATTAAAGCTTGGAGAATAATCTCATCTCTCATTTTAATCAAAATTTCAGAAGTAGTGAGACTAATTAGGCATTATAAACATATTATGGTTGTTATGTTATATATTTGATTTAGTATCGTGAAGAGTCTTTATCTTCATGGCGTACAACTTCAGACACTGATGGTGCCAGTCCACCACGAAGCATTTCACCACGACCTCAAACACCAGCTTTTCCAGTTCACCCAAGGACTCCTTACGGCAATAGTACACCGACAGTCCAGTTTTCTGATTCACCAACTGAACGGCTGCCCCCTAAAAGTCCTACAACCCAGCGGTAAGTCCACACAGTTTTCTGCACTTATAAGCGTTCAGAGATTTAATGATAAGGTTCCAAGTTGCATAGATAAATTGTTGACATTTTTATAGACGACTCAGTTACCCAACAGCTGCGGGTAAAAGTACATTAAGATGGTCAAATTCACAAGATTCTAGGTAATGATATGCGTGTTAGTTAATCGTGAATGAAGCTGACAACATTCATTTCATTTGTAATAATACTCTTGGTCATACTATCGCACAAACGTTATTTGTTCATTTTTTTTTTGTATTAACAATCCACTTAGATGTGCAATATCTAATTTAGTGTCGCATGTAGTACAGACTAGGCATGTTACTTTTGACTGTCTATCAAAAGAAGATATAAAAAAAATCTAAATTCTTAAGAGATACTTCGTGTATATATTATATAAAAAAGAGTTTGGGTATTTTTGAATTTTTAACTGTATTAGAAATATTACGTTTATTTCATACACATTCTGCAAGTGCAAAACGGGATTAAAAGTATTACTTTTATTATCTTAGCAGAGTACCATTTTAGGATATTCTGTTTTAGAAGTGTACCCAGTCTCTTCAATAATAGATCATGCACGCTTGTAAATAACCACTGTGTACTAACACTCAATAAAAACCACCCCTAACATTAATGACCTTATGCAGCAAGGACCTATCGTTGACAAACGGCAGCACGACGAACGAATATATTCACACCACAACGACAACTCAACGAAATATTAATACATCTCCGAACCACCAATTATATAACGACACATATCAACACAGCCCAAAGAGTCCAGCTTTCAACGGCTCAGCTTCCCCTACAGTTTACTTCAGCAACTCTCGACGATCCTCGATTCACTCAAACAGCGAACCACCCCAGGAGGTATCACCAGCTCATGTTAAATTCGTCAGAGATACTTCAAAGTATTGGTACAAAGCAACCATTACTAGAGAAGAAGGTAATTATTACCCTACCAATTCCTGGATTTCTAGAAGATATATCCTCTTCAAAACTCGTCACACTATTTTGTTATTTCAGCAATTAATCTCTTGAGAGACCAACCTCCAGGTACTTTTGTTGTCCGGGATTCAAACTCATTCCCAGGCGCGTTCGGCATGGCCTTGAAAGTAGCTACACCACCACCAAATGTCCAATCCAAGACAAGTACTGGGGATGAGCTCGTACGTCATTTCTTGATAGAACCAACATCTAGAGGTGTTCGTTTGAAAGGCTGCGCCAATGAACCAGTCTTCAGTTCGTTATCAGCGCTAGTTTACCAGCACTCCATCATGCAAATGGCGCTACCATGCCGCTTAATTTTACCAGAATCTGATGTGCGGCCCAATGAGATCATGGGAACTATGAATACAACACAACTATTATTGTCACAAGGAGCTGCTTGCAATGTTATGTATCTATTTACTGTGGATATGGAGTCTCTAACAGGACCCCAAGCGATCAGGAAAGGAGTCATGCAATTGTTTAGGCAATCGCCTCTACCCAAGGAAACAGTCGTGCATTTTAAAGTGTCTGGGCAAGGGATTACTTTGACTGATAATAAGAGGAAGTTATTCTTCCGCAAGCATTACCCGATTACGTCTATTTCTCATTGTGGTTTGGATCCAGATGACCATAGATGGAGCACAGCGAATGATGAATCCGGGATTCCAAATAGTACCAAGTGAGTTTTTTTTATTAATCTCCTAAATTCACGTTGCCACAAAGTTGCTATTACGTTCCTGTGTTTGGTATAAATGTTTACTAATATATATTGATTTGTTAATAATGCCGCCCTTTGTTTGATAGAGTATTCGGTTTTGTTGCAAAAAAACCAACGAGCAACACCGATAATCAATGCCACATATTCGCGGAATTGGAACCCGATCAACCGGCGACAGCAATTGTAAATTTTGTTAATAAAATAGTAAACACGAGCACGATAAACAAAGCTAATATCGTCTAAAGAGCATCACAATCAAATAAACCAGCATTTTTGTCCCGGAAATTTAAAAATTAATAATAATAATAATAAACTAGTCTTTTAATTGTAACTGGAGTAATATTTATTTCGTTTAATTTGTAAATATCATTTTTATTAAGTGAATGGCTTGAGATATTGAGAACATACTAGCGATTTTCACTGATTTTTCTTAATTTGTTTAAACTGTGTTGCCTTGTTACTAAAACTGGTCAACAACAAATTTATTTATTATTTATGCTGTGAATGACAAATAATTATTTTAAACATTTATACTTTTAGTTTTAATGCTGCTTATTTTGATGACTAAAAACGTATAAATTTCTTTGCGAACAGTCCTAGTACGGACCTGTTTCAAAATCGCAAATGGTAACATTTCTTTTAAGAGTGCCTCTAGTTAAATCTATATAGTAAATTGGCGTGCTAAAATTTTATATACATATATATTTATTTTTCTCGTTAACATAATTAGGAAAATGTCAATCAATTTACAGTATTGTTAATTACAACAGAGAAAAATGCTTATTACATTTAAGAATTAATATATTATATATTTAACATTTAAACATAACACCATTAAAATATGTAACGTTAACATATTATGCAATACACAATCTTTCTTCTTATAGAAGTACAAATAGATTCTATTATTATTATTAACAATTCTCGAAGTATATCAAATTGTAGTTTACTAAATCAAATGTAACAGGAGGTGTATACATGCAAATATATTATAAACTAATTATTTTCGTTTTTATCCACAAAAAAAAACTCTCAATTCCCAGTTAAACATCAGATATATAAATAAAACAACAAAAATTTCCAGCCATTTTTTTATTCGAATATATAATACATCACTTAATATACAAAAGATGTTATTATTTAAGTTAATTTAGATAAATCTACAAAACATATTTAGTCGGAACGTCCAAAACGCATATGACCATAGTCATCAAATTCCCGCTTTCCAAACCGCATATGTCCATAATCATCACTCTGCCTCTTCGTCAAGTCGAACAATTCTTCCTCATCTAAACAACCACAAAAAAATTACCCATAAACCCACTCAATACGTATTTTACCCATACCCATAAAATCCGGCTCCTGTCTCGTCCGTATATACTGCGCAGCCACTCTCGGATTAAACCTGACCCTATTATTTCTCGCAACATGATTATTTTCGCTAGCAATTGCAGGCGTTGCCTTCACAGTCTGTTGCCGATGGCTCAACAACACACAGATTACCATTGTCAACAATATCAAACGAAGTATGTTGCTAAAACCCATCCTGAAAATTGGTTCAAAATTAGCGCTACGCGCATACATATATCACGTGGTCACGTGATCGCTTCCTATTGGCCAGCGACATGGCCAGAGGACGCGTACTTGTAGCGTCACTTGTGTTTCTGATAATTGTGCATAGTTTTTTAGAGTTTTTGTTGCTAAATCTTGCGATTTTTTAACAAAACTAATGTCTATTAGATGTAGAAAGACGTCTATTATTGTTTTATGATAGTTAAAGTTAGATGCAATTGTGAATAGTTGTTATTTTTCGTTATTAAAGTTGTTCCTGTCAGGCTAGTGGCTCGAGTACGTGAGTATAAAATGGCGTAATAGTATACTGTATTTGTTATTAAAATGTTTTAAAAAACTATCTTATTGCTGTTTTTATATCCATATCTATCCCTATTACCTATTATTGTTATATTAATTATAACAATGACCTCCTCGATATATTATGATGATTTGACTGTTATATGTTTAGATATAAGATATATTATTGAAATTTTATATAAAATACCCTTTTTTGTCCTACATTTTATGAGTCCCTGTTTATGGTTTTATTATTATGTTTTCGTTAATAATGGTGATTCCACTGTTGTTAATAACTATTTCTCGTTTTTTGTGAAGTAGGGCTTATTTGATGCTTTGCCAAAATATCTTGTTTTATGTGTTATGTTTCTTACCTTGAATCGTAAAACTATTGGTGAACTTTTTTTTTTTCTTTTGAAAATGTTCACTTACACGTGTACTTTGCACAAGTGTTGCAAAAGTTATGATGGATATCTGATCGAACCTGGACTTTTATCCTGTTCATGTGACGTCAGATTCATCCCGAGGGATGCCTTTAAGATTCTGGAAGCGCAAATCCTTGCGTAAATTTTATAATAATGTTTTCACACAATAAGAATACTAAGTTCTTTTGCATCAAAGAATGGGAGGTACTTTGAATTTCTTCAACAAACATCATCGAAAACATTATTCATTTAAAAACTTGACCAATTATTTATATATACAACTAAATATTTGGTTTGGTTCTAAATCAAATTGATTTTGGTTTATAACATTTTATTTGTGATAATCTCAAATATTGAAATTCCATCGTTTTTTTAGACAATTATGGCGAAATAATTGTCTATGTCTATTGGGTAAAACTATATTAAATTCGCTCATTTAATTCATGGTGAGTAATACGAATGTTCCCTGAATACAACCCATAAATTTATGCACCTTTGACGCTAGTAATTTTATTATTAAAAGCGTTTTTTTTTTTTGTGAATTTATAAAGAATCTAATTTGTCAGATTTGACATCTGAAAATATGAGCTTATCGGAAAAATGATAAATATAAAATTCATCTTACGATTTTTATAATTACATACATACATACATTTCACACCCTAACACATAAATAGACACCTTACACATGTCCTCTATACTCTAATTAAATATGCACTCCTTAAACATTACATCACAAATATAATTACGTTAGAAAAATCAACTGCGCCATTAATAGTGAATATAATTAAAAAATCGTTACATTTAATTCGATTACAAAAATAAAATAGCGCGCATGAGTTGTACGCCAATAAAATAAACGTACGAGTCCACCTCGACTCATTTCAACTCGAAACATTGTAACAACAAAAATGAATACAAATATTCAAACTACGGCAATCCCAAATTCCTGGTTTTCAAATCGTCTCAGATGGTTCTCATCGCATAACGGTTATAATCGCTTACGTCCGGTACAGCTCTCGCGAGCTTGTACCAATTTTTCGGCGAAATATACCGAAAAAGTGTACATCGATAATCAAAAAATTGTGCCCGACCATAAAACTATGTGTAACGCGTTCGATAATAAATCTGTTCAGCGAGCGGGTAATTGCGGGTTTCGCAGTTTGAGAAATAACAAAAGTGATTTAAAATCTAATCGGCCTGTTTTACCGGCTGTTTTAATGACTTTTGATAAAAATTGTTCGAAATCTACATGGTTATAAACCTACCGTCCATCCCCCAGCTTTTCGTAGATTAGAACTCATACACCAATTTTCCTTACCTATGCCTCATATTCCCCTATCTTCAAATAAATAGAATATTAATTTATTAAATAGTTTTCGTCATAGATAATATATTACTAGTCGTAAGTCTAATAGAATTTGACCCTATAATGAATTTCCAGTAAAATGGTAGATGTTGAAGAGACAATATCTGAAATAGATATTTTGGAATATGATCGTCAACAAAGAGAATTCCTTCATGAACTCCATAGAAAACGAGTAAAATTTCCCAAAATATAAATTTGCATAATAAAATTATTAAAAAAAACTTGTTAGATTTTATTGGATGAATGTAGAGACGATCTCAACGAAGCAATTTTAAAACAACAAGACTTAGAGCGCCAGTTAATAAGCGAGAAGCGTAAAAATGAGAACGATTATTTACAAACTAAACTAGTAATGAACGCTGCTAAGCTCTTAGAAGATGAGCGCCATGACATTAAAAACGACCACAATAAATTAAAAGTACAACTAGAGATCTTAGTACGTCTTAATGATTCCAAAAAAAACGTCCAATTTGACTAAAATGAATTATTATAGACTAGTGAACGAGACGCTTTGAGGGAGCAAAGCCGCACGCTACAGTTAGAAAACATCAAATTAAACCGGCGTATCGATGACTTGGAATCGAAACACCGTTGCCACAGCGCCTTTCAAAAAGATATTATCGATCAACAAAATCGTATCAAATCGGCGATTAACCAGTTCGAGCAATCCGCACAAAACGTTAAGAAAAAACAGGAGTGTGTGCTGAAGATTCATGACACAATTGCAGAGTGTAAGAATTTGCAATTAATTGCGGAACAGTGTCGAGAGCGCATGGATTTTTCTGCAAAACAACGGGTTGGTTTAGAAGAAAAATTGATTATTAAATCAGGTAAAACTAGATGCGATTTTGCGCCTATTTATGATTGATTCATCATTTTGTAGCTGAGTTAGAGAAACTGAAATATTTATTGACGGATTCTCCTCTTATACCTGAAGAAGAATCTATTATTGATTACGTACGTATATTAAAGTTGCGTTGTTTATTCCATAATTGCAATTAACACTATATAAAAAAATAGTTAAATATTTTTATTGTGTAGTAGCTACTTTTACGAGATTTGTATTTTTGATATATTTAGTGGAAAAGCCGAACTGAAGAACTTCAAATAAAACTAGACCATGAATCCGAGCAAGTTATCCATCTAACAAATTCGCTAAAATTGTCGAATGATATTAAATGTAATTTACTTACAAACCCGGAGAGTTTTGAGTGTCGTGATGTTGATACTCAAACAAATAAAACTCTTGTAGATGAAATCGATTTAACTGTTAAAAGTGAATCACTTGATATGATTTAGATTGTAGTTCGTGAAATAAAACTGTTACATTTGTTTAATAATTTATTATAAGATACAAAACTGATTATACAAAATATCTGAAGTAATAACATTTTTTTTTATACATTAATTACGCATAGCATCCTCCAACGCCTTCTAGACAGTCCATAAATCTAAGCTTCTTAACATTTTAAAATATATAATACATTTCTGAATAAGTCTATAAATTAATTAAAATTTACGTATCAAATATGCAATATTCAAAACATCGATAAGAATTGTAGAAATATTTAGAATTATCACATTTGAATTAAATCTTAATTTCGGTGTATTTCGTATGCATAAACCTTACACACTTAATGCGAACAAACCCTGTCTGATACCCAGTGCCTAAATACAAATAAGATTGTAAATTCGGGTTCCATGCAACTCTATTTATCGACATAAGCGGGTATAACTCCAACGGCGCGTGCGGCATTCTATTCGACTGTCGCACCCAATTTTGAGTCTCTTTAGGCACTTTCTCAATTTTAAGCTTTAAACAAACAAAAAATATTTAGTTATATAAAAAAAAAATATTTATATTATTAAAATTACCAAATTAATATCGCAAAAAATCATCCCATATTTTTGTTGAGCTTCCTCATACGTATCAGGCTCCTCCTCGAATTTATTCTCATCCTTATTCATCAAATATTGAAAAATATATTTATCATCTTTATCCGAGAAATCCAACGCTTTTTTCGTGGCTGTTTTCTCAATTTTAATAATTCGCTCATTGGGTTGCAACGTTTTATCAATCAATTCCGTATACCCAAATAACTAAAATAATTTTTATTAATATACGTATTCTAAATGGAAGTACAATGAAATTGAACGTACTACACGTTTACATTTCATTCCTTTCTCGTCAAACGACACCAACATTTGCCTTGGAAATGACCCAGACAGTTGTCCTGCTAAAGAAACTTGTGCGAAAGCGTTTGCCCAATCATTACCCGAAATCGCGTTCACCATAGAATTACAAGCCATTGCTGATGATTGTTTATAATAATAATCCCGGGCATTTTGTGCTGTTGTCACAGTATGAGCTATAAACAATTATTGCAATTTAACATATTTATATAATCAAAATATGAGTATTAACACGTTATTAGTTTATAATTTAACTGAATACACCCCTGAATGTTCTATACGCATATAAGCCATGTATGTGCGAAGCGAGATGTAGAACTTGACCCAGCGGCTAGTGCGATGGATCTAGCCGCCACTGTAATAACACGCGCATTGTGCGTATATGTAGCTTTATTCGTGGTTTTATAATAAAATAAATTTGAACTTACACAAATTAAAAACATCGTCGTAGGTTACAAAACTAGTTAGCCAATGCGTCATCCAAACTCCGTCTGTGGTAAGGCCTTTTTTGAATGAGCTTATTGTTGTTGAAATGTTATTCAAATCCCAGTATTTCGTACTTTTATCCCATGACCCGGTGAATAACCAACGCTTACCCCCATCTAGGGGGTGTAGAACGAGTGCTATAAAAAATACATACATAATTCTATAATTTAAAATATAGGTGGAATAAGTACCTGAAATCGCAGAAACATGTGCTTGAAATGTTAGGAATGGTTTCAGCACAATAATACCCTCATCATCGAATTTTAACAATGGTGATTTAGTATCTAAATTCCACAAACTAACTAAACCGTTGCTATAACCACCAGCTATATAATTATGTCCTTTGCTCTAAAATAAATCAATTACATTTTTGTGCTAAATTAGTAAATAAAATACCTTACTTTACTCCAAGATAATTTCGTAACTTGGTATTCCCAGAGTCCTAATTTTATTTCCGTACTGTTTTGTGTAATCAACCTATACTTTTCTTTAGTTTTATAAAATTGCGGACTAAAATTAAAAAAATATTAAACCCTTACACTTTTTTATTGTAAATAAACCCAACCTGTTATTAAATGGTGAAGGAATAGCATAAATAACAATATTGCCATCTGAGCAGGCTAAAGCTAACAAGCCTAGCCTATTCAATAAATCTGAACCGTTATTTTTACATGAATCCTCATAATTACATCCGGAATCCTCATAACATCCTGAAGGACACCACTCCATATGCCACACCATTCCGTGATTATGCGTTAAAGTAAACTCTAACTTAGGGTGATCAATCATGAGTCTAAAATATATTCTCTTAATAACAGTTTTATAATATTTTTCTAAATATACTTTTTATGGTCTAAAGGCCCAAAATTCCAAAACTGTATAGATTCTTCCCCGGTGTAAGATTGCCCGATTTTATAATTTTGGCGAGTACTTTTTTGTACAGATACACCCAAAATTTGATCAGATTTTTGAGTGAATGGAGTTGGGGCCCACGCCAAGGCCCATATAGGACCACCGCAAAATATTGTTATAACATCTAAATATGTTAAAAATATAAAATAAAATATCCTCTTTAAGTGTTTTGAACACCAACATACCATCGCTTACAGTTGATTCATAAAGTCCGTAATGTTTCCAAATATGTTCGCGTCCTTGTAAATTTGGAACAGTGTTAGACACTGTTAATTCTTTAACCGCCATGGATTGTTTTAAATGTGGCAAATATTTAATTTGTTCTTTACTAGTCAATTGTATATAATCGTCTTTAAATAATTTTATATTTTTAAATAAATCTTCCAAATAATTTTCTTCACAACTAAAATTTTAATTTTATTAAAATATATACGTTTTTATATAAATAAACGAATCATACAATTCTTTCGTCCATCGAGCAGCTGCAGGATATGTACATACAACAGAAGGTAACATACGTTTTTCCTTCGCCAAAAAAGCAACTTTATATGTAAATTCTATAAAAAAAAGATATTAATTGAAGTAATTTTTCGTAAACCAAGTATAAGCACCTTACTTTTATTTGTAAGTGGGTTTCGTACTTTTTTCACAAATTTATCAGTCACCTCTTCAAACTCATAATTTTCTTCCTCCTCATCCTCTTCACCATCTTCTTCATACTCTCCATCTGGTTCATAATCAGGCTTATTCAAATGTTTCGCCTTTACATGAGCAATCATCGATTGTTCAGTAACAGAGATAAATAAGCAATAAGAACAAACATAATCGCTTGGTTTTAATTGAGAACAAATATTAGTATGCTCTCGCAGTTCTTTTAATGTTTTTGTTGTAAAAGTACACGATTTAATTTTGCATGCAAATGAATCGTTTTTTTTGAACGATTTCCAAAAGAAACTGAACACTGTTGGTTTGGGTGGATCTGCCATTTTTCGATAAGATTTTTTCTGTAAAATGATCTCATTAGTGTTTTTATGCAGATAGGATTTGTTTGTACTTACCAGGAATGATTTTTTAGGTATGTCGTCATCTTCTAAAGATACTTCTTGAATTAGATTAAAAGCTCTATAAAGTAAAATATGTTTAAAATTAATTTATTCAATTATTATTCGATATATATTACTTCCTAGCGGCTTCTCGTTTTAACCGTGCAGGTGTATTTGGACTATTTATCTGTGTAGTGTCGAGTTCAATTGGTTTTATTTGTTTGGTTTTTTGTTTTTCCTTGTGCCATACACCTATGTGTACTTTTAAACTTACTGGTAACATCATTTTTTTACAAATTGGACATGGGATCCGATCTGCTAGGATTTCCTATAAGAATATACATAATTTGCAAAAATAGGTAAAAATATAATATATTAGAAAATACCTCTTTAGATTTTTTACATTGGTCCAAATGGGATAAGTATCCCACTACTGACTTAGATTTATGTCCACACTCTGTGCAAGATAATTTTTTCTTAGTTTTTGTTAATTTTTGAAGAATCCTAGTAACTTCAGCTGTGTTATTTAAATCCTAAAAATATAAAAAATAACATTCAAATCCCTAATTTCACACAATAAATATAACTTACGATTTCATCTGCACCGACAAGCCACGCCAAATTATTATGTTTGAGTTTATGCGCTGGCCAACTATGTTGTTTTAATTTTTCTTTACAAACGGCACATGTAACCATCCCTTTGATAATAGTTGGCATTTTGGGTTTTGTGGTAGATTTTCTTGGTCGTCCTTTACCATACATGCGGGTCTCCACTTTTTCTTCTGCGCTTTCTGTTCCTTTTGCAATTACTTCATCGTCTGTAGTCTCTGATTTGATATTGTCTTTCGTTATAGATGCTTCATTATCTGAAGAATTTTGTTTGATTTTTTGTGACTCACTAATTTTTTTCTTTACTGGCATCTTTTGTTCTAGTTCATAGTCATCTTTTTCAATTTTACACTCTACATCACTATCTTGCGTGTCATAAACTTTTTGTTTAATTAAATCTTTATTATTTGAAGTATCTGGCTTGATTTTTCGTGGTCTACCAGCTTTTTTCTTTTTAGGAATTTCTTCATCAGATCTTTGCGAGTCATCAGTTTTTTGTTCCGCAGAAGATAATTCAGTGTCTGAAGAACTACGCTTAATCTTACCTGTACCACCAGTTTTCTTGACTACCGGGAACCTTTCTTCAGGTTCTGAATCATCTTTTTCAGTTTTCCATTTTTCTTGCCTCCCATATGTTTTTAGTTTCTTTTTTCGTGGTCTGCCTGCTTTTGTCTTTACCGGAATTTCTTCATCATAATCTTGTGTATCGTCAGTTTTTAGTTCCTTTCTACTGTCTGAAGAGTTATGGTTGATTTTTTTTTTTCTACCGACTTTTTTTTTCGTTAATATTTTTTTTGAATTTTGAGCCTTACATTCTTCATCCGAATCTAATGGTTCATTGGTCGTTTCTTTCGCAGATTCTTCGTTATCTGAAGAACTGTGCATGGTTCTTCGAGATCTACCAACTTTTTTCTTAAGTTTTGTATATTTTTGAATTGTTAATTTATCCTTAACTTCTAGTGATTTGTCATTTTTGTGTGAAATAGATTTATCATTATCTGAAGAATTTTGTTTGGTTTTCGGTGTTTTATCAATTTTCTTTTTTACTAAAATTTGTTCTGGATCTATTTTTTGAACTTTTCTTTTATGCTCTTCGTCTGATTCTGAATTTTCTATTTTGTATTCTTCTTTTTTAACTAGACTTCTCTTGCGTGGTTGACAACAGTCGCTTAAAGTAATATTTAATACTTTTGGGGAGGCGGGCGTTTTTTTTGGTTTTCTTCCGCGTCTAGGCGGTGTTATTTCCTCTGATACAATTATGTCTTGTTTAGTTATTTCAGTCAGTTTAGGTGTTTCATTTGGTTTAATAGTTTGTGTAATTTCTGTATTATTGTTTATGTTCATAGCATCATCCGTTGCTATTTCTATTAAATTTATATTTTCTGGATTTTTTGTAACTTCTGGTATTGCAGATATATTTTTGAATTCATCTGTAATAGTTGTGTTTAATTTTATTGCTTGATTAGTTTGCTCATATTTGCTGTCCATATCTTTTGCTTCTTCATAATTTTTATTAGATATAATTTTTACTGTAGAATTCTCAGATTTTTCTGTTTTTGTTTTTATTTCTTGTGCGACTTTTATATTTTCAATTTCATTATCTTCTTTGCTTACAATTTGTAGTTTAGAATTCTCAGGAAGTTTAGATATTTTCTGAATTTCTCCAGGACTTGTCTCAGATGTAATTTGTTCTTTTATGGTTTCAGTATTAACTGGATTAATAGAAATTGCTATGTCGGCATTAATTTCACCAATTTCTTCATCTAACTTCTTAGATATAATTAATAATTTTGGATTTTCAGATATTTTCGAATCATTAATTACATCAGTTTTTGATAGACTTATTGACGAAATTTCATTTAGACTCTCTTTATCTGAATCTTCCAATTCGATATTCGTATCATTGTCAAATATATTTTGATCAACATCTGAGTCAGAATATTCTTCAGATTTGTCCATTATAGAATTGTCAGTAACTTCTTTATTTTGTGGTATTATTTCATTGTCAATCACATTTGTTTTATTATTTGCGCATTGAAATTCACGTTCTAAATTTGCATTAAAATTAGATACTTGTTTTATATTTACGTCATTATCCTTTGAGTTATCTGAATGTTCTTTATCAGAGTCTTTTTTTAACGCATCAAATTTTTTATCGCTTTCTGGAGTACCTTTATTGAAAACTGAATCATTTATTTCATTTGTTGAGTCAATTTCATTTGTGATGGACTCATTATTGTCAATTTTAAGTGTTTTAGTTGATTCTAGAGTTTGTACGTTAGTTTGTTCGCATGTATTGTTTATAAAGGACGGCTCAGTTTTAGTATGATCTATTATAATAGATTTTTCTAACGCATTTTGTAATAAAGAATTTTTAGTAGTATGGGGTAATTTAGAATCTTGGGTTTCAATGGTTTTATTTGTATCAGAAGCTACACTTATATCTGTTGCAGATTTTAGTTTTTCTAATACGGTTTGGAATGTTTTTAAAGTATGGGTTGTCTTTGGTTTATTGTCATTTGAGTTAAGTTCAAGTGGTGGTTCAGTAATTTGATTTAAGTTAGTGGGAGATGATATATTAGTTTCTTTTTGTAGTAGTGATTTATTTGTGTCTGATTCGTCACTATGCACGCTAATATTTGGTTTATTTTCATTTGTTTTATTTTCATTAGAAGTAATTTCTTCTAATACATTTTGTAGTGAAACATCAATTTTTGTTGAGTCTATACTATTGTCACTTGTTTCAATTTTTGGATGCTCAATTGTAGTTTCTCTTATTGTTAGTTCAGTTGGTGTCTCAATTTTATCTGTTTCTAAGATTGTACTAGTTTCTTCTTTAGTTTGGGGCAAAATTACAATGTTTGTTGTAGATTCTTCTACGTTTTTAGTTGACTTTTCTAATAAAGGTATATTTGCATTTAATATAGGAGTGTTATGTTCATGTAACTCAGTTTTACAAGTTGATTTATTTTGAGTTAAATTCGTAACTTCATTTATATTTGTTTCTAATATAGAAACATTTGTATTTTCGTTCGTTTCACAATTTGTAATCGTTGAGAAATTATTTGAAGATGTTGAAATTTCTTCAAATGCATTTTGCAAAAAAGAACTATCTAATTTGTGTGTTTGGATTAAAGTGTTTTCATCTCCACTATTTTCTAGTTTCATACTTTTATTTAAGTTCCGATTTTTTATATATTTAAGAGTATTTTCCAAAGCAGTTTCAAGTTCAGACATTTCAATTTTGTCTGGGATTACGATTAGGATATTACTAGACTCTGTAGGATTTAAGGTTTCCGTACGGACTTCAGCTACTTCTGAAGTAGATGTATTGTCATTTATATTTTTGTTTATTAATAAAATTGGTATATCTGATATTGGATCAGAATCTATTACGGAATTATTTTCAATTTGCGAAATATATATATTTCTTTGATTATCCACACAAGATGTTAAATTATTTTTTACTGGGTCTCCATTTGAGGAGGTGGTCGGCGTTTCTGACACCTCAGACATGAAACTAGTTGTTGGTTCATTATATAGTTCATCAAAAATAGATTTAAAATGACTAGTTTCTGCAATACCGGGTTGAAAACGAGTAATTTCTTGCGAAATTAAAATATCTGATTCAGATTTTAAGATACTATTAATTGAATCTATAGTTGATGGTAAATTTTGGGGCTCTGACACTTCCAGTTTTGAATTAACTGGAGCATCAAGTGTAATATTGGTTTGGTTTGTTTGTTTAGGTTTTATATTTAATACATTCGGAATTATACATTTTTTATTTCTACTATACGTTCGTAAAGGTTTTGTAGGTGTTAATATATTTTCAGACACATTTATTGATGTATCTAAATCTTCTTCATTAGATAATTTTAATGATTTGCTAGTTGGAATCTTATCTATTTTATTAATAGGTTTCTCGATTTTTATATCCGCGTCAATTTTTATATCTTTATCAGTGACACTGCTTCTACGGTTGGGATTTTTTTGGTCGGATCCGTCATAGATTTTCAAATCAGTTACAAAATCATCTAATAAATTCGATAATTTACGCTTTCTTGTAGATTTGCGTATAGACGCTGATTCGTCAATGTCAATTTTGTTGTCTAATTGTTTTGATTGACGTCGTACTCGATTAGGAGAAATATTTATTGGTTTATCGATACTTGATTGATCTGGTTTTACTTTTAGTAGATTCGGTGCCGTTTCAACATTCTTAGTAATTTGATCTTGTGAAATCTCTTGTTTATTTGTAGGTATGTTTGTTTGAATTTTATTTGTGTTCTCAGTACGTTTAATTTTTTCTAACAATTTTTGTTTTAATTCTATTTTACGTTTCGGTGTAGTTTCTGGTACTGTATCGATTTGTGGTTTCGACGATTTTTGACCTGATTTCGTGACATGTTCCAAATTTGGTATTTGCGAAGCAATGCCCATTTTACGTAACATTTCCGGCGTCAAAATAAACACTTGTGTCTTATTTGAAAGTTGCGATGACCCGCTGGGTTTTGGCTCGTTTGACTTAGAATTCATTTTGACTGTCTGAAATTATTTTTTTTTTAATTCATTATTTCGGTATATTTTTTTCACCAAATTTAATATTCGTTACAATAAATTATAATACGTGCACAAATATATAAATACATAATGAGAAAATACACCGTTATGTGTACATATATAACTTAAAGTGAATTTGTTTTCGGTGCCATTAAATTTGTATTGATATTATATTGATTATACAATTTTATATTTATTTTTATATATACTGCTTTTCTTTTCGCGTAAACAATATTTATTGCGCAATAAAAAAGCCTAGAAAAACTTATTAATATTTTATTTTTTATATTTAATCAGTTTACGATGTTTTTACATGCATATGTAATAATAAAATATATTAAAATTATATAACGATAAATCTAATTGGATCTTATATAATTTTTGAAAATCCTATAAGACATATCCTGCAACTTAGTATACAGATATGTAAAGTATATATCTAGTATAAAATAAATAATTAATAAATTACGCAATATTGCTACAAACATACAAATTTAATACGCAAAATTATGAAATAATAATAAAAAATAGCAATATAATAATTATACTTAGCAAAACACGCTAATAGATTGCATTAAAATCACTTACCGGACTGGGACGCGAACCAAGTATCTTCAAAGTACAAATCCGGCACTAAACAACATAGGCCACAGATACAACCCAATCTAGATGCTAAATAGTATACAAATCATGCTGATAAACCATTAAATAAATTTTTAAAAATTATTTTAAAATTTTTCACATTTGTAAAGTACATCGTAATGGACGTCGCACTAACAAGAATCAAGCACTAATAATAAAATTCACAAGCACTAATAAAGCATACAGCGATAGTCACAATAGTATTTAAATTTTATTTAACGATTTATTAGATGTTTAAAAAACGTTTTAATATATTTCCGTGACCAAGACTCGATCACAGAACATCGAACCACGTTTTCAACTGTCAAAAAATAATGTCCTTGGGCACCAGTAGGGATTTTCATTATTAAATAATAAGAATTAACTCAAAAAACCCTAGAATTTTTCATTAAACCGGAAATATTTCCTTTTTGAATATAAACAATTTTTTTCGACGCAATAAACCTATTTGTTTATATTTAAACAGCAATACATATTATTTATGTTCTGTAAATTTACAAATTTCTATTTTAACTACCTATATGGTTGAGCTATTGCAAGAGAGATGTCATAACTTGTGTATATTTTAGATCCTTTCTACTTCTCTTTATTGACTTCCTTGATTATTTATATAAATATATGATATATTTATTTATTTTCATCAAGAATATTTAATTGTTTAAGTCGTAATATTGTTCTAAAACTATCGATAATATCGGAAAATACTTTAAATATATTGTTTATTAGTAAAATCTTTAATTTTGGCTCTTTTAATTGTATACTTATTTAAAAATAATTATTGGCTATAAACTATTGAAGATATAAAATACATATTTTGCGAAAAGATGGGTTTATGTTGTATGCACTTGTAAAAAAAAAATCATTAAAATCCGTTAAAGTATGTCTGAGTTATGGCAATTTTACTGAAAAGGCGCTTGACCCAGAGCTTATAGTGCCTGGACCAGAGCTTATAGTGCCTGGACCAAAGCTTATAGTGCCTGGCCCAGAGCCTGTACCACTGTCGATGCTTACGTGCTTGAAATCAGTTCTGAATTGAATTCAAGGTCGCACTTTCTAATTTGTATATAGCCAAGCTTTCGTCCCAAATAAAATCCAATGACTGCAAACTGTGACACATGCGTACTTTGCTATGTGACACATTTGCAAAATTGCCTTGTTTATTTATCATTGAAAATAGACTAAATTATATATTATTGTTTTGGCTATTTATAAATATTTATCAACTTTAAACTATTGAAGATATTAAAAATATCTTTTGTGGGAAGAATGCTTGAGTTATGCCCTATTCGTGACCTTGAAACAGAGCTAATAATGCCTGAACCAGAGCTTATTAGTGCTTGAAACCACTTTTTAATTCCTATATAGTCAAGCTTTCCCAACTAGTAAATACAATGATTGCAAAATGCGACAGATACATTGCAAATTAAGCATTATCTAATACTCAATGATAACAAACGCCTTGTTTATTTATCATTAAAAAAAACGTACTAAATTATATAAAATTACTATGAATATATTAATAATAAACGTTTCAACGAAGCTTGCGTATGTGTTGTTGTGCTATACTTTTCGGAAACTCTTTTTTCGAAATAAATAAAATAAATTAAAAATTGACCTTGTTAGATAAGGGGTCAATAGTATTATCCCTTAGTGGAAACCACGTGATATGATTTATTATATATAAATACTTTAAGAATATCGGCATTTCGTCAGTTACTACTGAGTGATATTTACTCTATCTCCGATAATAATAATTAAATAAGTGTTAACATGGGACGTTGGACTCAAGAAAAACAGTGAGTGAAATTTATTTCAAATATAAACAAATTCTAATTGCAGCTAAATAATTTAATTGATTCATAGGAGTAACACGATTACTTTAGATACTAAAGGGTACGAACAAAATATTGTTCGTGTCCCGGTCGGTACACATGATTACGAAAATCGTGACCATTACCAATTTGGTAATTACGGCTACGGTAAAAATCACGTGAAATTATTACATGTCCAACGAGATGGTGGACACCATACAATTCGCGAATATGAAGTTGATACTCATTTAAAATTAAAAACGCAACAAGATTATTTAGAAGGGAATAATCGGGATATAATCGCGACAGATTCGCAAAAAAATACTGTGTATGTTTTGGCGAAGAAACATGGTATTAAAACACCTGAAGAATTCGGGATTTTGTTGTGCAGTCACTTTTTGTATTTGTATAAACATGTGGATGAAGTGAACGTGAAAATTGAAGAATACCCATGGGAACGTCTGCAGGCGGACGACAAAGCGCATAAGCACGCTTTTATATTCTCACCTACAGCTACAAGGTTTTGTACAGTTACCCAAAAACGAAATGGTAAATCTTCGTAAAATATGGGAAAATATATGATTTTAATAACGATACATTATAGAATCACCTTTGATTAAGGGGGGCTTGAAAGATCTAAGAGTGTTAAAAACCACCCAATCATCATTTACTGATTTTATTCAAGATGGCTATCGCACTTTACCCGACACGAATGATAGGATTTTTAGTACTGTCGTGTCAGCAATTTGGCAATTTTCAACTGCGAATGGAGTTGATTTCGATGCAGCTTGGGATTCTGTTAAGAATTGTATTTTAGATAAATTCGCTGGGCATCCAGAAACCGGAATATATTCTCCGTCAGTGCAGAATACGTTGTATTTAGCAGAGAAAATGGCATTGGATAAAATTAAACAGGTCAGCAAAATCTCTAAAGTCTCGTAACCTTCACGAAATAATAAAATGAATTTCATAAATAATGTGTCCTTTTAACTTTCAAATATTGTTTATACAAAGATAATTTTTATATTTCACAATTTTTCAAACTAAATAATTAATTTTTTTATATTATCTCTCATAAAAGTTTCAAGGTCAAAGTTGATCTTAATTACCCAAAAATGGCTTACTAAAAAAACAGTTTGCCACTGATAAAATAAGTTTACCAATAAATGAATAAAAAAATTGATGAACATTTTTGAATAAAATAGATAAGCCGAATTGAAATGGAAATGCCAAATAGGCATTATTTCCCAGTGGACATGTCCAGGTTCCCTAAAAGCGTGTTGGAAAGCTCCGAAAACGAAGAAGTCTACCTACCAGTTGATAAACCTTCTGGTATTATCTATGCAGAATTAGTTAGGAAAGATACACAATTGGCATCAAAATTGTGATGCATCTAAATGTGTAATAGATGTTTCAAATATATGTATAACTATCACATTCATTCATACAAATAATAGTTCAAATTTAATTTAATTCATTTATAAACAAATATATTTGACTTGAAATTAATTAAAATATTTCTTTAAATCTTCTCCCATTCCCAAAATATACACTGTTTTCCTTACACATATATATGTACAATAAAGATACAAATATAATAAATTGAGCATAATTCATTTATTTCTCCAAAACATTTTCAAAATCTACTATTTTTGAAATATTTAGATACTTTCATAACACGTAAATCGAAAGTTATTACCCTATCGTTTCCCAAATAGGTAAATTTTCGAAAACCACTCCTTAATATTCAATTTACCAATCATAGTAAAAACTAATTAGTTCTTTTAAATTGAATAGAAATCGATAAAATCCTATGTCATAATTTGAGTTGCAGTACATATATATTTCGTGTATGAAAATCAACATGTGTGTGTGTGTGTGTGTGGAGGAAAATAAATATTTTTTTTTGTAATAAAACAGATTTGAATTCTAGAAATTTTAAATATTTATTTTGATATGGTCATTTGGGATATCCAAAACAACTACGTCACATTGATAAACTAATCAATGTGTGTCTAAATATTTATTAGTGAATTTATCGAATTGTAAATATAAAAACGTCCGAAACTGGAAATGGATCAATTTTTTTTTTGTTGTGACCTCAAGTCGCGATGTGGATGAGGTTAGATGAATAATTAGTTCATTTACAATTATATTAACATGCAGTTATCAAATGATTGTTTTAAAAATATCGAAGACTATCAATACAATAACTCATGACCATAGTTGTTACGATTGAGTAAACACAAGATATGTTGCCAGGACTTTGACTTTTCAGAAGTCTAGAACCTCTATTGATAATTGTAAACAATTAATCACGAATTCTCATTAAACATTTATTGTTTACTATTATGGTAATGTGTGCGTAAATGTTAAACAAGAAGATCTTATATTTATTCTAACTAATTGTCTCTTATTTCTCTTTACCTTGAAAATTATATACAATTTTGTGTCTAAGAATCTCTATTAATAATAAAAATTTAATTTTCTTATATAAACCTTACATTTTTATATAAAATATTTTTAAAATTGTTCACAAAAAATTTCTAGAATTGCGATTCGCGGCAAACCTTAACTCATATAGACATTTCCCATCTTAACCCACATCCGTCTAAATATTTACTCAAATAAACCATTAAAACAGACACATCCTCAAAAATAATTTAGTTCAGCAGTAACATTCAAAAATGAATCGTCTACAGTTTTTGTGCGTTTTTATATATATTACATCAATAAACTCCACTCAAATATTTAACAAATGTGGAACAGTGATTTCTGGCCATCAATTCATCATCCAATCTTCACATGGAAATCCTAATCCATGTCACTACTGGTTCAAAAGCATGGCACAGTGCAATTCAGAATTTCACCTCCAATTCCTAGAATTTGATAAGAATTGCTCGGAAACCCGAATAGAAATCTTCAACTCAACGATATGTGGGTTTAAAAATGGAATAAAAAAATTCAATTCTAAAAATGGTTTATTAAATCTGAAAATTATTACTAATGAAAAGTATAAGATACTTGTGACACGTTTACCGTGTCCGGAGAAGGTAATTGCCACTACTGATTTCGGGACGTTGTCGTATTGTTGTGCGGAAGCGTATAGTTCTAGAAGATTTTATTTGTCGAGTCCGGGATTTCCTGATTATTCTACCGCGACGGATTGTGTTTATAAGATATATAGAGCAAATCCGAATATTTGTAGATTGAGAATACATTTTAAATACTTCTGGCTGGGAGTGCCCCAGAATGGTGCTTGCTACTACGGGTTTCTGGAACTGGATGGGAAGGTTATTTGTGGGTGCCATTCAGGAGTTAATATCATATCCCAATTTGATCAAATTTGGGGTGATAGTCCGAAAATTATTCGATTACGGAATAGTAACCAAAACTCAAAAGGGTTTGTTTTGGAAATAATACAAGATGAATGTCCAACAAAATATACTCCAACTTTAGATTCAAATTTAACTGTTTTGGGTAAAACTGAAAAAGTACCTGAGTTTTATTACTATAATGACCAATTGAACAAAGTTATATTTCCTAATCAAACACAAAACACGACTAAAGCAAATATTGCAAATACCCCTAACACAAAAATTGATTATTATTTCTTCAAAGCACCTGAAGACACTTCAGAAGCTCAAAAAGAAAAAGAGCCAGATTTCTTCGACACAACTAGTCCCAATTTCACATTACCCGACGATAACAATATTTATAAATGCCAGAACTGGAACAACAATAACTGGACTGCTTTAACTCAAGAATTCCTCTGGCAAAAAATGAAACAGTGCCAAAAGTTTGAGCAAACCAGCCCAAAATGCTGTGAAATTAATTATTTGAGAGGCTATTTGGTCAGTCCTGGTTATCCGTATTATTACCCGGGTAATTTAAATATATGTTACAGGTAAATTAGTTCAAATTCCGCGTACATATAAATAAATTGTTTATTTTAATAAAGGTTCCAAAAATTGAATAATTATTGTGGAGTCAAATTATCTATATTTGATTTTGATTTAGAGATGAGTCAAAATTGTATTAAAGATTCTGTAATATTATATGATCGCTATAAATATTGCGGTGGATCACTAAAGAATAATTACTGTAAGTTTTGCTAAAAGCGTTTGAAATATATTACTAAAAATAGTAATTTTTTAGTAACTTTTGATTTGACATCGAAACAATTCGAAGACGTAAAATTCATCACAGATAAATATTATTGTGGTCGCGGCTTTAAGATCTATTTTGAGCACACCCCCTGTGAACTACCACCCCCGTATGTGCCGCCTATGCCGACTACAGTATCTCCGGTATCTACCTGTGGAGGGGACATTAATTCTGAATTTTTTGAGTTGAATTTTTCACAGTTCAACGAACAATGTTTGTATTATTTACAAAAATCACACGAGGTATTTTTTTAAAATGATTTCCTTCCTATCGATTTGCGTCGGTAAACATGCATATGTTTCAAATATGAAATTAATCAACATAAATCTCTAATTAATTAATTTATGAATATTTGATTCATTTAAAAAAGTGTATATTTTTATTTCTGCAAATTCACAATTACTTTATTTATAACAAATAAACAACATAAATAACAACAAATAACAGTGTATTGATGAATCAATATTTATAGATTATAAGGTCAAAATAGATAATATTTTATTACTGTAGGATGTCTGCGGCATACAACTATTGTTTTTAAACTTTGACCTCGTGTGTGGAATGGCGTACTTGTCGATAAATAATAAACAATATTGCGGCCAATTAAATGCTAAAAAGGGTAAGAAAATAAAAATAAAAATCATATTTAATATAAATTAAAAAACCCCCTAGACATAAGGAAAATAATTTTCTATAATTTGTGTTTCCTTTTATTTATTAAATAATTTAAAACAGCATTCATAACCTTTGACCAGTCCAAAGAAATGATAACGGTAGAGTATCGAAGACATCGTGAACATAGGCCTGTTATGTCCAGTATTATTCTTATGAGAGGTCAACAGGTCAGGGGTGATTGTGACCCATTCATATGTAAGTTAAATGTATCCTTGTTTGTTCTTTACCGATATCTAAATTGTTAATTATTTAATTGAATTAAAATGTTATTTTAGTAGATGTACCTGCGCAAAGACTGCTGAAAATGGATCCTGGAAACATTGATATTTAAACTGTCGATAAATAATTTAAAGTGTCCCAAAATAATAAAAAATTAATTATGATTGATATTTTATTTACAAAAAACGTTATCATATGAAATATTCTGCATGCATTGTTTAATTAGTTAAGAACTTATTACATTCAAATCGTACACTTATTTCTATATGACTGTCGTATGGACAAAGTTTTTTTTAAACATGGGTTTAATTTTTGAATTCGAATTGTTTTGGTAATTGTGAATCGTTTAGTCCTACTTTCGCCGTCCTAAAAACCGGATATTGGTGAAAATGGAACCGGCTGATCTCCTACGATTGCAAAAATTGATTGATTTGCCACCGTTGCCAGCTCGCGTTTCGTGAAGGGCCACCAATAGTTTGAATACGTCCTCTCGGGTCGGTTGACACATGTAACGATTGTCAGCTTCGTATCTGCTGAATTCAAAAATATTGATTTAAAAATTGACTAAACAAATAAAAATCATAATTAAATCAAATATTTTTAATTCGGTAACAAATATTTGGTGTAAGTGGGTTTAATTTTGATTAAAGCTTAAACTAATATACAAAAATGTCGAAAGAATCTTTTTTTTTTTTATTTACTTGGCGTTTTAACAGCGTTGACTTTTAAGAGCTTTCTTATAAAATAAACACAAAAAGCTTTCTATTAATACGAAAATAATGCGAGCACATTTTCAGTAAGCACATCTACATATTAAAGCACATCAAATATTCAACTAGATGCTGGCTTATTTCTATTTTGTAATTTAACACATACAAAATTCATAGTCACCTGAGTATACAAGCAAGGGGGGTCATCCAAAAATAAAATTACTAATAATAATTTAATCTTCATAGCAGTTTAAAAATAATTTTTTTATTACTACCGTACTTAATTCGTAATGGGACACAAATTTGTTTAAAGTTGGAACAAAGACCTAAATTGTAGTTTGATTTGATTAAATATCATAATAGGTTCATTAAATAGATTATAAAGCTTAACATTACAATTAGATTGTCATTTAAATAGTAATTATCACATTTGTACCCTTTTAAAGTGTACCGCTAATTATTAGTAATTTACAAATATAATTATTTTTGCGGTACTCGTTATATATCAAAATGTATCGCTACATGCAAAAGATAACGCGTTCTACTTCTTGAGCAATGGTTGGTGGCCAATGAGGATCTTAACTGTTTTTCATAAAAATCGTGCAATTTTGTAATTAACTTTCATTAAATAAACATCAGGATAAATCCTACATAAAACTGTAGCAGAAATGTTAAAAAAAAAAAATTCACGTTTGATAAAACACAAATAATAATAAATGTACTATTTTTTAATAAACTGAAAAGGATGAGAGTTTTTACAAGCATTTATTATAAATCTACCTAAAACAAACACAAAAACACCACAGAAATACATGTACTCACGTCCTGGAGCGTGAGTTTTGACGCTTCCACGGGTACCTGCGGTAGTAGCGCGATCGCTTCCCCGGCGTGTGGTGCGCCTCCTCGGCGGTCTGCACCACCTGGGGCGGCACATCCTCCACGTACAGCATCGGTATACCTCCAGGGCCCCACGGCTCTTCTAACACCGCTGTTAGAAGCGAGGTGAGTTGATTTAGCTCCTCCGAGTACTTGGAGTCGACAGGTGCCACCTGTAGATCTTTTGCGGCCACTTAAATAAACGAGATTATTTCGTATACAAAATAATTGAATCAATAAGAAATGTATGTTTGTATGAGCTACATATATGCATTAGCTTTGATAGCAATAACAATTGGATCACTTACTAATTGTAATACTATCAGCTTATAATATGATCACGTTATGCCATTGCCAAGATATACATTTAATAAATCGGTATTACTAAATTACGCGCTGTGTAGGACTAAAATCAAAATACCACTTAAAACTTTTAGTATCCTCTACTAGTTTGTTTCGCGAAGTAAGCTCAATTTAATTCAGACCTAAAACTAAATAATGCTTTGTTTACTACGGCGAAGCAAACAGTTTTATAAATTATTTCACCTTTAATCAAATTACACTTAGAATTAAGATGAAACGTTTTCGGTGTCACATATTAATAACTAACACATTTTTAGTAGATTAGCTACGAATTGTTGATTAATTCGTAAATTATTTCAACAGTCAAAGAGATTTAATATCATATTAAATCCAAAATATATTTGGGTAGTAAATAAAATATGTTAATATATTACAAATTAGAATGGAATTTAATATTAATTGCTTATTAAATATTTGCAATTAAAATTTCGTAATTATATCCCTACTAAATAAACGCTTTTTCTTTTATTAACATGGCCAATGACTGTGTTGGAACACTGAGCTAATCACTAATGGGTAAAAAGCATCAGAATACTAACGCAAATTTCTGAACATTTCTATTCTTGCAGTTGTTGACAATATATTGGAATTTAAATTGAAATACTTGTATCGGACTGCTATTGTCTATTGTAAATGGAAACGTATAATTTTTCTGTTCGTTAATGAGTAAAGTGCAAAAGTATTTTAATTTAAATATTTTGAATAAAATGAATATGTATGAGTGGCAATTAACGCGTGTAATAAACATTTAGAATGAATGTCTATAATAAAATAGAATTACCTTCATTTTCGTCGTAATACTCGATGTCTGGGAGTACGTACTCTAGTTCTTCGCCAATTGCAGCATACGTAACTTTGCTTTGTATTAGTGTTAGTATCAAAATCGATCCTAGGACTGTGATCATTATGATTGGTTCGTCTGTAAATTTTAAAAGGCGCAAAATCATAAATTAATATCTTTTCGCATATATTAAGTTAATTTTCACTTGAGCTAAAAGAGTTCCAATACGGAATTGAATTGGATTATTCAGAGTGCCGTCAGGGAGGTATTCAGATTGATTTTGAATAGCTGCATAATATACATGTATATTTGTAAAAATAGGTATCACAAATTTCATTTCAACACATTTCGTCATTGCTAGAAAATATTCTGTATACATATAGTTTGAATATAGAGCAATCAAACTACATGTGTGATTTCGCACAATAAAGGAGTTTTGATTGACTTAACTACGTGGTAACTCGATAATAATTATGTGGTCTACACTAGCCTTTTACTTAAACGAAATTTAATTACGTGTAGACCCACACAAATTCTGCTCCAATCATTGGAACCTTGTGTAATCATTATTAAACTAAGAATCCGTGAAAATGAAAACCAATAGATGCACCATTTACCAAATAAAATATTTGCTATGTCTTACACTGAATTTTATTTAGATCATCTGATTTTTATTATTACTAATTTATAATATTTAATATTATAAAAATAATTTAAATGGTTTTGACATACGAATGATTTGTTAGTGCACTGATTACGACATACAATCTAAGCAAGTGAATTATAAGTAAATCGAATCAATCAATATTACATACGTACGTATGTATGCGTCGGTGATAATTGTTCTCTTTGTAATAATTTCTAAAGCTCATGGAAATGACGTAACTTAGTTTTCTGCACATTACATCACAATATATATGTAAATTCAAAAGCTTTAGATTTTAATTTTCCGCAAATGCAACAGCCCATTTCTTGGTTGTTCCCTAATGAATTTTTAATTTTTTAATACTAACAACACAAACCAAAAATAATTACACAACGCATTGCATATTTTGTGCCTACCCAAATGTAATTACTTCCTCAATCTTCCGAATATAAAACAAATAAAGCGTATTTATTTCTACAGCTAGTAAAATGATGCAGTTTTATTGCTCATTAAAATATTTTATGGTGCAATCTTTTCGTATTAAAATGATTTGTTTTTATGCGTAACTTATTCTAGTTACAGGCGTGATGGATGCGTATTTTTATATATCATCAAAATACTTTTTATTCCAACAAAGCGTATAAATGTATTCAGATTCTAAAGCTTTGAGCTCAAAACTAATTTTACGCCTGAATGAGATATGTTTTATACAACTAAATAGATTTTAAAAAATGCACAACACAATTTTCTTTTTGAACTGAAAAATATATTTTTTAAATACAATACTTTTTCTGATTAAACTAATTAAATATTGACTTTAATTATAGTAAAAAGTACGTGGTATACTCTTTACGTGTTTGGTATTTAAGATAATACATTTCATTACGATACACCTGTACGTTATTTTATTTTTTTTTTCAATGGATTTCTATTATTTCTCGTACTGATACTTTATTTATCCATATAGATTTTTCAATGCATTGTTTTCCCTTTAGAGTCATAGTTGGAAAGCATCTATACATTATTTAAATAGCATTTTTTTGTTTAACAAAAATATACGCGAAATAAGGAAATTAAATTATACATCCACTTGAAATTCTACGACAGACTTGTGTTTATACACGTATGTGTTGTTTTTTTATTAAAATTCACCTTCTTGCGTTACATACGGTTGTAATTTAATATATAAAATAAACTTTACTTCGAAAACTGTAAAAGTCCAATAAATCTAATAATATATTATAAATTTATAATAAATGAAAATAATATTACAATTTGTTTAATATATAAATAAATAACTGTCCTCGATTGGTAAATAAAGCGTAAATTTATATCAATTTTCTCGTAAACAAATCTAGCTTTTAATAGTATTTTAATAAATACTTAATTATATAAGAGCAACTTGTTGATTAATATATTTTTAGACGTACTACGTATAAGAAGTTAACTTATAATAAAAAAATAAATCTAAAGACTTACCTATTGCTTGCGTGTAATTAAACACAAAAATCACGTTCACTAAACAATGAAATATTAAAAACAAATATGGTATAATTATTTGTAAGTATATATACACCACTATATCTACGATATGTTTGTGTGAATACAGTTTATAACAACAATACCCCTTTCGCGTGATAACGATGCCGTTATATATACGGGGCGTCTAAATACCAGCGCAGAAGCATTGCCGGTATTTGAAGCGACGCCCGTAACACGGTGGCGCACACCGCGTAGGCTTTACACTGAAATCACCAATTCAGGACTGTAAAACGTTGTTAC
The DNA here is from genome assembly GCA_944039245.1 of Nebria salina. Taxonomy (NCBI): domain Eukaryota; kingdom Metazoa; phylum Arthropoda; class Insecta; order Coleoptera; family Carabidae; genus Nebria; species Nebria salina. The sequence continues at coordinate 1,927,859 of OX063281.1, forward strand.
TCAAAACATGAATGAAATATTCCGACAGATCAGTTTCCTAAGGCTACCACACATAATTCACTTACATATGCTATTGATTAGGAAACTTGTTGATGGTAAGTGAATATAATGGAAAACTATTAATACATATGTAATTATTTTTGTTCGTTAATTTCCAAACGTAGGTTGATTAAGGTCACCATGTATAATTACATAAAAAACATATGCATGTCAGTTCCTAATCAGTTAATGACGGATAATTGGATAACGGCACATAATTGTGCTAAATTTTAATTGATTATTTACACCCTTAATGACTTGTTTTTAAAATTAAATATTTATTTAATTGTTTTCATACTAATTACATTTTCATACACAAATCTATAAAACAAAATCAAATAATCTAAACAGATAACGAATTTAAGGATCATAAAGGTACCCCCCCCTCCAATACGCATCCTACACGAACCATGGCTCATTTGATCACAATATAAAACAAAATCGTTGATGGAAATTTTTATTTTCCAATTCAAAGTTCCGTATTCCAATTTGTTTTACAATTAAGAGTTTGATCAAGCTGGTTACGTAAGTTATAATTAATACGACGCATATGTACAAATGCATATATTTTTGTGGAAAGCTATTATTTAATCGCAAGAAAAAAAAAATACAATTTCATAATTCATAATTCAGCAAAACTATAATAACTCATCTTGTCAGTATCCACCCACAGTACGATTCTAGGAACCCCAGATTATAATCTTAACAGTGAATTAACCCCGGTACACTCACGAAATAAATTCGAACGGGGGATGAAACCAAATCTGTAAAGTTCACAAAAATGTTTTTTGAATTTTATAATGAGCGTCAGGTTATCAGATTTATTATTGTGAAATATTGCACGGCGATAAGCTTGGAAAAAGACAATTTATATACGTAGCGGTGGCGTTCTTGGAAGCCTACAACCCGGCATATACATATTTTCTGTTGACAGAATAATCAAAGTTGCAAACTTATATTTAAGTTTATTTGTTGAATGGGTCATATGAAGTCAGCGTACAAATTGTTTTACAAACGTGGATACTATAAATGAGGCGTCTGGATGCCTATGGTTGACCTAAATGTATATATGTTTTATAAATTAAATGCGCATTTGTGTAATTAATTGTATTCTTTTGTATGATTAAACAAGTCGAATTAATTTAAGCAGTAGAATTTTCATTAGTATGGTAATTGAAACAAATTTATTTAAATGTTAATCTCCTTACCTTAGCTTAGCTAAGAACAATCTGCATCGTACAGAATTAATTTTTTTGTTTAACTACTTTCTTGACACCTTAAATAGTGCCCGATTTCACTAATGAAGACCATAAATTTTAGGCTTTCGCGGCTAAACTGACTCACCTTATACCATTGTTTAAACTTACGTACAAAGGTAAATAGTTTGTGTACTTTGTCTTTATAGTTTAAACTCTATAATCTTAGAAACTCATATATACTTTCAAATTAACATTAACAAAATAAAATATAAATCAATTAATTTGTTTTACTTTTATTGTTAGTCATAAAAATATATGAACCATAGAGACAGACAAATAAATATAATGTGTATATTTATCAATTTATTCGTAAAATACATGCATAAATACGTAATAAAAATTATAAATCTATCAAATTTGTGCTTAGATTAGTTAACAAAACTAATTTATGCAGGAGCAGGTGCCGCTGCTGGGGCAGCAGGTTCTGCAGGTGCCGCTGCTGGGGCGGCAGGTGCCGCTTCTGGGGCTGCAGGTGCTGCAGCTTCTGCGGGTGCTGCAGGTGGGACAGGTTCTACAGGCGGGACAGGCGCAACAGGAGCTATTGGCGCAACGGGAGCTACCGGTGTGGGTACTGGTGGAACAGGAGCAGCCGGACCAGTATCTTTAATCGTTTTCAAAGGGCCTATAATCTCATCGGCCAAATCATACATTTCTTCAACAGTCTGAAACAAAAATCATTTGCTTTCATCTTATATCTATCTGAATTTATATATAAAACAATTTTGTCTCAGGATTAAGTATGCAAATAGGCTTGGGTAGGCTAAAATTCGGAACTTACGGCGGCTTATATTCTTGTGTTAAAGTTTAATCTTTTAATTATCAAGCAATTAAAGTTTCCAGAGGTTAGTAGGAGTATTTTTGATCTCTAGTGAATTACATGGTTTTTTCTTTTTGATTTACCGTGTCAACAAATACACATATACTTAGACATTAGGTCTGGTTTAAGGCTATTTTCATCCCTTGACGTTGCCAAGAATAGCTTTTATTTTATAATTTTACTAAGTAAAGTCTATATTTTTAACGTTATATTCAACAGTAAAAAACAATTTTTACTAACGAATTAAAATAAGTGTCCTACATGAATTATGCGTAGCTTTATTTTTAAAAAAATACGTTTAAAATTCATAATTTCCAAAAAATGAAATAAATTTTGTAAATTTTTATTAATTAATTTTTTTCTATTTTATTCTGTTTTGTGTGTGTCTGGAGTATTCTAAAGAAATATATTAATCAAGTACCTCAGCTTCTGCTAACTCTTTAACTTCGGGACTTTCATATTTCTGTTTCTTCTCATAATCCTCCGGTAACATCATGTATCCTCTGTCAATATCTTGCGCATCGGTAAAGGCCAAATGTGTCGCTGGCGGCACACACATGCGGTCGTCTAAAGGACGGAAGATATGTCCATCCGCGATCGACAAACCATATGGTGGATCTGGTGTGTCATCCAGGAATAGATGTAATGGAATCACAACTTTCGGCGCTTTTATCAAAGCTCGCCGTTCCGCAATAAGTATCTCGCAATACGCATTAATCAGTAGAACTGGATGGTTCGCCATTTCTTTGGGTGCTTGATCGTACGGTATCTTACCAGTGAGCACTAATTCTTTTTCACGATCGCGCTCTTGTACCTATTAAATAAAATCAAATAAATCTCGAATATCAATCGATATATCCTGTTTCCAATACGCGCACCGCTTATCTCTTTCACATTTAATTTTGCATTTACAAACACTTGTCGTCGTATGTATATTGATTTATTATGTTTGATTTTATTTAAAATGCGGCTTTCAACAAATATAATTTGCCAGAGTAAATTTAATACTTGCATACCGGGATAAATTATAATAAAAAATAGAGTTTACAAATTTATAAATAAATTCTTTCTTTTCAAGAAAATAATAATTTAATAAATAGACAAATATTTGGGTGAATATTAAATTTAAAAAAAAATCAAACCTCTCTAGCAGCGATTCGTTTATCCATAGACTGGATATAATCTTCCAAAATACGAGCATGGAGTTGCAGCATATATTTGCGATCCGTCAAACGAACTAGGTTTGATCCCATAAGTCGTTCCAGTCTTGAACGAATTTTCGGATGACAAAAACTGCAATTAAATAAAAAATAAATCAGAACAAAATATTTAAATCGATTTAAACTCAATAATATTTATTATATATAGACGAGAAATAGAAACAATTTATTATGTATGTACCGGTGAATCATTTGATCTGAATTGTCGGAATGCTTCATGCCAACTAAGCTTTTACCTAGCTCCAATTTTGGCTACCTGTCGGAGCCTCTTTTTGATCGAAATATTTTTAATTCATGTACGTATATACTTTACATTTTATTGCAATATATATTTAACTGTACGTTTAAATTTCAAAACCAACATCCATATTAGTCTATTAGTAATATTTAAATTCGATTAAGAATCAAATTTAATTTCATATCAATTTGTATGTAAACCTTTTATTAATATTACAAAAGTTTGCAAATGAAATTCAAAAGGTAAATTTAATTATACTAATGTATCATGAACTAATTTCGTAATGATCAAATACTTAAATAAATACGATCACCTAATTATTCAATAAACACTCATTCAATCATTTATAGATTAACAAACTTTAATCTATATTTTTAATTATCGGCCAAAAAAGTCAACCCTTATCTTGAAATTGCTTTGTGTGTTTATATCATTTTAAATAAATAATATAAAGAAAAGGGAATGAATAATAAAAGCAAAATTGTGACCGTTAAAGTCTCGACTAACCGCTAAAAATTCCTGGATGACGGTTGATGTACTTAATAAGTTATGTATGCTCAACAGTTGATGAAAATAGCTTGATAAGCTCAAAAGCGCATTAGTTTTCAATAATGTTTTAAATGAAATATATTTTAGCAACGATATTTGAAAGAAAATCTACTAAATTTTTGATTATTTTATTTATTTACAACTGTAATAAAATGTTCGACAATCTCGCGATATATAACAAAATATATTTTGAAAAATCAATTGTATAACAACATATGAACACGATATATGACCATACATAGTATTTTCCTAAAAATAAATATTTCGCTATCAAAATAAAATATATTTTATATTGAGTTCGCTATCAAAATGTTTTATTGCGCATATTGTCTTTAAAATGAACTTTCGTAAACCCGACGAAAGTTTCAAAAACACCTCAAATAATAATCACAAAACCACTGATTAATATTTCTTTACTTAACGAATATTCATTTGTAATAGCAGTGCGTTGACATTCTAGCGGGAATATTGTGTGGGTTGTTACACTATAATACAGGGGCGCCCGTCACCTGAAGGGTGGACGGTTCTATCTTCCTGGAAATGTTTGGCTTTCGCATGAATATGGATTGTATAGACTAAATTAAAAGGGACCCGCACGAATATATCAAAAGAATCTATAAATATGTCAGAATTTTTTATCAATGTGGTTGCGTAATAAATTGATTTGTCAATCAAATTAATTAGTCTGATTTAATTGTTTTAATTTGTATTATCAATTAAAATATGTCAATAGGATTTTTATTAAAGAATATTGCGTGTTGGGAAATTAATTTAATTCTCGTATCACTTTGGATAAAAACTATGAAATGTATAACGGAAAAAATAATAGTTTTTCAATTTCATGACAAAGCTGTATGATGATACGCGGTGGTACGATAAGGGTTGAAAGTTTACGCTGTTTAGACAAGTTTCAGGGTGGCAATACACCCTTAAAGACGCCTCTATCTCCTTACTAGCCCTTCGTGTTTTTGTTCGACTGATTAGCAACTTGGTTCGTATCACACTTACCCAGACTGCACGCAATACCAACACGAACATATCGTTTTTGATTTTAAGCGCTATTAAAAACTAATTCACCCATTAAAACATTACCACTAATTATTCACTTGTTACCCCTAACACAATTAAAATATTTCGTAAAATAGATACTAAAATACAAATATATTGAATATAATTGCATACGCAATTTTTTTTTAAAGCTTTTTTAAATAGAAAATATATTAGGAAATTGCAAATATTCATTAAAAAAAAAAAAACTTTTCAATCGAAAACTATTAATTCATTTCGGAATAATGCATGGATTTTCTTAAAACAGACAAACCATTTTTTAAGTAAACTATTTTCGATTGATTAATTCTTATAGGAAACTAATCAATTTTTCGAAATGTAATATAAATCATCTATCATAAATTACACGCTTCATATACGTATAAATTCCCGTCAAATAGATTTTTAATACAAAAATTGAATTATTGAATATATAGACTATAAATAATATATCTGCATCAATATGTATACCTAATACATAACATACAGCCTTGGGAATATATATTTAGCAAAAATAATAAAAACAAAATATAGCATACCTAACTAAAATAAACTACTATAAAATAATAACAACAATTAAATTAACGAATATATTTAATAATAAAAATCGTAATATTAAATATTATTAATAATAATAGTAATACAACTTACCGTTATGGACCTTTAATAAAACAACTCTTACACGGTAATTGGATAGTGTACAACTTTTGAAAAACCTCATAAATTCGTGTGCGCACATTTTTTGAGGCACGCAAAAGTATTTCAAGAAAATGGTTGCTAAGCAACACTAAATAATAATATTGAGAAATTGCAAAATTTCTAGGACATCTGGGGATGGAAAACAGTAGCTACTTAGAAAATTGTTACAGGTAACTGTTTGAAATTTCATTAGGAAAATCGTATAAAAATTTATTGGTGCTTAAACAATATATGTAATAAATATATTTAATGTTGATAATAAATAAATATGTCTACGTTTTTTTTTTTTATATATATATATATATATATATATATATATATATAATATATATATATATATATATATATATATATATATATATATATATATATATATATATATATATATAAACAATTTATTTTTATATTTTATTACGGTAATAAACACGCGCTTTTCTTCCCATCCAAAAACCGCCCACCCACCTGCATTCCAATTTTGGAAGTATTAGAATCACTTCTTGGACGCGATAGTCCAAATTTGATTTTGTATTTGTACTCTTACTCCTAGAAACACTTCTAGTAGTTGATGTATTTGAAAGCCAAGTACGATTTCTGGCTTCCATGCCGTCCAACCAGTCTTCGACGTCTTCAATAACATTTTTTTTCCATTCTTTACCTACCAGTAGGTTCAACGTTTGCCAGAAATGGCTAATTTTTTCTTGAGACATTTTACACTTTATTCAATATAAATACCTAAAACTTCCAGTTTTAATTGAATTGTTTTATTTATTGTGTAAATGTTTGTGAATTGTTGAAGTATGAATTAGGATAACTTGAATAAATACGAAATTCACATTGTGCAACGAATTGTAGGCGACTGACAAAACGAAACGGTAGACTAATAACGTCTAGTTTTAATTGGGATGCACTAATTAGAGCACTAATGAATGCAATTTCCCTGTCTAAAATTGACATATTCATACTATTCTGTTCGATTTAACTGTATTCCATTGTTGGCACCATAATAATTTTCTGGTACGATGTTGTGCTAGTAATGCGCCATATAAATTTTTTACATACTTGAATTTGCAGTCATTTCAGACACGCAAACCGAAATAACTTGATAGAATTATATGAAACAATATAGACAGAACAAAAAATATATGTCTCTTTAGAATGACATTTGTTATTTTCGATATATTTGATTTCACAAAAAATGATTATGTGTTTTTCATGGTAATATCAAATTGAATTTATTCAAATTTTTAGCTACTTTGTATCGTGTGTTTTATACTCATTATTAGAATCTTATTATTATACGCAAATTCTTACGAATTTTTTACAGATTTTATGGTTCTCTATAACTTATAGAGTCTCATTAATTTAAATTTATCTCATAAAAAATTACTGTCTCAGTATTAGAGTAAAAGTTCCGCTTATATCAGAAAATATAAATTTAAAAAAATTTTCAACTCCGCCTAGGCTCTTTTAGAGCCTAGCTGGTCCCAAGCCCAGATAAAGGAGGAGGGTTACGACCAAAGCTCCATCAGAGCTTGGTCCAGTAAAAAATAGTATTTTTTTATACTTTTTCTACATTTAAAGCCTAAATCAACACTTATAAAATGCGCGCTTCTATTACAACGGAACGTAATTAAACATATTATATAGAATGAATAAACTCGTTAATTGATTTGTAGGTAAAATAGAAATAAAAGCTTTTTCCACAGCGTTCAATTTATTTTGCCGAAAAAAGAGTTTTATCACATAAATTCATCAAATTTGGGTGTTAAATTCAAAGTTGAAGATTGAAACTTAAAGTAGTATTTCTGTGGTAAATAGTGTATATGTAAAGGCAACTGTTGCATTTTTGTATATGGTGTTTAAAAATAGCATTTACCAATATTTACAGATGATATTGATATGGAATAGACTTAAAATTTATTTAAATACGAAAAACACTGACCACAGAAACTGTTCGCTTCACATATGTATTGTATCACATGTTTGTTAAGCCACTATCTTCACCCACTTTATTCGCACAAAACAATTCTATAACACAGCCCCCTTACACTTAACATTTCTTTTACAACCCCTGTGCAACTTAGCAACCCTTGTTTACATAAACACACTATCATACACCTTATTCACACACATAGTATACGTCTTGAAGGAAAAGTGCTCATCACTGACGTATCGATATCTTCAAGGTGTCAAGGTACTTTAACAATATCGACCTTGAAACTAACACACAATTTAATGAATTCCAGCAATGGTGTGAATTGGGACAGATACCAAGGGGTGTTTTGCGAATTGTATTATTAGACCACTAACACTATTTTCTTATACGGAATAATTTGTATTCCATTATGAATACTTTCGTAATCGAGATTTTAACAGATTTACGTGTCTATATTGAACATTTTTAATAAATATATTTATTTTTGATTTGAAACAATTGATTATTTATTGCTTTGTTATCGGTATTATTATTGCGTTTGTTGATGTTCAATTTTATTATATTTGTATTTTAGTAATTTTTATTCGATTTGAAAGTCAAGTGCGGGGATTTTATTTGAATTAATTAATGGTTTTGGAGCGTAAAGGTGCCGTATTGTATACTTACGCATATTTGCAAGATGTTCGGGCGAACCATGGTTTGACAGGAATTTCATAATGGGCCTTGACAGGTTTTTGAACAGTCTTATTTTTGATGCGTACTCTTTTGAGGTTTTTCTTGTCGGCATCTTGGACTTCGTCCGCCATTTTCACAACGAAATTTAAACACTTACAAATTTAGACGAACCGTAAATTTGACGTCACATCACAGATAACAAATACATTACGTAGCTAACTATTATTATTATTTGCCTAATAATTAATATTCAAATTCGGGGCGCGTACTAAACGATATTAAATTATAAAAATAGACGTTCTGTCCTCATAATTATCGCAAATAATTCCATATTTTGTAGAATAAATTTACAGATACTGAACTTATTTGTACGTTAATAAAATTCTTAGTGCATGGCTATTGGAATAATTTTAATTTTTAAAGTAGTAGGAATTTTTTTATTAATTTCCCGGGAAACTTAAGCTATATTTGTTAGTTAATACTAACAGATGCAATAATTCATGTAGTAATTTACTCTTTAGTAAAAATATAATTAAAAAACGTAAATATTTCAAATTATTTTTATTTATACTCAGAAATGATATATAATGAATACACTATTAAAATTCATAGACTTATAAACTGCGTTCCACTAACTGGACAGCCAATTTAAATAATTCGGTATTCGGTGTATTGGGTCTAACCGAAATATCTTTCAAGGGTAAATTGCAAAGATGGCGCCTTATAGTAAGGTCCCTCCTGGCAGATAAAGCCCTCCTAAAGGGCCCAGCGCTCGCAAATAAATTATTACGAACCGCTTGTTTTTCTTGCATCGCAACTTGAATGGCTGCAATCGGATGTGAGATTACAATATCCACCGGGTTATCAGTTGAGTCTTCTTTTTCCGCGTCTGCGTTATCTTTTAAAATCTCTTTCACTAAAGCTTCACCAGCCATTTCTAGTGAAATACCAATACGTTTCAAGACTTTATGATATTCCCAGCGTTTCTTCGCAGAGCCGGTTTGTTCTAGTTTAATTCTTGGGCGCGATTCCGCGACTAAGCTAGCCCAATCAACCCCTAATGCGTCTCCTAATCCTTTTACTTTAATTTCTTCTTCAAGCTCCTCGTCGGATATCTCTTCGAAGTCCATTTGGTCGATTCCATCTTCATCTAGAGCGGATTCGTGGGATCCAGGTTCTGGAGACTGCACTTTTAGGTCAGGATCTGCTTCAACTGGTGTTGGTAACGGGTTGGCGATTAGATCTTCGACAGGTTCTGAAGTTGCTACCACTGGTTCCTGTTATATGAGTTAGAATTATATTTGGGTTAAAGATGTAAATAAGTCATGCTTTAATTTAAAGCAAGCATGTGACAGAGTAGGGAAAAATATTGCAGATTGCATATATATACAAACAAATATTCTTATATTATACTACGAACATTTAGACAACAAACAATACACAAAGCATAAGCGCTATTTTAATAGCAATAGGGTGTAAATTCTTACAAATTCAGGTTCGTTTTTAAACGGTTGAACCACAACAATTGTAGCTGGATTAACAACGTCGTTTTCAAACAATTCTTCGACCTTTAACAAAACCCACAACCACAATATTAAAGAAACTTGTTGTTAGTAGTTGACCATCAGCGCAAACACTTACATCCTCGCGGTTTAGAATCTCATCAGCGTCATCAGAGATTTCGCTTAGTGCGTCTTCTAGAATGGCGGTCTCTTCCACGCAGGGTTTCTTAACGTCGAGGACTTCTTCTAGAGGCTCTGTCGGGCGTTTTGTGTGTAGTAAAGGTTCTTTGATTGGCTCGTCATGGATTAAAGGTTCTAAGTGTTCGATTTGAGGTTTAAGTATATCAGGTGGCCGTCGTATGTCTTCATCTGAATTAAATAAGGCTAACAGGTTAAATAATAAAAAGGAACATATTAGATGAATAATATTAAATATGTTTTAAATACTTTTATACATGTGAGTTGCACAATTAAATAGTTGAAATAATTCATACCATCCCGATGTGAGCTTGTGCTTTTGGGTCCAGATCTGCCAACCCTATCCGGGTAATCTGTAGGCCATCTTCTGCGGTCTTCTGAAGGCCAGCTGTCCATTGAACGGTTATAGTGCCTCCATTCCTCATCTATAGATGCATGATCAGTTGGCTCCCAATCGTCTCTATGCCCTTCCCAATCATGTGGTCTTCTACCACGATCCCAATCCCGGTTCATATATTCAGGATTATCCCATTCGCGACTTTTAACTGAAGGTGGCGGTCTGGAATCCTCTCGTACATACGCTCGCCGACGTTCTGTTTCCAATTCTAATTCTGGGTCAATATCCCGGTTATCCCAAGCCTCGCGACGACTACGCCTATCCTCAGGATACTCTCTAGATTCCAATGGAATCCTCCTATCATCGCGCTCTGGATAATGTTCATGTTCCATCTCTAAATAACCACGGTCATCCCGACGATTTCTATCGTATGGACTATCAAATTTATCATCATGTCGTCTTTCATCCCGTCTTTGTGGAGGCAGCGGATAATCACGTTCGTTTCTATCATGTTCACGTTCATACCGTGGATCAGTGCGCTCGTATTGCCGATGGTCGTTATAGTTGCGTGGTTCTGCACGATCTAAACGCTCTGGCGGGGCACGGTCCATTCGGTCTGGATCACCGCGGTGTTCATTTCTACGTTCTAAAGACCGTTCAGCTGCACGGTTATTCCTGTTAGGACGATCTCTGTCGTTTGAACGATTTGAAGTTCGGTCTTGAGATCTAGTTCGATCTAAATCTTTACGTCCAGCCGGTAGACGGTCTGCTGGTAATGGTAATAAGCGCTCAACACGATCACCGGTTGGTTTATCTAAACCGCGGTCTCGACTGCGCTCGCGATCCCGATCGCGTCCACGGTTTGTGTTAATATGCAATAGGGACGGAATCTCTCGTTCTTTCTTCGCGAGCTCTTTTAAGCGTTCACGCTCTCGTTGGCGTTCTTGACACCTAGCTAAAGCTTCCTCGCGTTCTTTTTCCCTAGCGGCTTCGCGCTCTTCGCGAGTTAAGCGTCTTTCACGTTCTCGATCCCGAGCTCTGTCAGAATCGCGATCGTTACGATCTCGATCACGGTCACGAGATCCATCATGCTCTTTACGATCTTTACGCCGTTCAAGTGATCTGTCTTTAACATCACGTCGGTCTTTATCGTCTTTTTTAGTTCGTTCTTCATCACGACTGCGATCTGTTCTGCGGTCGTCTTTACTTACAACCGGCGGAGAAACTTTAGACTCGCGCTTCGCTGTTGTAGTTGTTGAAGCTTTTGAGCGTGCTGGTGAAGGTTTACTACGATCGCGTGAGTTTGAAGAATCTGGAGAATCTTTTTTTTTTGTTTCACGTGTTGAGGGTCTTGAATCGCGTTTAGGTGACCTTGATGTTTTAGATTTAGCGTGCTCGCGTTCTTTTTCGCGTTCGCGCGCTTTTTCTTTTTCCCGCTCTTTTTCACGTTCACGTTCTTTTTCACGTTCCTTTTCGCGTTCGCGCTCTTTTTCGCGTTCGCGCTCTTTTTCACGTTCGCGCTCTTTTTCCTTTTCACGTTCGCGCTCTTTATCGCGGTCGCGTTCCCGGTCGCGGGACGTTAATTTAGGTGACGGAGTACGATGTTTGTCTTTACGTTCTGCGGTAGCTGGAGGTCGTGGTGACCTAGAGGCCGGTTTCGTAGTAGTTTTACCTGGTGCTACTTTAGGCTTTAAGGGTGGTGTTGTTGATAGGCGTCGACTTCGAGGAGGGGATGGTGATTTAACTACTTTAGTAGATGTTTTGAGGGGTGGTGTTTTTTTGGTTTTAGGTTCAATTGCAGGTTTAACTGTGTGTTTATGAGTGTTAGGTTTTGCTGGTGGTTTTTTTTTGCGTCGTTCTGGCTCTGAGGATGAGCTACTGTCGCGTTTTGGTTTTGTTCGTTTTGTTTTACGTTTTCGAGAATCCATGGAAGTTGAACTAGATGTCGAGCTAGATTCCTCACTGCTTGAGCTGGAGTCTGAGGAACTGCTAGAGCTACCCGATGAGGAGGAGCTGCTTCCTTTTTTAACTTTTTTGTCCTTTTTTTTCAACTTTGAATCCATTTTCATTTGTAATTCTAATTCGCGTTGTAGTTCTTGTCGGCGCTTCTCGAGCACTTCAGCGTCTGCGTCTTCCAAGTCGGTTTGATCCCATTGCTCCCATTCCGGTTCTGGACTACGCAGTGCTTTAACTATTGTTGAATGTAACCGTTTAGTGGGGTCATCCTTAGTAGTACTGCTGCGTGTTTGCTTTTTTAAGTCATCTTTTTTCGCGGCACGTTTCGATGGACTAGTTAGCGTATGAGTTGTTGCATATTTGCAAGTTTTCCCGTAAGGACAAGTGCCGTTCTGTGCCCAATGTCGACAATAATTATCATTCGGTTGTGTTGCAGACGACGATGCTTTAGTTCCTAGACGCTCGAAAACGGACGGGCGAGATTTCGGTTGATCGTTTTTCGTAGACGATACTTCAACTGTAATCTTACGTTTAGTTTGTTTAGACATTTCGTGATTTATTATTAAATGATGAACATAATAATACTGTATCGTTCACCATATTTGACAATTTATTATGCTGCGAATATAGATACAGTATTGACATATTATTCACTATACTGTACATAGACCACCCACTTAGAAATAATTTTATTTAATAAATTTTAATATAATAGATCAAATTAATAAAATTACTACAATTATAAATTATTTTATAGATAGGAATTTAATTAAAAGATTCAAAATATGGAATAAATTAAATTGTCTCGTCCATATTAAAATAATGTTAACGATAAAGGCGTGTATTTTATTCCCAATAGCCAATGACTAGTACTGTTTTAAATAGGCAACGAATGATAAACGACCTTGGACGATTATTGATGACGTCATAGCATAAGACGTTGTTTAGTATTAGGTAGTTTTAATATACTGAACTACTTTTTGTAAGCGGTTATTTTGCTATGTTAGTTGTTCGTCTTGTAGCTATCTTCACTTTATGCAAATCCAGCTAAGATGCATGGCGTCTAGGCTGTGTTTGCGTTTTCTGTTAATTTAGAGAATTTATTTATAAATGTATCTAATAACTAGTTTGAATAGTGTGGTTTCAAAATGATGGACTTTTTGAGTTACATTCGGAAGCTATTCGGCCGACCCGCTATAGACGACCACGATACCCGAATCCATCAGACTCGAAAGAGGCGGTAATTAAAGATTTCACTTACAACAAAATATTTTGTTATCTATTGTTAATAATTTGTTTAGATTTCTGAACGACGATTATGATAATTTTGCCACCAAGTTACGCAGATTAAGCAACGGTAAAATGAATAGCTTCAACAACTATGGTAAGTTGGGTTGAGTACAATTGTTTATCATTGTATTATTATATGCATGTATTCTCTTATAAAATTGTTTATTTTGTTAAAAATTATTGTATCAGTTTAATTTTTTAAATAAAGGCAACAGGTTTTTTTGTTCGGATTTAGCCGCCATTTTGATGTCAAATTAACAAACAACATGGCGGCAAATATATTCGATTGTTACTCTTGCCGCCATATTTATTTCAACTCTAATATGGCTGGTGAGAGTATATTTTTGTCGGCCATTTTGGATTTTTTTTTTGTTATTTAAATGATGCTTTTTTTAATTTAATCTTAAGCTTATTAGTACATTTAACACCAATTTGTTGGTGTAATACTTAGATGAGTGGACAGACATGCCGAGCACGTCCCGCCCGTCATTTCTCAGTTCTTCTAGACGTCCAAGCATTCGCTCATTAAGAACAACTTCCGACATCATCGACGTCTCAGATGACGAAGACATTGTAGAAATAGTAGTAAAACAAAAACAACCATCAGTATTAAGCTACAATGGCGCCACTGATGCACCCACATCGTCAAAATACGCCTCGAAACAACCAAACTCCATATTGCAAAACGCGCGTAAAACTATTAAAAACTATAACTATTTGTTCGGCCACCAAACGCATGATAACTTAAGTGACAACGTGCGGATTGTTGAGCGGCAACAGTACCGAGATTTGCTGCTATCCTCCCCGTCAACAGCTGCTGTTTATTGTGATGATAGTGATACTAGCACACCGAATAGCCGAGGTAAATATGGCTATCAAGAAAATAGCAGGACTAGAAAAATTTTACAGTTAGCACGAAGTAAAAAACCTGCTGCTACTATCGATCTAAGCGCACCGAAACAGACAAATGAAGTAATTATTATCAAAGATTCTGATTCGGATGCCAGCTCTACTAAGCCTAAGACTAAATATATTAATTCCATGCAGAAAATACTGGATACGGAACCATGTATGGATCCCAATTTTGCTTTTAAATTGTAAGTACGGTACTTTTTTTTTTTCATTATTTAGGCTCATATTGTTTCCTTGTCTTTTAATTATTTATGTTTATTAAATTTGTTTTTTTTTTTGTTGAATTATTTTTTAGATATTTTAAATGTTAATGAAATATTTTTGGGAGAAAAATCAAGATGACATGATTGTTTTTTTCAGAGACAATGAACGTAAACAATTCAAGAAAGAAACGGAATTGTTTATCGATCAAGAGCGCCTAAAACGCGACCGCTACAACGAGGTGTACCGCGAGAATATAAATTCAATCCTACAAGATAAAATAAAAAATTGCAAAATCACCGACGTCATCCTGCTCGACGAAACGTTCGATGAAACTGCGCTGTTCCGCGATTTCACGCCAGACGAAACGATGAAAATCAACGATGCGCTAAAATGTCGAAATCCGAATCGTGTGTTCGTAGAAAAGTTTAATTTACGTATAACGGGAGCAGATCTAAAATTGCTCAACGAAAAAGAATGGTTAAACGACGAAATCATCAATTATTATATGGCGTTAATTGAGCTACGCTCGAAACAACCAAAAATGCCGAAAGTGCATACGTTTAATACGTTCTTCTACCCGAAATTAATAGCAGGGGGGCACACATCTTTGCGCCGGTGGACGAAAAATGTAGATATTTTCGCGGTCGATTTAATTTTAGTCCCTGTCCACTTGGGGTTCCATTGGTGTATGGCTGTTATTGATTTTCGGGATAAATCGATTCGGTATTACGATAGTATGTTAGGTAATAATATGCAGTGTATTCACGCATTAGAACAATACTTAATTGATGAATATGACGCGAAAAAGCATTCCGTTTTTAATACGACCGACTGGGATATTTCTATAATGAAAGAAATACCGCGGCAAATGAACGGAAGTGATTGCGGCGTGTTCGCTTGCACATTCGCGGAATTTATCGCTAGAAATAAGAACATTGTATTTACCCAAGAAAATATGCCGTACATACGGCGGAAAATGGTTCTCGAAATATTAAAAGGAAAATTAATTACTTAAACAAATAAGTTCTTCGTTTATTATTTATTTTTATGTATAAATATTACTTGTTTTTGTATATTGGATAGCTGTATAAACTATATATTTTCATATCAATCGTTTTAGGAATTAATACAAGTTAAATTTTGTTTTCAATCTTAAATATAATCTTTCAAACTGCTATTCTACTTTATTTCCCCAGTTCCTCCTTATTGGGGACACGCCTAATCGAATAACAGGCCATATTTTTATTTTGCGATTTATCAAATCTTAATATTTTTTATTATTTATTGGTTTTTACCACTTATTTAGTGGTCTATTACATGGTAATATATATATAAATGACTATGAAATAAAACGAACATTTTTTACTTTTGTATATATTGACAAAAAAATGCAGTGAGGATTAAATAATGCAACATTTTGTCACTTTACATATACTTGTTTATTAACACAACCATAACGAATCCCATACATTTTTTTTTATGTACAGTGGTTTTTATGTCTAAATCGATTATAAATAGTAATAATTGTTGAATGTGCTTGCATTGTCGAAATATAGGACGGGTAGCTGGGACGGTGAGTGCTGAGCGAGTTACCAAAAAATTGCGGTAAGAAAATAACTTCATCAAATTGAAGCATTTGAAATTGTCCTCGAGAAATAATACAACTTACGAGTCCAAAGTTAGAAAACGAGATTCAATTTGGTAAAAGCCTTAGAATATACATATAAAATTTATAGTAATTAAATATATGTTTTTATTAATTATATTTATTTTCCAATTAGTCAAATGGAATTGTAACAAAATTATAAACTATATTTGTTCGTTTCAAAACCAGTAGCGATTTCAAATATAACATACGCCACAACCAGAAATATATTAAATAAATATAAATAACCAGTGTGTTAGATTTAAAAAAAAATTAAATATACCCCAAATCTACGCTACTGGTACAAATATAACATTAACATTTATTATAAACGTACAACAAAACATTAAACATGACAATTATCCTAAATACAACTGGTTAAAAATCTTGCAGCGTGCGTAAAGGCATTTTTATCTAAACGTAAATTTCATCAAACGCTGAACCGTACTAAATAAAACCATTGTAAAATCGTGATTTTTAATTTATGTTAATACTGTTCCTCTGGTCCATAGTAATTTATATATTAAAGTGTTGCGATTTTACTTTAGTACGGCCATGCATATCTATTAGGGCGCAATTCTAAGTGTCTAATTTGTAATCATTTCTATATTATAAGTGCAAAATCAAAAAGGAATCATATAAACGGTGCTATTTTCTGTAAGGTAGAAAAGGCATTATCTAAATTCACTAATTCTAAATATATTAAAACGACTATTACAAAATCTTTCTTTGGCGTTACCGTGTGTTATATATATATCCCACGATTGTTACGTTTACCCAAGGACTCGGCTAAAAAAATACGGATAGAATGAGCGCCGCTGCGGTCTTGTTAACACACGATTCCTATTCGGTCTCGGTTGTTCCTCCGGAACTTCATCAGACTCCTGAGCTGTCGTCTTAATTTTATCATCAACTTTGAGCTCGTCAAATTCAGTTATCTCTTCAGATTTCTCCGTTACTTCGTGAACTGTTGCCAAAATAGTAGTGTTTTTAGTAAAGTCTCCCAACTTTGAGTCGATCTGAACTTCTTCTGTCGAATCTGTTGTGTTGTCAATTGCAGGGTCTGGGTTTGTTTCAGATATGTTTGATACCTTTTTCGTCAAATCAAGTTTGTCGAGATTTTTTTTCAATTTTAACTCTTTAGATTTATCATATTTTTTTGTGGTCACGTATAGTTTTCTATCAACGTCGTCTGTTATGGTTATTTCGACGATTTTGTGGCCGTGCGGTATTGTATAGTCTGAATCCATTTCTTTTAAATTGCTTAACTTCGAATCAACTTTAATATCAGTTACATTAAACTCAGACAATGGTAGTTCTTTACGATTCGTTCGGTTTAATTTCACTAACGATGCTACTAAATCAGAATCGTTTGGTTTTGTTAGTATCTTCGCCGGGTTGGTTAAATCATTAATTGTTTTACTATTTCGAAGTTTATCTGTCAGCGGCATGGTCTTATTTTCATCAATCTTCAAAGTCGCTTCTTTGTAGTACGCCACAGTTGTGTATAGCTCTTTTTCTGTTATCAGATTAGTTGGTTTTAAATGTGTTTTTGTTGTTTTCTCCCCATCCACATCAGTACTAGTATCGTTCACTTCTATTATATCAAAAAGAGTCCCATTTTCTATGATTGAGAATAGTTGACCTTGATTAATACTAGGAAAATCCGGATTACTATTATCTGTAGTTGATTTTTCTGAAGCATGTCTATGCTTATCATCTAAAGCTTTTTCAGTTGTTGAAACTATTGTTTCAAGAAACGTATCTGGTGACATAAGTTTAGAAATTGACGTAGCTGCCGCTACTAGTTTATCATATTTTTCTGAAGAGCTTAATATGTCTGTAGATTTTTCTGAAACAGCTAACTTATCTGTTGAAGTAATTTCTTCATTTGGTCGAATTGTTGTCACCATATCCTTTGAAGGTTTCTGTCTTGTAGTTTCGGGAAAACTGCTCATCGTTGTAATTTTCTCTAAAGTACTTCCAGATAGCTCAGTTGTTAACAATTCGGGTTTAAGACTACTAGTTTCTTTGATTTGAGACGTGGTTGTTCTAATACCACCTGCAGTACTATAGGTGTCTTCAGTTTCACGTCTATGACGCGTGGGTGAGTTGAACTCGCCAGTGTCGATGGTGTTTGATGTCCAAATCCATGGTTTGGTCGCTGCTGTTTTCGGGGTAATCCTGGAGTTCGTGTCCGTGGTTGGGAGTGGTGATTTAGAGACTGTTACGTCGAAATCTTCCCGAGTTATACCACAAGACAACTGGTGCATCATTTCTTCATGGTCCTTAACATAAAGACAATAATGTATATTTATAACATGTTTCATATTCGTTCTTGATACAATTTTAATTTCCTATTGTATTATTTATATCGGAATTCTTATACGTAATTATATTCTCGTTAATAAAGATATATCTATTTATTACGATCTTTCGACGCTTAGTTTAATAAATAAATATCTAATTTGTCTATCTATTTTGGCATAAAATAGTTAATATTGATTTAAGGACGTTTAAAGTAAATTTTTTCGTTAAAATTTAGAAATTGAAGTATTTTATGATTGGAATTAGGACTACGTATAAGAGAGTAAAAAAGTGTATTAAGAACGTGAAATATATCTTAATCACTCAGTTCATTATAGAGGTGCGAGGTAGCGTGTCAGATGTGAAATAGCGCAACGTTGGCGTAACACAAACGCCGTAGCTACCCTCTAATTTAACTAGGATGCTAAATACGCCCGGCTTTCACACCCTTATCAATTATAGACTGATAAGATCAGACATCGTTCGACTTGGGCTGCGCTCAAAACCGGCACTATATGTGGAAATTAATAGCTATCCACGCTTAGTACACACTAACTAAGATAAGTTACTAGGCTAATATTGCTTTTAAACTAATTGCGTTATTTTGCTATATTCATTTTTATGCTTTGTTATCAAACCTATTTCCAACCCCTTAGGGTGGAAAAGTGCCGGTTTTTTTCTGTCTTACGCGTAATAATAAATACGTATTGTAATTAAAAGTTTTATGAAAATATCCGTTTTGAGCGTTTCTTAATTAAAAAATAATTGAACATAAATGTTTTGTATGTATTGTAACTCTAAAGGGGATGAGTTTAAAATTATTAAATATATTTAGATTTTTAATTAGTTTCTGCGGCAATTGACCAACTGGAATTGTTTTTTTTTCCACTTTCTTATACACAGTATATTGTAATCATGAAAATGTTCGATTTATACTTTTTGACCTTCCCTGAGTTTTATAAATTTCATAATAAATAAAAGTCATATTCTTTGTTTGATCTATTTAAGTATGTAATAACGAAAATATCAGAAAATTGCGTTGTTATTACGATTGTAATTAATTCCGTTCGTCCATTTTTATTCGATTTGTATTTTAGTATCTCTCTAAACAGATTTATCTCTGAACGCGTATGGACACTGCAGATATTTTCTAAAAACAATATGTGCATTGCCAAGATTTGGAATTCGATTATAAAATTTATTACGTACACAAGTCGTAACTAAAACAACTAATCGATACCGTACTACATAGTGGTGACTTCACCCGCATATAGTACATTTCGACAGGAAAATCACGTCGATTTTCGATTTTCTAGTGTTTCTAATTTAAACAAATTGCTAGTAATTTTACTTACGGCTTGTCCTTTACAAGCAATGCGTTTGGTGCCATCCAGACCACAGTCGCTTGTCAATTCGACAGCTGTCTGTTCCGGTAGATAAATAACTGTTAACGACGGTAAAGAAGTCAACATGCAGCCATTTGCCCCACTTGCCCAACCAGGAACTGGAAAACATTTTAAAACTCATTTAACAATTTCCTCCAAATGAAAATATAAAAGCGCATTTCATACCATTAAAAGCTTACATAGCTTCTTATCAAAGACATATTTAAGATGTTTTATATAAAATGAATTAACTCGAAAACATTCAATTTATTTGCAATTTATACGAAAACATATACTCTTAACGCTTAATTAGTAAGAAGCGAAGCTAAATTAGCTATTAATTTAGTTTATATTACAAGGTTTAGTAGCCTTAGCAACCGGGTATCCGGTGCCCGTTAACCAACTTCAATAATGTGTTATCAATATTATCCTTGGCACAAACTTTAACAAGTATACTTCCAAAACGTGCTACAACTGCAGATACCTTTAAGGACACTAACAATCGCTATGAGTACATTAAATTGGGGACACAAGGGTGATATCTCTCAATGTCTATATAATAATGGGATTATACACTTCTATTGTTCAATCTATATGTTTACACTCCTAGAAATAAAGCGTATACTAATTTTAGTATTATATTAAATTAGAAAGCGTATAGTAAGTTTAGGGTCGTATTAAAATGGGGTATTGGATGATTTTCGATAGGAAGTAATCCTAGCTTCTTTTAGTCCAGTATAGCGTGACCACAAGTAAGATAAACGCTGAAATATAGGATGGACAATGTATAGTTAAGCCCCTGAAGCACCGCTATTGGCGTATTATCCCTTGGAGAGATACAGCCACAAATTATTCCGTAGATAGAGGGTGAACCGCGATTCGGAAGTTCTATTGCGTTACAGAATCTAATTTAAAATATTCTACATATCTACCACTGAAGCTGGTCACGTTGAGTGTGTTTTCAGTTGTGTGATATTTTTGTGTTAAAGTATAAAAATGTGTGCTTGAAAATATATATGATTCGAACCAGTACCTGGCAATTCGCATATGAAAGACGCTATTTCCGGTCCTCCGCATGTCAAAGCATGCCACCGGAAGTCCGCGGCCGGATCTGTAGCCGCGCAAACCGCACTTCCGGCCGCCGGAGTTGCTTCGCCCCAGTAGCCTTCACCGCTCAAAGTTTGCTCGGTTCTGCAAAAGAAAATAGTGTATTCGTTGCCAACACATAAACAAAATAACTAGAATGTTTAATTTACTGGTTGTACTATTTAATTCGTTGTGGGAAACATAGTTCATATTACTAAAACAAAAACAATATTTAGCTGTGGTATTTATTTCGTATACCCAATTCTGGTTAATAAATCAACTTGACTATATTTTTCTTCGGGATTAATTGTGATAAACGGTTTTTTTTTTCTGTGGGTCATTTGTGGCCTGTGGTAGGTGTGGCGTGTGGGGCACGTGAATCCCGGGACATAACTCGTTAATTACGCTCATAATTCAGAGATTGTGTTGATATTCGACGCCCGTCTGACGTCAGTACATAATAAGAAACCTTACGAACACTTTAGCCTCGTACAGATTCAGTTAGGTGGGGTAAACAGCTTAGGACGTACTGTGCATAAGTTCTAGTTTGAAAATTAAACTTTAGTTTAACTCTCCGAAGCCTTATTACATTACAAACTTTCATAGAGCACTTACGCCACTCCGCACAAAATTATTTATTATTTTAATTATTCCGCAATTAAACAAAAAATTAGAAAATTATTTATTATTTAATAAATACTATAAGAGTCCTTAATGCTTAATAAATTATCTTTATTTACAAGTCTTCCTTTGGTAGTTTCCGAGTTACAAGAGTAATTCGATTTGGTATTCATTGTAAATTATTTTTTAATTTTATTTTCGGCATGTCCGCCAACGAACTAATATTACCATACAGATAGACAGACAGAGAAGACCACTTCTGTCAAATTGTGGTCCGAATAATCTACGCGGTCTGTATGGACTTCATAATTTATTCATGTTTCAATCATGGGCGTACGGTGCTTGTAGAGGGTAATCGGGGCAACGAGCTACCCTTATTTATATTAGCGAGCAGCCATGCGAGAGACCATTGAAAAATGAAATATTACTAAATAATACACGGCGTGTTATACTTTATATTAAAATGTGAACACGGCGCCTCTACGGCTGCGTGAATCTGAACGTGAGCATCCGTGTGTGTGTGTGTGTGTTTCGTAAGGTAGTGTCAAAAATGTTCGCGAAGAATAACGCTCATAAAAAGTTTCTGGTCTAAGCTTAGCGCACCCTATTCTTAAAAGTTTTAAAATATTTCTTGAAAGAAATGGAATGAAGTTTCGTCTGAAAAGACTGCTGCTTTACGCGTTATCCTTTGTTATTTATTACTGTAGATGATAATGGACAGAATTATTAATCTTTTATATATATACCTCGCTAGCACCAATTACATCATTTTTATTTATATAACGCTACTCCATGGCTCAATAGCAATGTATTCCGAATTGCCCCAAATTAATCTCGAAATCTCTAACTCTAATATTTTATTATGCGAAATTGTCAATTTTATTTACTATTATAATAATCATGTATAAGTAAATATGCATTTAAAAATTTATATAAAAATACTACAATTTTGTTTTGGTAAAACCGCAAATATTAAATTCGTTATGATCGAGCTTTAGCTGTATTACTAAAAGCCCTTAACAGAAAATCTATACTCTCATTTTTGCTGACATCAGACAATGGAAGAAGTCGTGTGAACTCAGGCATAAATAATAATCTGTCTTATTGTTTCTGCGCTTGGTAAAGACTGAATAAAAGGACCGGAATATATATGTATGTAATAAAACAAAATTAGAACATGGTGAGGAACAAGCATCAAAAAGTTCCAGCAGACAAACATATCTATAAGGGTATGGTGTTGCTATAACAACGAGCACATCCTTGAAAAGTTGTTGTTTACTTACGACCAGGAGTACTCATTTTTGTCAGCGGCGCGAGTCAGGCCGATCCACACGTTGGAGACGATATCCAGCTCCTTCAGATACGCCCTAACGGCATCAAATTGTGATGTGGTGTCCACTAGAACAAAGAAGGGTCCTTTAGCAAATAGGCCTGAGTATTAACGACACGACAAGCGTAGGGGGAATTATGCGGGGTGGCGGCTTAATACTCGATTAGATTTTCTCCCTTTTCGAAAATGTGCTATAAAATTTACACACATTGTGTAGTTACCTCACGTGAGTACCTTGAAATATTGGATTCTCACTAGATTGACTGGCGGGGTGCGACGTGCCAAGGGGTGCTGTATAAGGATAAAGGAACATGGTGTAAGGAGTCATCACGTGCACTCATGGACCGGGCCCAGGGGGGTAATTGAATTCATTCAGGAATTTACAAAAAAAAGAATCGACAAGCGAATCTGATTTTTTAAATAAAAATTTATTACTATTCTACTTTCTGTACCCCTTAAAATAAGTTTTCTATATAACTAATAATTGTATGTATTTTGTGTTCGATACGCCGCCCATGTCCCTTTGATACATGTATATTCATAGTACATTATACAAACACATGAACTGAAAATGGACATACTGCTTTTGGTTTGTGTTACCACCAGTGGTCGACTGGCGCTACTAGTCATCCGGTTAATATTTGAGCTTTAATCCAGAGAAGGACTCGCAGAATATTCATTACATTATCGACATGGAAACCGGTTCATTTATATCTCATTACAAAAGTAGTTAATTATGGTTGAAATTAAATTAAAATTAGGAACGAGCCACTCAAATATTTCGCTGAATATACTTGCAATTTGATTTGCTGAATAAATAGTCCTAAACAAATACCAATTTTCGGACGAGTTCCAGGATTTTAAATACACATACGAAGATCGCTAATTTAAATCAACATTTCTTAATAAGCACCTATTAAAAATGTATACAATTAATATAAAATAAATAAAATCCCAACTATATAAAATACATAATTATTATTGGAATAATTAGGCACGTCTATGTAACTGTTCAAACAGAATACTCTTAATTACAATTTGAAATGCTTAATTGACTTCCTTTTCGCCAAAAACGCTGTTCTAACAACTTGTCTAGTTTCTGCAATCTGAACGGCCACCGCTTTGATTTCAAACTGATATTTTCAGTTGAAAAGCATAATTGGCAGTCGCAAAAACTCAAAAAATTAACGCGATACTGCGAATTGCTGGGCTGCGTTGATGAATCGCGAACGTGGAAAAATTATACACCAAATTAACATCGCATTTTTGTTTGAGTAAACGAGATTTTAATTAAAACCCAACTCAGTATATTCCCCAGACTATTTTGCTTAGTTTGAAAAATTCCGGTATTACGTGTAAAGTTTAGAAAATATATATAATTTAATAGGTAAATTTCAAGAAAATATTTAGAATTTTGTTACTTAATAAAATTGTCTTTGTAACGTAACCTTCAAGATAATATTTAGAGATTTTATGAGTAATTTTATTTTGCAATTAGAGCCCTTTGTCGCAAGTATAAATAATATGTTTCTCGGTGTCTATATAAAACAAAGCGAAAACAGGAAATTGTCTTTTGTGTATTTAATTTATAGTAGAGAGAAAAATAAAACAAATATTGATTTTCTTTAGATTGTCGAGAATCCATAAAGTCTACAATAGTCTAAAAACAATATTCTGTAGTATACTATAGAAACTAAACAGTTGTTGCAGGCGTCATAAAAAAAACAACACTGAATAAAAAAAGATTAAATTATAGATTCAGCATTGTGCAGAATACAGTCTACACCGTCTGAAAGCAGAAAACCGTAGAACGTATTCCGCGAACAATGTTTTATTTCATACATATTTAATAATATTGCTTGTTTGGCCCTTGAGTTGCGCAATTTTTCTCTGATTTTCGCGAATGAATACTAAAAGAACTCAACCAAAAAAAGATGTTTCTGTTCAATGTACAATTTGCACATGAGTGGATGCATGCAAATGATATTGAAATTGTATTGCGATAAATGTCGAATCAGTGAATTCATCAACTAGCACCTTGGTTTTTCGGGATATTATTCACTAAACTGTAACTAAACGATGTTATCGTTTTCGAGTGTTCAAGTACATCATTCTAAAGAGTACTTAATAAACATTGCCACTCAACGAAAGTAGCAATGCGTTTTCAAGCAGATTTTAAGCATCAAATTCGGTGATAAATACTTAATTATCGAGAAAATTATCCGAGGAATTTATCAAAAATTTGTTAACCATTGAATTTATTAGGATACTAAATTAGTAAAATAGAAATATTCTGTATAAGACTGGAATTTTTAAACGTAAGTGGATAAATAATTATGAAAATCGAAAAGTTTATATTTCATGTATATGCTATTTCAAAAAGCTTTTCCAACAAAATATGTAGAAAATTGCGTTTTCTCTCGTTTACGGAATAAGTAGATTTTCGAAATAAACTAAAACTGAAAATAGCTAAAAATAAATAATTGGTCTAAAAACTAAACTGCTCCATGAAATTTAATAAAATATTTTAAATCTATCATGTTTTATTATTTTAAATTTATTCTTTTTTGATAATACTTACATAAATTAATTTTTTAGTAAAATTTATTAATTAGTATAAAAAAGTAAATATTTTGTTAGCCACCGCAGGGGGTTGTCAATTTGGTATAAAGATTACAATTGGATGTGAAAGTGTGATCTGGTAAAAAATATCCGTCGCAGTCGGAATAGAAAAAAATCTGTTGCATTAGCATAAAATAAATTGGATTCTAACTTTTTTCGGTTCAATTCAACGTTCATTTGGTTGACGTCAGCGTTACTACTAAGCGTCTGTTGGTGACAGCGCCGCCAAGTAATCCCGCATCAGGTGACGTCACACTAAACGTGTATATCCTAAGACTCTTCTCTAGTTCCGTCGTCCTAAATTCACCCATAATCCCCAAGATATACTGTATTTCACACCGTATATACACATACAATATCGCTTCAATGTCCTTAAATTTATAGTTTATAATTCCTCTAAGATCCTAAAGCTAAAAACATTTTTTAATCAACCAAATTTCATTACATTTCACATATAAATCTTAAAATAGTCAAAAATTCATTTTCGCGTCTCATTTTCCTATATGCTTAGTTACGCTCAATAATAATTTGGTCTACTAGTTTTAGTTAGAGAGAGACAACCGATTACATCTGTATGCGCCAATTAATTAAAATTGACTGATTTTATGTTTGAAAAATAATTCGTTCTATTGTTCGTTTTGTTTTATGGAAGGGTATATGGATGAGGCTTCCTCCTAGGGTTGGCCTTTTGTATGAATTCTTGTCACATATCTGTGTCAGTTTTTTTTACCTCGAACGTGTCGCGCTTTATTCTCTGGTTGTATGACCACAGAAGCGAGTTCTTGTGGGTCAATGTGAGAGGCAAACGCGAGCATGCCATGCTGAATTGATAATGCCTAGAGAAACGTTCTATTCTGAAGTAAAATACAGAGATGCACCCCGTTGATAAATATATATATGTTGCGGTGCGATTCATTTTGTTGCAGAGTGTACCGACGCTTTTTCTTGTTATATGGCCAATGGTTACATGTTTTCGTTCTGTAAATTGTGCTACTTTGTACTCGTTTCTAAACTATAAAAACTTTCAACCCCAGTTGGTTCCACTTTTATTTGTCTGTTAACTTGAGCTATTTTCAAGCACAAAGCTGATGTCTTCGACATGTTCAGCTTTCTTTTGATATATATGTATTCATCAGTTTCGATGAAATAATAAAAGCAATTTTGGTTGACCCCGTTTCCGTCAAATATACAAGAAAGTTGTAATAACCAGAAATTGAACATTTTCATGGTGGCTATTAAATTTAATTCGGTACTTAAGTACGCATTGTGCCTTTTGGCTCAAATTGCCCGCGATATAAATTATACAATTTATTCTCACTGTTGTTTTGCGCGCAAGAAAAATTCCGTGAATAATTTCTTACTAAAATCACAACTTAATTCTTTGTTAAGTATCACCTAAAATTGAGAGATTAAAAAAAAAAAAAATTACTTGCTGTAAAACAAAGACTGCTTCGCTCGCTTAAGACGCATTGTGAAATTGAAAGTTACTTTTTAATTGGATTAACTCGCGCTAAAGACCCACCCTTATTATACAACCCCTTACATAACCAATTCGCTTCATTTTTCTACAAGAACCTGTATCATTTCACACAGAATATGCTTAATTTTCATCATTTTTAATTTACGCTTAAGAATTTACATTTTCTTTTTAAATTTGTATATATATATATAAATATGTAGCGTTAGGTAAGGGTGAGTAGGAGCACCACAAAACGTGACTCAAATTCCCAGTAGATGGATAGTTTGTACGAGTATATGTTTCGCCGTACACCAATTCCTCTAGGGTCTCACTACTCTCGCAGATAATAGTGTCATTATTTTTATTTTTCCACCCACTTCTATATGAGCTTCACGTTTTTTTGGTCCCAGTACCCAAAAATAGAGCCTACTGGGAACACTCGCCTGGCTAAGACAAATAGAGCCTTGTTGCACGAATGCGAAAGTGTGAAAATTTAATTAATTTTTTTTTAATTCATAATGAAATTAGATCGAAAGAAAGTTTAAAGAAAATAAAATTTATGTTATATTATTAAGTTGCTTATACAGTATAAGGATTTGAAAATTATGGCTCAGTCCATTTTAGTAAATTAATCATTGATAATGTGAAATGTATCTCAAGTTTAGAAGTTTAATCAGGTTACAAGTGTAGCTCTTAGTTTTAACTTAACTATTGTATGGTTAGGCTTAATTGTACTTGGATTCCGTTAGGAACAAAAGTTTGTAACTCCAGCCTGTCTCACAACTGTTTAAACATCGTATTGAGATGTAGAAAATTTCGAATGCTGGTACCATGTTTTCTAGACGCTTAAACAAGTATTGTAGTACGGTAAATATTAAGTAAAAAATATTAAGATGGCAGTTTTGTCGCAGGAATCTGCCCCAATTATTTGCTTCATCGAGGAAAGCCATTTCTCACGGACGCCACTGGCATCCGACGGAACAACTTGAGAATAATGACGAATGCGCCGGTTTTCAGGCGTTTTTTTCAGTCGTTTCTTTCTCTTTTTTTAGCAGTTTCACAGCGCGTTTACAGACACAAGGTCTGTTACATGATCATTAGCGTGGAAAATGCATTGTTCACAGAGTTCATTTGGAACGAGACATTCATGGTTCAATGTATGATTTTATACTTTACACCCACAGAAAAATCAAAACCTACATATTCTAGATTATTTCGATTTTATATAAACAGAATTTTCTTATATTTAGATTTCAAATAAACGATACTTAAATACTATTATAATCAATTGAACATTATTATATTTTTCAAATTGTTCAATTGCTGCACAATTACGTCTTTTAAATTTAATTAAAATCCTAAATGTCATGTTCCATAAATCATCTGTTTTTGAGTAACAGTACATACAGACACACATCTGTATTTTGATATTTAATATTGAATACTCAAAACGGACATTTCCGTTAAATATCAATTTAAAATCTTAATTAAAAGCACTTTCGTGATTACAATACACTAACATATTCTATCATGAATGTAAAAGCGCATTAATGCGTTACAGCTTAATAACAAACCATAATGTCAACCCATGTGAAGTAAACTAAATATTTAATTTTTAATTCACCGTCGTCTATTTGACAACACTAGAATATTCAAACGATACTTCTAATGCACTCGGGAGTAACCCACTACACTTTATTTTGAAAGTTCTTAGAACATATAAAATTTAGGGGCAGGCATTTTTTTTTAACTTGAAATTACTAGCCAAGAAACTTAAACTGGTTATATAGAGCTTTTGCTCGTGGCCTCGTGGGGCTCAAAGCCCACGAAAAATTGTTTGCTAGCATCTACGTGACAGCTAAATTACGTTACCATCAGTTTACTTTGTAGACATTATTATTTAAGTCTAATATATATATATACGAAAATAGCGAAAATATCTTTAGCATATATCAAATTGAAGCTAATTTTTTGCTCTATTCTTTTGCGTTCAAATAATTAAATACCTTTCAGATTTTAGCAAAATTTTGGCCGCATTTTAAATTTATTTTCTGATTTATTCTATACAAATACATAAAGTTAAATAAGAAACCATACATATAAAAATACGTCACAGTTATGTCCCTATTTATTTTTCTTATATATCACGCAATTATCATATTTCTGGTTATTACGTGAGAACTTGTCCAAATTTGTTCGAAAACGACCAGTTGGCCGGCGACCGCCGGCCACTCTGTTTCGTTTTAATCGTATAAAATGCATGTAAAATGCAATAAATTGTTGTAAAATTGTTGTTAAATAGTGCAAAATAAGGTAAGAAACATTGTTATATATATATGGGAGTCATCCTAATTGTTCAGTTATAGTCTCATGTGAACGCTAGTGATTTTAAACAATATAAAATTCAATTTTTATTTAATTTAAATATATTTTAGAATATTTGGGGTGGTTGTAGTGTGTGGGTATAACATTTATTGTGTGGTTACAAGAAGAGGATGCAGAAGTCGGCTCCTGCAGATCAATTCGCTTGCAATGCGAAATTATCGAGTGGGCGCATTTAATTACTAATATATTTTATTTATAATTAATAGCAACAATAGCGTTTATTTTAAACAATATTGGAAATTATTGCCTTTATTACGTATTTCAGCTATCGATTTCTACTGCACTAATGACGTAGTGCAAATATAGTTGTAAACTTAAATAGTGTATTGGTAATTTGTGTAATTGAGGAGATTTAGCAATAAATAAAAAAACGAATAAAGACTGTTTTACAAAGCAACGCAAAGACACAATAGATTGAAAACTTCAAAGGTTGGCTACCGCTATAAAAAGAGGATATTGCCATTGGTTTTATTTTTGCAGACTGTTACATAGCGGACATGAAACAAATGATGCATCCTCTGATACACACACAATTGCCGATATTACGTCGTTAAATTAATTTTATCTCCCAGTCAAGCAATTCATTTGTTTTATATATTTAGAATTAATTGTATTCAAGTTGTAGAAGATTGGAAAAAGTTTTTTGGCACCATCTTTAAGAGATCAATACTTATGATTTATTGGTTGACTCAGGCCTATCAGTTTTTATAAAAACTTCAAAAATAAGAATTACGAGAACTCTATTTGCGAAACGAATCGCGGCATTGTTCTGATTTTCGTTTAAAATTACTGGTTGAGGTTGTTTGAAGTAAAATATAATAAAAATAAATCTGATGTTAAAATTGGAGCTAGTTAGACAATAGTGAAGCTAACATCAGCACAAGTTTGTTAGATTTGGTTATATAACCACATTGGGAGTTAGTTAAACTTTCCTATGCGAAATCATGTTCACTTTAAAGTTTCAGAAAGTTATTCAAATAAAAATAAATTTATAATATGCACGAAACTAAAATTGGCCCCGATGTAATGTAGATTTTATTATAAAAATGATTTATTATTTTGTAGAAAATTTACCGTGTTTTATTTTTTTAATTATTTTTATAAGTCTAGTGTAGGATACTAGAGAATTTTTATTTCATATATGATAAAGTTATAAGGATTTTGCGCTTATTGGAGTGGATAGAAAATATTAAATTAATCAGGTAAATTAGATGTAAAGCATTCGCTCATAAAATATAACCACGCTGTCACAAATTTGTTGATACACCGGGTAAATACTAATCGGGTGTATTTGAACCGGGTATCACCGCTAGTTGGTGGTAGTAATGTTGCACCCGTTCTGTGCCCAGGTCGAATCTATTTACCGGTTCAGCTGTAGCGTTATTATACGTCATTACCGCTTCGAATCGGGGGGTTATGCCGTTAGGCCAGGGTGTTACAGGGCTCTGCACCCTCCGATATTCGATTACCGTTATGTGTATTACCGGTTCGTTAGATCGAATACGTAAACTCCAATATTGTTTTATGAAATATTCCCTATTTTTACTTTCTTACGTACGTTTTGACCTTCCCTGAAACGATTCCGACTATTTTTAGAATGACGTCCGTCTATGTGTGTCTATATATATATATTTATATATAAATAAAATTTTGCATTGAGATAAACTTACCGGTTACTAAATTACCGTGATGGAACTGACAAACTGCATCTGCTTCATACCATGAAATACGGTCCCGGAAATAGCGGTAAAATACCGGAAATCCTTCTTCTGGTAACACCCAAGTATTACTGATATTTACCTATAAAGAAATACAAATTCAATTTTTCTAAAAAACAGAAATACTTTTATTAAACAACAAATTTTTCAGGTTAATATGATTAAAATATTTATTAAAAATTTACAAATTTATATTAATTCTAAAATAAAAAACCATTCTAAATGTTAAATAATTTCCCTCCCCTGACCCCTGTTCAGGCAGAACTTTAATAAAACTTATAATTAAATGCTCCAAGCTTGCAAACTTGTGGAAGAAATATCTTATCAGTAATTAATGGGAAACAGAAGGATATTGGCATCTTTCTCCCAGTTCAAATACGAAACATGAAGTTTCGCACTAGGAGATATCACTGTTGTGCACTAAATAACCAATCTATATGTATTTTATAAAACATAAAACTTTTGTCATTTTGACTTTAATTCCAGTTCTAATTAGATTTTATTAAAAAACTTATTCCCCGAAATAGTAAATATATTGTGTTCTCATTTCATTGTCAGTCAAGGGGATAAATGTCCCGAACATCATCTACGTCGCTGCACAAAGTATTTCAATTTTTAATGAAAGAGAGTACTCCACTCTATATGTATACGTCCTGATCCTTTCTTTTTTACTTTGGGGAATTAATTAAAACCCCTGAATAATAAAGCTAAAACTATACAACTGTATTCTGTATGTATGTCTGTATGTATGTATATTCGCACAGAATTGAAACAGACATAGTAATTGTCACAAAATAGAGGCTATATGCTTATACAAGTAAACTCCAATGACAAATCTTAGGCGTAATTTCGTGGGGCAAGTGGCGTAAACAGAGCGCTGTGTCGTAAATTACGACAGAAAAGCACTACGCCAAGCATTGTGGTTTGCATACATTCCTAGTAGGCACAGAGACAGTCAAACTGTACCGCAGTGAAGTCCCCAAAAAAAAAAAACCATTGTGACAGGTTTAATTTAAACTAGGGCACAATTGGGACTTGGGCTTGATTTCACAAATCAGTCAGTCAAGGAGCTTCTTCACAAGCTCGAAAAATAATTATTTCTATTCAATGTATTCAATTTCAAAGAATTTTTATTTTTTATGAATTACAATTTATATATGTATTTATTTATTTATTTAAAAATAAACCAATTAGATATTCTTTGCGCATTTAAATAGATCCATTATAAATGGTTGGGTTGAACTTAAAAGCGGACGGCACAACTTGAAATGTAAATCTATTTAGATCTGCAACAATAACAACGGGTTGTTCTAGAAGTTTTTCTATACTTTTGCCTGAATACAGAAACGGATGTAAATTGTACGCAAAATACACTTTTCAGTCGTATAAAATTCCCGTTAAAATTTCTAGAACAAATACGCCCATATAATACAATACTACAAAGTACGTAAGAGGACTGACGAATTGTCTACATCATTAAAAACTTTTACATAGTTTGACGTTACATTTTGAAATATTTATTCACAATTAACACAAAATCCATTTAATCATGCATTCCCATTTTCACCAATTTTTCCCATACAAACTTCTTTTACTTCATTCAAATTCTCTATACACTCATGTATTGTAACATATTTCGCGCAACTCCATCCCCAATCTTTATTCTGAAGCTCCATGTTTACACCATTCATTATTAAAATAATTGGATTGTCCTCATATATTTATTATTATTCATGGTAACTTTTAAAACTGCCTTTCTGCGTACGGTACTAAATTCATCTAAATTCTATTTGGTATTTAAAAAAGCGCTCCTGCGGCGTATACACCTCGCGTGTGTAGTCTGGCTTAGGACGCAGGCCTTTGAGTACTTGAGTACTTCTGTCTAAAGTAAATTATGATTATGATCTCTGTGGGTTGTCCTCGTAGCTGTTTTTGTCTGTCGACGTACGCCCTTTATTTTAATAGGGTTTGTGCGGGGGCAGGGTTAGCTTGATGAGAACTTCATTATATAGTTGCGTTCCTCGGGCATTCCTGGTTGACAGTAACCGCCCAACAAGAATGCGCTAACCATTCTACTAACCAAGACGTGCGAATATATACATTACGACTTTTTTTTTGTAAAACAGTAATATTTCTTCTGTTGCTTTACGTGAGGTGAGGGGGTGGTAGAAAAAGAGCGACAACAAACGATGGTAGTGAGTGATGAATGCTCGCAAACGAAGTGAAAATGCGATTTGCAGATGAAATATTTAGACGTGAATTTCATCCTTTTTCAAAAGTTGCGTTATGATTGATCATATGACAGACATAACAATGAAAAACTTTCGGCGACGTAAGATTATGTTAAAAATTTGTACATAGAATGTAATTTAGTGTTTGGTAATAAATGGTTTATGAATATATGGAAACAACAACATTGAATAGGTTGTCATATATTTTAAGATATATCCCGTATATATCAACCCTTTCCAGGACCCTGTTCCAGAGGATACACCGGGATTAGTATTTATACGTGTGCATGCATCCAGAAATTTATCCATTAATAATAAATGGGGAAACAATGCATAATAGATAGATATTTTAACTTGATGATACACATTTATTATTTTATTTACAATAATATTAAATTTATATTTTGTAATATAAATTCGAAATTAATATCGAATCCTTTATTACCCAACAAACATTATCGATGTAAATTGATAAATTATTAAAACGCATACAATTTTTAAAATGCATTACGTTTATTTCACAAAAATATCAAATCCCATAATTTTTATAGATTATTTATAGATTAGCACAAAACAAACATTTCATTTCAGAGTTTCATTTGTTTCCCACACTACTCATACATTTTTAACAGATTAAAAGATAAATATTTGTTCTAAATCTAAATATATTTTTCCTTTCACATTAATTACTAATTTGTTATTTATTACAATATATCCTTAACAAGGATGTGAAATATAGACAACATCAATTATAATTAGACAGTTTTTAAATATAATGTGTTTGCGGAATAAAATACGCAACATAAAAAAAAACAATTCCTTTTTTAAATGAATGTTACGTCCATGAATGCGTTTCATGATTCATACTTCGTGTATGTACTTATAAAATAATTTATCTTTTTTTTTTCAACGTTTCTATCGATTTTAATATTACAAGCTACAAACTATCTAGACGCTAGCAATAAATATACATACATACATACATACATATGTGCATATAAATAAATTACCAACGGATTTGATGGCTTTCAAACAAAATATCCGCAGTATCTTGTACTCAACTGAACTTTCTTATACATATTTTATTTATATACGAATATTAAAATACACATCTACACACACACAGCCATACACACACACATACACACACACAGACAGACAGACTTCATTCAAAAAAATAGTTAGATTTGATTTAAGGGACCTTAAAAGTCATATGTCTGTAAAAATCTCGAAAATGAATTTTGTCATGGTTGCAATACTTACGTATTACTTCGTATAAGAAAGTAAGAATACAATCCATAAAATAAAACTATCAAAGTGTTTTAGTTCTGCTCGCCATTCCGGTCAATACATTCCGGTCACGGTTCCTTTTGATTCTTTGTAGAAAACTCAATTCCAGTGTAAATGCAGCTCAAATAGCCATGGTCGAAATATTCTTTTTGTATGTGTAGCCTCGAATGAGGGAGCCTCCTTTATCGCCATTTCTATGTCTATAGATCCTGTCTTTGACATGTGTGTATGACACTGATTTTCTTACAAAAGATATCAATTTGTTACTATTTAAGGGCCGTGAACAATGATTGATGCGACACTAAGTACGATGGGGCAATTATTAAAAAAAAAAACTAATAAAAAAGTTGTGTACGAAACGGTGTCACATTTTATGGTGTATCATTTTAAAATTTTAAAACGCATCAATCAATTTTAATTTTTTCTAAGCATGATTAATAATCGGTGTAATGAATATGTCATGTTTACAATGACCGCATGGATAGTCATTCAATTTGTAAACATATACTGAAAAAAAATGCGCGCTCTATATCTCGTAAATTTATAGATTGCAGCTTCGCTGGGGGCTTTACCTCACTGGCATTTGTCTTTGAGATTTAAATCTTAAAAGACAGTTGAATATGGAGCGGTTAAAAATAGATTTACGACTTGAAAGAAAAACGTCATAAATTCCCACCAAACCAGCTGACCACCCCACTAGCTCCAATTACAATATATTTTTTTATCAAATTGTATGCCGAGCAATTTATTTCTCAAGTCATATGATGACCTGAAAAAGACGTCCTGAAAGCTCGTGTAATGGTTGTTTGATGAAGAAAACAGTATATTAAATAAAGTAGGTGCTTAAAGCAAAACTTTAATTGGAAAAGTTTCGTAAATTGATTATACTTTTTAAAATAAAATCTTTTTATTTCATATTACAACATAGTTTATTAATATATGCATTTTTGTAAATAGGGTAGCAAAAACTGTAACTTAGTTTACATATGTAATAGAAACATATTGATGTGGGAACCAAATTTGCATTGTAGTCCATACGGTAGCATAACTTACAGATCTTACATATATGCAATTTAGTCTAGCAAATATAACATTTACGACTGTAACCTACTTATTAGTTTATTACTGAATGTCAATCGATTTGGTCAATATCTCATGTATGAATATTTGATAAACTCTAACCGATAACAATACGAATACAGGACAAAAAACTGAATTCCCTAAAAGGTCATCAAGGTGCCGGATTAATTATGGAATACATTGACATACATACAAGTTCTACGAAAACGATCAAATGTGGTGTTAGTATTTGGAGTAATCGGCCGCAAACACGCAATACCTTTGGAATGTGTATATAACATTTTATCGCTGAAAAAAAAATTCCTAACTTAAACTTTATGGTGGAAATCATGAAACATTACGAATTTGGAATTGAAACACAAATTTAGTACCCCATAATACATTTTATTGTGAAACCAGCTAGCTATGAAGCGAAAATTCAATATTTGCATTCGGGATTTTCTATCAAAAATGTAAACAAGGAATCCGCTGGTATTATGTACTCGTCTGGTACACGCAAACAAACGCAAGCCGCACGGATCAGATTCCAAAATTGGGTTTTCATTTTATTTGCTTAAAATCAAAAAGACTCAACAAAATTCTATATAGTGCATATTTTTATTTCTTCTACGGTATTTATTTCTTTATGTTGTACATTTATTCAACGCGTGATTTTTCTTCGCGGAAAATCAGCGCTGACAGCCTTGTGGAAAACGGACTAGAAAATCTGCGAGGAAAAACTTAATTTCAAACAATAAAAACCTTGCCAAACTGACGCATTTGCTTTTAGCCTCTGTATGCACACCTACGGATACTAAAAGAAAATTTTCTTTTGTACAATATTGTATGAAGAATTTTTCCAAAAGATGACGCTATGTTTTGTGAATGCTAGGTTGTTTTTTGTAAAATGATAGCTATAGTAGAAAACTCTAGCTAAAAGGAATTTTATCGTATCACCTCTTTTTTTAAATTTCCATGAAATAACAAAAGAATTCCATATGAAATTTCACAATGTACTTAGTATTTAAAATTAAAAACGTCGTACCAAAAAGAAACACAAAATATACATAAAATTAATTAACTTTTAATAGTGTAGGTACACTAATTTTTATTCATTTAATGAACATTTTAATGAGATCCCTTTGCTTTCACCTACTATAAAATTTTCTATATATATAGATAAAAAATAAACCCATAAAGTCATATTTGTATTAAAATTAATTTTTAATAATAATTAAATTTGAATAATTTGAGTCAAATAAATATAACATTATAATAATTTTAAATTATGAATTAGACTTTCAATATACCGAATCCTTAAATAAAAATCAAAAAAACATTGTGTAACTCTAAAATTTGGACCTGGTGCACAAACTTACCGCTCGACCTTGAACGCAAACGCTGACGAAGGCGGCCACCGCGACGTATACAAGCACTGTCCTAGTATTGGCGGGCGCCATTCCCGCGACTTTATAATCTGAACTCGCTGGCAGATAACCTACAGAACACTCTTGCCCAGACGGTTGCTAAAACTCGACTGAACCAACAAGAGTCCTGGCTTCGAAACCGACGCCGGTCGTCGCTACGGCATTGCTTGGGGCACTACGGCGCCACCATACGGCAACCCCCGAAAACAGATCGATACAAAGCCCTCTGCCTCCTCACGGTCGTGAACCCCACACAAACTACCCAATAGTACATGCAACAGGGGCGGATTCGGTGAATTATTTAACATACCCTTTCGGAAGTTGGTACATGAATTCTGTATTTAAGTGGAGCTATGTTTTTTTTAGGTGTTTATTCGCTTCGAAATGAGGGGTAAATAAAAGGTGCTCCCTGCCCTTCAATTTTTAACTAATCTGTTTTGCTTAAATTATTTGTGTTTTGAATCTATAAATGTCCGTAGGGAGAAGAAAAAATAAAACTTCCTTACCCTCCTCTCTTAGTTAATGAAAATACTTAATTATTGGTTTCAAGTAAGACTAAATCCGGGTCTGCCAATAAGGTGATCACGATCACTTTGGGCGTCCCGTCAACTGGACCCCACTTAGATAGAGTATAACGTTGTAACAAAAATAATAAACCAAATTACAGTCTTTTTTTTTATTGTTTTATTAGTAGTTACAGTGGTAACAAAATAAAATAATATATTGATAGCTAAAACTGTATTATCGCACAAATAACAAAATAAAATAATCAGGTGCCTATATGGCGAATGTAATTTTGGGAGAAAATTAAATGGCTGTAACAACTCCAAGGGAGTGAACAGATTGAAAATGGTGACAATACGCCGCAGGAAAAACATGTTATATAAATATTTCTCTTCTTAAAAGTATACACAACACTTTGCGCGCTGTATTTCTTTGTTTCGCCTGAAAGACTTTTGCATATAAATGGAATACTGGTGTTTTCAGTCTGAAGGTACTTGTCAGTTATGCATACAGATACATCATCCTCTGAAACATAAGTAAAATCATTTTACGTACTGGTGTCATCAATATTTCTCAATGTCCCATTTTTCTTTGTGGAACCGTTTCAACTATTCATAGTGAATATCTGCTGAAAATTAATAGTAGTAGCTTCGAGGTGACAATTCCATTTTTTGTGTCATTAAAGGATTGACGTGATTTTGTGTTCTTACAGTTATAGATTAGCTGATATTTTCATTTATACTCCAAGTTTATTGAATTAAGCGCTCCATTGACCAGAGTATTCAATTGGAAAACGTCTAAATCTTCGTTCCGAATTATCAGAACAATAGTTTAATATTGAAAAGGTTGGGCTTCTAGAAAAAAGACTTATAAAATGGTTTGACTTTTATATTATACAGAGCTTTTTGTAGCAATTTAAAATTGCGTTCCTTGACAATTTTCACCGTGTAGGAACTGCGAAATGTGCCCTAAAGAAATAAAAATAAATTGCCAATAATAATGATATCGAATTGACATGGTTACTTAAATCTAATCAGATTCCAATTTTATTTCCCGCTTCTACAAAGTTAACCGGATCATTGTCCCCCCTGCCACGCTGCTGAAAAATTGCGTGCGCATTCTGAAAGCTCACGTTGGCAAACACACCTCACGTTCACGCTCACAAACGTGCGCACCGCTATTAAGCTCCCATCAATATTTGTGTAGCATGGCGCTTGCGCTCGATTTGTCCATCTATCTAACCAGCTGATCTTCAATGTTTTCCCAAAGCTCAGCCACACTGAAAGCGCATGACTGTACTGCAGCGCCTACCTGCTGAAAAAGCACAAAAGCTCAAATGACAGATAGATAGTATGATGATTGAATGGACATCGAGCGAATGAAAAATGAGAAGTGTGTGAATTATTGTTGGTGAAAATGTGATTCGTTTTGTGTGGTAATTGTTGGTGAGTTTGGAATTATTTTCGGTTGTAATTGCAGTCAACTTTCAATTAGTCAAGATCATTTAAGAAATCTTATAAATTTTATTTATAAGAAAATCCATAAGGGCAACTTTATCCAACCCCAAGATTATATAATTATTAATAAATCAATATTTAATTTTTAAATGACTCAATTTATTTATTATTTAATAAATCCTAAACTATAACAAATTTAGCCACAAAATATTACTCACACAAGTATAAATAAAATATATTCTTCAAAAAGAAAACCTTATGAGCCGTTTATGATTGACCAC
This sequence comes from Nebria salina, assembly GCA_944039245.1. NCBI lineage: Eukaryota > Metazoa > Arthropoda > Insecta > Coleoptera > Carabidae > Nebria > Nebria salina. The sequence goes on from OX063281.1 coordinate 1,967,544, forward strand.
ATTTTATAATTTAAATTAATATTTCTAGTGCAAAAATCTTATTAATAAAATAAATAATTATAGAAACAATTTGTTATAAAAAATGATTTACATTATATAACATATTCTTCAGGATAGAATTACGCGCGCGCATTGAATCTTTAAATCTATATGTGTGTATTATGCTTTTTGTATTGTTAGACAGCAAAATTGGTTGCTAGCAAATAATTAAAATATAAATAGATATTTCCAGTTGCGCATTTATTTAAACATGTATTATTTCAGTCGATTATTATTGTTTTCCAAATTGTTCTTTGTTTCAATTTCGATTTAAAACAATTTGTTTTATTATTGGTAAGGATGAATATACCGCAAATAAATTTGATTTTATTTGATATTTGATCTATAAGGTTTACTCTGTAACCATGGTATCGGCTGAGAAAAGTCTCCCTAGCGACCAGTGGCGTAACAGATTTTTCAAACTGAAGTTTATAAACTTTGTTATATATTATGCAAATAAATTGTAATTCATAGCTCGATGAATATTATCTTTAACCCTAAGATTAAAAGTGACCTGTGGTGAGATTTTAAACAGGGTTCGACAAAAGATGTTTTATTAAATTTAATTACGTAAATAAAATTACTGACGTGCGAAAATACAATAATAATATATTTTTTTTAAGTTTATTTATTGTTTATTCATATTTGCAAATGTATTATTATTTTGTTCGCGTCTGTTAATTAGTTCGTTAAATAATCACATACAAGTGTTGCATCTATAATAAATCGGTAGTTTAATCTAGCGAATGTGTTAAGTATCTAACTTGAGATTATTTAATCAATAAGTTAATGCTATCTTAATTTTGCAATTAAATACTAGTGTGAAATAAAGCCTTGAAATAGATATTGCAAAATTCATTTTCGCACTGTAATTTCTATATGAATGGAATTAAATTTTCTATACGGTTGTAATTTTCCAAATTGATTCTTGCTTGATTATAATTTGGTGGGAGCAAATTACGTATATTTTTATCTAAAAATTACAACGCTTTTTCGCCGCCATAATTAAATAATGCTATGGTATTTACTGTGGCCTATATTATTGTTAATTTCTGTGCTCCAAATTAAAGAATATATATCAAAATGCTATTTTAATTAATTTATATAAGTACACAAAGTATAAATATGTTTTATTGTTTTTAATTTAAAATCAACTCTTATTACAAATATGTAATAAATATAAGTCACGAAAATATACTTAATCAAATCTGCAATTTCACATTGCGTAATGGACTTTGACATGACAACAGCGCGCGGATGATTCATAATAAATGATATTATCATAAATACCAAATACGTAAATTTAAACTGAATTACTCATAATTTTTAAATACTACATTCAATTATTATTGTAAATCGTAGAAATTTGAATAATTTCAAACTATGGACTTCTCTTACACATGGAGGGTACAGTGTTGCCACGATCAACGCTTCTCAAAAAGACGCTTAGAATCTAAATGAATTAAACTAAATATACCTACTTGTTAATAAATATAAAACATATTTATTTTTTATTCATATTTAAAAATCTTTTACTTTTTAAAGAAATTTATTATTATCAAAAATAACAAGTCAGTAAATTAAAAAATCATTAAGAATTAAAAAAGAAAACAAGAATTTAAATGAAGCAAATCAAGAAGATGATAAAATATTTATGACTAAAATGATATTCACTTAATTAATATAGTATAAAATATGATTGACTGTAAACAAATATATAAGCTTCTGTATTCTGCTTCCCACTTCCCGCCAATAAATGCACCACTTCCGGTTTAAAAATCAACCTAAAACGATCTAATCTGAGGTGACCATGTGTTGTCTAGTCTATTTAAAAGCATATGTTGTGAATATTTCATTCAAGTTTTTTTGTTTTTACACAATTACAATTTCTTCTATGGCAGTGGTTCCTCCTTGTATACGCATCTATACTACGTTCAACAACGCAACAGGAGTGCAACGGGCTCGGTCGAAGTGTACCGATAGCTGCTCGCTAAGTTATGGCTCGAATTCAAAATAATATTCAACAAAACTCAGTAGTGACGCTCAGCGAGCTGCTCACAACAGTAGAGCGACAATACAGCTCTAACAATACGAATCATTCGTTCTGATTTTTTCTGTTCTATTTTCTTTTCTAATCATTTCTATCATTTCTCGAAACGTTCTATTATTTTCAATTAACAGTGTGCCTGTCAGTTTCTTTATTTATTATAGTGTGCGTCAAATTTCCTTTTGTTTTATCAATCTATTGTTTCAATTTTGTGTTGAGTTTGAGTGAGTGATTGTTGAGTGATGTCGCATGGAGGTAATAACAGACGAAGAACTGACGATGATGAAGACTCCTCTTCAGATGGTCCCCCACCGCCAGACGGCGGCTGGGGGTGGATGGTTGCATTTGCATCGTTCATGATTCACATTGTCAGTAAGTACAATTTTTTTTTTTTAACAAACTTCAACTGGGACTAATTAATATTAAAATAAAAATTAATTATTAAAAATCAACTAGTCCCAGTTCTTGAAGTCATTTGTGCGATGTAGTTAAGTTATACACAAAAAGTGCGCGTGTTTGACGACAAAGATGGTATAATAATACGAACAAAAGTATATAAATATTCATGTATACTTTATAAAGTTGTTCTAATGCACCTGTTCCTGACCTACTATAGTGTTTTTTATTTATATTCTAAACAAATCAAGGTTCAAACAACAAATAATCATAGAACTGCATATTAATCACGGCAAAATATATTCAACTATTTTATACTCACGCAACTTACACAAAATGCTTTAAATATTCGAAAAATGTTTGTAAAAAGGTTGAAATTCTAAGAATTATCACCTAAAGAATTTTAAAACCCCCCCCAATTTCTACGAAAAAATAAATAAATCCAAGGTTACGAAAGGTATATTAGGGCGCTACTGCAACTGTGTTACCTTCAAAAAGTCATTTTATAATTTATATTTTGTGATTAAATTTAACGTGAATTTTTTATGAATCGAACATTTTCGACGCGATTTATCGCTTATCACCTTATCTATATTTTTATCAAAACTAAATACGTTATTTAACTATGTTACTAGTGCAAATTTGACCTCAAATTTATCCAAAAATAGTACAGGATATTATGGATTTGACCTGGATCCAAAATAAAAGCACCTGCGTTTGTTTTGAGAACTGAAATGAATTGTTCGCACGTTTTCAGTATTATTGAAACATCTTTGATTATTTATCTGAGTTATGAAGCAATTTTGTTATTTTTTTTTTTATCATACACGTGAACAAATATCTCGTGTATAGATTACATATAAGGTTTTATCACCCCACTTTTGCAATCGATATATTTCAAAATGTGTAAACAATCGCTTAAGAGAAATTTTATGTCGTACTTTATTAAACAGTAAATAAAAAATTCTTTATTGAATAATTGACATTTACTGTTTCACTTTCGACCTTTTTTGGTGGGAAATTGTTTACCAATTTATGATTATAGATTAAAAATATAAATTGATCTATCAAGACATAGCTTAGATAACTTAATCACACATGTATTTTTTTGTATTCAATAAAAAATGACACAAATATTATATCACTTAATCTATTCGATGTATTTTTACTTATTTTCAGAGGTCATTTAATTCTTTGTTTAATTTTTTTTTATTTCGCTTATTTATTTTATTAATATTCATGAACTCATTGACATTGAACATTTTTATATCTGTTTAAAATATGTCAACACTTAAATCCGAAATACGTAACATATATTATTTGGATTCAATTTTAAATAAGTGTAGAAATTCAATCTTAATAGACTTTTTTAAATAGATGGTGGGCGCAGTAAATAATTACGAAGTAAATAAAAAAATTGTGTTATTTATTAATCTAAATATGAGGGTACTTATTTATGAGCCTGCTTCTTAATTAGGTGTACTATCTTTTTAGTAAATGTTTAATTACCGATGTTTTAAAGATATACTAGATATTATTTATACATTGATTACAGATGTAAAACGCGTTCAAATAAACTCATTGGCCATTGTAAACATGGCTCGTGTAACTTGATAACATGTAGCAATGATAGTATAATCTGGTTCTGTAATATACTGTGTATTTGCGCACAAAAAACGTCACAAATAATTTATTTGTTTATGCAAAAATCTCTCTTAAAAATAAATTCCCTCTATTTTTTTTTTTTGACTAATGCTCGACCTACGTACTTTATATTTAAAATATATATTTTTAGAAACTATTTATTGAAAAATCTCATTGTATTTTTTTTATCAGTAGTAAACATAAAAATATTTACAATCATTTTACGAGCTCACAACTTTTGTCGCCTTGGCGTATCTATATATTTATTGAACATATTGACTCAATATTCGTTTGAGATTAATTTGTTATATAACTACGTTTCAAAAGTATATTTTTGTATGTTTACAAAAACAGTTTAAATTTAGAATCTGTGTGACTGAACCACAAACTCAAAAAGTCTTTAAATGCATTTCGAAGCAAAACTATTGATTCAACCAAAAAACTACTTTGTTTAGAGTATTGAATTTGGAATGATGTACTATATGCGTTCTATTTATATGGCGGCGCGTTGCACTCTCTTAAAAATAAATCCAATTTTTGTTTCGTACGAAGTATGTCGTACGTTGCTCTGCAAATATGTTTTTGTTTGCCAGAATGACAAAGATACTATCTTATTTGTAAACAAGTCACTTTTGTGTCACAATAAATGAATAAATTTACCCGGTATTACCAACGAGATTTTTATTAGTAATAATCGATATGAAATCCATTGTTGGTCGGTGTGGATTATTCTTGGCAAGCATTTGGTTGTAGTCTATTTTAATAGTAAACACTTTGTTTATGAAAATTATTTTTAAACTCGGAAATGTACACTAAGGAAACGCGGCGAAATGACATTTTATTCATTTCTTATACATGTGTATAGAGACGTATCTTTGTTCGATATGCATTTATTAATAATCATTAAAAAACAAATAACTGATACTATAATTAAATTATTATTAAATAATCCTTGAATAACAGATAGATATAATCATTGCATTGCTTTGAATCACTTTTGATTCGTAATATTCAACTTTATAAAAGCTAATCTAAAATGTAGGCAACTCAGATTTATTTCATCAGTTTATTTTGCCTATTATACAATTAAGTCCTAATAAAACTGTAATACCATTTACGGATTGCCTTTATTTTAAGTTTTATTTATGTGAAACAAATATCATATATTTTATTTAAGTAAATATTTAAATAAATGCCAACAAGGCTATTTGTGTTTGCATTTTATAGAAATATAAGGTACATATTTTCATATATACAAAGGCAATTATGGGAATTTAAATATAGAATAATTTAATAAATACACTAGAAATATATTTTGTCTCAGTGCCAGCACTAAAAAACAAGATGTATTTTCACTATTAATCTTTGTCCTAATTTGAACTTGATTTTCTAGCGGACGGTGTAACGTACTCTTTCGGTGTCTTCTACGATGAATTCCTACATTATTTTAACGCAAGCAAAGGGGCAACCGCCTGGATTTTATCTATTTTGGTTGGAGTCACACTATGTTCTGGTAAGTACCTAATTTAAGCCATCCCTTGTGGTAAAATTTATACGGAAGGAAAGCTTCAATTCCCGCTATATTCAGAGACCTGCACAAATTTCTCCGAACACCACTCGCCTATACATCGTAACGCATTTATTTTTGAGTGTCGACTCCTAACTTCAATCACCGGTATAAATACGCGCGGGTATAAATTTGCTTTTAATTTCCGGTGACTTTATTAAATATTACAGTAATACCTCATCTTTACAATATTACAATTATAACACGTTAGTGCAATCCTATAAAGATGAGTTTTTTTTATACCCAATGACTCAAAAAAAACTCAAAATAATTTATATACACTAAGACTTATTACTGAGTCTAGACGATTTATAATATACATATTTTAAGACAGTTATTTTTTTGGTATTATTATATTACTCATATTGAACCAATATTGAAACGTAACCGTGACATGTTTTACGACATTCCCTGGAGTCTTGTACGCCAAAATAGAAGCTAGTAACCGGAGTAAATTTACCGGAATTAATCCATGTGACAAGCTGAAGGTTCTAACCGGAGTTAAGGCATACGAAACTGACATATAAAGATATTAGATAATAAACTGAAGCTATGCCAATATTTAGTTTATATATATACGATCAATACTCGAAACAATCAAATTAGGAAAAAAACCAATTTATATTTCGAAAATAAGCAATATTATTATTAGACAATACTCGGATAAAAAATTCATATTATCTGTTTTATATTAAATTTTATTATAGTATTTACACTGTTTTAAAATTATTTAAACTTGATAAATCAAAATGATCTATTCTAGTATCTAACTCCTAAATACATATTATTTTAAAAATTCCGGTGATAACAGGATACAACTAGAATAAGCGAGCAAACACAATTGATTTTTAATCAAATTGAATTTGTTTGAATTACAGGACCGATATCAAGTGCGTTCGTAAATAAATATGGATGCAGAGCGGTCACGATAGCTGGAGCTCTTTTAGCAGCAACATGTATGTTTATAAGCGTGTACGCGCCCAGTGTGACCGTTCTATATTTCACGATTGGAATCGGTACAGGATTTGGCTTTGGACTAATCTATCTCCCAGCTATAGTTAGTGTTACAACTTATTTCGAAAAATATCGCTCGCTGGCGACTGGAATCGCCGTCTGCGGTTCTGGATTTGGCACATTTATTTTTGCACCCTTAACCGAATACCTAATCCAGGAATATGGATGGCGCGGGGCTATGATGATCATCTCATCTGTGGTGCTCAACTGTATTCTCTTCGGCGCGATGTTTAGACCCTTAGAGTATGACGAAGAACCCAAAACATACGATAAGCCACATCAGAATGGGACATATCATTTGAAAGAATCTAACGCGCAAATGAATATTTCTGTTCAAAATTTACCAGAAACAAGTCAGTCTTTAACAGTTGCGAATGGGGATTTATCGATACAAAGACCTCATAGTATTGGCCACTTTTCTTTGACGCGCAGCGTCAAAGCACCGCTTATGGAGAAGAATGGAAACATCCCGAAATATTCGAATAGTGACACTGCAAGGTTGGCTTTAAGCCAACCGATGCTAATAACGTCAACTACTTCTGAAGGAGGTAGACACCATTTTGGTAGCCAGAGCTTTAGAAAAACAGGGCCTCTGCATCGAAAAGATATCTTCTACCAAGGCTCATTGTTGAATATACCCCAATACAAGTCAAGATCTGATTTGAAATTTGAGGAGACTGAGTTAATGGAGCGCTCACATTCATCGTTTAGCCACCGAAGATCGTCGGTGTGCGGCTGCATCTCGGATGGCACTAAAGATATGTTGATGGAGATGTTAGATATGTCACTGCTGAAAGATCCAATCTTTATTTTATTTACTGTTTCCAATTTCTGTACCAGTATTGGTTTCAATATCCCTTACGTCTACATTGTTTCAAAAGCGAAACTTTTGGACTTGACTGGCGTTGAAGCTAGCTATTTATTATCTGTGATTGGTATTGCGAACACAGTCGGCCGAATTGTATTGGGTTATCTTTCGGATAAACCATGGATTAACAGATTATGGGTTTATAATACTTGTTTAACGATTTGTGGATTAGGTAAACAGATTCCTTTCACAAAGAGTTTTAAACTTCTACAGAATTTGTTTTTTGGCTAGCTACCACGTTTAGTGCCTTCTGCGGGGACTTCAACTCTTTGGCGTTATATTGTTCTGTATTTGGGTTTACCATCGGCGCGTACGTAGGCTTGACGAGCGTTATCCTGGTGGATCTCCTCGGACTAGACAAGCTGACCAATGCGTTTGGACTTTTATTGCTATTCCAGGGTATTGCTTCCCTTATAGGTCCACCGGTTGCAGGTAAGTCATATTCAACATATCTGATTCCCAGTTTTTAATATGATTTTTCTGATAAGGTTGGCTCTTTGATGCAACGGGATCATATGATCCAGGTTTTTATGTAGCTGGATTGACAATAGCTGCAAGTGGATTAATGCTGTTTGCAATCCCGTATCTGCAAAAGAGAGTGACGCGGCAACACGAAGCTTCGAGAATAGAGGAGCAACTTTAGCCACTTTAATGTATATAGGCACAATACTTTACTAGAATTTTGTACTATACTCCCCCCCCCCCACTTCCCCCCCCCCCCAATTGAAGAAGATTGTGTATCACAATTTTTAGTTAGAATTATTATATTAAAAATGTTACCATATCAACAGCTTCCCAAAGTGCAAGGTTTTATCGAAATGTGAAGATGTGTTACGCGAATGTTAACTTTATTGTGTAAATAGGAAATGTTGTTTTGCTTAGTTGTTGACCAACAAAATGAATGATGAATTAGTGATTGTTTTATTACGTCAATTGTAAAAATTTTTATATATTCTTGATACTCTTTACACGTAATGTATAAAATATTCTCCAAAAAGTGCATTTTCTCTTATTATAAAAGGTGATCGACTGAATTTTTGTAAAATAAGCATCTCTTCTTCCTCTTTATTATTATTGTTGAATGAAAGAAATTGTAGATATATTATTATTACTAAATACATTTATTTGTTTCCACGTGTCGGAACTACTATTGTTGGACATTGTTATTGAGTACTCATGTTTTTATCGACTTGTAACTATTATATTTAATAAATTTGTAATATTAAACTTGTGGAACTACGTTTCAGATTTCTGCTCTATTTCACACTCTTCGGTGACCGCCGGCACTTCTTTATTTTATCACATATTTCCAATAAGGCCGCTCGTAACCGGATATCATAAGTCAAATAACATAACACTGGTATTATTTCTGAGGCCTACAACAAATTTTCAAGATTATTCTCCATATGCATCATTAATGGCACACACACACATTTACAGTTCCAAAGAAAACATTAAGTGCCTTCTTTGGACGTAATACATACCTCTACAGATATGGGAGCCACAACACTCAAAGCCACTGGGATTCCTCGAGGAGGATGCAGATTCTGGAGGAAAATCCACATGGATAATATAGTTTGAGGCATCCAGAATAGGTAGAGTATTGTTATCATTATTGTCATTGTCTACAATTATTATGAGAAAGAACTTAAATTAATTTAAATATCGCACAAAAAATTAAACAAATAAATACCTTTGTAAAACTAGCTTGATTGAAACTGCTATACTTCGTCGTGGTAAATGTTGAACAATTAGCGCCCCAAAGACACATAAAACTAAATTAAACAATTACCTAAATTATTACAACTTAAAATAAACCATATATTTATATGAATTCCACCATTTACCTAATCCAAACTGGAAGAACTCCAACACACACCAAATAAAGAATATTAAATCCCACTTGCCGGGGTGACAACATCCTCCAATCCAAGTCACAAATAGTCCCAGTTACATCACAATTATAACCACCATACCCCAACAAAGGGGGTACAGAAAATATTACACTAATCAACCAACAACATATAACTCCTATTACGTAAAAACACATACGTAACTCTCCCTCTAAAAACGCTCTACATTATCTATTGTTTTTTGAGTTAGTTAGAAATTTACCTTTACGTTTCGGCCTCGTTATAATATAGCGTTCTATTGCTATTAAAGCTAGAGCCATTATTTGAAAAACTCCAAGAATTTGTCGCATAAACGCAAATAGCTTGCATGTTACAGTACCAAAAAGCCATCTGTATAGATTATTGATTATTTATATAATTTTATATAAACTATTTGATATTTACCTTCCTGCTAAAGCTGAAGATCCAAAAAAGACGAAACCAGTCAACACACATTTAGCTAGACTTGCAATACATAGACTCAACAGTGGTAAGTGGCTTTTAAATGTTAAAAGTCTGCTTGTAACGAACGCATAACAAAGCCAAACGTTTAATATCACAGTTATTAAACCTATTCAGAGAATCTTATTAACTATTTGGTTTAGTATATTTATATTTACGTACCAAATATGTATATACATAAACCGAGTAATATTTTATGGGAGTAGTCTAATATGTGCCACAAACAAATAATTTCAGAATACATTTTAACTCTTATCTGTCGTAAAGTTAACTGGAGACTTTTGTGTATAATATGAACTAGTTGGGAAGGTAATATTATATATGTATGTATATATGCACTTGTGTTTGTGAAACAGAGCTGAAATGTAACTTAATAAGGAACAATAGTATTATTTCTATACAAATCGCCATAAAATGTATTTGGTATTAAGAGAGAATGTAGGAACGAATTGTTGAGGGCCAATTATGTAGGGATGAATTGTAGGACAATTGTTTGAGATTAATTATAGGGGATGCATTATGTGGGGATTAATTGACCTAGTACTTAATTATAATTTATATAAAAAACATTTCGTCTCAAGTGTTTATTTCATTAATAATTTACATATAAAGTAGATTTTAAATGATATTTAAGACATAGTTAGTAAATCTTTAGGAGCAGTTATGTCATGTTCAAGAATATCAATGGCTTCTTGAAGGAGCTTATTGAATTCCTGTAATTAATTATTATATTTGATACATAACTGAATATGAATTACTAATTAAAAATTATACTTTTCGACATTGATTCTTTGATGAGTCAATTTTGCATCGATATTGCTCATAAAGTAGAAGTCCTCTAAGTTTGCAATGGCCTAAACGTAAAGTTGATACGACTTGAAGAACATCATTTATAAAAGCTTCTTTAATTACTTGATAATCTTTAGGAATTTCTAAAAATATTTTTAATATATATTTTATCGTAATTTTGCCTTATATTTACCTTTTTGTGTAGACATATTTGCAGACCCTAAAGCCCATATTAAGCGCAATTTTAACTCAATTGCAATATGATTACTAGACGGAACTACTCTATCTAATTTATTGGTAATAACATCAATAATTTTATCAGGGTCATTAGTATCAATCATTTTCAAAAAACTACCCAACACGCTTTGCACCATTCCGATTTTCCTACACGACATAACCGACCCACAACCATCACATTCCCATTTAGAAGAAATATCCAGTGGGTGTTGCGGGAACAAAACCCCCATACAGTCATTTTGAACACATTTTAACCCATTTAAACTAGCGCCACATTCTTTAGGGTCCTTGCATCTAGCGCATGTACACCAAAAGTGTTTTGTTGTCGCTAAATGGACTCGTCGTGCTGGAGTTGCCCATAACAGAGTAGTGTACGTCGTGAGTATTTCCGTGTCTTTTGGTATTCGCACCGCGGCTTTAACAATCATATCGCGCGCATTGTTGAATAGATGCATTGTGTTTGGCGTGCAACTGTGATTCATTAGAGACGCTAGAGGGTACAACCCGCGTACGCTCATTTGCGCATTGTTTGGAGTTTGAATAATTGTTTCAAACGCGTTTGAATCCAACACGCAACAGACTAATTTCATAAATGTTTCTTCGTCCCCTGTAAGGTGGATATACTCATTTAAAAAAGCTACTTCAAAGCCATGTGTAGGTCCTTGATTGCAAGCGAGTAACTCGAATAATTTACGCTCTGGTGCTTTTAGGAGCAAAGCTCGTAATGGAGTAAGAGATCTAAATAATTTGTGAGCCACTTCTGTTAGGTGCACTTGTTGTTTTTTTTGAATAAATTCACACTCTTGTTTGTGACTGGAGTCACAAGTCGCCTCACATATAGGCAATCCACATCTTTTAGGGCAAGCTTTTATATTTGATGTAGATCCACATATAACACAATGCAATTTAACATTTACGCCCGCTCGCGGGCCGAGTACTAGTGGGTGATCTTTAAATATGATTTCCCCGATTTCTATATCACGATTAGCAAACACACCATTGCCTTCTATACTAGAGGGTTGAATACGCCATAAATTGGTGTTTAAATTTAAATTTTTTGATGCTAAGTAGTGGCTTAGTGTGTTTGTTAAGTCGGACATAGTGAGCGACGTGAAATGTTAACTATGACTAAACATGTGTTCTGATTATTGGTGCCAGTTCTAATTTAAAATGAAATTTAAATAAGCTAAATATAGCTGTGTTAGGTGTCTTTTGTGAGGGTGGCGTATAAAATTACTACGCTGTTTTAAGATTTGGTTACAAAAGGATTTTTTATTAGAAATAATATTAATGAAACGCACAAATATATTTTATATATTTAAATTTATTATTCTATATATATATATATATATATATATACATAAATAATATATAAATAATATTTTCTTGGTGTATTAGTATATAGTTGCGCCATTGGTGGCGTGACTATGGTGCGCTAAGAGGCACCTAGACCTCACACGTTGTACCATTTCCTGGTTTTTGAAGAAGATACCTATATGCAAATTGGTGTATCTGTAAGAGTTTTTTTTTTTTTTGGACTTCGTGATCATGTGTGTGTGTGTATAAACGTCAGTGAACCGGGAATTTAAATTAATACAAGTAAAATATGAATATATTTCATAAACTATTTAGTAACAAACCAATAAGGCATAGATCATTTTAGTCAAAATTAAATACACTGCACAAAATTCCAATTTTATACTTTGAAATAGATTAATATAACCTAAAATAATTTTATAAAAAATACGATAATGTCACTTTTAAGCCACTTGACGCCCGTTTTATCACATTTAAAATCATTAGGAAGTATGGTTTCTACCAGATTGACAAACGTTACTTCTACACAGAAGGTGATTTACATTGTGTTGCTAGTTTTTCAGCGGCTAAGTGATTGTTCCGTATTGTTTAGATCATTATAGTATCAGTGACAGCTAGCGTGTGCGCCTTAGGGGCGCTCGCCAAGTACATGCGACGAAAACGCACTGTTGCTAATCCGAAAAAATACCGACAATGGTCTGGGAAACGTTCTAGAACCTCCATAATTAAAAGTCCAAATGGTAAGCTACCCAAAATTTATTTCAACTATATATAATAAATTATTATTTATTATTTCCTCAAAATATTCATATATTACTATTTTTTAATTACTCAATATTTTAATATAAAACAATTTTTTTTTAAATAAAAATAATTAATTAAATATGTACACTAGAGTATATAGTTATTATAATTGTTTTATTTAATATTTAATTTGAAACCCGGGCAACTGGTAAATCAGATCTGTAACGCTTGTTACAGACATTGGCGCGCATTCGAACCATAGTGTGGTGGCGAGTGTGGTCAGTGGTGGCGGGCGTAGTAGTTTCGCCGGGGGTCGACTCTCCCGGGCCGGGCCCCCATCTGTAGTGACCGTGAGCGAACGAGCGTCCGTGGCCTCTGGGAGCTATGCCGGTATCGTCAACGGGCCCAGCGGTGAACCTGCGGCCCGTCTCACTCCTCAACAACTAGGCGTCATGGGTAAGCCTCATTATTGTTTTTATTATCAAAACAACGAGGTAATACACGCATAAATATATTGCCGAGTTTTTTTCCGTAAGGTCAGATTGCACACAAACCGCGGAATTATATTTATTCTATATATATATTACCCCTAAATACCATAATTTTTTAAATAAAATATATCCCAAACTCCCTTTAAAACCCTGGTATTTAATAAATACTAAATGAAAATTATAAGCTTTGTCTTATATAAGCTACAAGTGACAAATGTATCAAGACTTATTTCTGCATCCGTTAACTTTAGTAGCTATTAATCAATCGACAAAATTAGCAGCACGGTAGAATTCATATTGAATTGTTTTATCCTTCATTGGTTTCAATTTCAACCAACTGGTCTATAAAAACATTGTTTATACAACACAACACGTAAGCATTTCATATATAAACAATATATTATCCAACGCAACTGAATTAATTCGACAAAGGTTGTTGTCGTAAAATGAGTTTTTTAGTACACTTGGTAATTAAATTAATAGTATATCGCGGTATTTTTACGAGAAAACTTATGTCATTTTGTATAAATATGACATAAAATTTACAATAAATTGCTTTGGAATTGTATTTTTAAAATGGGTTAACTATTATACTAAAACTAAAACAGTGGTTACAAATCTTATGGTTGCATAGTGTCGCTAGGAGGAGTGTTGGAGAAAATGTTTTTTTGTAAAAAATTTGAACGTTTACTTTCTAATACTTACTGCTAGTTGATTTCCGTGTGTTTTTCGTAGAAAAGGTGTAAATAAAATATGACGATCAGATCGAGCGAACTTATATTTGAAATAATATTAATTAAACATTTTAGTAATAATAATAACTGATGGATTCTATACAAATCTACAAAAACAAATTCTTATAAATACGAGAAAACCGCAGTCCATTTTTTTTTTGTTTGCAATATTTATATTTTCGGCACTTCAGCAAAGCTCACCTCGCACTCAACCAGTCACACAACCATACAGCGTCATTCGCACACAATTATTTATTTATATATATTTATATATTAAATCTAAAATCATCTGATTTACAATGCAAGAATAAATTGCTAATAGTTGTACTTTTCTCTGCTACAAATTTGACATCGTCCTCTGCCATACAAAACTCTGTTCTATTTTTTGTCGACTCAAAAAATATCTTCGTACAAAAAATTCTCTCTCTCTGCATTCGGTTCGGAATATATCACCTTACGTGCCACTTTTTGTACCACATTTTGGGACGAAAAGGCACGCACAATACAACATACATCTAAAAGGTTTTTGGGGGGAGAGTTGGGGGAGCGCTTCTATATGCACAGTTCAACGAATTAGCAAAACTAAAAATAACTGAACACATGTTCATAATTTGGCTTTTTGATTCTAAGTTCCTAAAACGGGGGAGTATTTCACTCCCAGCCCCCTTCAAAATTAGTTGTACTGTGTATAGAAAAGCAATTGGTGGAGATATCTCCAAATATGTTACATTAGTATATATATACATTTATATACACTCAGGCCAAGCATCAGCATTTAAAACTAGTTTATGTCAAACATATGACTCCCAATAAGGCCGTAATGACGAATGGAGTCATATGGAGGCGCAAACCTCCTGAAGGAGTACCGACTTCATCAGCTTTGGGCGCATCTGACATAACGCTATTAACATCTTTCGTACTGCTTACAATTTCCTCTTTTTTATTTTTTGACATTTCCATTGGCGTAGACTGGATCGGTTTCGGCTCTTCAGTGCTAGTACTCGTACTAAGTGTCGTACTAGTTGTTCTGATTGTCGTGGTTGTCGTAGTTGTAGTCGTTGTAGTTGGGACAAATGAATAATTTGATAAAAAGTACACGGGTCCAAACGTTGGGCGAACATCTCTAATACCAACTTCACGACGATTGCTCATTATCATGCGCGATTTGTTAGAGCCGTCCGGGTAAAAAGCTGTGATTTTCGCCGAAAATGGAACTGTGGATTCAGTCCAGTTGCCTGTTAAGGTAACGTTAACACCTCTTTGAGGCGCTAATGTAGTCTCAACTGGGTAAATTGATTCAACTGCGGAATGGGAATCAATTGCCCATTTAAAGTCGTCCATAGTTGTGCCGTTTATTAGTTTCACACTTACAGGATAGCCTGTAAGTACTGCGTGGACATGACTCCAACTAACTGTTAAATTATGCTTGTAAGCAATGACTGTATCGACTCTACTGACGTCATCGCCATCTTCCGCGCTTTCGTCATTATTGCTAAGGGTTGCGTTGCCAAGAGTTACCGCAGTGCGTAGATATTTTGCTCTGAACATGTTGAATTTTACATTTGTCATTTCATACCTGTAACAAATTTAACAACCGAAAATGAATATTCATTCCTGAATATTATTTTATCATGACGATAAGAACAGTGGTAGGAAAATATATAAAATATTTTTCTAGAATTTATAATAATTCATCATTAACAGATTAGTTTTGAGATTTCAATTTAAAAAATTGGAGATAAATTACGACTTTCTAACGTATATATATAAAATTATTGTCACGCACTACAGATATTAAAACTATTCAATCTTAAAATGTTCTGCTTTCTCACGAATGAAATGTTTCTTGTTCGGGATATGTCTAGACTATATATACGACTATGAGTCAAAAACTGTGATAAATGTATGGAAATTCTAAATATAAGGAAGTAATTTATACGGAAAAGTCAAATTGACTGTAAATATTAATCATATTAGCATGTAATTCGTAACCGCACAACCTCAACAATCTAAATTTAATTCCCATTCATTAATACTCATAAAAGTGCATGAGTAATTGTATCACGTACCCACAATTATTGCTCTATAAAAATAATAAACTCGAACCATATATGCAGAGTCTTAATTTATGCAGTGTGATATTAACATTTGATCGATTTTGCTCGTATTTAGATCATATGGACGTAGTTTGAACAAATAAATTGAAATAGATTATGTCATTAATAATAGTGAATATGGGACAAGCGGAAATGGCTCATCTAGGTTAAAATGTAATTTGTTTTGACATGATATTATTGTTAACTTTTTTCATTATCAAGATCGAGCACATCGAGATAATAGTTAGGAAATAATAATAACGCTGCATTAAAATGTTCACTTACTTGACTGGTTCAGATTCCAACAGCACTTCCCCATCTTCATATTCTCGTTCGACCCCATCCTCTTCCACGACAGATATCTTGCCTAACCCCCTGGTCGGGTCAAGTTTGCCCAAATGGTGCGACAATCCCGTATCAGATGTCCCGGCCTTCCTTCGCGCGACATAAGTTAAATACGGAACTTGCCCACCCGTAACTGTTCCAGTACCCACTGCACTATATTTGTTCCACTTTACCCAATTTAATTTACCGCCGTCTTCGACATTTTCCAAAAGCTGATAGTCCGTATGAGATGATACTGAGCCATGCATTGATACCGTACACTTTCCTGGTGTACTAGAATTCATTTATAAAGAAATAATGATAAGGCCATCAAAATTAATTCTAAATCTTTACACATGTATCCATAAAATTCATATTATTTTGAAGCAGAAATTTTCTTTTGTTGCCAGAAAAAACAATTTAGTGATTGTTATTTTTGAAAAATATGTAGATTTGTTAGTCAGAATTACGTAAATAACTTTATGTAGAATGTGAAATAATCGAATAATCAATCAACGATTTTATATATTTGGCCTAGAATCCAAACAGATTTATTGGCAAGCGAAAATATTGCGCCATTCTCAAAATTTATTATCTGAATAAAAATGAGTCACGAAACTCGCAAATAGCATTTAATGACTCAAATCATAAATGTATTCAAAAATTTGTTTAAACATTACACATCGTATATTGTTAGGTGAATCAACTATTACGCATTTTGTATCTTTATGTATGTATGTGTCTTACCGGTCCTCTGCTTCTGATAATCTCCCAGAAACCCACATGCCATCGGCCCTTGCCCTGCACACCCACATTTTCAAATCATCGGCGTCGTCCTCAGAAGCAACACTAGCCCCCACAACAGCGTTATCCATCGCCTTGCCCGCGGAAGCCGTCACCCATTTCAAAGTACTAGAAGTCACGATTTGATTGTACCCCGATAGAATCCCAACAAAGTCTTCAATATCGCCGGCAGAAGAGTGGCCCACGATGACCCCAAGGGTCACAAGATACGTTACTAAGATCATAGTCACTGTGATGGTTGATGTTGTTTCTAGAACGCAAAATAATCAAGTGTGATTCTTCCGCGGCTCTGAATGTCCGGGTGTTATCGATTTTTCAGCACCACCCCCGCGCATGTTACCATAGTGATGCGTTTGGGGGGTAGTTTACTAGGGGCAGCTGTAGGGGGGTTTTGACGCGTCGTACAGGCGCCGTCAAGGTCGGAGTGGCGACGCGGTGCACTAGATAAGAGCGCAATTGGAACACGAGTTCATTATGATATTTAGGACAACT